>JAUPFN010000003.1:744502-1972002 GCA_036924255.1 Apodemia mormo | reverse complement strand
CCACTTCGACCTATCCACTCTGCAAATCGATCGTTTAAATAATCACGCACAGGGCGTGCAAAGTGAGCGGGTGCTCCATCGTGCTGAAAAATTATATTACGGTATACATTCAGTGGAAGATTTTCCAGATGTTCTTCTAAATCCTCTCTCAGGTGTTGTAGGTACCTTTGAGCGTTAAGACCCTGAGGTAAAATAGTCGGCCCCAAAACATAGTCCCCAACGATGCCTGCCCAGACATTAATTCTCCACTGGTGCTGAAAGCTACTTTCACTCGAGGCATGCGGGTTATTATGTGCCCACACATGCTCGTTGTGCAAATTGAGCACACCATTTCTTGTGAAAGAAGCCTCATCTGTCCATAAAATATTAAAAGCAAATTCGGGATTTGCTTCAGCACGGTTCTGGTACCACCTACAAAAGTCCATTCTAGGCATATGGTCTGCAAGTCCTATCTCCTGAGTCCTTGAAAAATGGTAGGGATGTCGTCCATCATCCTGCAGAGTACGCCACACCACCATATGGTTTACATTTAACATAGCACTGCATCGGCGTGTGCTGGTCCGAGGATTCTCGTCAAAATGATTTAGAATTCGAGTCTCAATAGCAGTACCTACTCTTGAATTAGGACGTCCAACGTTTCGTTCGCGGTGGAAGGAACCAGTACGCTGAAGTCGTAAACACATGTTACGGAATACTGAGTACGGAGGTAAATGACGTTGTTCTGCTGGTGGCCTTCCATCAATAAACCGTTGTCGGTAAATCTCCCTCGCTTCATTAATGCTACCATTCCTAGCAGCACCAACACATAGCATCATTTCGTAAAATTCACTATTAGTGTAAAGGTGACGGTCATTATTATTTCTACGTGGCATTTTTAAAATCGCGATTTCCAATCAATGGGTATTAAGTAAGATTCATAAAAAATCGGCAATAATAGCAATAGTTACGCTCTCCAAAGACAAACGGCAACTGAATAAAAAAATAAAAATTCCTTTACAATTATCTAGGTACTTTTCCGAACTAATTAGGGTTCAGTGAAACAAATTTAAAAATAATCTTCTTCATCTTAGAGTTTATTCCGGTTATTCTCCACGCTTGCGCTAGGAACGAGTTTGAGTTTGCCGTAGCGACTGTCGTCTAACCTCCGAACCTCTCTGGAGGAAGCCGGTGCCAGGACCTCTTTCATTGTACAGCAGTCAGGTTGTCTTGGGTCCCGAAGGTGGTGGTGGGACCCCTTGCACCATAAATAAAAAAAAATCATTTCCCGTGTTAGTTTGAGTGCCTTAAGAAGAATTACCCTCCATTCTACCAGGCGAACTGAGAATCGAACCCAGTACCTTACGAAGAAACGCCTAAACCGGCATCACTCTTATCATAAAAGTGACAAAAATGTTGACTAAAACTATACGGAACTACATATTAGTATGATTTTACATAAAAACAAAATGGCAGAAAAAAGGGAGTGTCTTGTCTCTTTCCGAAAGTGGTCTTTTCGCCAATCAAAGCGTTTCGTTGCACTTTGTATAAGCCGCAAAACACGTGTAAGTTCTAAAGGCCTGTACAAACGACCGGCGGCGGCTTTAAAGTTAACTTAATACTTTTTCATTTCCAGTATGATAAACAATATTTTGATGAAAAAGATTAATTTTTCTGAATGAATGAACAGGTTGATATGTAATCCCGGCAATCGCTAAAATTAGCAATAGTTTTCGTTGGTTTCGCTTGCGTGGTTTATTTTTGACATTCACAAAAAACTCTAACCACGCGTGCGAAGCCGCGAGCAACGGCTAGTATTTTATAAAATCTTTGATCTAAAATGTAATCAAAAAAACGTAGTCAAAAATTATCTTTTTCCTGAAATAACTACTACTTAGAAAGGTCTTGCCAATTTCTCCCGTGAAACAGCTTTGCTGTGTTTCGGAGAGAAGGGCAAGACAGGCACTGTAATTACTGGCACCGAGACTTAACATCTTATGTCTCAGGATCTTAACATCTTATGTCTCTAACACATGAATGGAATACCTGGGCTAGTTCCAGCCCAGGTATCCCATTTTTGTTCATTAGCGACGTCGACCACTTACCATCAGGTGGCACGTCTGCTAGTTTGCCTATCTCAATAACATAAAAAAAGGTAAGAAGAGGCGCACCTAAAACAAACTTTAGGTAGGTACTAAGTTCCATCAGCCATGTAGTGATAGTGACAAACGAGCCTATCAACTCACCGGGAACATTCCGATTCTTGACATTTTTTTAGCAGTGCTAGCCATGTCAAATTTCATATGTAACGAAAATTAATTTGCGCAATTAAAATTCCCGCGGAAAATATTCAGTAGTGTGTGTGAGCAAGGCCTTAAGTCAAGCGCTTGGTTGGCCGCGTTGAGACGCCTAGCGCGATGTCGGTAATACTTCAAATCAAAGGACTTCTAGGCTAATCAATGCGTAGGTTTATTTGTCAAAAATGCTTATAAAAGGTTGTGTTGTGTCTTAATTCTTAATGATAATGCATATTTATTTTGCGAAGTGTCGTGTTATCAACGAGAAAGTTTTACTAAGTTTTTAGAATTGTGTGTAAAAAAAGTGATAATAGCTATGATTTACCTGCTCAAAAACTAATTACCTATTTAGACACCTTGTTATGTGAAGTTAGAAGCAAACAGGGTAGGTACTAGAGGTAAGTATTATGCCATTAAAACAGTTTGTAAGTTGAAACCATGCCAGATAATACATTGTAAAATGCCTATGAATCACGGAATAGATTTAGGTACCTACACTGAAAACACATGTGAATAGTTGACTTTGAAGGTGGATATTGTGTGATGAAGTAATTTATGTAATGTGTTTTCATAACAAAAAGATACCTTAATTAGTTATATTGGATTATTTGCCACGATTGTTTTAGAATGTATGTACCAAACTAATAGTTTCACTCAGAGTTAGAAATAATAATCCAGGTCACAATAAATTTTAGGTACACAGCTGATATAATTTTGTTGCCAGGCGGGAGATTTTCCTGCATGAAATGCCTAATAGCCGCAGGTTTGCCTTACGTAAACTAGGTATGAGACTACTAGGTAGGTATTTACGATTAATAAAATTTTATGAGATTTTTTTTATTGAATATGAGTATAGTAATTAATAATTATTTTAATATGATCGTAATATGCTATCGAGTGACACCAATAGTCGGACAGTGTTTTTTTTAACATAATGTAATAATTATGGCTATCAAAACCCAGTTAAGTTACCTATGAATCAAATTGTCCAGCCTGGTAATCAAACTAAGGACCCTCATGGGTTTATTCCAACATCAGTCCTGGTAGAAAAAAATATAAAAAAACTCTTTAAATAATATCTACATTATTTACTCTGTCAAGTAATTAGTACTTTGTTGTGCGTCTAGCAGTTCATTGACATCTATCATATGATTGTGACCTTTCATAGCTGCGTAAACCGTGCGCGTACGTTACTGCGTGCTATACTTCAGGGCTGCCACAGATCATTTTGAAAAAAAAACTTTGACATTCATTTTCTCAGAAATTTCATAGTTTTTATTTATTAAAAATGTATAATTAAAGAGCTAACCACACATCCTGAACGCTCCTTCAGTATTAGTGCTTATTTTTGTTATACCCTGTATATTGAAATATCTAAAGGTAGTTTTTGAATTTTGAAATTTATCATTAATTTATTGAATATCAGGATTTTTTTAAATTTTCTAAAAAAAAATGACGGGATATAAAGTTCAAAATTGAAGAAAAATAATTAAAAAAACATAACATAACATCTTGAGATATGATTTGAAAATTGAAAAATTTTCATTAATTTATTAAATATCCTGATTTTTGGTTTCCTTAAAAAGTTTGACTTAGGATACAAAGTTCAAAAATGATGATAAATAATTTAAAAATACGCCATATATTTATTTTTGAAATATCTAACGATGGTAATTTTAGAATTTTGAAAATTTTCATTAATTTATAATATATAATTAAATAATAAAATAATTAAATATTCGGATTTTTTGGTTTTGGATTTAATTAAATTTAAATGTTGACATAAAAATTAAATTTAAAAAATATATCATCACGGCGGGTTTCCTTGTTTCTGATTTCCGATTCACCACAATTTACTGATTGATAATAAATTAAAGAAAAAACACAAAAAATCTAAATATTGAATAAATTAAAAGTTACAAAATCTAAAAAATACTATCTTTTGATTTTTCAAAAATAAAGGCACGATATATTTTTTTATTATTTATCTTCATTTTTGAGCTTTGTATCCCATGTCAAACTTTTTAACAAAATCAAAAAATCAGGATCTATACATATTAGGGTTGTTACGGAGCTTCAGTTCCGATTCCTATACGTCGGAACTTCCAGCTGTCACATTGTGCGACTAACATATCCTCGGCTAATCGTGGATTTCAATCAGTAACTAAGACCCCTATTTCACCCTGCACCTAACGCGGAGCGCAATGCCACTACTCCTGTAATACTAGAAAATCATTACATAGTATAAAACAAAGTCGCTTTCTCTGTTTGTCCGTATGTCCTTATGTCCCTATGTATGCTTAAATCTTTAAAACTATACAACGGATTTTGATGCGGCTTTTTTTAATAGATAGATTGATTCTTGAGGAAGGTTTAAGTATATAAACCTTTCCGATATTCCCACAGGAACAAAAGCTACGCGGGTGAAACCGCGGGCAGGTCGCTAGTATGATAATAAGAAGAGATAGAGTTATTAAAAAATAAACAATGATGTGAAATATCGAAGTTATTTAGGAACTGTAAATATAGAAACTAAGGTTTTTCAAACAATATCTTTAATTAAAATCAGGTCTTTCATGATAATTTATGCATGTTTTAATAGATAATGATATCAGGTGAAATGAGAATTTAGAATATATTTTATCTACAGAGTAAGAAACAAAACTTAGGACTTTTAATTTCATCGAATCGATTTATATTAGACACCTATCTTATATCTTTTATAGATAACTCTATAACACCTATATTCTACAAAAAAACATTCTTTCTTCTCCCTTTTTACAAGATTAGCTGTGAGTGCTACAATTCAAGCTTCATATACAATAAGGCTTAACAGTAGGCGTTAGTGCTCAGCATAGTTTCACGCTGTTCATCTTTTAATTATCTGTAAGAAATAAATGTGTATTATTATAAAATCTGTGTAAATTTGGCAAAACACAGATTTTCGTTATCAATTTAAATGTTTATTTGCACCTTTTTTGATGGTGCTAAAAAAATGTTTTTTTTAGCATCATAAAATAGCAAACAAGCTAGTGAATTTCCTAGTGGAAAGAGACAACCATCACCTATAGGCACTAAATATGTTAGTGGTGCATTGCTATCCGTGTGGCGAGAAGTTCATACTTCATAATAGGTAATAAGACGGTGGCTCCCTAACTCGGGGAGATGTTGTAGAACTCTACTATCTTCGTGTTGGTCCAGGCTGATTTTGAAGAATAGACCAACTGCCGTTCTGCTAGGTAAGTCATAAAAGGCAACAGATTAACTCTACGTGTCACTACCTTGATGACCACTAATTTTTCTTCTGAAGCTGTGAGGCTTTGGAATACTCTTCCCATTGATATTAGGAATAGTCCCTCCAAATTGTCTTTTAAACATTCTCTCTGTAAGCATTTGGCAGAATAATGGTGTTACACGCTATGGTAGTATAATATGTATGTATATAACTATATATAAATATGTACTTGTATATATATATATATATATATATATATATATATATATATAGGTATTTATGTAAGTATATGTATAATGTATTATATATGTAATATATTACTTGTATCTAAGTATATTGTAATATCGTATTATCTTATTGTTTTCTTTAATTTTAATTTATCTTAATAATAATCAAGAAGGTATGTCAGTAGTAAACGATTGTAATAAGTTTCTCTGTGCACCCCATTGTAAACACTGTTTATATTTGTTTAAGGTTGTGTGGTAGAGAATGTCATGTAGCATTAAGTCCACCTCTGTACATGTTGTGCATAAATTTTAAATAAATAAATAATAAATAATTTGTAGAGTTCTGGAACGTCTCACCCGGATATTTGCTACCATTGCCTTATCTATTCCTGCTGCAATAGCGTCAATGCATGTCATTGTCATATTCCAGTTTGGAGGATAAGGTAATCGGTAGACTTACGCATATGACATTGCCATCTTGCCACATGGATATCAACGCACCATTTATATCTTTGGTATCTATAGGTAATGGTTTCTCTTTCCAACAGGAGAGCCATCTGCTTGCTTGCTATTTTGATATAAAAAAATCTAGTATTTCTGATGGTATTGATGTTGTTAGCCAACCGTTTGCTTTTTACGAACAACCTGGCAAAATTGCAAATAATCTTATACTCAAAAGGATACCAATACGGGAGGAGAGAGAAAAGCAAATTTGTCTAGATAGTGATTGATATACAACTTTCGATTTTTGCTACCCATATGGGCTTTGATATGAAAATTTACATGTAAGTATGTAACTTTCATAATGTAAGTTACTATTTTGGCAATTACTTAATACTAAATACTAATATATCTGAACAGTAAAGTGTTTACCAGCAATATATTATACTCGATTATGTATTTAAAGTAATACAAAACCCTAACCATTTAGTATAGTGTTGTGGTAGTATCTTGATGATGTTGAAAAAATCCTATAGAAGTTATAGCATATTTTTACAACTGTAAGGTAAGGACCTTTTTGAAAGGCTTTCCTTTTTGAAATCTTTTGCACATACAAACTTTAATTGATGCAACTTCATAATTTTCATAAAATCTGTCCTTTTTCTCCATTGATATAAAAAACCCAAGATGCATAGTCTCGAACAAAACTGACACTCAAAACTATCCCTAATTTCACACAAATAGTTATAGGTATAGCAAAAAAAATTGTTTTTGCATATCCAACCTTAAGAGCAAGTATTATGGTTGTTTTTTTAAAAGCAATGCACAAAAGTAATAAAATTGACAGTGTCGCGATCGACGCAATTCTAATTGAAATGAACGCACAATTTAAAATTTTGCACTCATTTTTAGAGGACGTTTTTGAGACACTGATTGTGTATCTTGGGTTTTTATATCAATATTTTTCTCTGTAACCTCGACCCCTATACATTAAAAAAAATATATTTTAAATCATACTCAAAACCAATAAGAATTGCACAAGTGAATATTTGTCAGTAAATACTGTCTACTGACGAAATCTATAAATATTACTATCTAGTATTTTTTTTTAAATTTCATTACATGTTAAAGTTGTCTAAATCATTTATAAAATCATTAAGATTTTTTTGTTAAATACTTTATAATTGCATTGTAAATAATTAGGAAAAAGATAAAATAATAAATTTAGGGCTTACCGTTTTTTGTTTCAAAGATATTTGGCAATAAATACATTCACTTTGAATCACCCAGTTGGCCAGTTTTTACACAACATATTTAGTGAATTGTATTAATCATTTTACTTTTCTTTTAATAATTAACACACTTTTTAGTTTTAAAAACAAAATATATTTAAAATCGTTGTAAGTTAAATATATTTATTGTACAATAAAATCACTTTAAAAAATGGCGGGATGTTACAACTTCTGAAACAACAGATGAAATAAATAATAGTTTAAAAAACTAAAAAACACGCTTTTTATAGAAAAACGAACCTAAAAATAGAAAATAAATTTTAATAAATTTAAATTAAGAATAGTGTTAAAAATTTCAAAATGTGAATAAAAAAAATAATTTTATTTAAAAAAAGGGTGGGGTGCATGGTGTCAATAGTAATAAATATTTTATTGACACATATGAGTAGAGTGATTATCATTTCGGTAATATCTTAAAAAGCACCCCACGCTTTTTTTAAAATAAAATTATTATTTTTTTATTCACATTTTGAAATTTTTAACACTATTCTTAATTTAAATTTATTAAAATTTATTTTCTATTTTTTAGTTCGGTTTTCTATAAAAAGCGTGTTTTTTAGTTTTTTAAACTATTATTTATTTTCTACTTTTTAGTTTGGTTTATTTATAATAGCTTGTTTTTTTAATTTTAAACTATTGCACGACTCATGATGCGAAGCATCAGAGAGTGCTTTACGATCGAAATTTTTTTTCATATATACATATCTTCACGCCAGATCCCTTACGGGGTAGGCAGAGAGAACCGAATTATTGAGCGAACTAGCGACTAGCGAGAGAACTACTAGCGAACGAGTCTGCCGAGCAGAAGGCTCATAGAATTGGTCTCATTGAGGAGCGTTTAGCTAAGGAGTCCGCCGAGCAGAGAGCTCGTGGATTAGTAGTGATACGAAACCGTACAGCAATTGAGTCTGCTCAGCCACGTGAGAACCGCCTAGCGGTAGCGCGTCAGACGTCACAAAGACTTCGTTCAATTACTGAGCGTAATTTTATAAGCACCATAAATCTATTTGCTGAAGTACCATGTACAATTTGTAAGAAATTATTATATCCAAAACAACAGACGTCATTAGTTAAAGCACGTCTTGATTTTTTTTTTGCTCGACTACCATAAAAAAAAGAAAAGTTCCTTCTCAGGCCTACTGGAACAACATGGAAGTTATATCTTTACCTCTTGAACTGACCGACTTTACAGACGTAGAACAAATACTTTTGTTAAGAGTAGTTCCTTTTACAACTAGTTTCCACCCGCACCAAAGTGCTCGTCAACACGAGTCAAACGAGCCCAAACTCGATAGAGTTGTGTTATTTAATTGCTGAGCTCCTATGGTCACCTTCTGGCTTCATCATCGAACCCTGCAGGATCCTAGTTAGCACCAAGCACCAAAGTGCTCGTCAACACTAATCAAATGAGCCCAAATTCGATAGAGTTGTGTCATTTAATTGCTGAGCTCCTATGACCATCTTCTAGCTACATCATCGGACCCTGCAGGATCCTAGTCACCACCAAGCACCAAAGTGCTCGTCAACATGAATCAAATGAGGCCAAACTCAATAGTCTTGTTATTAACCGATTTTTAACCATTTAATTATTAAGTTCCTGTGGTCACCTTCCGATTCAGATTCATCAGATCAGCTCCATGTCATAATAAGGTTTCATTGTCATTCAATTAACATACGTATACAAAATTTCAGCTCGATCGGTAACCGGGAAGTGGATCAAATTTACTAGCGAGATTTGATTTCAGACATCGAGATAGGTACAATAAATAAAAAATGCTCATAAAACAAAAACTACTGGGCCTACCTGAATCAAATTTTTATGGGACCAATTCGAAACTATTCCGCATCAAACAAAAAAGAATCACGTAATTCGGTTCAGAAACCTCGGAGAAATCGGTGTACATACATAAAAAAAATATACCAGCCGAATTGAGAACCTCCTCCTTTTTTTGAAGTCGGTTAAAATGGAATAATTTTATCAAATTAGTGTATTGTCATCGGTCCTCGATAAATCTACAAAGTTTGAACGAAATCTGGCCGTTTAAAGTTGGTCAAAATCGCGCCCAAAGAAGTCGGTTACAAACAAACATACAAACAAACATACAAACAAACATACAAACAAACATACAAACAAACATACAAACAAACATACAAACAAACATACAAACATACAGGTGAAGTTAATAAAAAGTGTGTAATAAAAATTGACATCTAGTGGGTCATGGCGTTGATATAATCCGTTTAACTTTAAAAGCCTTTACGCTAGTAGATCTAGATTTTTGCGTGCTTAATGGCTGTATATAACCCATAGTAATATGTATGGGTTATATACACCCATTAAAGAGACGGCAATGCCCGTACATTTTAGTTTTTCCAAATGACTTGCGCCAGACTGGCGGTAATGGCGCGCCGTTGCTTTGATCGCCTGTAATAACCTCCCAATTTAATCTTATCGTGATAACTTTTTAACCATTCGTCCGAATTTCTTAGTGTAAAAGACAAACTTCTTCTACATAAAATGCTGAAAGCTGCAAATATATTTATTTTAATACAAAATTAATAAATAATCCGAAATATGCTTTGTAAAAAAGTATAATAATTTAATTGTATTTATGTATCACTACTTTGGATATTATGGATTCCACATAAAAGGTAGACATATGCTGTCGCGGACTTTTATTTAGAACTATTTAAAACAAACAATCCTTCCGTACATTATCTTCGTGTAATTTCAGCGGTTTTCTCAGCGCACGCTAAGATAGCTCTCAGAAGGCAGAAATTTTCCAACTTACTTGATACTTATCGTTATATTACCGCCAAATTACACAAAATCTTTATAAATTGTAGCCTATGTATTATTCTGATGTATAATCTATATTACTGTAAAGTTCAAGGAACTTATATACGATAACTGGAATTATTACGAAGCAATATTTAAAAATTAAAAATGTACTTTATTTTGTTAAAATAAAGTTGACATTTGTTTCTTACTTACTTTACCAATGAAGTTACATTCTACCCGGAATGTTCACACGCGCTTCAAAATCGTTCCGAAGAGTACCACGACATGGGTGGAGTGTGTCTCTTTCTACTAAATAAAGCGCCAATCACCATATATAAGTGCGGCCATGTGTGGTTTGCAAATTACTACTAAGTAATTCTACTAATTTGGGAAACAGTTTTTGCATTGCATAAGTAATAATATGTAATAATTAAAATAGGCACATTTTAGAACTCACTGTGTTAATTACAATACATTTCATGCTAATGTATTTATCGACGTGTATGAATAAAAGGGATTTAACGATTACCGAATATATAAAAATCTACCACCAGATAGTTTTATTTACACTGGCAATTGCAAGAAAGGGACAACATCCACTCTTGTCATTGTCTTGCTCAGAACGTTTTTCCCCTGTGTTAAGTAAGAAACAAATGTCAACTTTATGAGTAACGAAATAAAGTACATTTTTATTTTTCAAACATTGCTTCGTAAAAATTTCAGTTATCATATATAAATTCCTTGCTCAGGACAGACTACAGTGGAAAATGTTGGAGGAGGCCTATGCCAAGAGGCACGCTGAGATTACAGACATAAGAGGTGGAAATAATGTGTATTTTATCTCTGATTGCAGAATAAAAGGCTATATTATTATTATTATTTTAATAGATAAATTAATGTGTGTTATTGCCGGAATTATGTAGTTTTTACATGTTTATAGAAATTAGAAATTTGATAAAAATATAATGTATATAATATAACAAATATAAACTAAACCGTGCAGCTGTTAAAAAGTAGACACATTTCAGTGAAGTAAGCAATAATGCTGTAAACAACTTGCAAAGTAAATATTTTTCTTAAACGGACTTAGACGAAAAGATTTATTTTACAAATTGGTAGCCCCTTTAGCCGCAATCAGACATTTCTATCACCGGTGTGTGACATTTCTATAAAAAATAGGTTTTGCAAAAACATTCTATAATCTAATATAGTTGTATGTAATGAGTATAATATGTTGGCAGATAAAGAAAACTGTAAGCTTGACTGTAAAAAATATAAGGTGTTATGACAGGCCTACGTTACCACCTGGCCACACGAACCTGCGAAGGCGGCTGCGGCGCGAAATTTCGCGCGACGTGGATTTGGAGGCCACGAGTAGAAGCGTTTTTCGCGAACGAGTAGAAGAATATTGCTTGGATGAGAGTAATTTTGTACTTCAACACTTACTATTTGGAAGAGAATGTGTAGTACATGATTTAAATAAGAATCAGGGTATAGTAAAATGTTCAATTTCATATAGTATAGACATAATGTGTAGACATAATTTTTTGGAATGAGTGTCGAATCCTTTAGTGTTACTGTCCATTAGAGTGTTACTGCTTGATTGTCCATTACTAATAGGGTTTAATCATCACAGTAAGTACATTATCATCATTAAACAGCAATACAGTCAATAGTATTCATGATTTAAAAAATAAACTATTGAAAGTATCGATATAGTATCAATTGTTGAAGAAAAACAATTATGAAAAGATAAACAATGTTGATTGGAATGTCAATAGTATCGATAAACGACTTTACCGATACTATTGATGTTCCAATCAATATTATGGCATTTCTAGCATGGAACACAGAAAACAAGCAGAAGTGGGAAGTACAAACATTTGTATCAGGACCGCGATCGATAACTCACACATAAAATAAGCATTATTGCATATAAACTACTAATGCAAACATTGTTTCATTGGTCGTTTTCATTTTAAACAACGATAATCCGAAACACACAAACAGAACATTCAAAAATATACCAAACTGCGTTACAGTAAATTTTATTTGGCTACAAAACAAAGAAGTATTTACGTCCTTTTGTAGTCTATTCAAAATACTCATCTATTGTACAATAGTGAAACTACAATCTTAATAGTTTCGCTATTCTACAATAGATGGCAATATTGATTTTTCCGTATTTTTCAGTTTGTCATATTTGAGTGGAGAACTTTCTATACAATTAGGTCAACCTAAAATGAACTTTATATGTAAGATGTACGGCTGATTTTAGCTTGACTTTTTATTATATCATTAGAGAATATATTAAATCAGGAATTTTATTAAAATAAAATGAAAATTGTACTTTCGGATGATATGAAATATCTCCATTTTTAATCTTCTGTATTCTACTATCATTTCTGCATTCAAGTATGGCACAATATGGCATAATTCAGTGTGTAATAGATTTTCGTACAACGACTATCTCCTAAAGATATGTTAAATATCACTAAGGCAATTTAGAGTAACAGCGCATAATAGTAGCGCATGCGACGCACCCACTTTTCACTTCCACTTGTTTTCTTTGTTGCATGTTTTCTAGATTAAAACTATTGATTTTTTGGCAACACTATTATAATTATATCCTTATGAATATTCAACATTGTAAGAAGAAATAAAAATGGTATCTCTAGTCTTTGTTTATATTTATGATGTGGTGACTATACTTCCAAATTGTTGGCCTAGTAACTAAACTAAGTGTGAAAAATCGGGCATGAATTTCACATGGCTAGGCCTTTAGGCGTTACAATGTCGTTTTGTGTTGACTTCAACACTGCCTAAAGCCCCACAAGGCACAAGGGTAAATGGCAAAGTCAATGTGTTTTCAAATCCAAACAAAAAAGTTCCTTTCTTGATTAAAGTGCTTCACCTTCCAAAGTATTGTTGAATATGAGAAATAATATGGTCAAATACGAATAATTACTCTGCATGTATGGCAATTGCTTACGAAGTCTCAGGTACAGCTAGTATTTGATAAATTAATTTTTTCATTAATTTATCAATTCAAAATTTCAAAATCCAAAAATACTATCTGTAGATGTTTTGAAAACAAAGAGATATTTTTTAATTTTTCAAAAAATGAGTTTTAGAGTTATAAGCTCCAGAATTTTCTGAGGTAAAAATTGAAAAAAAATTGAAACCATGTTTTGAAACTAAAAAATGAGTTCAATTACAAAATTTGATAAATTTCTATTGTTGGATGGCTTAGTTAGCACTTCCCAAAATTTTATTTGATTTAAAAAACAGAAATTAAAAAAAAATGTTCCATTTATAACCGTATGCAGATTATTTGACAACATTTAATTTTCTGTTTGGTACATGTCATAAAAATGCTTTAACAAAGTATATTTTTTCTGGCAGCTGACTGCTACTTTCAGGATCATGTCAATTTTACAATTCTGAATGGTGGATCTCCAAAACATGTTTAAAAATTTCATTAACCAGTATAAAAAATTATTAGTAAATATGGCCTGAAATAGAAAAGCAATCTGAATTTTTATATAGGCAGAGTCATGTCGAACAGGTAGTATACCTATATTGCAATATCTAACAATACACAGATTTTTACAAAATCGTTATCACTGAATCTCTGCGCATTTAATCTGCGCATTTAAAACAAATACAATAAAAGAGAGTAAATAAACAGAAGCGTAAACACTTTCTAAATACATACGCCTACTTCTTACTTACATAAAAAAGATGTTTGTTTATGTCACTAAGTACTGTTAAAGAAACACGTTTATTTAATATAGTTAATATGAAACTTAAATAACGAAACCACAATTTACATAATATCACAGGTCAAATTAAAAAAGAACAAAATATTATGAGTAGGTACGCGTCATAATTTTATCGTGCCTGAAAATATTATGTTTCAACTCAAATAACGGGTCATACATAAAAAGCGATTTCCCACATAATTCCTAATTTGTACAAGCATAAAAACGGTATATAAATTTTAATAGTCATGAAGTTTTAAACCAATATATCGTCACGACTTAAAATAGCGACTTTTAGGAAATTACATTGAAATAGCACCTGACTAAATATAAAATCTTACCTGATTATTACAAAGAGAAACAGTTTTCTATTGGAATTGAAAAAAGTAAAAAGAATATGCGACACTGAAACCAATTTGTAAAATAATATAATAATATGAAAATTGAAAACATAAAACTTGTTGCGGATTCAGAGTTCAGATTTTAGACATAAATAATCTGTGGTTCAGATCGCTATGCACACTAGTCTTGGCCTTGGGTAGTTCGCGAGCGACCTAGGTGGGAAGAGCGCTCCTTTAGGTGAACTATGCGAACTAGTTCATTGAAAATCCCGCTCTTAGTTCTTTTTATATTTCTGTTAGCGTTCACTTTACTAGACAGTGGCACTATGTGACCAACCGAGTTATTTACTTTTACTGTGCGCGCCTTGATATTTCGATAATCGATATCGATACTAAACAACTTCAAATCCCCATGGTTGAAATTTTATCAAATTATATGAAATCATAATAATCGTCAACTGAAGTATTGCTGGCTAATTATCAAACAGAATACTAATACCATTTATGTCTTATTTTACGGTAAGTTTAATTAAAATTTTCTCTTCTATTCCGATTTATTGTTACAAATAATTGATTATTATTATATATCACGTTAATTATGACTAATTATTAATATAAATCATTTTATTTTTTCGTTTTTATTTCGATAAAAGATTTTATGTGCCATAACAATAAAGTCAACTTTAATTGTAAAATTCATACTTTTTAAGTATTCTAATATAATTACACATTATACTAGGAACTAGCCTAACTGTTGACTAATCATTAATATAAATTATTTTATTTTTCATAATTTAAATAAAAAAATCTCATATTACATAAATGGACGTGTAAAATTTTCATGTAATACTTTGTATTTTTTAAATAACAATAAACAAAACTTACAATAATCATAACTATATTTTTTTCTTTATTTATTGTTCTTAATAAATTCTTTCAAAAAAAGAACTAATGAACTAATAGAACAAACTAGTTCATCCTTGGATTATGAACTAAATTGAGCGCTCTCTGTAGTGACCGGTTAGGCCCAAGCCTACTATGCAATCGCTATGTAGTGTTTTCTTAGAACTTGGTTGCCGTGACCAAGAATTGGAAATACGTAGGTGCCATCTGTTGGGCATCGTCACAAAACTTTGGTAAATATTCGTTGCAGCAGTATAGGTATGCAAATTAAAACAATGTTGCTATTTTTCGATTAATATTTTACTTGAAAATTAAGGATATGAAAAATAGAGCTAAACATCATTAATGTTTATGTATAATTTATCAATAAGAGCTAATTGAACATCGCTTAACAATAACCGCTCACCCCAATAGCCATTTTCACATTTTTTCGCAAAAAAACACGGACGGTTACGCGCACACGTACCGAGTTCGTTCCGGTAGACCATGGTCCCAAAAATGGTTTATGAGTTGTTTGGATTGAATCCGATACTGTAAAGCGTATATTTTTTAAGAGGTCTTGAGCACTGCAATACATTGGTGTGAGAATTGTTTAATTTAAATGGCTTAAGCTACAAAATAATTCAGGTGTAACACGACACTTTGAGAAAAATATGACTACTTGTTAGTCGACGATTTGTATTCAAAAAGTAAATCGATGACCTGTGCTTTTTATATTTTTTTTATATAATTGGTAAACATATACATACGGAAAAAAATAAACAACATATATTATAGTACAAAAATATTTATTTACATAAATATTAATTAATTTATTTTTTCATAATTAATACGTAGTTTTTTAATGCTAAGTTCATTGTCTAGTTATATCGGAAAGGTCAAAATAAAATAAAACAAATTAGCTTCACGTTACATGTAAGTGATTGTGACTTCAGTGATCTCTGAACGCTTACTTTATTTGACAGGATCTACATCTTCAGATATCCGCGATTGTATTAACTTGCAACGCATCCACAAAATATTGTTTATAGTCCTAAAAGTGTAGTCAAAATGCCGTTGAATGAAAATAGTGATTTTTAATATTATCATTAAATACCGAAATAGCATTGAAATCTTTTTATTCCAGAAATATACCTCTCATATTTAGCTCATAAAAATATCGTTTTGTGTCGATAAGAAAAGTTACATACATCGAATTATGACTCAATCGATACAGTATATCGATTCAAATCGATTTTGAGTTTGACATGTGATAGAAATGATGATGGTAGAGGATAGTATACATTTCAATTTCAACTAGAGATTAGTTCCGTACGAAGTTTGGTGTATGTGGCTCAGGTGGAGCCACCATTACGTTTTGTAAAAGGTCCAAATGTACTAAGACTCCACCCCTTGGTCCTGTTATTTACAAGATTTACAAATCAAATTGTTATTTTGACCAGCATTCGGCACATAAAATTACAATTCAGAATAACTATTAGTGATATCATGAATTTGTTAATAAATCTGGTATTTCACTAATTTTATTAGTTATTTAAAGTGTAAGTAAATGTAAATACGTTACATACTCTGGTATAATGTGTATTAGTGACAGTGAGCTCATAGTAGCTTCTCTTTGGTAAACATGAATGATGTGTTACTCGCTACGGTTTACTATTCAAATTAGTGAGTCAGACTTGCCTATAACTTATTTCGCTAGTGGTTTGTAATAAAGTGTCAAGGTGAAACGAAACACATCCTTATCTCTCGCCCTTTATCTGAATGCAGCCAGGAAAACATCCTAAATAGTTAAAGCCAGTTGGAGCACGTATTTCGTCGTGCCAGTTCTTGTAACAAATGTAAGTATCAGGTACTATGTACATTTAAAAAAACCATGTACATATTACTACATTAAATGTGTTTAATACGACTTAATTTCTTTATAAAGAAAACCCTATTGTATAGTGTTTTCTACATAAGAGGTGTGAGGAATGACAACACATTAAGATTGTACATTGTAAAACATTTGGTAACTTGTTTATTTTTATACATATTGTATAAGATTAATGTTATGATTGAATGTTTGCAGCCTTCTTTATTCAAAAAAAGACTTATTTTTTGTCCTTATTTGTCAGCTTCTTAGTAGTATTGAACATTTTACATTATTAAGTTTATGCATGTAAAGTGTGTGTGACAAAATAATTAAAAAATGCAACAACAGGCTTTCAATTTCAAGACAATGTTAAAACATATTCCAACATTTTTAAAAGGGTATGAAATACAGCAAAAGCCCTTCACATAAAAATATACATAATATAATAAAATCGTAGGAAAGTCAAAACTGTACATTGAATATTTTTTTAAAAGAATACTTGGGGCGTGAACTACATTCGATATCGAAGCCAAAAATGTTTTTAGAATTTTTGTCTATTTGTCTGTAAATATGTCCGGGGTAAACTAAAAAAGTACTGCATGGATTTACTTAAAATTTTGCATGAATATTACTAACAGGTAGGGTCAACATGAGCTGTGCGGAGTAAACGAAGTCCGCGTGGACAGAGTCAACATAGAGAGAGATTTGAAGATTGCAACAGAGTTTGAAAATTTTTCTCTAATGCTGTTATTTTAATAACTCGAAAAACCTCAGTTCATCAGTTAGTACTGCTGAATCATTACTGAAGCAATGTGTAAGGGGGCGTCCACAAATTACGTGAGATGTTTAAGGGGGAGAGGGGGTCGAGTCAAATCTCATCCAATCTTAAGTTGGGGAGAGGGGGGATCTCGGCAAATATCACGTAATTTTTTTTCTGATTGAAACAGAAAAAAATATACTATTTTGGTCCATTATACAGATTGTACATGCTTAAGATTTAATCTTAATCGTAATCGTATCACGATTAAGATTATTCACTAATTCGTTCGAAAGAAAATAATTTCATTCATACTTCGACGCTATACATTACTACTGACCCAAATCATCATATTTGTTTTATACCAAATAGTTCAATTTAATCTGAATTTACGGTACAGTGTAGCCCGTCTTTTGATTTCGCGCCACTATCAGAGGAGTAGACATTCTTTTTTTAATCGCAGTAATTACGATTTAAGTATTTTATTGTTAAGTTGTTATGACATAACCCAGCAATATTGATTACTAGTCTTAACTAGTCGTACATAAAATCACGAAGCATTTTTTTTTTCTTTTTATAATAAAAATCCAACGCATTTACATATTTAAGAAACCCAAATTTTGAAAAATCTCACGTGAGATTGGGGGATGGGGGAGGGGGTTGAATAAAATCTCACGACATCTCACCAAGGGGGGAGGGAGGGACAGAAAATTAAAAAAAACACCTCACGTAATTTATGGACGCCTCCTAACCAAGTGCGATAAAACTTTTGAATTTTCATTCATTGATACCAAAGATATCTGAAATGCTTTTAAAACATTGGAACCAAAAAAAACCTTGGATTTATGGGGACATTCCGTTAGAATTATTGCTTCAGTGATAAATGTTATTGCACCATTTTTAGTTGAAATATATGTTTTGTAACACATGCATGTTTTTCCTGACTTAATGAAATTCAGCAAAGTTATTCCAATTCTCAAGTCTCCCACCAATTTTACTTATTTTGTATTTTATTGTATTGTAATAAAATCACATACTTACTCCAGCAAATCGAATCATGTCCTTCATTCGAGTGAAAAAAAAGATACCGAATCTCATCTTCACTCGAGTGGGACTTGAGTGCCTCAGTTTTGACTGGCAAGCGACTCAAGTGAAAAAATAACTTTTTGTATTTTGTTAAAAAATTAGCCCTTATTACTCCTGAATAGTATAGCTTTCCATAAATGAAAAAAAAAACAGTAATTTTTTATATTTACCCATAACAAAAAAAGGGACAACAGAATTTGAACCGACAAAGATTTGGTATATTTATTACCATACAATACAATACCTCTTTATTGTGCACCAAAAACAAGGCAACATATTACAAATTAAATAACAATTTTCATACATGTTAGATACACAAAGGCTAAGAAATTGAACTCTGCCAGGACCACCTTAAATATAGAATAATAATACAACCTATAAATGGTCCTAACCATGACTAAACTCATAGTTTTATGCTTCCAAAGAAGAAAAAAACATTCCAATTATGGATAATAAATAAAACAAAAAAATCTTTATTGTGATTTTGTGTTTTTTTATTCGTCATATTAAAAATTTCCCATTATTTTGCAGTTAACTATGGCTGCCCAACAACAACCGCCACAGCCCATGGGATCAACAAATGTTATTTTTAGAACAGAAACACGTTTTGATCCCTCTTATATTAAAACACTGCCAGGAATTTTAAAAATTGTTGCTATTGTAAGTATTTCTTATTATTTTATAAAATTTTTACTGCTTATACAAAACACAATATTGAGCTAATGCTTAATTAGGTACTTTAAGACTGCAATTTTTTGGGTGCCCGTCTAGTCAAAATATTTAAGTTAATTTTGTCGTACATTTTTTTAATATATATAAGACTATATGGCTCTATTCCAGATTTCTTGGAATCTACGACAAAACAAACATAATATGTTGCTCTGTAACACAAAGAAACAACATTTAAAGTTTATTTGTTGCTCTTAATTAAACAATTAAAATAAATGTATTTATCCTCTGACTTAACCACTTTTAATGGCAAAATATCATTACTACATAGATTATTGCCAGCCAGTTTGTAGACACTATTGTCTATGTTCATACGGTGGCACCATCTGAGGCAAGTTATAATCGCCGATGTTAAACGCGCGATATACGAAATATTCTAAAGAAATTAGGAATTCCTTTACATATCTAATACAATGAAAAGAGCAATTCTTGTATATGTATATATAATTGGAATCTCGGAATCGGCTCCAACGATTTTAATGAAAGTCACAAATTAGAGGTTTTTCGGGTCAAGGAATCGATTTATCAAGGTTCCAGGTCCAAGAAAAGCTTGGTTCCCAAGATATGGGTATGTGAAAAACCGAGCAAAGCTCGGTCAACCAGGTACAGAAAAAAAAAATTATTCTATAGGAATCGATTTATCAAGGTTCCAGGTCCAAGAAAAGCTCGGTTCCCAAGATAAGGGTATGTGAAAAACCGAGCAAAGCTCGGTCAACCAAATATTATATATTATAAGATAGCAAACAAGCAGGTGGCTCTCCTGATGGAAAGAGACAATTGCCTATAGATACAAAAAGATGTTAATGATGCATTGCTGTTGTTGTGGCGGGGTCTTAATGCCACATGGATAAGTTTACCTGCTACCTTACCCTCCATACTGGAACATGACAGTGACAAGCACTGAGGCTATTGCAACAAGAATAGATAAGGTCTTGTCGCAATAGCCTCGGACCAGACCAGACCCGGACAAGACAATGCAGAACTCTACCACCTAGTAGCTATGATGTTAGTGACTCGCATGGCCAATCATTCGTCTTTTACGAACTGCCTGGCAGAATGCCTCATCAGACCAACAGGTGTACATTTGAAAATTTTAATTTTCATCTTATAATTTACTAATATAATTGTAATATGCTGATTTAAAATTTGCTTAAATGAAGTAATAGACTACCAAAAATAATTTTCTAATCTAGCAATCTCAGTTATTCTATATTTTCAAAAGTATAGAATGTTATTTATTTTTTTGCATAAATAAAACCCTTAATATTTATAGTCTTTTTATACCTATATGGCTATGGTGCTTGAAAGCAGTTTGTTCTAGATTAAGGTTGTGGATTAGATTAGAAATGCTGAAATTTTTACTGCTGTGTGCATGAATTCATGTTTATTTGATAATTCCTGTGAGACCACAACAAAGATTTATGCCATTTAGACAATACACTTCCTTAAAACATTAGTTGAGCTCGTGTTATTTCTTTAGATTTTAGATTAGATTTAGATTAGAGATAGATTTAAGATTACTTTGGAAAATATAACACCTATACTGTAAACCTTTGGCACTAAGTATAAATATATTTTAATTATTATTTAAAATGCACTTGTACAGCAGCTTTAAATATTAAATTAATAAAAAATAGTGAAACTAGTACAATTGTAATTTTCCTGCATCTCGATATTTTTCTTTGTCGTTTATAAGGTTTCCCAAGCACAGGGTGAGTGCTATAACACAAAAATAATTAGAAATACGGAAGTACTGATCAAAATTATAAATGTGAATTTCATCTGTAACGATGAACTCATTTAACTAGTTATATGTATGTATACCTAGCGATCAGTACAATCGGCGTAATCGATCATATAGCAAGAAGAATTTCGCCATCTTGAGCCTGTCGACACTAGCTCAGTGGAAGAGCGTCCCGGCTTTAGGGAGATGGTCGCAGGTTCAAATCCCGCGTGTCGATATTTTTCTTTCTTGTTTTTAAGGTTTTTCCAGTTTTCCAAGCTGGGTGAGTGCTATAACACAAAAATAATTGTAATTTTTATAATGATTTAAAATATAAGTAATAACAATTCCTTGAACCGACCTTACATATATTTAATTGTGAGAATGAATTTTAATTATAAAATTGTCTCATTGTTCCAACGTATAAAAGACAAAATTTTAATTAACTTGAAATTTATAAAGCAGAAATACCTCATGTCTTGTTGTTTTTGTGTCAGTATATGTAGGTGTTTTATATATTGTGTTGTGTAATTCATATCATAATATATTAAAATATTTAAAAAAACCTGCTCATAATCGAGTAGTAGAGGAGACAGTGGGAGATCGTCCTTCACCGATCTGATAACCAGATGAGACGTATATTTTATCAAATATTATTTATAAACAAATATGCGTATAATTACTTGCCTATTCAAAAGTGCTCATGGCTATTTTTAATTAAATTAACTTTAATCGTTTTTTTTTCATCACTTTCATACTTTTGGTAACCAAATGAAATTTATTTCACTGATAACTTTTAATACACAGAATATGCCTAGGTAGGCTTGCCTACTCATTTCTGTGTATGGCTACTTGGTAAGCAGGTGTGAACAGGTAAGTCAATATAGGTGACTCCATCGATCTGCTAGCTTATCGAAAGTTATATCAAATTTTAGATTAATTTTTTACAAAATCAGTCACATATACTTACCTGCAAAAAATCGTACTCAAAGTACTGTTGCCAAGCTAAAAACTTGCCATGAGCACTTTTGGATAGGCAAGTAATTATAGGCATATTTGTTTATAAATAATATTTGATAAAATATACGTCTCATCTGGTTATCAGATCGGTGAAGGACGATCTCCCACCAGCTCTTAGACCATAGGGGATAGCCTGTTTGTCTCAGATCATGATGTCCTAGATTCGATCCCCAGGTAAGGTAAATGGCTTTTCGAGATTTTTCTCAAAAATTCAAAATCTCAGTAGCAGCTTGGAGTTTGATGGGTGGTGTGTTTCCACTCCTGTGCCTTGGAGGAGCATGTAAAGCAGTCAGTCGCGATTATCTCTAGAAAGAGTCGATAATCGTTATCAGGTCAGTAAAATGCTGTGATGAGGATCACCACTCATCTCGCCAACTGACAAATTGGTAAATCGTGGTTAAATGGAAACTTTATAGATTTTCTGTTTACTCTGCCTACCATTCAAAGGAACTGGGCTTGATGACATCTCGCCAACTGACAAATCGGTAAATCGTGGTTAAATGGAAACTTTATAGATTTTCTGTTTACTGCCTACCATTCAAAGGAACTGGGCTTGAAGATACTTTGTTAAATTATAAATATCATACATAAGGTAACATGTCCTAAAGTCGGCCGTCGCCTAATGGCGGCAACCTTACATGTTTATGCTGATAATTTTTTAAAACTTTAAATTCATACAATATTTTATATCGATAACACTTGTACTGTTTCACAATAAACTATTATATGTGAGTGGTTACGCAAAAAGGGACCTGAAGGGATTGGAAACGGTTTTTTTTTTGATAAATTCTGATTCTATGGTCCTTCATCTTTGTTTTGTTCTAATCAAAATAATTTTAGGTGCCGTAGTTTTTTTTTTAATGATTTTTTATGTAAGCCGAGGCAGTTTTGAAAATATTACACCTTATACACAGCGCACACTAGTTTCTTTTTCTAGCGCGCACATAAAGACAAGTAAAAGACGAATAAATAAGTCACCAATAATACAGCTATCGCAAACACGTGCTATTTCTCGCTGACGAAGTCGCTCACTAACGACACTAACATAAAACACCCCGCGGCTCTCTCCCGCACTCGTGGCGAAACTCATTTCGACTCAACATTTTAAACGTGATTTACTCGAAATCAATTATTTTCCCTTGAGGTCCCTTTTTGCGTAACCACTCACATATATATTATTCAAATGGTTTCGCTTCTATAAGCATCATCAGTGCAATTCTAAAACTAATTGCCCTGATGATGCTTATACAACACATAGTACAAGTGTTATTGATATAAAATGTATGAAAATGAAGTTTCACCAAGTGCTGACGATAAAGAGTGTTATAAGTTTAAATTCCATATATGTTTAAATTTGTATTGCGAATAACGACTCTACTCATATAATTGTATATTAATACATTATTTAACCAATTTGTGTCATATACTCCAATGTTATGGCACTTAGAAGCCAACGAGTCGTCACACAGAGCTGTATTGTCTCCGATTTAGCTAAAAACGTTAGAGGAGAAGGGGACTGTGTTTTTGAAAATTCTAAAAACTATATTTTCGGCTTTGATATCAATTGTAAATCACGCCCCAAGTATTGTTTTAAAAAAATATTCAATGTACAGTTTTGACTTTCCTACGATTTTATTATATGTATATATTAGGTTAAAATTTAAGGGTAAGTATATTTATTTATTTATTTGGAATGAGAATAAAATACTTTACTACTGCCTTCAAGGTTTAGGTCGACTTACCTGCCAGGCCGTATAACTTTGACTTTATCTCTATTTGCTGTAATGGTCTGCAAGAAACCCTTACAGTTTCGCCATGTCCGTCCATATATCTGCTGCTTAGCTCAGAGACTCTAAGCTGTAATTTTTCACGAATATCTATTATAGTCATGCCGTTAAAGTGGTAAAATAAAATACTAAAAAACTTTTTAGGGTAGGAGATCCGCTACAGGTAAAGTGTTTTTTTTTTCGCGTATCCCATGGTGTTGGGTGTCGTTGCACAGGTCTTCAAAACATATTATTGCGGGTTTGTGAAAATAGTTTTTCGATTAAGAGAATTGAGCTTAAATTTTTGTAGTAGTACATGTATTAAAGTTAAAAGGAAAATATTGCAGCTTATAGAGTTTACAAGTTTACAAGGAATATACAAAATAGACAAACATACAAAAATTGCTTGGAGAAGTAAATGCATATCCGCCATTGGCGTTGAAAAGGTTAAATGTTTTGTATAAAACAATTATTGTCGCGTCTGTGGTCCGGTGGTCCGTGTCGGTTTTAACCGCATGAGGTCTCTGATTCGATTCCCGGATCGGGCAAATAATATGTGTTTTCAGTTTTCTAATAAAATCAATACCGGGATTGTATTGGCGATAGGCTTGCCACCTATCACATTGTGGGACTAAATATTTTAGGCTAATCATAGGTGCACTGGTTGTACCTTTGCCTATCTCTTCGAGGATGCGGGGGTGCGGACCCTTTTTTTATAAAACAATGAAGATAGTCCTTCCTCTTCTTATTCCGCACTATGGTCTGCTCAGATTAGGGGCTTTTGTCCGTAGAGGACAAAAATCCCTGAATCGTAAAAAATGTCCGCCGAGTACTTGCCACAGACTAAACGCACGCGGTGTGCGAACATTTGTTGTCCGGTTGTCGTGCATATTTACGTTACTCTTGAGCGCTCAACGCAGACTAAATTTTGCTGTGTGTGTTGCTGCTCTTAGTCACGTTAGTTCTTATTTTTCGGGGACTCCCCTGTACTTTTGTCCAGTCCTATCTTTTGGCGTCCTCGGCTATTCAGGATACTTTTGAACGGCTTACTTTTAGTCCTCTGTGTGCGTTATTAGCGGCATTTCCACTAACGTTCATTCCTGCCGGAATCTACAATCCTTATGGAATGAACGTCAATGGATTTGCAAAAGCAAGAAATAATGACGATATTAAAACCTCGCGTTCCCTCTTCCCGTCTTCACGATGGAAGACGCGACGCGGTAACTGGTCAAGTTAGTGTCTGTTTATTTATCCGGCGTGATTGAGAACACGCTTGTTATCATTTCGTATTCGTCTCTATCCCAGAAGGGTAAATGGACTTGACAACAAAAATGAGCACTTTAAAGCTTAAATTTCACAAACGAGTCCCTTTATTCAAAAACTGTTTTCACAGACCTACAATTTTTTTTAAAACCTATCCAATGATATCCCATGCCCCATAACAAAAAGAAAAAAAATTATCATGCCCACTCTACATGTAGAGGAACTACCCAAAAATATTTTTTAAAATTTTATGTTATCACTTTATTATTGTGACTAATGTATATCGCAAGTTGAAGTTTTTTAGACTCTAGTAGTCATGATGATCGTGACTCGTATAGTCAATCTTTCGCCTCTTATGAGGAACAGGTAAAACGGTAGTAATGTGGAGACGGGAATCATCAAGGATCTCTGCGCTAGACGGACTGTCGGATATAGCGAAACTGTAAGCTTTCCTAGTTAACTCCGGAACCCTAAAAATAAAATCTGTAGAAAGAAACATCCATTCTTAGTTTTTAAAATCGTCGCGTTCATTGTATGCCAGATCTTTTAAAATTCTTAAATCACTATATTTTTTCTTTTCTGATAACCACTTTTTACCCACATTCTATGTCTCCTTTTAGGTTTAAATATATATTTACTCGCAATAAGACTTAGAGCAATAGCAATCTCTTGCTTACGGGTACATGTTGCAAAACAAAAATAATCTTCATTACATAGTATAAAACAAAGTCGCTTTCTTTGTCTGTCCCTGTGTCCTTATGTCCCTATGTATGCTTAAATCTTTAAAACTACGCAACGGATTTTGATGCGGTTTTTTTTAATATATAGATTGATTCTTGAGGAAAGTTTTAGTGTATAAACCTTTCCGATATTCCTACGGGAACAAAAGCTGCGCGGGTGAAATCACGCGCAGGTCGCTAGTTAACGATAATTTAAAATTACGGGCACTCCTGTTAAATGACAACAATCTTCATAAAATTATAGAATTTTAACCATCCACCGACACGCAATCCCTCGGTATGGCTGACAAGATGTAAACTGACAGGAATGTACTTAAACGTGTGGATGGTAATCGAAGGATTGTTTTTCCTGTCGGACTGGCGTATTGTGATAATTCAGGGGAAAGAATGAAGGATTGCGGTTTAATTAGTGGCTACAACGGTTTTATTTTATCCCGTCGCGTTTCTGTACGGTTTGCACCTCAGGATAAGACTGTAGGAATGAACGTTAGTGGATGGGCCGCTACTCGATATAGTTTATAAGGGTTTTTTTTATATATCATAAGATAGCAAACAAGCAGATGGGTCTCCTGATGGAAAGAGCCAACCATCGCCTGTAGACACCATAGGTGTTAATGGTGCGTTGCTATCTTGTGGCGAGGTCTAATGCGACATGCATAACTTTCCCGGCTACTTTCCCCTCCAAACTGGAACACGATAGTAACAAGCACTGACGCTATTGCGGCAGGAATAGGCAAGGCAGTGGTACCAGAGCCGGGCGAGACAATGCAGAATTCTACCACCTAGTAGCCATGATGGTAGTGACTCGTAAAGCCATTTGGTCGCCTTTTACGGCCTGCCTGGCAGAACGGTAGTTGGCCTATTCTTCAAAGAAGCCCGGGACCAACACGGAGTTCTATATTGATGGACAAAAAATTACCCCAAAGGTAATCACTCGTCTGCGCAGGCCATTATCGTGAATGGCAACTACGGAACCCTACATTGCGCGTGGTATAACAGGCTCTTGATCGGTTTTTATTTTAATTTCGTTATATAACAATATACTTTGAATTGTAGGTCCTCAATTTACTTGGATTCATTTGCATACAATCATCATCGTTCTGGTCTAACGGGAGAGGGGTGTACTTCAATGTCGTGGCGCAACTGGCTCTGTGGTTCACTGTTGCCTTCCTGCTGCTGTACCTGTTCCACGTCATAGAGAAATACCACAATGTCAAATGGCTTCAAATCGAGATGGTGGGATGTGCAGTTATCTCGCTTCTATATCTGATAGCGTCTTCGATTGCAGTTGCTTTCGGAGCAGCTTCGTACTCAGCTGCAGGGGTAAATATTTTCACCATTTGTTATTAGGAGTACCTATCATCACGTCGATTTCCTTGTCAGGTAGGCAGAGTGTACCGAACACTTAATGACTTTTTTATATCATAAGATAGCAAACAAGCAGATGGGTCTACTGATGGAAACAGTTACCCATCGCTTATAGACACCAAAGATGTTAAGGGTGCGTTGCTATCTTGTGGCTAGATCTAATGCCAAAGGCATAAGTTCACCTGCTACTTTACCCTCCAAACCGGAACACTACAGTGCAGTGTCGTGTTCCGGTTTGGAGGGTAAGTTCGCCGGTAAACTTTTGCTAGTGGCATTAACGCCCAACCAGATAGCAAAGAACCATTAACACCTTTGGTGCCTATAGACGACGATCTCTTTGCACCAGGAGATACATCTCCTTAATTGTTATCTTATAATAAAAAAAACGTGTGTATGTACTTATGTATTCACGTAAGAAGTTATACTTCTGTGGTGTAACAAGATAAAAATCTTTCTAAACATTTTACCTTCGCGTTATCTTATATTTGTAGAGAAAGCGATACTTAAAAAAATTAGTATTTTTCAGTTTTTTGATAAAAATAACGTTGCCCGGGATTGAAAAAATGCCCTGTTGGAGCTAGGATTGCCACCTATCACATTGTGGGACTAAGCTTCGTCTAATCGTGGGTGCACTTATTGTACCTCTGCCTATTTTTCGGGAATACGAGCGTGAAGATACTTTTTATATTTAATAAACACCCAAACCCCGAAATACAAACATTCATGTTCGCCACGCAAATGCTTGTTCTTGTCGGGAATCGAACCCGAGTTTGTGTAGTTAGTATCGCTAGCAGCGCAATAGCTATACATAAATAAATTAATATCTCATTTAAATATGTGGCAGCATTAAGTTTGGTTTGAAAGTGAAAGCCGCAGCCATTGTTTTCTGTAACAATGCTGTTTCCATTCATGGTTAGTGGCGTCATAATTTATGGCGCTTGACACATACATCCGTAATCAGGAGAACACTGTTTTTGAGGTGAAAACTGTTTTAGTGTTAAAGCCGAGCCACACTGTTGGAAACAAGCCCCCTACATGGATCTCCACCAGTGGTTTACAACAGTATACATGGGGCACACTAAAAGTTTTGCACTTCTAGCTAATCGGAACTATTTGAATTTCGAATGTTATATTTTTAAAACGTTGCAACCTTCTTAGTACAGTACCCGGCGATAAATATTGCACATCGAACTTTGGAAAGAGACAATCGGATAATTTCGGCTTCGTAAAGCGTTATCTCTGTCCCACACTACCTATGTGACGTTTAGTCAGTCGTTGTTCAAGTACGATAGAGTGCAGTCGCGTCCCGAAAAAAAATATATATTTAGAGTTGATAACACCCACAAATTTAAATAATTTAAAGTTGTAATATGGCATCTTTCGGAAAAAGAGGGAAACCTTTACGAGGTCAGTCACGTGAAATTATCTACAATGTTTATAAATACTTTGTAAGCGAAGCTGATAGATTTAAAAAAAAAGTAGATGAAAATGTAAGTTGTTATTTTAAGAAGATTCAAGAGCGAGTTGCAAATGCCACTGGAATTTCAAGAAGAACTTTGAACAATATATTAAACGAAGTCAGTACTGAAACACATTCGACTGAAATTAAGTTCAGCACTTCAAAAAAAGGGAGACCAAAAAAGCAATTTCGTTTGGATATGGACGATTTTGATTACGATGTTGTTCGAAGAATGGTGTATGATTTTCACTTACGATTTAATGAACTGCCAACAATAAAATCATTAAAAGCTAAGTTATCTGAAGCTATTAATTACAATGGGTCTGAAAAAACGTTGAGAAAAATACTTCATGACATGGGATTTCAGTTCACTAAAATGGAAGATAATCGAAAAATTCTAATGGAAAAGCACGACGTTAGTCTCAAACGAATGGAATACCTTGATAAAATACGCAAATTTCGCGAAACAGGAAAAAATATCGTCTACATGGATGAGTCATATATACATGCATCCCACACTAAAGGGAAATCTTGGAGTGACGATAAGAAAAAAGGAGTAAAAAAGCCAATTTCAAAAGGTCAACGTTTGATAATAGTTCATGCGGGAAATGAAAAAGCCTTTGTACCCGGTGCTTTTTTAACGTATAAATCCACGGACACTACAGGTGACTATCACAATGAAATGAATAACGATAACTATGAGAAATGGCTGGTTAACCAATTAATCCCAAATATACCCAGTGATTCTGTTCTAGTTATCGACAACGCACCCTATCACAACAAGTATGTTGAGAGACCCCCCAACTCAAACACCATTAAACGGGAAATGATCAACTGGTTAAACAGACATGAAATTCCAGTTGATCCAAAATTAACAAAAACCCAGATTTACGCTATTATATGTCAGCACAAGGAGAGGTATACAGAGTTTTCTGTGGACAAAATACTTGCCGAACATGGGCACACTGTGTTGCGATTGCCACCATATCATCCGGATTTTAATCCAATTGAAAATATATGGTCTCAACTGAAAGGCTATGTAGCCTCTAGAAATGTGGGTATGAACTTAACTACAGTAAAAACATTATTGACTGAAAAAGTAAACATGATCGGCGCTGAAGAGTGGAAAAAGGTTTGCGATCATGCAATCAAATGTGAGAATGAATATAGAAGCATTCAACACAGTTTAGACAATTACACTGATAGATTAGTAATAAATACGGCTGATAGTGACAGTGATATTGACCTCTTTGAGAGCACAGATAGTGAAATCGAAGTAATTGAGAATTAGAATTATTATTATTTTTATTGCAATGTCTCATTTTAGCAATAGGTATAATGGTGTTTATTATGTACACTAAAGCTGTAATGTTCCAAAATAATTAAATACGTAAACATAATGTAAAAATGTTTTTTTATTTTATTTTACCCCAACCTAAAGCCATCACTTATAGAAAAATTAGTGTATTTTATACAAAGAATAAAAATATCAAAAGAAGCAAATCATACTTGTTTTAACAGCTCCTAATAGGTACCGGACTGTTTGTATTTTGTGCGACAGAGATAACGCTCTACGAAGCCGAAATTAGCCGATTGTCTCTTTCCAAAGGTCGATGTGCAATATTTATCGCCGGGTACTGTAATAAAAAAAACAATTGGCGGGAAATGATTTGTCAATTGTTTTTTTTTATCACACATCAAAGTTCTACGTACGCAACGAAAATGGAGTTAAGTCGAAAAGATTTTAGAGCGATGATTTTTTATGATTTTAAAAGTTCTCTTTCTCCGCAAGACTGTGCCGCTCGTCTTCAAAATGCTTTTGGGCGAGAAGCACCTTGTTTGAGCACCGTGAGGCGATGGTTTGCTGAATTTGAGAGAGGTCGAGTTTCTTTACATGACGAATTTCGTGAAGGGCGGCCTTCAACTGCCGTCAACGAAAATAATGTGGCTATTGATAAGCGGTTAATTGAAGAAACCATCGGATTACCTATGAGACATTCGAGGACTATTGGGGATTGGTATGAGCCAAGTTCAGAAAATTTTACACGAAGAATTTAAAGCTTGTATCCCTCATGGACTGACAGCGGAGCAGAAACGGGCTCGCGTGGAATGGTGCTCACAGATGCTACTGAAGTACGACCACGGACATTCTAATGATGTTTATGACATTGTCACAGGAGACGAAACGTGGATTTATTGTTTTGAACCCGAAAAAAGCAGCAATCTTGTTAATGGGTGTTTGAAAATGAGAACAAGCCAACAAAAGTGAGACAGGCGCGAAACGTTGGTAAAAAAATGATCGCGTTTTTTTTCTCAGCTACGGGTCCCATCTGTACAATTCCACTTGAAGATCAAAAGAGTGTTAATACCGAGTGAAATTCTATCATTTGTTTACCCAAGATGTTAGAAAAAGTTCGCGAAAGACGACCCAAAAGCCGCATTCTCCTACACCATGATAACGCTTCTTCACACACGGCCAACAAAACAAAGTCATTTGTAGCTACCGAAAAAGTACATCTCGTCACTCATCCTGCGCATAGCCCCGACCTAGCATCCTGTGATTTCTGTATTTTCCCCAAAATCAAAAATTTGATGAGAGGTTTTACTTTTACCAACTCCGAAGAGGCAGTGACAGCGTTCAATCAGCACGTAGAAAACATGCCTTCAGATCTGTGGTCCTCCTGTTTTAAAAAATGGTTCGACCGCATGAAAAAATGTTTAAAATGCAAAGGAGATTATTTTGAAAAGCAATAAACATAATATTTTGGTTATAACATGTTGTTTTTTTAAGTTACACAAAACTTATAGCGTGACCTACGTAAACACTTGTTTGCAACAAACATTCATCTGAGTGCTAAGTGTGAGTTTTTTTTTTTGCATTCGATTGTGAGCGCGTTTGAAGTTTACTAGGAATTTGTACATTTGTACAGCGCCACCTAGTGGTAAACGTGAGAAACCATTTTACCACTAGGTGGCGCTGTACAAATCACATACAAATTCCTAGTAAACTCGAAACGCGCTCAAGATCGAATGCGAAAAGAAAAACTCACACTTAGCACACTGAACTCCAAAAGCCTCCCACCAAAGTCACCCCTGTTGGAAGCTTGTTTCCAACAGTGTGGCTCGGCTATTAAGGCGATTACACCTGCGAACGACCTTGAGCTAGTGACAGGCGAAGCGTAAGTACTATTCCGCACGCCGAAATCTCCAAATGTCAAAGAGTATATACAGTGGGTGCAGATACGTTTTAACATTTTTGTTTACCTATATGAACTTTTATCATCGTGAATCAAATGAATGTTAGCAAACTCAAAACCCATAACCGATAATCGGTCATTTATCGATTCATTTTATAAAAACGATAAATATCGAAAGAAAAAACAGTAAATATCGAAAATCGACAAAAGAATTATATGACAATTTTACACAATAATGACTGTTACGTATCCTATTATCTTATAATATACAATACGTCTCATGTAGCACTTTATTTTAATACATACAATAAACAATTGAAAAAAAATGTGATTTTGTAAAAAGTGATCTCTTAAATAACCTTTAAAAATTTAAGTTTTTGTTTCGAAATCTCGTAAGAAAAAGTAGAGATTTAATTTATTTGAAACCATATCTGTATGTTTTCAATTAAATTAAAAGGAAAGTTTTAAACAGGTTGATTAATTTAGACTATTTGTATGTATAATATATTTAATTTATATTTATTTCATTTCTTATGATAGCAAACAAGTAAACAGTTTTCTTGATAGAAACATATAAACATTGCCTACAGACACTAAAAATGTTAACGGTGCATTGCTATTCATGTAGCAGGGTTAGAATGTTACATGCATATATTTACCTTGCCCTCAAAATCGAATCACGACAGTTAAAAACACCGACGCTATTGCGGCAGGAATATGTAACGCGGTAGTTCCAAAACCGAGTTGATGTGTTGCAAAAAACCAAGGTCGAAAAAAATATCACCGATTATAATAACTACCTCGTAGTCAAGGGGATAACCTAAAGTTTGGTTTAAGGTATTTTTCGAAAATTCAAAAATCTCAGTAGCAGCTTGTAGTCTGGCGGTTGGTGTGTTACCACTTCCATGCCTCGGATGAGCACATAAAGCAGTCGGTCCTGGTTATTGCTAAAACAACAACAACAACGATCACGGCAGTCCCTTTACGAGGTAGGCAAAGAGAACCGAGTGCAATATGTCACGATCCTTGCAAATTTTTCTATCTTCCTGCACGTTCATTACTCTCTTCACACAAACATGCTGGTTGATTTCACTACCTTCAAATAGTACCGGTTTTTTATCTTTTTTCTTCCGAGTTTTGCTTTTTAGTCGTTTGCTTGAATTGTATTCGTTGTTTATTTGTTTTATTTTTTGTACACTTATACAAAATATTTACAAAATACTTATCCATCTAAAGCCATTAAAACATTCAAGCGTAAACGTAGGTAAGTACCTGAATAGTCTCAAATATTATTCAGCGTCCACACGCAAACCAAGTTGTTGATAAAGTACTAGCTTTCAGCCCCTTAATACCCTCTTTTACCTCTTTAGGAGATAAAACTCAAAGTTTCCTTACATGCACGTTTATGTAATTGAAGTAAAGAGCATAACTAATAAATTTGAAAAGATTTTGATGAAACAAATTTTATTTGTTATACAAACTTAACCACATTTTTGATCCTTTTTAGGGATGAAATTTAAAAACCTTAAACTCGTATTCCTTTAATTGTGTTAAAAACATAAATACTAAGTTTTAAATAATTTCTACAATATTCTACAATAAACAATCTATTTTTCATACAAACATAAACGTTTTTTACCCTTTTAAGGAATAAAATGTATGAAATCCTAAATATATAATTTTTAAATTGTGTTGAAGAACATAAGTACCAAATTTCAAGTTATGTTGACCATAAGCGTTTAATTTTTCATATGAATTGTAACACCCACTTTTACTCCTTTAAGGGATGAAACTCCGAACTTCATTACGCGCATGTTTCTTCAATTTGGATTGAATTGAATAAGCAGGTACTAAATTTTATGAGAGTTTAGATAATATAAACTGTTTATTTTAATACAAACATATACACATACCCTTTTAATGGATGAAATTTAAAAAAAAAACTAAAATATGAATTTCTTTAATTGTATTAAAAAGCATAAATACTAAATTTTTAGTAATTTCTACAACAAACAATTCATTTTTCATACAAAAATTAACTCTCCTTTTACCCCTTTATGGGATGAAATTCAAAAATGCGTATTTATTTAATCGTATTAAAAAGCATAAATACTAAATTTTAAGTGATAAACAATTTTTTAATACAATCATTAACGTCCCTTTCACCTCTTTAAGGGATTAAATTACATCATAAGAACAACCTCTGTAAAAAATCAGCCTTCCCGCTTCAAACTTATTATCTACTATAAAAAACGTTCAAGCGTAAACGAAATGTCCAAATTTTTAAACAGCAGAACCTCAGTACTGTGCCAAACGCACTATCTGTATTATTACTCTTTGACTCTAATGTGGAGAGCGGTATACGCTGACGTGCGACACAGCCTCCTCCTACGAACGCTACCGGGAGACTGACTTTCGGAGCGAGCGCTGTCCGCGAATGAAATAATAAGGTTTTTATTGATTTAATGGCACACTATAATGATTTTGGAAAATGTTGAACTTAAATTTTATAAAGAAATTAATTGTCTGTAATAAAGTGAAAAAATCACCAAAATCGTTTCAGTACTTTAGAAGTTATAAGAAAATTCTTGCGTAAAAATAAGAGAGATATTCGATTTTTTTTCGTCAAAAATAACAATGAAATTTGAAAAAACGAACTTAAAATTTAAAGTTAATTATATTTTACGTACAATGTATATTTTTTTTTAAATTATTGGATTAACGGTTTAGGAGGAGTAGGCTTTCAAAGAGAAGTATATTTCGTAGTTTGGCGTATGTTATCGCCTTAAGCGATTAATGGTTGAGATAAAGCTCATGACGTGTACGCGTGACCGTCACGATGATGACGTAAGCGAAATTCATATTGTGTGACGTGTTACAACCTTTGCGTATCGTATCGTATCGTAATGTTACTTGTATGGATTAAATTGGGTTACCGCAGTTTTTATTTTTTGGATTGTGAATTGAAATGGTTATGGTAGTCACAAAAAGAATTGAGAAATCTAGTATTATAAATGCGAAAGTAACTCTGTCTGTCTGCCTGTTTTTTCTTTATGCATAAATCATTGAACCAATTTGTATGAAATTTGGTACAAAGATCATTTGAGACTCGAGAAAGGGCATAGGATAGTTTTTATCTTGGAAACCTCAGACGAATGGGAACTATGTGGTTAAACCCCAGGACTGTCTATTTTTTAATATTTATATATATATATATATATATATATATATATATATATATATATATATATATATATATATATATATATATATATATATATATATATATATATATATATATATATATATATATATATATATATATATATATATATATATATATATATATATATATATATATATATATATATATATATCAATTGCTGTTCCTTAATCTTGCTAAAACTCGAGAATGGCTAAGCTGATTTGGCTAATTTTGGTTTTAAATTAATTGTTGAGGTCCAGGGAAAGTTTAAAAGGTGAGGAAATATAGAAAAAAAAGAGTAGTTAAAAAGCAGAACAATGTTTGCCAGGTCAGCTAGTAAATTAATATAATTGGATAAATTATATCAATGTATCTAATTTTAAAATAAGCAAATTATTTGTATTTGATACGATGGTAAGTCATATATATGTATACATAGAGATATGTGTAAGGGATAGACATACATAATATGTATAATGTATATCTATTAATATAAGTCAATTATGCGAATGGTGGAATATGAGTTTGACATAGTAATAATATACACTAGAATTACATTATTAAATTTATAAAAAATTACATTGCACTTACTACATTTACGTGATATACATGATAATATACACATGTGTATACTATTTCTTCTACGGCTAAAGACAACTGTCAAGAGATTTTGCTGTTTAGTTTATAGTTGAGTTTTGACCACAGGATGATCGCTAGTATTTAATATCTTAATTCAAATACGAAAGTCTATGCTAATATCACACAAATGTTTGTTTTTGTCGGGATTCGAATTTTAGCACCATAGATTGCTTAGTTAGGTCGCTAACGGGGCGGTGACAGTTGAGAGATAGGTAGTGTCTTTTAGCTAGTTTTCATGTAACGTACATAGCGTGAAGATATTAAAGGCCGCTTCCACCGTTGTCAGTTTTTCGGGTACCTGTGCATGGTGTTGTACGGCGCGCAGGCGTTCCTGCTGGCGCGCGCGCTGCAGGCGGGACACTTGCCGCAGGGCGCGCGCCTGCCCGCCAAGCCGCCGCACCTCGCCACCCCGCCCGCGCTGCCATAGACCGACTCCACAAACTGGAACACATTATACACCTCTACCGCCCAACTAACGCAACCTCACTACAGACTAAATATTCTTTGCACTGTAAACCCACAAATAAATTTCACTGCTTTGAGTCAGCACACATCGAGACCAGACCATTTTCTGAAAACACTCAAGTATTTACTTTATGACTTAATACTGTGCAAAACTGAATATACTTGGCATAGAAACGCTCAACCACATCCCAAAGACGAAATCAATTCAATTTCCAACCTACCTCAGACTTTCAAGTTTAACTTATAATATGATGCTACTGAAAAAAAAAGTATAAGTAATGAAAGATCACTGAAAGTCCGAAAAATAAAAAAAAAACCCAACGAAACAAATATTTTCTTTTTTAATTTGTGGATTTCTGAAATATAATGCCGAAATGTAAAAACAGTTCAACCATATATATTCTCGGCGTCACGTTTAAAAATACATTTCTTATATAATATAGTCTTAAAGTTTATATTTCAATGTTCACAGAAAATGCTGACTTTACCATAAGATTCATACAATGTTAATATATTCTGTCAATAAACGTGTTCAGTGAAACTAAATAATTAGTAATTTAAGTTAGATAAAATTAAAATTTTGTTCTTGGTGCAATTGGATATCTGTTTTTTAATAACTCAAAAACATATAGAAGAAGTGTCAAAATTATACAAAAGTGCCATGATATATTAAATAAAATAGCAGCATTTGAAAAATTTCTAAGTATTTAGTAAACTTTCTAAAGAAGTATAAGTAAGTGTCTCGGCAAAATGCATAGGTTTGAATGCAGAATAATCAACGTAAATTACTGAGACTTTAGTTGGGCTGGACGTAATAAATAAGCTCAAAGTATTACATATTAACTATCATTATCCTCTTCAATGTAGCACGTAAGCGACAGAATTTTCAAAAATGTGCAAATTTTTTTACTCGTGATTAACAGTTTAATTTCATTTTTGAGAAGTCACTATATAACAATGGGATCTGGCGTGAAGATATGTTGTATGTTGTAACAAAAAGGCAACAAAGGGAAATAGTATATTATTTATATAAATTTTTATTGCCTGATAATGATCAGTCTAGTGCTTAGCAACTTTTCTAACGGCGTGCAAGCTTAATTCCGATGCTTGCTTGCTTTTATATTCAAATATTTAAATGTATAAACTTTTTCATTATATACATGGTGCTTTAAATCATTAAAGATAGAATAAGAAACTATACTTTATATAAGAAAACACTTAATTGACCAATGTTTTTACTGTTGTAATATAAAAAATGTGTATATTAAAGCCATAGTTTTAAATGTGTTGTTGAATCGAATAAGAACAGTGATATTTGTATATTAAAGTATTATTTATTGATATTAGGTATACGTCTTTTTGCATTAAGCGTTAATGTAATATTTTTTCTCTATAAATATATAATATGATATTATGTAATACTCGAAAAATTCTCGGATTTGGTGAGTTTATTTCAATATTAAAGAAACTATTCGAGAAGTCCGTAACACGCATACCTAGTTTCATCTATATGTTAACACGTGAAGTGATAAGTAAATTGCGAGCGCAGATGTTTTTAGCAAACTTAACATTTAAGGATATGGTGAAGTACAGAAAGCTAAAATTTATATTTGAAATTAGAAAAAAAATATTCAAGTTAACCTTTGCAGGCACTTTCCATAGGTCAACAATTTTACAGTAAAGAATGTTATTTATATGTGTACAATGATTATTACTTATGGTGGAATTTCAATCTCTACTTGATCACTAGTCTATATCAAGACTTAAACTAATAATATAAATAAAATAAAAATATTAGACCATCCGCTCTCCTTACCGGGTGTTGTGATAATTCAAATAATTTAGACCAACCTGTACAAGACTTAAGTGTTTGAAAAATAGAATCTTGTCATCATAAAGGTTCGACCACCAAGACAATGCGAATCTGTTCCTCGCCTTACAGCAGATTCGCAGAGCATACACACATTTAATGCTCGCATTATCACTTGGTTTGTTTAGAGCCTTAAGCTTCCGTAATCAATAATCTTTGATTTGTTGATATTTTACCTGTATGTCACAGACACACATTTTGATTGTAATTCTAATTTGTTTGCATACAAGAGTCAAGCGTTACGTTAGCTGTACTTGATGCTGTAAACAGGCAACTGAATGTATTGTTGACAAGTGTTGTTTACTTAGTAACCGATAGGGCCGTTATTGTTCCGAAAAAAGTATAAAAATGCAAATTAGCCTAATTTGCGTTTTGATACTTAGGTTTTATTCAACAATCAGTAGATTACTCAAACCTTCGCTTAACAGCATTTACGTAGTTTATTGAGAAATATTTTCGAGTTCTATAAATAACAATTACTTAAAATTACCGTGATTTATTTTTCTGTTTAAAATTACTAAATAATTTGTATTTTTCAAAAACTATTTTATTACATACAGTAATTTACAATTTATAAGCTCAATAATTATAGACATTGCTCAATACTTAGGCATATATTGCCGCTGCTTTTATAGATCCGTCCTCGGAGTAGTTTTAATTTGAGCGTTCTTTCAAGTTACGACACCAATCAGTTAAATCGTATACGTTTGAATCTTAAGAATAAAGTTAATACTTAATTTGGGCTACATTCATACTTAACATTTCTATACATGCATATGATGTAAATATGTACGCATTGAGTGTGGCTTTTTTTGAGTAGTGGCATTTGCACTACAATAAAAAAAAGTGTAAAGTGCCACCTAGAAAACCTAGAATGTACCTAGAGAATCGGAAATATTGGATTAACTCGAGGTGTTTCTTTATTTACGGGTTACTTGGACGGGTTGAATGTTTTGTTTACTGTCAAAGTGGAAACTAGGGCGAATATTGAGAAAATACGGTGAAAAAGACTCATGGCCTTATCTTAAATAATTTTAGTCTAAAATTTTGACAGTGTGTACATATTGTTTATAAGGATGTAAATAGTTGTCATCGCAAAGAATAGTTATAAGTTTTAAAATAACCCACCAATTGATATGTATTATTTCTTTAAGTTTATCAAATGGACATGCAAGTAAATGTGCAGTTTTCTTAAGTCAAAAGAGGTGAGCTCTTTCAGTCAGAAATTTATTGACGTGTAAATGTGTCTGTAACTTAGTTAACTGAGATAACGTAAATAGTTTATCTCAGTTATCTTATAAATGTCTTTAGGGGGCGTCTATAAATTACGTGAGGTGTTTTTTTAAATATTCTGTCCCTCCCTTCCCCCTGGTGAGATCGAGAGTTTTTATTCAACCCCCTCCCCCACCTCCAATCTCACGTGAGATTTTTCAAAATGTGGGTTTCTTAAATATGTAAACGCGTTTGATTGTTATTGTAAAAAGAAAAATAAATTTGCTTGGTGCTTTTATTTACGACTAGTTAAGACTTATAACGTCGAAGTATAGATCACATCATTTTTTTTTCGGACGAATTAATGAATGATCTTAATCGTATTACAATTATGCTTACGATTAAATCTTAAGCATGTACAATCTGGATAATGTACCAAAATAGTATATTTTTTTTATTTCAATCAGAAAAAAAATTGCGTGATATTTGCCGAGCCCCCCCCCCCCTCTCCAACGTAAGATTAGATGAGATTTGACTCGACCCCCTCTCCCTCTTAAAACATCTCACGTAATTTGTGGACGCTCCCTTATGTGTCTAAGCGCAAATCTACATTCTTTACCTGAATATTTTAAGATTAATAATTTGCGTTTAAGACCCGTTAACCTAGGTGTACGATATACGCGGTAACGCGATGCGACGCGACACGACACGACGTATTGCGACGCGGCGTAGCGCAATAATATCAAGCAGTCGTATCTAATACGTTGTGGCCATAATCAGTCTGCAATGAAGTGAAGGTTTGTTTTATGTGCGACGACACGCGACGCAGTTTGATCCATAAGTTTGAGTAATTTGTATAATCTTTAAATAGACTAAATATAGGAGTTTTGCTGTATTCTTCTTTGTTTACGAAATTTTGAAGGGTTAAGAATTTAAAGTACGAACTTTTGGGTAAAAATGCAGTATACTTCCCCATAATTAAAGCAATAATGAGCTGAGATCGTAGCGTTTGCAGTTCACCGATGATTGCGAAATAGGACACACGTCGCGTTAAGTATTGGTCGCATTATGTCAGATAGTATTGTGTCGCACTTGTCGATAAATGTCACGTTCCGTCGCTCATCTAAGATAACGGGCAAGACAATCAGATAAACAATCTAATTCTAATCGGTGTTCCGTGTTCCAAAGTTTGATTTTATTTTTCCAGTAAAGCTAGCTACAAATTCTACTACTATCATGATATTTAAAGTTTGGCTAACAACAGGTAAAAAGTACCTTTACGCCCGTATCTCCGAAAAGGTAGGCAGAGGTACAACAAGTGCACCCACGATTAGCCGAAGATACTTGGTCCCACAAATGTGATAGGTGGCAAGCCTGTCGCCAACCGGGCACTTTCCAATCCCGGGCGATGGTGTTTTTATCAGAAAACTGAAAAAAACACATTTTTGAATTGTCTGACCCAGGAATCGAACCCGGGACCTTACGTGGTCAACTCCGACACTGGACCACTACACCATAGAGGTGACTAACAGGTTGTACCAAATAAATCCCGTTAATTAGAAAAGACACATCTAATATTTAATTAGTTTTAAATAAATTCAGTTTAAAATTTGGAAACGAAAATAAAGCAAATCGCAAGTCTTTCAAAAAGTTATTTTTGTAGTACATCATAACACATTTAAAATACCGAATTTCCCAAAAAATTTTTGTTGGATCTTTTCTATTTTATTAATAAGGTCTTAATGTAAAAAGTGGTCGCAAAGATAACTATGTCTTTACACAAATATTATAATTTTACTCACTGTTAACACATGGCTAAAAGAAATGATTATAAAACAAAAAACTCAACTGCGACCCGATCCTTAAAAAACATAATCTTAATTCAAGCGCACTCGGTAAAAATTATATAGCATATCACTTACATCTAAGACGAATCTAATGACATATATGAATCTTAAGTCCATTAAACTGTTTAGGCAACAGAGCATGCTAAAGAAACAACATAAATTAGATACATAACCGTCCATCTACAGAAGTCGGTAATAAACCTATATTTTTGCAAATAAATTATTGTAATTTTGATTTTCAAATCACTGGAAAAATAAAATTCAATAAATGGAAAACTACTTAGCTATCAATATGCCGTTAATGTATTAAATGTACACTTAATAACGCTGTACTATTTTTTGTATGTACAATTAATAAATAAATAGGTGTAATTTTCAAACATGTGCAATATAGAGCCAGCGATGGCAATGTCAACGTTATGTATAGCTTTTTGTTTAATATAGGTACTTAAGGCGGGGATACAAAACTAATTATTTACACCACACAACAAAGTAATTACATCAAAACAATCCATCCGCATTTGGTTTGATTCGCTAAATAAAGCGATTTTTTGTATATTTGAGAAAAGTAAGTTCATTTGAAATATTCTTAATATTATGCTATTTTAAACAACCAGTTTATAAAGTTTACTAAAAATGCGGCTCTTTTATACTGACATTTTTGAAGTGATGACTTTATGAGGCAATAGTCTAATAGTTCTCAAGTCCAAGATGGTGTTAATTCTTGATAAGTTTGCTAAATATATGTGACATTCATATTTTTCCTACTGTTTCAGAATTTTATTGACATTTTTGATAGCGCCTGCGTTTTAAATAGGTGCCAAAAAGTGGAAACATTTTTTTTATTAAGTTTTTTTTAATAAAAATCACAAGTTTTTAAGTGTTGAATAACCGTATTAATTATTTTTTTCTAGACGCCATTCCTTACTCAATTAACAAAAATATTAAAATTAGTTCTTCAAAGTAGTTTAACTTTATGTAAAAATATAATTAAAAACTCCAATCCACCATTTAATAAGTCATTAATATTATCGCCTCACAAATACATGTTTGTTGTTTGTTCCTTCGCAAGTACTTAATACCTTGATTTAGGAATTAGAAATTTATTAATATATTACATTTACGACCTAACTTTAATATTTAATGTATAATTTAATATGAATCTATAAAATTTATTTTATTTACAGTGAGTAACAAAATCTCTGCCCCATCCGAAAGGTACAAATAGGTATGCCGCTGACATTATAAAAAAAATAGTGAAACGATTTTATTAATAAAAATTATAATATTATAAAAAAAAAAAAAAAAAAGTATCTTCACGCCCATATCCCCGAAGGGGTAGGCAGAGGTACAACAAGTGCACCCACGATTAGCCGAAGATACTTGGTCCCACAAATGTGATAGGTGGCAAGCCTATCGCCAACCGGGCACTTTCCAATCCCGGGCAACTTTGTGTTTCTCAGAAAACTGAAAAAACACTTTTTTTTTTAAAGTGCCCGACCCGGGAATATTATGGTATTTTTAAATGCTTTGTTCTTATTCTGCAATTTATCTAAAACTTAGCAAAAAAAATTAAGCTGAACAACGCCGTTGCGCTGTTGTGTCGCGGTGTCTTTGATGTCGTAGCCGCCCTTGTTTTGGCCTTTTTACTAAGATTCCACGTGTTATGATGTAATATCCACAAAATATTGACACAAACATGGTTGTATTAAGCTTGGTGATGGTGTTTGGGGATTGGGCAGGGTTTATGTTACCGTGTATTGAGCATTTGCAGCCCTAAAAGAGGGCAACTGGCATTAGGCAGTAGACGACAGCCGACAGAGTGGGAGTGCGGATTAGGCGCGGCAGAAATAGCTCATGTTTGATTGCTATGTCACGGTTACCATTCGGATGTATCAGTGCTTATTGGCCAAAATATTCACAGGAGTTGCTACGTGTAAGCTGCATTCCCTGATTGTCATAGATACTAGAAGTTACATGTATAAAAAACCGCCTAAACCTTGCTTTGTCTAAAATATATGTATTCTTTTAACCTTGATATCTGCTAAGGCATATTCGGGGGAAGATAGAGCACTGAGTCATGTGTTTTAATGGGTAAGTGCAGCGCCGGCCCTGGGGTAGAACGAGAAGAGCAAACAATCTAAGCGCCAGGCGCGTTAAAACGCTAAAAAAACAAATTAGATCCCATAGTAAAATTTTAATTTTAAAAGCGTTGGGGACAAAAGCCAGTGTCAGCTCATAGGACACTGGCACCGGACATTTGACTTGTTTGTTAATGGTGACATTGTCGAGAAAGGGCGCTACAGGGCACTCGCTCTACACCGGTCAAGAACTATCCAGCGCTGAATAGATGCTACCTCCATGTTGTATGACATTAACAATTTCATTTTTAATTTGCACTCAACAAGGTTCAATAAAATGTGTAAGTTATGTAAATAATATTTATTGTCTATTAATAATGTTAAAGTAGCTGAAAAGTGAAAACGTTATCGAAATTCGTGTATATTTGTATATTTACCTAAACCATAAGAATATTACGTGTGTATAAATATATATTTTTATATTAAGTACTAATGAATCAACGCTTAGCAACATTGAAATTAATGATATAATTCAAAGTTAATTAAAATATATTTGTTTTGTAAAGGTTGACTGCTAAAGATTGTACATATTGAAGGAAAAGGTAGTCAATAGTCACAAGTAAAAAATATAAATATAATAAAAATAATAAAAAGAAAATATTACTCAACCATATAGTAAACTTCAACGAAATTAGCGCAATAATATTTAAGTAAATAATTCTAGTAAATTGTAATGCATATAATTATAATACATGAAATAGAAAGAAAAGGAAGCCCGCTTGGTTTCTTCCGCCGGATCTTCCCTGTGTGTGGCCGCGTTCCGATTCGGTAGTAATTATAAAAAAATCGACCTAAATTAAAATGTTTGCACGCCATATTGTGGTAGAATATGATACTAATTTAATTTATTTTAATAACTTGTGACACCCATATTCTTGCAAATAAATATAAAAATATTTTCATTTTTTCATTCTTCATTTTCATTTAAGAAATATGGTCACCGCATGATGTACTAATGAGTTTAGTCGCGAGTTCGGTATATCGTTATTTGTAGACAACAAACTTATATGAGACGTGCGCGGGGGTTTACATTTGTTGTGTAAAATTAGGTCTAAATTTAGATGCCATTTTTTTGCTTATTTGGTATCAGAATCGGATACTGAACACCCTTCAGTAAGTACAATCTTTTTCGAGTCACCTGTGTATCTTTATAGTCACCTTGATATAGGTTTAGAGAGATTTACTTCCTAGTCTTGATTGCTAATGGCACCAATCTTATTATATAATTGATAGTTGTATGTGTGCAAATGTCTTATATGCTCATTTAAAAATGTATTTAAAATGTTTGTAATTTATAAACTTTGTACGCTTCTTAACATATAAAATATGTCTCCGTCCTGTACGTTTCACGATACTTGTGTCAAATTTACGATAGTTTATCATTGCACAAAATGCATATGAATTTCAAAGTAATAATATTGTCATAATATTAAATCTATTTATAGTGCCACCAACTTATCTGTTCGGTAAAAAATAGGCGTCATCAAAATCTTCCCCGTGTTGCTTCTTGAAGAATTAACCATCTACTGTTCTGCGAGGCAGGTCGCAAAAGTCGGCCGATCGGCAATACGTGTCACTACTATCATTATTACTAGACGGCAGAGGTCCGCACCGTCTCGCCGGGTATATGGCACCATCGCCTTTTTCCTGTCGCAATAGCGTCAATGCTTGTCGTTGTCGTGTTCCGGTTTGGAGGGTAAGGTAGCCGGTAGACTCATGCATGTGGCATTGCCATCTCGCCACACAGATGGCGCACCCCTATCATATTTTGTGTCTATATGCGATAGTTTCTATTTCCATCAGGAGAGCTATTTGCTTGTTTGCTATCTAATTATATAAAAAAGATGCCATTTTGTGAAATGTCATTTCGCTAGCAGCTTTTCACAAAAATATCCGTTTGGCAAAATAAAACACTTGAATCATTTTTACACGCCCAGTATAATTTTTGGACAAAGAAACGCCCTCAAGAAGTGATAGAATTATAATGACTGGGAAATATCTTATTCCCGTCTATTTATACTATCCTTGTCGATTGTTGTTAACAATGACGTCATTATCTCACAATAACAGCTACATAAATCACACAGGTACCCCACATTTGGCCGGTTAGTGCTTGTCGTTAAGCGCGGTTGCTAACACTAGCCACACCATATATTGAACAGATAAATTGGTGACACTATAAATAGAAATGAAGTGAAGCTTCTGAGTGAGAGAGCGAGTGGCAAATAGTAAAGTGCATGCCCCAATTATCACGCAATCACGACGCGTTGATGTCGTTCTATAATATTCAGAGATATTTGCCCTTAGACTTCATTTCAATTTTAACAGATACATACGGAAGAGCGTACTTCCTAATACTATGGAAAAGTATTTTGACTGCTTATCGTAAAAAATATAATAGGTATAAACATTGACATGGGCGTACCTATAGTGGGACAAGGTAGGTTCCTGCCCACCCCTGGTCGTTGAATTTAAATTATTAAGTAATAGAATTATTGGTGAAATTAAAAGTTACCGCCTGAAGTGTAGTATACAGCAACTACACCTATTAATGACACGTTTGGCCAATTACTCGTTTTTTCGAACTGCCTGATAGTATTTACACGAAACTAATAAAAGGATACTTATTATTAGTTTCTACTTCTTTCTGAGTTTATTTGCTTATGCCCCACGCCACAAAACGCTGGGTGCACCCAAGAACGCTGTCATTGTTTATTTTTTTAGTCCACATAGACGTAGCTAAATGGAAGTGGAAACAAACTATATCTTTAATATGTTGTAGATGTCAAGATAACTGCTACGTGGTCACTACAGAAATTAACTTCCTAAGTTTTTCCTCAGCCTCACGCAAAGAAGTTTCACTTTAAAATATCTGCCCTAAGTAGTACGCGTACTTCGATACTCGTACCACTTTTATATGTTACCTTGAATTTGTGTAGTGTTTACCTACATAGTATAATAATATATTGTGTTTTGTAATTGATTTTAACAAGCAAATGTATCAACTAATTTTCACGTATACCAAATAATAATATGACGTCAATCCATTGTATTTTTTAAATATCCCTGTACAGCCATGCTCACTGAGCAGGCCCGCTGGGTTTAATATTAATGTAAGTTCGCTTGCTCAACAATTGCTCATAAAATTAATGCTCACGGAAAGTACATGCCCAACATTTGGTTCATGAATAATTTTGTTCGATATTTAAGTAGATACACAAGCAAACAGCACAGTTGCTTGTTCGACAAACTAATACGCCAAATGAGTGTTGTCGTTTAAACAAACTAATTTCTCGAATTTGCCAAAAACTAGCGGCTAAATTTGAAATTTATCCCTTAATTGATCGTCGAATCTTAATAAGTATATTCAGTGAAGGGCTTTAAAAAAATAAAATTGAGTACCCAGGTTTTTCATGTAAATATGTATTGCAGAGGTTAAAGTGTTAAAGAATTATCCTTAACAACGCAATGTATCGCCCACACTCACCACACATAATACCTACATTTACGCAGGTTTCGCTTCCTTACCGAAGCTTGGTACATTACGCACCTAATTCTAGGCATCGCCATATGGTGGACGTTCCACGTACCCGGACAAAGAGGTTCGACTCCCACATTTTTCATTCGAACCGCAAAGGACAGGAACATGCTTCCTGAGTCTGTGTTCCCCGACGAGTACAATCTGGGGATCTTCAAGAGAAGAGTGAACAGGTACCTTCTAGGGAAGCGCGTTCCATCTTAGGCCGCGTCTTAGCTTACCATCAGGCGAGATCGAGGTCAAGCGCTTCCTTACCGATAATAAAACCTGTGACTTACAGGTCCTTGTGGAATTTATAAAATTGTTTTGCTGCGTTGACTATCCAAATACATCTATAGTGAGCTAGGTATATACCGGTCTATTTTATAGTATAGGTGCTGGTACTTGTCAAAAAGTATATTGACGTCATTTTATTTACAGGTTAATATCTAATGTTTATATTTCAATTTCTGAGGCATTTATGAAGCCAAATGATAGTTATTATTTGTTATAAAATAAAACAGAGTCAATTTTTATAGTCTTTTATTTATTAAAGCAATAATAATAATAAATATTGCTAGACAAATTACACGAATTGATCTAACCTCAAAGTAAACAAATTATTTGCCTGTGCCTTGCTTTGCTTATCGCCTCCGTGGTCTAGTGGTCCAGCGTTGGCGTTGACCACATGAGGTCCCGGGTTCGATTCCCGGATCGGGCACATAAAAAAATGTTTTTTCAGTTTTCTGATAAACACAGTTGCCAGGGATTGGAAAGTGCCCGGTTGGCGATAGGCTTGCCACCTATCACATTTGTGGGACCAAGTATCTTCGGCTAACCGTGGGTGCACTTGTTGTGCCTCTGCCTACCACTTCTGGAATATGGGCGTGAAGATACTTTTTTTATTTGTTTGTGACATGGGTGTTAGTCAATGATACTAATTACCTAGAAATACATATATGAATACTGTTTCATACACAATAAACACCCAAATCCAGAAATACAAACATCTATGCCCATCACGCAAATGTTTGTCCCTGTCGAAAATCGAACCCCCCTCCCCTGAGTCCCCTCGATTCGTAGTTAGGTTCGCTAACTATTTACTCGATCAATGAGACGGCCGTGAATAAACGAAAACAAAACTTGTTCCCATTTTGCTCGATTGCAGATTAAATTTTAAGTATGTTGACTTTACCTTAATTTGAATGTAAAAATATATTTTAGAAAATGTTTTTTTTTTACATGCAAAAGATGAGATGGATTCATATCTAATCAATAGGTAATTTATATACCACCAGATAGCCAACAAGCAGATGGCTCTCTTCGTAAAAAGAGAAAACCATCGCCAATAGACACCAAAGCTGTTAATGGTGCGATGATAACCTTGGGGCGGGGTCTTAGTGCCACATGCATAAGTTTATCTCTCTCTTCAAACCGGGATACGATAGGGATAAGCACTGACTGTATTGCGGCAGGAATAGACAAAGCGGTGGTACCAGACCCGGGCGAGAACTCAGCACCTAGTAGCCACGATCATGGGCGTACCAAAGAAGGGGGGGGGGGGGGCAGGGAGGGTCATCAACCGCTACAGTTATGAGGTCACCTGACAAGAAGTTGGCCCGCTGGTTCTATCTCAAGAAACCTGCAGCGGTACGGACCAGCGGCGCCGTAGTGGTCATCCCGACGTGATCTTCACCACTAACACTTTATACTAACTATATAACTAAAAATTATAATTTTAAGTTCAAGGAGCGAAAATTTTACCAAATCATAGATTTCTGAGCTCAGAGTTCAAAACCCTAGAGTTTGTTAAAAATGAGAGTATTTTAATTTTAGAATAGTTGTATTTATCTTCAAAATGATGATCGATTTTGATCTTTTGAATGGCATCCACTTAATATTTGAGCTCTAAAATGTCTTAGCTTTGCCTAATACTTCATGATGTTAGCTCAAAATCGATTGGTTGAAAATTTTCATTTTCGTGCCACCGTTATGAAGAATTAGAAAAATTCTCTCAAGAGATTTCTAATTCCTCAAAAAAGTGGCATAATAATTTTGGCTTCTTTGCCACTTTCATTTAGAACTTTTTTCAGAAAACCTTTATCAACCAAAATAATATTCAGATTTTAAAAGGTCAAATAATATAGATTCAATAATAATTATTTATGTCAGTTTCCTTCCATCTTTCCATAAATTATAACAATTCTCACAAGAAGAAACCTTAAGAACTTACGGTATTGCTCGAGAAGAATTCACGTTGAAGGAATTATGCAGGTTACGAATTTTTTTGTCATAAGGATAGCAAACAAGCAGATGGGTCTCCTGATGGAAAGAGTCAACCATCGCCTATAGACACCAACGGTGTTAATGGTGCGTTGCTATCTTGTGGCGAGGTCTAATGCCACATGCATAAGTTTACCGGCTACCTTGCTCGCCAAATCTGAACACGACAGCGACAAGCACTGACGCTATGGCGGCAGGAAGAGGTAAGGCGTTGGTACCTGACCCGGGCGAGACAATGCAGAACTCTACCACCTAGTAGCCATGATGGTAGTGACTCGATAGCCAATAATCAGTCGCCTTTTTTACGACCTGCCTAGCAGAACGGCAGTTGGACTATTCTTCAAAGGAGCCCGGAACCAACACGGGAAAAACTTACCGGGTTTTTGATAAAATTCCTCATAGTTTGTTTCCTGCGTTGATGATATTGTACCTACTTACATGTATGTTGTATGTCTGTTAATTTACAGCTTCCAATTTTCTGTAAGATTAGTAAAGATGTAAGAGGTACTTAATTAAAACAAATCTTTCAAAACAGCTAGTATTTTATTTTATAAACAGGTAAAGCACTTTTTGTATATTTATCGATATCATATATTATCTTAGATAATTATGACAGTAAACAGAACATTTTTCTATTTGGTGAAACTTTAATAATTTGAAGTAAGGATATCTTCATCCCTTCCTTGCCTTATTTTGGTAAACAGAGATTTGTCACATGTGTTTACCAAAATAGTATCAGTGTTGGTAAAGTTAGGGAAATATTAAAATGTTAACTAAATTAGGTATGTATGATTTATGAGAAATACAAATTTGTTACTTATTAAGTTTATATTACTATTTCCAAGAAAAAGAACGTAGGTATCTGCAAATCATAATAGTTATTTTTGTTACAAGTAAATTTTGTATTGTATACAGCATTTATTTATAACAAAAATAACTATGATTGGTAAATAGTGCTTAAAATAAAATTATTCAATATCTACTATTTAAATAGAAATGAATCTCAAAATGTGTCGCTAAGCGCAATACTCGAGAACGACTGGACCAATTCCACTATTTTTTTTATTATTCATTGAAGTCCCAGGAAGATTTTAATGGAGAGAAAAATTAGTGCAAAAATTGTGAAGAAAGTAATAAAAACAACACTTTAATTTTACTATAGAACTAGTTCCTAACTCAAACATTTATCGATTGACGATTTATAATCTGTTAAGGCGGTATGAAGTTCTGGACCAGCTAGTTAAAGTAATTTCTTCAATGAATCATTCATCACGATTAACTTCTAGTCTCACTAGCATTTTATCGGTGAATAGACAAAAATTATACATAATATTATAAACACTGACAATTAAAAACATTATTTTTAAGAACATTATTTATTGTTTACTTATACTGCTGAATCAAGTACTTTTTTTATGGTCTATTCTTCAAAGAGAACACCAATAGAGATGTTTTATAAGGTGTAAAGTGAAATTGTTTCAAAATAAGTGATATAGTAGTCCGATGGACGTCACACTGTTTGTTAAATGATGAATACGTATTTAGAAATTCAAGGGTTGTTTGCTTTTGGTGACTCTAACAAGCTTTCTTGGTACGACTTTTTTCGAAAGCGCTGCGTTTTTAAAATGAGCATTATTAAAAATTAGTAAATTCATAAGTTTTACTTTCATAATAGACATATACTACACTTTTAAGTATTTACAAAGTAATTTGAAAAAATACTTTGTCCGACAAAAACACTGCAAATATTCCGTATTTAAACATTATTGTTTGGGACAGGAATCAATACTTACATAGTTCATTTTTGCTGGATTTTTTAATAAATTTGTAATGTAATGAAGTGGTATTGTGTCCGCCAAATTCTTTGCTACGTTGTTTCAGACCGAGAGGAGACTGTATATGACGTTATAACTGGACGTTATGTAGCGCTTTCGAAAAAAGTTGTTGATAGAAAGTTTGGTATAATATATTTAAGAATTTGATATAACTCTATTCATGACTCTAACACACCGGTTTCAAGAATCTTGACACCACCTTTGGATAGCTAATGTGCAGGAAGCATTGCAAGTCTGTCTGGACCATGACATACGGCACACATATCTTCACGCCAAATCCCTAACGAGGTAGGCAGCCCCGTAAGGGATTTGGCGTGAAGATATCTTATGTAGTAATATATATAAGAGTCTCTCGTCAAAGGGAAGCTACTCACAAATTTCAAGTATTTAAAAAGGGTACTCCGCGGACTATATGCAAAGAGTAGTAGTACAAAAGTGTTTGAAAAAAATTTAAATGTAGTTTTGTCAAAATGGTGATATCAATAATGTAAAGTATCCGATTTATGTTTACACTCGATAAAATATAGTGTTTTTTCATAAAGAATAAATTTACCACGAGATATTTTTTTCAATTCACAAAAATATGCATATATGTACTTACAACTATAAATACTAAAAATACATTTATAGAATACTCAGTATAGAACTTATACATATAAAAAGTTAAGAGCACTTGTAATACCTGTAAAATAATATACAGTAGGTGGGTCGAAAAAAATTGTATTTCCTTAACACAGAGTAGAATTTGTACCTTTATAAAAAAGAAAAAAATTCAAGAAAATAAAATCTCAATATTTTAAGGGTAGTCCCCTCGTTTCCAAATAAGTAATTAATCAATTTTTTTTTCAATATTTTTTTTGGTCAAAAATCAATGTTTAGATGAATTCCAATTCATCTAAACATCGTTGAACATGTTTTTTTTTACTTCACTGTAATTTTAATTCAAAAAACCGGCCAATTGCGTGTCGGACTCTCGAACGAAGGGTTTCGTATCATCATAGCGAAAAAATACGAAAAAACACGTTTTTTGTATAGGGATATGTTCATTTTTGTTAGTATTTGTTGTTATAGCGGCAACGAAAATCAAAATTTGGGAAATTTTCAGAAAAAAAAAGACACAGTGGAGGCTTAGTAATAGGGTTCCGTTATACTTTTTAGGTGTGGAACCCTAAAGTTTAAAAAAAGTATACAGTTAAAAAAATATATTTTAACTGTGTTAAAATGAAAGTAGATAAAAAAAATTACAAGTTTTAGGTGAAATTCACTATTTTTGATAAAAAAAAATATGTTGGGACTATATATATCATTTGATTACTTACTTATTTAAATAAAACAAGTGGGCTACCTCAAAATGTTGAGTATTTTTTTTTTCTGAAAAATTTTCTTTTTTTTAAGTTACAAATTAGACGCCTAAGCTAAATAAAATAAACCCACCCTAATATACAGCCACATTCAAAACATTTGTTACTTAAGTGTTAGTCATTGTTATACAAGATACCTGGTAAAATACTGTACATATACAGAGAGGGTTTTCAGTATTCAATTCTAATACCAATATGTAAAAACTAGGTAAGTACTTAAATTTTGAAATAATTATCCAATAAAAATGTTTTTTTCTGAATTTACCGCCAGGTAATGTAAAGCGTACATTGCTTTTACTCGTCGTGCCCTCGAAATTCTCTCAACAGCTTAATTTTGCACAGTATGTACATAATACGTTTCTTATTTTGTTCATTTTTTTTAATTTTAATAATTTTAATTTTTTTTTCAGAACAAGCACTGTATAGTATAAAAATAAATCAAATGACACAAAAGTAAAACAATTGTCAAAAATTTAAAAATTTCTAATTTTCATCTCAGTCGCTGTCTCAATACACAGATTCGACATTTGGTAGACAGTCCCTTACACACTGAATTTTAAACATCCACTTTCAGCCATAAATACTTCATCAAAAAGCAATCTGCAGTCATTTATAGCACTACATCTCCCTGATGAATAATGGTGTGACAAAAGATGGACACATTGTGTTCACCAATTGTTATAAATCTTCCTTACATTTATGTATAATACCTTAATAAATATCATATAAAATACCTGTATAATACATACAACCCTTACGACCGGTTCCGAAACACAAATTAATTTTGATAAGCAATTAATCTGTGTTTAATAAGATCATTTGCTTGTGAAAATTATGATAAAACCGCGTGCGTTACCCAGCGGAAAAGTTTCGAAATAAATTATTTGAGTTAAATAGATTTTTAGTGTCACGTTGGGTAATTGTGTGTGATCATTTTAAATTACTGTGTCCAGGCGTTTTAAAGTTATTCGAGAAAAACAGTTTATCAAAATGGCCCTACAGAAAAAATATATACTGCTTTAATATGTGTGTAATGAGAGGTAATTGAGTGAGCATACGCGGAATTTGTGTGTCAAAAGACTTTGAGAATATTCAAGTTTCCACTGGGGTAACGTTTGGCTGATTGCTGGATCTTCTAAATGGCTCGGCGCACATGTATGGTTTTTTCCTTGAATTGCTATGAATTTGTGTGTAATGTTTGTGAAAACAAAATGTTAATAATAAAGACTGGTTAAGAGATTTTTTTTTATATAAAATAGGGTTTTTCGGGTCTAGTACTTGAATTAAGCTTAACTTAGCTTAACACACGGTTAAGATACTATAATATTTGATCTTAAGATGCCCTAATATAAAATATTACAGTATCTTAACGTATCACACACGGTGAAGATACGATAATATTAGTCTGCGTCGTTGGAGTTCTATATACAGGTTGATTAACCATGAGTGATACGGCCTTACTTCTTGATTTGTTAGACAGCTCCTCAGACAACGATTTTGATATAGAATAATATGAAATATCCTTCTTGACTTATAAGTGGTGTAACTAACAAGACTTTATTGATGTTTTTACAAAATTTTTTATTGATGAAAATATTAAACGTTATATTTTCTTTAATAAATCAGCAATATTTTTTGAACAAATGTTTTTTTGCTGACATTACTAATTACACACTTTTTATTTTTTGAACAAATGTTTTTTGCTGACATTACTAATTACACACTTTTGATATGAAGTTAATAACAAGCGCGATCTTATTCTCAGTTGGAACGCATAGTAACTATTATATTAAACTAGATGCTAGAAACTGTTTTTGTCAAATAACTTCAAAACGCCTGGACACAAAAATTTAAAATGATCACACACAATTACCCAACGTGACACTAACAATCTATTAAGCTCAAATAATTTATTTCTAAACTTTTCCGCCGGGGTAACGCACGCGATAAAACCCAGATTAATTGCTTGTTAAAATTAAGTTGTGTTTCAGGAAACGGTTGTTAAACTCAAATACTTTTTAGTTGTTTGTTTAACAAATAGTTAAAAATATAGTAATCCAAATTTACTTAATACACAAAAATAACAATATACTAATGTGTTAAAAATCTATAGCCTTCAATGGCTGAGGTTATAAAACCAGTCGGTATAATGTAAAAGCCGATTTTGATTATATATTAACACGGCTGCTTACAAAAATACATTGGATATTTAAATTGTACATAATATTTTCACCTGTTAGTTTCTTAAAACATGACATATTGTAAAAGGGGTAACCTACTTTTGCTTTTGGATCCACTTGCATTAAATTATTTCAATGACTTTTAGTACGGTTCAATACATTAAAATAATATGAATTTAAATATTTTGGTACAAGTGGGCCTTAAAGTTTTATTTAATCAGAGTGCTGCTGTTGTGCAATAATAGTTATCCACATTTTTTTTTATAAGATAGCAAACAAGCAGATGCCTCTCCGGATGGCAAAGGAAACCTTCACTTATAGACTCTAAATATGTTAATGGCGCATTGTTATCTGTGTGGCTGGATGGCAATGTCACATGCAAGACTACGAGCTATCTTACGCTCCAAACTGGAACACGACAATGACAAGCATTGACGCTATTGGAGCAGGAATAGGTAAGACGGTAGTACAAAATATTCAGACGAGTCGTTGCGGTACTCTATCACATAGTAGCCACAATGGTAGTGACTCGCACAGCCAATCGGTTGCCTGTTATGACTTGTCAGACAGAACAGCAGGTGGAAATATATTGGTAGAACAGTCTGTAAAACTATATAAAATTCTTCATAAACTTTTAAGGCACAATATATTAAAGGTCACTTGCTCCAAAAACACTTTAAATATTTTTATGATGATTTTTACTTTGGTTTCATTGATTTAAAAAGTATTTAAATACTTTGGTGCAAGTGGCCCTAAGTCTTTGTTCCAAAATATTAATTTGGTGTAAATTATTTCATAAACTATTGTGGCGGCAAACCTCTCTTCCATGCTTTGTACTTCAAAAGTCCATCTAGCCCATATGTAATTATCGCACAAAATCCAAAAAACTGTAAATAAAAAAAATGTATTAAATGTATAAAAAAAAAAGATTTTTGAAACATGTAATCTCTCTAATTAAGATCAAATGTGTCACACATCCTAGTGACAATATTGCAGAATTCTGATGTAGCCTCACAAAATGGTATCACAAGAGAAATGTATTTTGAAGACTACGTAGGTAACATTGATATAAAAAAATCCAAGATGCACAGTCCTGAACAAAACTGACACTTAAAACTGACTCTAATTTCATACAGTTAGTTATAGATATGGCAAATATATATGTTTTTGCATATCCAACCTTAAGCGCAAGACTTATAGTTGTTATTACAAAGCAATGTATGAAAAGTTCAAAACAATGTACAATGTTCTCCCCGTGTTGGTTCCGGGCTTCTTTGAAGAATAGACCAACTGCCATTCTGCCGGGCAGGTCGTAAAAGGCGACTGAGTGGCTATGCGCATCATTACCATCGTGACTACTAGGTGGTGGAGTTCTGCATCGGCTAGACCGGGTATGGTACCACCGCCTTACCTATTCCTGCCGCAATAGCATCAGTGCTGGCTACTGTCGTGTTCCGATTTGGAGGGTAAGGTAGCCGGTAAACTTACGCATGTGGCATTAGACCTCGCCACAAGATAGCAATGCAGCTTTAACATCTTGGATATCTCTAGGCAATGGTTTTCTCTTTCCATCAGGAGACCCATCTGCTATCGTCAAATGACCATAAACTATTAAAAATTAAGTATGAATTATAAACACTGCCTCTCTTATATGAATTGGATGATTTTATTGAGTGTGACGTGTCACAGACCTAATGAAAAGAGATTGCAAATGTGATGTATGAAAATGCATTTTAATTTGTACATGCTATTGTGAAATGTTCCATGCCTACTAATTGGAATGAAAGTGAACTTACCCCAACAGCGTAGCCAACATTTTCATTGATTGTCATTGCAAAAATTGATGTTATGATATATGCCAATGACATGGCAATGCAATAGAAAAGTTCGCATTTCAGCCAAGGCCACCTATCATATTTTTCCACAAAATGGAATGTATACATGAGCAGCAGAAATAATGTAACAATATTGCCTGCCCAATACAATATATTGTAGAGAATAGGTGAGAGCCATGCCGAAGATATTTTAATGCAAATAAAACCACTGAAGTTGCAAATCTGAAATAAACAAAAATAACTAGGTAGAAAAATATGGATACATACAGGGGGCTGCTCGCCTTTGCAGCGTCGGCTTTTTGATCACCTGCAGTGACCAGCCACAGTCACTGTGGCTCACAAGGTGCCAACTCTTTGTTACATGAGGGTGGCACTGCTGCACTTCCCACAGCGAAGCACATGCAATCTGACTAGGATATATAAGGTTCTTCCAAAATGGGTGATCATATTTTGACACATGTTCCAGTAAGTCTACAAAGACTGTTGACACTACCTTCCGACAGTACTCGATCTATCTGATTATGATATGTCAGTCTTTACTTTTGGTTTTCCCCAGTACAACATTCGAATGTGGTAGGATGTACTTCAACATTTGCATTATATACCTATCTGTTTTGTTAACTTTTCATCTACCATTATTTCTACATGTCCGAACCACACATTTTACATACACACATTACATTTGCCAATTTAACATAATTTAACAAAAATAATCATCGACAAAAGTAATAGGTATAATATATTCCCCTGTGTTAGTTCGGTCCTCTTCCAAGAATTGGCCAACTGCCGTTCTGCCGGGTAAGCCATAAAAGGTGATCGATTGGCTGTATGTGTCACTTACATCATAGTGACTACATGATGGTAGAGTTAGCAATGTCTTGCCCGGTATTTGGTACCATCGCATTAGCTATTCCTGCCGCAATAATGTCAATTTTTTTATATCTTAAGATAGCAAACAAGCATATGGTTTTCCTAATGGAGAGATTCAACCATCGCTTATAGCCACCAAAGATATTAATGGTGTGTTGCTATCTTATGACGAGGTCTAAAGCCATATACATAAGTTTACTGGTTACCTCACCATCCAAACCGACACACGATGATGACAAGCATTGACTCTATTGCGGCACGAATAGGTAAGGCGGAGGAACCAAATACCCAGGCGAGACAATGCAGAAAATACAAAAAAAAAATTATTTCTGGGTTTGGGTATTTATTAAATATATTCTAGTATTTATATATGTATCACCAATAACACAAGCAAATAATTTGCTTACTTTCCGGTAAGATCAGTAACTTGTGTAATTTGTCCCGTGAATATTATTATTATTATTTTATTATCTTTTATCATTTTCACTGTAATTATTATTATAACTTTTTAAGTTTTCTAATCCCAGCTATGTGACCATCCGCTTCTATCAATAATTATTTTACTAGATTTTACACTTACAATCGTCGGCACTTGGTGAAATTCCATTGTTACAAGTCCAAACTAGGTTACAATCACTTGTACTTTAATTTCACTACAAATATAAACATATAATTTTAGATTAATCGACCGGTTTCGCTTTTTAAAGCATCTTCAGGACGTAATATTCTTTACTCTTAATTCTTCTTAATTATATGTTTATATTTGTAGTGAAATTAAAGTACAAGTGATTGTAACCTAGTTTGGACTTGTAATTACTAATAATTATCTATATCATATGATCAGAAAACAAAGAGAAAATACATAATTGGCTAATGTTCAATGAACATAATACTGTAAATATTTTCTGTAAATCAAGCTGTGGATTTTTTGTTTATATATAAAAAAAAAAGTAAAGGGTGCTTGCCACAAGGGGTGAATGAACTGAATACCAACAGCTGTAGCACTTATAATTGGGTATTGGCTAATAATGAATTGATTCTAATTTCCAATCACACAAAATACTATCATAATATTATCAATGTTATCTTTCAACAATCTAATTATAATAATATGCACTGGACAAATTACACTGATTGATTTAACCCCAAAGTAAACAAATAATATGCTTGTATAATGGGTGTGAGTCAACGATACTAATATATAGAAATACATATATAAATATGGTTACATACACAATAAACACCCAAACCCAGAAATACAAACATCTTTGCTCTTCACACAAATGTTTGTCTCAGCCAGGAATCAAACCCGAGCCCCATTAATTCGCAGTTAGGTTTGCTAACCACTCGAACAACGGGGTGGTCTACAATAATAACTGAGAATACATTGTAGGAATACATGGACTTATTAATTTACTTACAGTTCACAAAATTAAATTAAGCATTATAGTTTTCTTTTTAATTAGCCATGGTTAAAATAGACACTACTTCGATGTACAAGAAGTATAAGTATCATCACGCTGGTTTCTTTGCTGGGTAGGCCGAGTTAAATGGACATCCATAGACTTTCCGGTCTATCACAATTCACTGGTTTGTCGTTTAACTATAAGTGTTGATTCCCATTGCCTTATTTTACCAACCTGATAACGATTGTCGCCTATTTAACCAAGACCACGAGACAGTCTACCTTAATTAATCCTTTCTACAATAACTATTAAGTACTAATACCATTAAGCAGATAAAAATAAATATACAACTCACAGTACTGAATGCTGTTTAGATAAATTAACTGAAAGAACTAGAAATAAATAAATATTTAAAAAAAAAAAGTTTTGTATTTTTTCATTCTTAATACTTGAACTAGAGTAACAGGAAGGGTAGAATTTGTTTAACTGGATTTTGTTTATGTACTTTATGAAGTTGATGGATATTGGTAGAATTAAAAAGATATTTTACATTTTATATGCTAGTTTTATGACAAAATTATTAAAAAAATCTACGTTTAAAGATCAGTGATTATGTTTTTGATGTGGCACGTTTCTAAACCGTTACCTGTGGAATTCCTAATTTCCACTTTAAAACCTACCCGTCTATTTCCCAGCAGAACTATAAATTTTAATATATTTAAAGGGCATTTTAAAACGCACTGTTATAGCAATAAACCTAGATATTCATTTTTGGCGATAAATAATACGTAGTAGTTTTACAGATAGGTTTGAATGAAAGTGAGAATACTTACCAACTGTATTAATTTCAAAACTCCAGGTAATGATTTAATATAACTTTTATCGAATCTTATGACTTTTTGTGGAGGCGGAGGCGCAACAGGTGTGCTAGGAGTCGTTGGTCCTCGGGCAAAGTGATCAAACATATTGATGGACCACCAATTTAGCTACAGAATGCATTAGTTTGATTGAGTTGGTAAAACTTAATAATATACGTATGCATTAACTTTGGCGCTCTCTGCAATATATATTAAAGTTGGTTTTCTTTTCATTTATTTACGTAAACAAAGTAAATGTATGTACTTAGAACACTTCACTTTCTGGTAAAATCTCAAATTTAAATCACATAACACATTATCACAAGCCACAAATGCATTTTGATTATTACATTATTACTAACTAGTTTATACATAAGTAATCTGTGCTAACTAGAGTAAACCAAAGAAAAGAAGATATTCTTACGTAGTATTGTATACACTTTGGAATTTATACATAAATAATCTGTGCTTTGCTTTGGAAGCAAGGAAGTTATATTCTACCCGGAATGCTTACACGCGCTTCAAAATCGTTCCGAAAAGTACCACGACATGAGTGGAGTGTGTCTCTTTCTACTTAATAAAGCGCCAATCGCCATATATAAGTGCGGCCATGCGTAGTTTGCAAATTACTACTAAGTAATTCTACTAATTTGAGAAAGAGTTTTTGCATTGCATAAGTAATTACGTAATAATTAAAATAAGCACATTTTAGAACTCACTGTGTTAATTACAATACATTTTATGCTAATTTATTTATCAACGTGTATGAATAAAAAGTATTTAATGATTACTGAATATGTAAAAATCTATCATCTAGATAGTTTTATTTATACTGGCAATTGCATGAAAGGGACAACATCCACTCATGTCGTTGTCTTGCTCAGAACGTTTTTCCCCTCTGTTAAGTAAGAAACAAATGTCAACTTTATTAATAACGAAATAAAGTACATTTTTATTTTCCAAATATAGCTTTGTAACAATTCCAGTTATAGTATATAAGTTCCTTGTTTGGAAGATATATGATGTACTATGCAAGGAACTTACGATAACTGGAATTTTACGAAGCAATATTTGACAAATAACAATGTACTTTAATTATTTATTATTAAAGTTGACATTTGTTTCTTACTTAACAGAGGGAGAAAAACATTCTGAGCAAGACAACAACAAGAATTGCCAGTGTTTAAATAAAACTACTGATGGTAGATTTTTATATATTCTGTAATCGTTAAATTCCTTTTGTTCATTCACGTCGATAAATGCCTTAGCATAAAATGTATTGTAATTAACATAGCGAGTTCTAAAATGTGCTTATTTTAATTATCGCATAATTACTTATGCAATGCAAAGCTGTTTCTCAAATTAGTAGAATTACTTAGTAGTAATTTGCAAATTACGCATGGCCGCACTTATATATGGCGATTGGGGGTCACCATTGACACGTATAATATTTATATTACCACTGGACAGGTTATCCCATACAAATGACAGCTAATTTTATATGTCAATTCGAAACGCTATCGGCGGGGGTACCGAGAACTAATTTTGACGTATGTTGCATATGGTTGCCGCGGTAATTTAAATTAATAAAAACAGTAGCTTATTTTTTTAATTTGTGGACGTTATAGTGAATTTTTAAGTTCATATTTTGTATATTCTGGAATTTAAAAATGAGGAAATGTGCAGTTTGTAATCTTTGATACCAAAAGGGGAGCAAAACGACGTTTCACAGGTACGTGCATTTAGTCACTGTTTTTAATAAAAATTGAGTGAAATTGTATTTTAAGCGTCTGATTTTAATATATATTAGCGAGAACGATATAGATTGTTGGCAGAATTTATAATATTTATTTAATATTGTTTTGCTTAGAACTGGCTATTGATATTAAGAGGTCATATCGATAATTTCAATATCGATATTCTATTTTAGGTCTTTAATAGTCCTCGCGGTTTTATTTATACATGCTTGCATATTTAAGTCACTTTATGTCACCTTATTTCCTTCGCATATTAATTCAGTTTATTTTTGTAGATTTCCAGTAAATTCAAGGCTTAGAAACATATGGCTTTACAATATGAAAGCAGTAAATTGGACTCCAAAAGAGTCAGATACTCTATGTTCAAAACATTTTGATAACAAATATTTTATCGAACATTACAATAGAATAACACTGAAGTTGGGTAGTGTGCCAACAATATTTGAAGGATTATGTGAAGGCGAGTAGTACATTTTGTTTGGTTTTCATCTAATCTAACATGCCGAGCAATGTATACTTGTATGTAATTACGCTGATAATTTAGCAACTGGACCAGTGGAGTTTTGAACAATATAACATTTTGAACAATATAACGGATTGGATTTTTAACTTCCCGCTACGTATGTAGATAAGGAAGATACTGATTTTGCCCCGATTTTTGAAAATCGAGTTTTCACCAGATCTCCACGTTTTCAGGTCCTAGGAACCTTTTCCGACTGTTTTCACGACGACAACAGTATGTCTGTATGTATGTGTGTTTTTTCCCGTGTTGATTCCGGGCTCCTTTGAAGAATAGACCAACTGCCGTTCTGCCAGGCAGGTCTTAAAAGGCGATCGATTGACTATGCGAGTCACTAACATCGTGGCTACTAGGTGGTAGAGTTCTGCATTGTCTCGCCCGGGTCAGGTACCACCGCCTTACATATTCTTGCCACAATAGCGTCAGTGTTTGTCGCTGTCGTGTTCCAGTTTGGAGGGTAAGGTAGCCAGTAAACTTATGCATGTGGCATTAGACCTCGCCACAAGATAGCAACGCACCATTACCATCTTTGGTGTCTATAGGCGATGGTTGACTCTTTCCATCAGGAGACCCATCTGCTTGTTTGCTATGTTATGATATAAAAAAAAAGTATGTGTGTGTGTGTGTGTGTGTGTGTGTGTGTAAACATCTCATAACTTTTAAAGGGCTTGACCGATCGAAACGCGGTTGATGGCATTCGATTGGATTCTACTCAACTAAGACTTCCTGAAAATTTGACCAAATCGGCCTAAGAGATTTTGAGAAATTTTGAAAAAACCTCAAAAAAAATTTTGGCGAAACAGTATTTTTATAATATAACTTCCAGATTAATATACCGATTGATAACAAAAACAAATCAGCTCTATTCCTTAAAAAAACTACGTCGAATGCATACATTTTTCAACCAATCATTTTTTGGCATTCTACGACATTTGTGTACTAAAAAAACTACGTCGAATGCCGTTCCTAAAATCAAAATCGAATTTAATTTTCAAAAGTAACAGCCTTTCAAATATCAAAATTTCGTTGTTTTTAGCAAACTTACTTAATAATTTTTAAATAACTTTCAGACTTATACACCGATTCACTTACAAATCTTATTAGCTTTTTTCCTTTAATAACTGCGTCAATACCGTTAATTGGATCAAAACCGGATAATTGCCAACCAATTATCCGGATTTATCATGACGAAAATTTTTGAAAAATATGTTTTTTGACTTTTCTTCGAATTTTTTCAACCCTTCGATTATTTAGCTAAAGCAATATTTCAGATCTCAAAAATTGAGTTGAATGCCATTCGAAAGATCAACTTCGATCATCGTTTCTTAAATATACCGCTTTTCAAAAATAAATATATTGTCATTTTAATAAAATATGTGTTTGAACTGAAAAATTATATGCTTATAGTTTTTACTCTTTTGAGCTCAAAATACCTTAATTTAGCGGGAAGTTTCAAAGATGGCCTGTAGAGTCAACCGCTTACACATTTTTTCCTCCAAACCCTCCAAACCAGTACACGACAATGAAAAACATTGACGCTATTACGGCAGGTAGGCAATAGGAAAGACGGTGGTACCAAATTCCCAGATGAGACGTTGCGAAACTCTACCACCTAGTAATCACGATGGTAGTGACACGTATAGCCAATCATTCGCGTTTCACGGCCTGCCTAGCAGAACGATAGTTGGTATATTCTTCTAAGGAGCTCGGACCATGGAACATAGAACAACGGAATTGCAAGTACAAACATTTGTATCAGGACCGCGATCGTCACACTCACACATAAAATAAGCATATAAACTACTAATGCAAACATTGTTTCATTGGTCGTTTTCATTTTAAACAACAATAATCCGAAACACACAAACAGAACATTTAAAAATATACCAAACTGCGTTACAATAAATTTTATTTTGCCACAAAAAAAAAGAGTATTTACGTCCTTTTGTAGCCTATTCAAAATAGACTCATCTATGGGTACAATAGTGAAACTTAAGATCTTAATAGTTTCGCTATTCTACAATAGATGGCAGTATTGATTTTTCCGTAGTTTTCAGTTGATCATATTTGAGTAAAGAACTTTCTAGAACGATAACGTAATGACTGTCATTACGTATATCTTTCTAGAAAAATTAGGTCAACCTAAAATGAACTTTATATGTAAGTTGTACGGTGATTTTGGCTTGACTTTCTATTATATCGTTAGAGATTATATTAAATCAGGAATTTAATTAAAATAAAATGAAAATTGTACTTTCTAATGATATGAAATATCTCCATTTTTAATCATCTGTATTCTACTATCATTTCTGCATTCAAGGATGGCACAATACGGCATAATTCAGTGTATAATAGATTTTCGCACGACGACTATCTCCTAATGATATGGTAAGTATCACTAAGGCAATTTAGAGTAAAAGCGCATAATAGTGACGCACGCGGCACGCCCACTCTTCACTTCCCTTGTTCTATGTTCCATGGCTCAGACCAACACGGCCAATTGTTCTGCATATAGGGTTCTAAGCCCCACTCATTGTTTGGCAGCCATTTTGGTTTTATGTTAGGTTCATACAGTCCAAAACCGGAAAACTTGTATTAATTTTAGTGCTAAGAAGTATCAATAAACCTAATTAAGTATACAATTATTTCAGACCTAAAGTTTTACAAAGCAGTTAAAATAGCTGACACAAATGATAAGGTGTCCGAAGAAAAAGGAATGGAAATGGTTCTTCCATTAATTACTATTAATGCAAAATAATTCGAGCACAAGTTTTTCCGTATTAAAGCACCAGTCGCAAAAGCAATGTGGGGTCAAAAGGTTGCTAAGCGAAAATATCTGGGGGGAAAATAAATTTCATTTAAGTAAGTAAATTTAAATTGTATGTGTGCGCTAGTAAACGTAATTGTAAACTTAGATTGCATGCGGCAAGACTACTCGTGTTGAGTTAAGTGCAAAAAGAGAACCGTCACAGGAATAATTAAAGTAGTTCTTGAGCTTTTTTACCATTTTGTTATACTTATACTTATATGTTTGTTATACTTACTAGTACGCCTTGTTATTTGACTGTAACACCACGGTGGTTACTTTTTTATTCTGACTAATAATTTGAATTTTTGCCATCTACCTATATAACTCACTTTTCAGACCCAATTGCAACAGACAAGTCAGCTACGGATCTACAGGATTAAGTAAAGATAAACAAAGAACAACAAATCAACCGGTTTACAGATTTCTTGATAAATTGGAATTCGTAAACAGCTTGATAAACAGAACAAATTGATGAAACCATTGGCTTACTTTAGGCCAAGAATTGTCAAAGAAAAATAGAAAAATGAGTCATTTACTTTCAATACACAAAAACATAACAATATTCCCGAACAGATTTTACAGTTTTATAAAATTATATTTCTGGAATATTTGATGTTTTCTTTAATTTACTCATAGTCTACCTCCATGCCAAATTTCATCAAAATATGTTAAGTCGATATTGCGTAAAAGCAAAACAAAAAGTTCGAATTTATAATGGAAACCCGATTCGCGCGAATACAGAGGATTCGCGATTATCCGGATAGACCACAAACAAATAATGTTTTGTTAGCACACCCACCATAACTAGGACCCATAAAACACTTTTATGAGCTCATCTCGTGCAAAACCACTTCAAATTTTTGAAGTGAAAACTTCTTTAGGCGCGTTGAGCGTTTTGGTAGAAGGTAAAATCCTCGGTTCGCGTCACCGACATGCTAATGATAATAGTATATCTATAGCTATGGAGAGCCAGACTAGCGCACGCGCAGTAGCCTGTGTACACGTATACACTAATACATCGACTATTTCTGACTGTATTATGTGCGCGTTGGACGCTTTATATAGTTATATAGTTTTAATTACTCTCAACTTAATAGTTCCGTTTTCACTTCTATCGGCAGTCCCACGACTGCTACTGTTTTTTTTTTTTTTTTTTTTTATAGAAGAGGGGGCAAACGAGCAAGAGGTGCACCTGATGGTAAGTGATCACCGCCGCCCATGGACATCTGCAATACCAGAGGTCTTGCAGTTGCGTTGCCGGCCTTTTAAGAATGAGTAAGCTCTTTTCTTGAAGGTCCCTATGTCGTATCCGTTCGGAAATACCCCTGCCGGTAATTGGTTCCACAACAGAGTAGTGCGAGGTAAAAAGTGTCGGGAGAAACGCACAGTTGTGGATTTCCAGACATCGAGATGGTGAGGATGGAACTTCAAGTTTTGACGCGATGTCCGATGGTGGAATTCGGCGGCAGGAATTAATCCAAACAACTCGTCGGAACACTCTCCATGATATATACGATAAAAGACACAGAGAGAACCTACATCTCTGCGCAATGCCAAAGAGTCAAGCTGTTTCGAAATGGCCAGGTCGTCAACGATTCGAACCGCTCTACGCTGAATGCGATCAAGAGGAAGAAGCTGGTACTGAGGAGCTCCGGCCCAGAGATGCGAACAGTACTCTATGTGAGGCCGAACCTGTGCCTTATAAAGTTGAAGGCGATGGACCGGCAAAAAGTAATGTTTCGCTCTGCTAAGCACACCGAGCTTTTTGGAGGCTAGTTTAGCCTTGCCTTCCAAATGACCGCGAAATTGAACGTAATTCGATATGTCAACTCCCAGGATTCCGACACTAGCTGAGGCTGTCAGGAGAGTATCCTCAAATCGAGGTGATACGACAAAGGGCGTCTTTTTTGCGGTGAACACGCAAAGCTGTGTCTTCTTGGGGTTAAAAGTAATCAGGTTTTGGCGACCCCATTCCGAGACATCGGTAAGTCGATTCTCGACTTCAGACACAAGCTTGTTTCGGCACTCTTCGACGTGTTCCCGAGAAATACTGCTTCGGCCGGAGTATGTAGCATCACCAGTACTGTCATCCGCATAGCAATGTATGTTGCTAATTCGCATCATATCATTGATATGCAGAAGGAACAGTGTCGGTGATAGCACGCAGCCTTGGGGAACACCAGCATTGACAGATTTAAGGTCGGAGCACGCACCGTCGACAACGACCTTGATGCTCCGATCAGCCAAAAAACTGGTGATCCACTCGCATAATTTCTCAGGAAGCCCATAGGAAGGCAGCTTCGCGAGAAGCGCTTTGTGCCATACCCGATCGAAGGCCTTCGCTATGTCCAAACTAACTGCCAATGCCTCCCCCTTGGACTCAACTGCTTCCGCCCATCGATGAGTTAGGTATACTAGAAGGTCACCAGCTGAGCGGCCGCGACGGAAACCGTACTGACGGTCGCTAATCAGCTGGTGCTCTTCTAAATACTTGAGGAGCTGAGAGTTGATGATTGTCTCCATAATTTTGGAGAACAAGGAGGTTATGGCTATGGGCCGATAGTTAGACGGGTTAGAGCGATCTCCTTTTTTAGGGATGGGATGCACCAAAGCTGTCTTCCACGAATTCGGTACCACGCCGAGTGAATAGGAGAGCCGGAATAGGCGTGTTAATACTGGTGCCAACTCTGGAGCACACATTTTTAGCACAATCGGAGGGATGCCATCCGGCCCACTCGACTTGTGGATGTCCAAGGAAAGTAGTGCTTTACGCACAGATGATTGCCGAAATTGTAGTTCTGGCATACAACTATCACACTGCGGGATGGTAGGCGGTGCGTTCCCTTGGTCACCCAGAGTCGAGTTGGCCGCAAAGAAGGAGCCCAGGAGATCGGCCTTCTCCTTTGCGGTATGGGCCAGAGAGTCATTGTCTCCGTGCAAGGATGGAAGAGATGGCTGTGAGAAATTCCCTAAGACAGCCTTGGCGAGAGACCAGAACGCACGAGTGCCCGAAGGAAGGCGAACTAATTTCTCGCCAATTCTGCCAATGTGTTCCGATTTTGCCTTGGCGATAGCTCTTTTGAAGTACCTCGAGGCGAAATTGTACTCCTTACGTAATGTGCTGGTTTTTTCATCACAAGATGCGGACGCTGCAGCCCAAGCCCGGTAGCAAATCTTGAAAGTAACCTGCGAATATATTTTTAGTACCGACAAAAACATATTTGGTGAGTCTTAAAGTCACTAGCATAAGTTTAAGCTACCTTAACCTCCAAACAAGTATACGATAGTCACAATCATTGATGCATTTGCGTCAAGAATCGGTAAACCTATCATCCTCATCCATCATCAAAGGTGGAAAATTATCATCAACAGGTTTTCTCATCCAAGGATAAGACGACGTCTTTAACGGGCTTTATCACTTAGTAGTCACTATGATTTTTTATGTATCATAAGATAGCAAAGAAGCAGATATCTTTCCTGATGAAAAAAGACAACCATCACCTATAGACACCAAAGATGTTAATGGTGCATCTCTATCCTTGCGGCGGGGTCTTAATGCCACATGCGTAAGTTTACCGGTTATCTTATCCTCCAAATCGGAACATGACAGTGACAGGCACTATTGTGACGGAAATAGGAATGGTATTGATACCAGACCCAGGCGAGACAATGCAGAACTCTAACAGTGTATTCACTACTGTAATAACACTATGGATCTATTGTTTGCCTTTTTCGAACTAACTTGTCAGAATCAATGAATATATATGTAAAAATAAAAATCACATTTGCTCTGCTTGCTTGCATTGTATATGGATGCCTTATCAATTAGTCCGGTGAATCGGGTTTCTACTGTATAATATTACTAGCGACCCGTCCCTGCTTCGCAGGAGTCAATTTCTCAACTATACCAAATACAAGAATATTTTGTACATATGAATATTCCTCTGCAGTCACTATATTTCATAGTATTCCTATTAATTTTTTACATTTGCGCAAGTTAATAATACAATAAATAAAAATGCATTTACATGAACCACAGCCCACCTGGTTGTAAATATTGAACGATCGATATACTTATCCAAGCTGTCGACAAGAGGGCATCACTAATTTTAGTTCCACGGACGCTCACATCTGTCTACAGCGCCAAAATGGCGATATTCAAATAGGCACAAAAATTCTGTGACAGCAGCCAGTCCAGTGGTAATATTATACACGTCAATGGGGGTCACTGAATTTTGCCCCACTTTTTTTGATTTTTTATTATTTGTTCGTTAATGTTCGAATGTAAAAATTGTTTGTTCGTCTTTTATTTATTTATAATTAATAAACAAATGTTCACCCTTTAGTTGGCCCCCCTTGCTTGATATCTTTATTTTGATCAATTATCGTTTGTTCGACCAGTATTGATGATTGTTCGATCATAAAACAATTAAATTCTTAATTATTAATTATTTTTTATCTAATAAGCTAGGCATCAATATTTTTAAACAGGGTTAGCAGATAGTTATGATACTTGTATATTGTAATGAAATTAATCATTCATAAATTCATTTATTAACCTGATAGTTTTGTAGCTCTTGTTAATTTTTTTCTAGTAAAATCATATTAATTTGGTCGGACGATATTGTACAGTTTTAAGACGTCCTCCTTAGGTCCAATAGACCCTTGATTCCAAACGTTCAATAAATTCACTAAATAAAATTGACAAACCAGTCTCATCAATATTTTCGTGCGAGCAACATGGCCGACGACGAAGTTTTGGCGGCAAACATGCTGGTGATTTTGTTAAATAAATCTCTATATAATTCTATACACTCAAGTAAACACTTCCGTTCTTTATCTTTTATAGCATTCGTGCTCGCCATTTTGCTTAAATTCACGACACGACCATATATTAAACACGGTAACTGACCGAACGCGACCGCTCCGAACTAGACATGCGCAAAACGGTACTTTGAAGTGTAATGCAACATCACACATCACCTTTGAAAAAGTAAATCACCCGCAAACATCACTCATTACTCATCACATCACCTTAAGGAAATATCACCTCGAGGCTCGAGTAGCATTTATTATCTTGCGTTGCATGTGATGAATGCATCGCTTTTTGTGCGAATTGGGAGTCATTACACTCTGAGTATCTATTTCTTTTCAAACAAGAGTACCCTTATAATTGATGACTAAACTAACTATAGTTTTAGTCTAATTGAAAGTTTTATTATAACATTATGATTATATTAATCGTAGTGTTATAATAAAATTTTCATTTCATGTAGGTACCTGATTTAAAAGTATCATCACGCCGGTACCTATGCGGGGTAAGCAGAATAAAGCAAACGTCTACTTCACCACGATTCACCAGTTTATTGGTTGGCACACCATCCGCCAGACTCCAAGCTGCTACTGAGATTTTAGATTTTCGAGAAAAACCTCAATAATACTTTTGCCCGATCCGGGGATCAAATCCGGGACTTCAGGGTCTTAGTCGAGTAGTCTAACCCCTAGACCACGATGCGCAAAACAAACGACGTGCGACACACAGAACAATTAAAATGTATTTAACTAAATTGCAAACAGTTATTGCGTAGTACCTACGTGAACTAATTTTTATTATTAGTAAGATGTACATATAAATATGAACCGAATTGTTATCACCAAACGTTTCAAATTCAAAACATTCTAACATACTTAACATACTCGTATACCCGTTCTCCCAGGTCGAACCAACGATCTCGGTATTATTCGATTTATTTGAGTTTTACTGCCAGTTGCATATATCCCGCACGTTGCGCACCACTCTCTTCTCTTGGTAGTATAATATGTGATACGGCCAGAAACGACACTAACCGAACTGTACCGAGTGATGAATGAAGTAATGTGTGATGGTTGAAACGCTAGTGTGATGTGTGATGTTGCATCACCTTTCCGAGTGATATTACTTTTGTGATATTACACGCATCACCTACTCATGTCTACTCCGAACTCTTAAGTGGAAAATATTGTGCAATGTTAAGCCTACACAGAGCAATAAAAAAATATTGCGCAATAAAAAGTAAACCCGCACAAACTTTCATTCAATCATTGTGCAATCTTCAATATTAAGCCCAAACGGTCAATTATATTGCACAATACATAATATTGCGCAATATTATTGTAGGTCTATGGGGTGCCTTATAGAGAATCACCCATATAAGTAAATGATCGTTGACAAACTATTAGTTAACCTCAAAAATTGTGTAGATTGTTTTATGCATCATGTTTTTTCAAATTTGAAAAAAAAAACAAATTTTTTAAAATATGTCAAATTTTTTAACGATAAAATCAAATTTTACTATACCGACATGTGATATATTCACTACATCGATATAATTTTATTTTTTTGCTATAATAATAATTAAATAAATAGACAAAAATTGTACAATAATTAATTTTTACACTTTTTAAACTAATAACAGATAAGCTTTAAATTGAATTGCTGAATAGGTATAGTAAAATATAGTAAACATTTTATAACAAATAAATTGTGGCCAAAAGAAATTATAAAAAAGTTAAAAGGTAGAAATTAAAAAAATAAGAAATGTAATTTTTTTAAAAGAATTTTTTGGATCAAATTTTTTTTTAATTTGTTTGATAAAAAAGCTTATGTGTTTCTTATTTAATAGTATAATTGATTTGAAATAAAAAAAAAACAGCCTTGTTATATATATAAATTAAGATACTTCTCGATGGTAATAATTGAATTAATATAGACGTAAATAAATATTTACGTAAGACGAGCAAGAAATTTTCGTCATTTTGCAGTAATTTTATTCATCTTGTTAATTTAATAGTTCATTACTAGAATGGGCCAAAATTTCGACCACTGGCCGAAATTCGACACTCGTTCGAAATTGAACATATGACCGAAATACGTCATTCCGCCGAATATACTAATTGCGTAATACATAAAATGTCATAAAGTTTGTTTGAATTTATCTAAAATCAAAAATTACAGTGAAAAATAAAACTTTAGAAAAATCATCTTAAAGTTACGTCCATAAGAAACATTTTGGCTGTATTCTGCAATCGTAGACACTATTTTAGTAAGAACTTTTAATCTATCATTAATAAAAGTACGAAGAAAAAAATTGTTTAAATAAAAAAAATATTTTATTTTAAAATTGTTTTACTATCGCTTCAATGTTTATCTCGTTCGCAGAAATCATAAGATTCATTACACACTACTTAGTTTGATTATCAAACGAAGGAAAATCAATGTACTGAGAAATGATAGCGACTCAAGCCAATGGACTAGATGAACTACTGAACTATATGAGTGATATACTTCGCAGTGATCAAAAGACATGTTCATATCTTTTCAATTCAGTGACACATTCTGCGCACCTCTAGTGTTTTGTCAATTTTATTGAGTGAATTTATTGAACGTATGGAAACAAACGGGTATTCAATATTATAGCACAATAAATGTATTGCGCAATGTTATTGTAGGTCTGTGGGGCACCTAAGTTGTTATTAGATAAAAAATAATTAAAATTTAAGAATTTAATTGTTTTTATGATCGAATAATAATCAATAGTAGTCGAACAAACGATAATTAATCAAAATTAATAAATCTAAGCGATAAAATTAAAAGATATCTTGCAAGGTGGGCTAACTTAAGGGTAAACATTTGTTTAGTTAATTATAAATAAATAAAAGACCAACAAACAATTTTTACATTCGAATATTAGCGAACAAACGACGAACAAATAATAAAAAATAATAAAAATTAAAAAATCAAATGTGATATTGTATAAATTTGTATAATATAATATCGGGTTAAGAGTATATTAAATAATCTGTGAGTATATTGTTCTGTGGTACTGACTACTGACCAAGGAACTTATATACGATAACTGGAATTACTACGAAGCAATATTTGAAAAATAAAAATGTACTTTATTTCGTTCTCATAAAGTTGACATTTGTTTCTTACATAACAGAGGGGAAAAACCAAGGAACTTATATACGATAACTGGAATTACTACGAAGCAATATTTGAAAAATAAAAATGTACTTTATTTCGTTCTCAATAAAGTTGACATTTGTTTCTTACATAACAGAGGGGAAAAACGTTCCGAGCAAGACGACATGAGTGGATGTTGTCCCTTTCTCGCAATTGCCAGTGTAAATAAAACTTTCGAATGGTAGATTTTTATATATACGGTAATCGTTAAATCCCTTTTATTTATACACGTCGATAGATACATTAGCATAAAATGTATCGTAATTAACATAGTGAGTTCTAAAATGTGCTTATTTTAATTATTACGTAATTACTTATGCAATGCAAAAACTGTTTCTCAAATTAGTAGAATTACTTAGTAGTAATTTGCAAACTACGCATGGCCACACTTATACTTGGCGATTGGCGCTTTATTTAGTAGAAAGAGACACACTCCATTCATGTCGTGGTACTCTTCGGAACGATTTTGAAGCGCGTGTAAGCATTCCAGGTAGAATGTAACTTCCTTGCTACTGACTGCATTGACGTGTTTAATATTATACACGTCAATGACTAACTGCTACTGACCAAGGAAGCTACATTCTACCCGGAATGTCACACGCGCTTAAAAATCGTTCCGAAGAGTACCACTACCACGACATGGGTGTAGTATGTCTCTTTCTACTAAATAAAGCGCCAATCGCCATTTACAAGTGTGGCCATGCATAGTTTGCAAATTACTACTAAGTAATTCTACTAATTTGAGAAACAGTTTTTGCATTGTATAAAAAATTACGTAATAATTAAAATAAGCACATTTTAGAACTCTTTGTGTTAATTACAATACATTTTATGTTAATTTATTTATCGACGTGTATGAATAAAATTGATTTAACGATTCCGAATATATAAAAATCTACCATCAGATAGTTTTATTTACACTGGCAATTGCAAGAAAGGGACAACATCCACTCTTGTCGTTGTCTTGCTCAGAACGTTTTTCCCCGCTTTTAAGTAATAAACAAATGTCAACTTTATGAGCAACGAAATAAAGTAAAAGTATTGCTTCGTAAAAATTCCAGTTATCGTATTCGTATATAAGTCTGCGGTAGTAGTAGATGTTCTGTGATATAAGTTCCTTGCTACGACTGCTGTCAGCTGTGCTGTTTTAAGTTTTTATTAAAGTGGACTGTGGAATTGCGATTTGAATTTTAGTTTCGTTTACAATTAATAAAAAATAAATTAATAATGCTATATTGCACTTAAACTAACAGATTTATTGGACCTAAAAAAAACTTTCATTTCAGTATGTAAAAGTTACTACTTGGGTGTTTGTATGAACAGATAACCTAAGTTGCTATATTGCTTGTTGTGCAATTTATAACATTTTGCTCTCAATATTTAGTAATTGCGTGTAATGGGAGATAGAGATTGGAGACCGTTTGTTTACGGCGGCCTGGCGTCGATTGTTGCAGAATTTGGTGAGTCCTCTAACCTAACCTTTTTATTCTGCGCTATATCTGGGTTAGGATAGCCTAGTTTTCGCCTGTCTTTGTAGGATTGAATATGTGATATTGACGTATATTTTACCAAACTACATAACTTATTAATTTTTATTAAACCCAAGGTATATTATACTATGAGGTACTTTAGATTTCATAACGTTTATCGACTTTTTCTGTGGATAACCGGAACCGATAGCATTATGTGCTCATCAGAGACACGGTAGTGGTAACACGCCAACTGCGAGATTCCGTGCGGATTATGGATTTTCGTGAAAAACCTCGAATAAACCTCTTTAACACTTGCCCGACCAGAGAATCGAACACTGGACCTCGTGACCTAAACCGTATAGGCTATCGCTTAGATGATGCAGTAAGGCAGGTTGTTTTTACTTTTAAGTGGTTTAATAAAGTGGATAAAGATTCTTAATATACTGGGTGTAAAGGAACCCTGTCCGATCCGAAATAGATATTTGGGTAGGTCAATGACATTATCAAAGAAATATAAAATACTTATTCTTTTTTAAATAAGAAAAGTATCGCAGTTTAAAGTGCCTCATTTTAGTAATAAAATTGAGCAGCTTCCCTTAAATCAAGCAAATATTTTGAAAATGTATGTATCATTAACTTGTATGTAACATTATCCATAAAATAATGAAGCAAATATGTTTGTATTAAGATACTAAATAATGCCTTTGACGATCGGACAGGGTTTTCCTTACACACTGTATATACAAGGTTACTTTTAAAGGTCTAGCTAAAACTTTTGAGGCTGTTCAAAATCAGTAATATGTTCGATTCATGTAATAACAAAAATAATTCAAAATTTCATTTTTATCCCACACAAAATATCGTCTAAACCTGGTCACTTTTAACCCCAAGAAAACACAGCTTTGCGTGTTCACCGCAAAAAAGAAAGAAACAAATATATAACAAATCGATCTCAACACACCAATCCGGGTAAGGAAGGTCATTTAAACAAATTACAGACAAAATACTATAAAAAAGGGACCATACCCTATTATTTCAGTGTAAAAAATAATCACGTCAAAATAACTGCTAACAATACTACATCAATCAAAGAAAAACAAAAAAGCGATAAAGGTACGATTCCATATTATTTTAAACGTATAAAATCTGGTCAAAAATTGGATCAAAAACCAAATTTAAAAGACGAAAGAAATGGAAAACAGTTTTTTCGATCGTAATTTTTCAATACTGCACCAGAATATTGCTGGCGCCATTAATAAAAGTGAATTGCTATATTTGTCTGTAATGGATTTAAATAAAATATATAATGAAATCGATGTAATCTGTCTAACCGAAACCTTTGTTAAAAAAGGTTCAGAATTGCAGCTGAAAGTACCAGGATATAGGAATGCGTCATCATTTTGTAGATACAAAAAACGGGGCGGTAGTTGTATTTTAATTAAAAAAGACATAGAATTTATAAAAATGGATTATTTAAAAAAAATGGAAATGTTGGAATGCTTTGAATGTTGCGGCATAGAAGTGCCGACACAAAAATTAATTATTGTTTGCATTTACAGAACTCCTCAAAGTGACCCTAATATATTTTTACAGAAGCTGGAAGATCTTTTATACACATTAACCCTAAAAAAGAAAAACAAAAATATTATATTATGCGGTGACTGGAACATTGATCTTTTAGCTAAAAATAAATACTCGGCAGAATTAGTAAGCATATTACATAATTATAATATGGTTTCCCACATAAATTGTCCAACGCGGCTGTCATCATGTATTGATCTTATTATAAGCAATATAAAAAATGCAAAAGCTAAAACTCATTATTTAGCCCTTTCAGATCATGAGACAGGTCAGGTCATAACAATAACATCAAAACAAACAATACACAACGCTTCTTGGACGGAGTATGTTAAAGATTTTAGCAAGGAAAATGAGTTTAAATTTTTAAATTGTATTTCAGAGTTAAAGTTTACAGAAGTTTATGATACCGAGGACTTAAATAGCTCATTTAATTCGTTTTACGAAACTTTTAAGTTGTTTTACGATTTATGTTTTCCGGTGATAAAAGTTAAGAAAACTACTATCCAAGAAAATAAAAATTGGATAACTAAGGGAATAAAGATTTCATGCTTGAAAAAAAGGCAAATGTATTTATCAAACCGTAAATCTTGTAAAGCTAAATTTAATAATAATAAGAGATATTTAAAATACATTAAAGTTTTAAAACAATGCATTCACAAGTCGAAACAAATACAAAACAAGAATGCTATAATAAACAATAAAAATAAGTGTAAAGCTACTTGGAAAATAATAAAAGATAACATTAATGATACTTATAAATGTAATGAAATAAAAAACTTAAAAAATAAGGATATTAACATTTGTGATGCTAAAATTATATCGGAATTGTTTAATAATCATTTTATAGATATAACTAGAAACTCAAACACAAGTAATATAAATCATAATAATGATAATCATAATAATAACTATAGTGAAATACCAAAGAACCATAGTACAATTTTTCTATATCCAACTACTCCTGATGAAATATACAAAATTATAAAATCGTTAAATAATACTCAATCTGTTGGATATGATGGTATTCGTACTGATATTATAAAAAAATGTAATAAATATATATGTACTCCGTTGTCTCATATCATAAACTTGTCCTTCAATCAAGGCACATTTCCCGAGAAACTAAAATTATCAATAATTAAACCACTATATAAAAAGAACGATCCAACAGATATTAATAATTACCGTCCTATAACTCTTGTACCGACTATAGCAAAAATTTTTGAAAAGGCCATGTTGTGTAGGCTAAATAACTTTTTTGTGAAAACCAACATCTTGGCAAATGAGCAATTTGGATTTCACAACAATAGTTCAACAACATTAGCATGTTATCATCTAACTAAAATTATTACAGACTCACTCAATGACAAAAAACCAATTACAGCTGTGTTTCTTGATATGAGTAAGGCTTTTGATTTTGTTAATCACTCAAACTTACTCAATAAATTAGAAAAGTACGGTGTAAGAGGTAAAGCTTTACAATGGATCAAAAGTTACCTGCTGAACAGAAAACAGTGCACAGAAATTACAAACATTGTTAATGGAATTAAAAAATCTCAACACTCTAAATATCGAATAAATAGTACAGGTGTGCCACAAGGCAGTATACTAGGACCCTTGCTGTTTCTCATATATATAAATGATCTTCCGAAAACTACCCATAATCCATGTGTATTATATGCAGATGACACAACTGTACTTATAAGATGTGAAAATATAAATAAATATGAAAATGAAATTAAATATACAGTAAATAATATAATTAAATGGTTACACAGTAATAATTTGAATGTTAATATAAATAAAACTAAATTAATACAATTTAATAATACAAATATGAAGAAAATACCTATAGAGATTAAATATAATAATCAATTAATAGAGGAAATAGATACTATAAAATTTCTGGGAATTACATATGATCGCCATTGTAATTGGAAGTCACATATAGATACGATCTGTTCTAAATTAGATAAATTTATATATGGAATAAGACGATTACGTCAAATTGTATCTAAGGAAGCAGCACTTAGTGCATATCATGGCTATGTATCGTCAGTCCTTTCCTATGGTCTAATTTTATGGGGTAACTCAGTAGATGTGAATAGAGCATTTAAAGTCCAAAAGAGATGTCTAAGAGCAATATATAACATTAAACCAATGGAGAGCTGTAAACCATTGTTTAAAAATAACTTAATATTAACTTTGCCGTGTATGTATATTAAGGAGATTGCGATGTTTGTCAAGAGATACCCACATCTTTTTAAACTAAATATAGAACATAATCCTAGATCTGTTAGGCATGTCAATAAGTTGTTAATACCAAAGTGCAACACTAAATTATTCCAAAGAAATGTCTATTTTATGGCCATTAAAATTTTTAATAAAATACCAAATAATATTAAGGATCTCCCAATTAATAAATTTAAGAAGGAATTAACGAAATGGTTGTTAAATAAATGTTTTTATGATGTAAGGGAGCTTTTCCTCTAAAAAATGTATAATATTTATAAAAATCTGTCAATTTACTTCATAATTTAAAATCTAAGTATTAATTAATATTATAATGTAAAATAGATAATACATTTTGTTTAATTAAAAATTAAATTTAATTATTAGACATACAAAGTAGTAAGTGCAAAGATAAAAGTAATTTCCGCTGTATTTTATATTATTAGTATTTTATATTATATTAACTCTTTTTTTTTAAATTAATTTTTATATTGTATAAGTATTATGAAATGTAAATTTACCAATATTTAAATGCATAAATGACATGTAATTATAAATTTATATTGTTTGACAAAGTATTGCATTATATGACAGGTATTTGTAAGATTTTAATTAGGACTGACTACTAGTTATTTCAGAATTTGGTATTTTTTTTTTTTGCTTATAAATGTATATAGGTCTTGCATGTTTAAATAAATATATAATTGAAAATTTGCATGCCATTATATGGTGAAGTAGGAAGAACTGTAAATCACTTTAATCACATCTTTTTGTACTCTTATTTCGTGCAAATAAAGAATTATTATTATTATTATTATTAAAGACACCCTTTGTCGTATCACCTCGATTTGGGGATACTCTCCTGACAGCCTCAGCTAGTGTCGGAATCCTGGGAGTCGATATATCGAATTACGTTCAGTTTTGCGGTCATTTGGAAGGTAAGGCTAAATTAGCCTCTAAAAAGCTCGGTGTGCTCAGCAGAGCGAGACAGTACTTTTTGCCGGCCCATTGTCTTTAACTTTATAAGGCACAGATTCGGCCTCACATGGAGCATAAAGGGAAATCAATAAACTTATTTCAAACAACTTAGTATTTAATTAATTCTAATTGTCATGTAATATGATAACAAAACATTGAGTTTTTATTTCGATAATAAATTCGATTTCGATAATTTCGATCATTTATATCTTCATGTCAACTGCTAAAGATCTGATGATCCAAATTATACATTTTACTGATACATATCTCATGACTGATCCAGATACTAATGATCTAATCCTATTGGAGATACCTACACTTTTACCACCTCTAATGTACACAAAAATTGGTAAAAGTGGATAAAAATACAAAGATGGATTAATTATTCTATTTGAGACACAAAAGGCTTTTTAAAAGAAATTAATGAATATTACGTCCTGAAGATGCTTGAAAAAGCAAAACCGGTCAATTAATTTCATAATTTAGTCTATACTTATAGTGAAATACAAGTGTAGTATAAACTAGTTTCAGGTAATAAAGTGCTTTTAATTTCAATATTAATATAGCTAAGATTCTTCGTAGGAGTGTGTTAAATAGTGTCAACAATCCCATCTTTCTGCCTTTTAACTTATGCTATAATCTACATTGCTGATCGATGGAATATATATTGCTATAGAATAGTAATTAAAACACAATGTGATGTGTCAAAATAACTTGTAAAAAGTTTTATTGAATAAAGTGCTTCTGATTTCTGATTTCACATTGATAATGGAAAATTCCAACGCACACAGCTATATATTAACATGTTTTTGATCTGCCATAAAGATTAAACTGATAATAAGTACAAGAGTTTTATGTTATTTTACTGTGTACATGTAGCCTTAATTCTTGTGTATATCATGATTGACAAAGCATACACTGATAAGAAACAAATGCTTTTATAATGGTACTAGCTGTTGCTAACGACTTCGTCCGCACGGACTTCGTTTACTCCGCACACCGACTACGTGACCCGACCTGTTAGTAATATTCATGCAAAATTTGAAGTAAATCCATGCAGTACTTTTTGAGTTTACCCTCTAGAAACTATATTTTTGGCTTTGATGTCGATGTAGATCACGCCCCAAGTATTCTTTTAATAAAAATATTCAATGTGCTGTTTTGAATTTCCTACGTTATATATGTATAGATAACTAGCTGACCCGGCAAACATTGTTTTGCCTTACATATTAGGAATCCATAGTGGACAAACAACTTGACACTTAATTTATATAAGTCTACGAGATTAAACTTTATATGGTGGTTAAGTATTCTTAAATTTTCTAATTATCCGCGCATTTTTCTTAATATTTTCTTTTATAAGAATCTTCTCCTTACAATTACAAACACAACAAAAAAAATTACCGAAATTGGTCCAGCCATTCAGGCGTGATGTCGTGACCAAGGAAAATAGGGATTGATTTTTATATATATAGACTAGCTGACCTGGCAAACGTTGTTTTGCCTTACATATTAGGAATCCATAGCGGACAAACAACGTGACACTTAATTTATATAAGTCTACGGGATTAAACTTTATATGGTGGTTAAGTATTCTTAAATTTTCTAATTTTCCGTGCAATTTTCTTCATATTTTCTTTTATAAGAACCTTCTCCTTACAATTACAAACACAACAAAACAGAAATTACCGAAATTGGTCTAGCCATTCAGGCGTGATGTCATGACAAAGGAAAATAGGGATTGATTTTTATATATATAGATGTTAATAATGTTATGATTATATATTTGCTATTAAATTATAATAGGAATTAAAAGTATAATTTTGTAATTGAAAGAACACGGGCAAGACATACATCATTTTTTTTCAAATCATCTTAAAGTTTCATATATTCCGTAAGATTCAATATTAACTCCTCAACTTATCCACATCTATATACATATAATAAAATCGTAGGAAAGTCAAAACTGTACATTGATGAGCTATAATGTCGCGGGAAATAAATATATTATAAACTAATAATATATTTTTTAAGCTTGGGGAATAATAGTTAGATAAAGATAAAATTGGAATTTAGGTTAGATTAACGTAAACATTTAGTTCTCTTCTTATACTCTGTGGTTACGATTCTTATTGACAAAAGATAACTCTCAGACACGAACGTCGATAGTAATTGCTGTAAAATAATACAGAAAGCCATTTGCTTTAAACTATTCCTTTGTACAAAACAGAGAGCATTTTAATTTGGTAATTATATGTAATAAATATGATTGTATATTAACTTATTTATATTTAAAGTACATGAAATAAAATGTTTTGTATTTGTACAATGGTAACGTTTAAGATAGCAGAAGACAATCAAAGTCTTTATATTTTTTATATAATTATTCCTAGATATATATTTTGTTTTATTGATTTAAAAAAAGTATAAAATTATTCCACTTAATATTTGTCACTCCAAAAGACACACAAGGGATGTTCAAAACTAAAACGGCCCACATTCTTTGTGAAATGAATCTTCAAATTAAGCCTACCTAACTTGTGTACAAAATTTTTGTCCAATTTTTTTAAATTCGTTTAATGAATCTTTTCTAGATCCTTTTTAGAATTCTTCAAAAATATATTTAGAAGTCAGAAGTGATTAACTAAAATTAAAATTTAAATTAAATTTTAATTATTCACTTCTGATTAATTAAAATTGAAATTAATTAAAAATCTGAGCTAATAAGAAATGGTTATTATTCACAGGCACTTTTCCAATAGACACTACAAAAACTCGTCTTCAAATTCAAGGACAAAAAATAGACCCCCGTCATGTGGAGCTACGCTACACTGGTATGGTTGACTGTTTCGTAAAAACATCTAAACAGGAGGGTGTTAAAGCATTATATTGTGGGTGAGTTTAAATATCTTTTATATTTTCATAGTGTAGGAATAAATTGGCAGGAGGCTCTCCTGATGATCATTGCTGTCCATGAACAGCTGCAGCACTAGGGATCTTGTAGGTACATTCCAGCCTTAGAAATGAGTATCCTTTTTAAGCTTTGATAGTTGTTGATAATTGCTCTCTAGTGAATTTCACTTGATGGTATTTGGTATTGGTGGTGGTATCCTATATTTTGGTGTGATGTGTGATGATAAAAATCTGCAGCTGGAATATGATTTGAACATGTTGAGTATATATATATTAACATATGTTTCCTGCACACCAATCAGTCTCCTTTTATGTTATATTAGGCTGCAGTAAAAAAATTTTTAAACAATAATTTGCTTTTCTTAACTTTTATTTACAGGAATAATGCAATAAATAACTAGTTATCCTAGATTATAAAGAATTGCCCACTTGCTGGGCAACCTTTTTGTAATATAGGATAGAAAACAAGTAACTACTTAGGCTATTCTTAGGACAAGATACAACTGCTGGCTGTAGAAGTTACTTGTTAATGATACATTTAACTGTCACGTAAGTGGAGTGGTTAGTGAACCTAATCACAAATCAATGGGCTCAGGTTCAATCCTGACAAGAAAAAATATTTATGTGATGAGCATAGATGTTTGTATTTCTGGGTTTGGGTGTTTATTATGTGTAACTAAGTATTAGTATTGTTGACTAATATCTATAAAACAAGCAAATAATTTACTTTGGAGTTAGTTATTTCCGCTGCCGCCGAATTCCACCATCGTACATCGCGTCAAAACTTGAAGTTCCATCCTCACCATCTCGATGTCTGGAAATCCACAACTGTGCGTTTCTCCCGACACTTTTTACCTCGCACTACTCTGTTGTGGAACCAGTTACCGGCAGGGGTATTTCCGAACGGATACGACATAGGGACCTTCAAGAAAATAGCTTACTCATTCTTAAAAGGCCGGCAACGCAACTGCAAGACCTCTGGTATTGCAGATGTCCATGGGCGGCGGTGATCACTTACCATCAGGTGCACCTCTTGCTTGTTTGCCCCCTCTTCTATAAAAAAAAAAGAAAAAAAAGCTAGTTAGGAGTTAGATCAATTCGTGTAACTGTCCATAAATATTATTATTATTACATTGCTATTGGCATTGTAAAATTGCATATTTACATGAGCAAGTTTCCTGACTACACAACTATTTAAGCCAGAATATGACAGTGAAGCAATTTGGTGATACTGTGAGAGGTATTTCTGATGTTGAGCTATCTTTCAGTGAATTTGTAGCAATTGAAAATACTTTGTTTTAACCCTTATAGAACCAGGGAGGCTCGATTGAGCCGCGCGTGATGTCTTGTCAAGTTCGGTTGACACCCAAGAGGCCAAATCGAGCAGCATTCCCGTTTGATTTTGAATCTTCAATTACTAATAATACAGACAACTTTAGTACAAAGAAGTGATGGAGGCTTACGCTCTTTGCTTTGCTTCTTTCATTATTCATTCAAAATATTCAGTCTGCTTATTTAGTCTGAAAATGATTTTACTTTAGCACCAAAAGTAATTGACGCATGTGTCTTGTGTAATTACAGTGTTTTTTTGTAATAAAAGGTTGATAAAAGTTTGGTAAGAAATAAATGTAGTAGCAAAAAATAAGGACCGACAATAGTTGGTTATCATGTCACCGTTTTTTTTCAAATAAATTATAACAATATTTGGTAGTACCGTTTTTCAAGTAAATTATAATCATTTTACTTTATTTTGATGCCTAATAGAATAGAATAGAATAGAATATATTTTTGTTCAAAGTAATAGATAATAGATATATCAATAGTAAATGCACTTTTACAGAATGATAAAATATTGATTCATTGTGAAGTAATAAAACTTTTTATGTATCGCGCCAATGTGACGTCATGATCGTTAAAAACGCGCGAACGTGCCTTGCGTAGTAATTATTTCTTAATTTATGATTTTGATTTTTCTTGGTTGTCAACCGGTTAAATGGTACTTTAAAACAAAGTATTTTCAATTTCAAAAGCATGAGCAAACATGAGCTAATGGCGATTTATAACCATGTATAACACTTATATTTTCAGAATTTGGCCTGCTGTGCTTCGTCAAGCAACATATGGTACTATAAAATTTGGTACTTATTATTCACTCAAGAAGTTTTTAGCAGCACGGAGAGCTGATGGAGGAACTAAGGAGCATTTACCCACAAACACATTCTGTGCAGCATTTGCTGGAGGTCTTTCAAGTGCAATCGCTAACCCTACTGATGTCCTCAAAGTACGAATGCAGGTAAGCCACATTCATCATATCATTATAGGCAATATCATATTATTATACGTATAATATAGGTTTTTTTATTTCCTTTTCTCTATGTTTAGCACAGCAAAATGTAATATGTATTGGTTAAGACTTTAGTGTGAATGATGAGTTTTTTTAAACCTGGACTTTTTGGGGTACTAGGAAGTGTTTAGGAAGGTCTGATGCTGCTATTATGTCTGTATACAGTGAGCAATAAAGACCCTGTCTGTCCCAGTAGGGACATATAGTAAAGACATTACTGAAAATACTAAACTTATTAAAATAATAACATTGTGGTATTTTGAAATGTTCGTATTTATCCTTCAATTTCCTTTAAATTTAGTAAATATTTTAGAGTGGGCAACACCACGTCGCGTCGGCGTAGCATCGTTGGCGTCTGTGTAACCCTTTTGTCACTGTTGTCGCGATCGCTAAGGCTAGATTTATCAAATTTTGTGTTTTTGGGCAATTTTTAAATTTTTTTTAAGATCAATTATTTTCGATTGGGAAAAAAATATTGGTATATCCACAAAGTTATGACACAAAATTTGTGTCAAAAGAAGAAAAATGATAATTCAAAACTGCCCATTTTTGCAAAAGAAGTAGAAGTTTAGAATAACATGAAGAAAGTTACAGTTTACAGTACTGATTGACACTAACACACACATTGAATGATTCACACTTACTTCGGATTTGGCTGGTATTTCTAAAACAATGTATTTTACAGAAACCTCACATAATTTGGATGTGTGGGGATTCAGCAACAAACATTATTTTATGCTTAGCTGAATTGGATTGTTCTAGTATAAAATTGTGGTGATTCTGTACAAAACCTTGTGTAGCCATGTTACAAGACTGAAATGCCGCCAAAGAATTTTTTTGAAAATATGGCGCTGATGTAATTTTTGGAATAACCGATTCATTTATATGATCGTATTATCAAATAATGTCTTTAATGAAAAAACAGGGTGTTTGTATGTAAACTTGTCATACTTTTGAAAGGTTGGATTGATAAGAACGCATTTATTGGGTTCCACTAATCTTATTAGAATCGATTTGGTCTAGTTGATTTTAAGAAATTAAAAACTTATTACCTAATATTTTAAATAGCTTTCAGATTATGTTCAGAATTTAATTAGCTTTTTCCTAAAATCGGTTGATTTTAAAAAAAAGAATGATCGGTTGAATAGTTATCAATGACGAAAAATTTTAGATTCAGTTTAACTGATATGGGGATTCCGTTCTAACTGTGATATTCAATGTCCTGTATTGTTTGTTCTCACAGGTCGTTAATTAATAATTAATTTATGAAATTTTTGTACTTATTGGAAAATAATAAACATATTTCAACATTATTTTCATATAATATAACTTGCCACTTACAGAAAACTTACAATATATCACTTAAATGTCAATACCGTGTCATGTCCATTTCTAGAATTTATTTATAAATTGTTAGTTTTTTTGTCGTAATAAATGATTTAAACTAATTACCTCATAAATTCTAATGTTTACGACAAAAAAAACTAACAATTTATAAATAAATTCTAAAAATAGACATGACACGGTACTGACATTATATCACAGTTAGAACGGAATCTCCCATATAACATTTTTAGATCTCAATAAACTGTTTTTTGAACCCTGTTCGAAAGGTAAAATTTGATCATTGTGATCAAATGTTGTAGGGTATAAAAAATATGTTAATATATTAAGACTGCTTTTTGAGTTTAAATTACCTCAACATACAGGGAAGTTTCACGAATGGCTTGAGAGAATGGATGGCTTACAATTTTTTGTTTTTTTTTTGTAATGCATTCAGTCCAAGGACTGTTATAATGAGTTTCTTATCTGATATGTAAATTGTGGCATAAGTAGTGTAGTTGAGATGGAGTCTCCAGCCATGGCGCCGAATTCGGCGACACGGTTGGGGAAACTGGGGAATCGTAAGAGGCGTTTAATGAAACTCAAAAGAGATGACTTAAGAAAAGCCGATACCGATACCTAACATAGGTGTAACAGACAGCCCTTTATGCCGCGGTTGCACGGAGGGACAGGAAACCACCACTCACGTTCTCCTCGAGTGCAGGAGCGTGGCCGAACAACGGGCACGTATCCTAGATAACCCAAAAACTCCTAAAGAAGCATGTGAAAACATAAGCCGTCTTATAAGCTTCTGGACGTACAAAGGCTCAAGTGGCTAAGTGCGGAAAATAAAATGGTAAAAAAGAAAGAGGCGTTTAAGGGTGTGGTGTGTCAGATGGGGTCGGAGAAGCGGCGGCTGGTGCAGTGTTTCGTGGAGATCTATCGCACGGAGGGGCGCGCGGGGCTGTGGCGCGGCGTGGGCCCCACGGCGCAGCGCGCGGCGCTGATCGCGGCCGTGGAGCTGCCCGTGTACGACGCCTGCAAGCGCCGCTTCACGCCCGCGCTGGGGGACGCGCCGCTCAACCACTTCGCCTCCAGCCTGCTGGCCAGCCTCGGCAGCGCGCTCGCCAGCACGCCGCTGGACGTGCTGCGGGTGAGTGTGCCATCTCACTCTCTCTTGGGGACGGGGAATCCCTGTCTCATTCCCTCGCCTTACTACCTCGTCTTATATAGGTTATTGATCTTATTTAATTATGCATTTACTTTATATAGAAAACGAATACCTTATAACAAAACTATATGTAAAATTGCATTTCAAGATGACAACTTTTCGAAAAGTAATATGATGGAAATAGTAATAGAAGATGAACATTCCACAAGAAGATATTGATAATTTCCGTGTATACCGATACTAAATAATATGCCTTTTGTTATGTTAATTCGTAATTGTTTCTTTCATAAGTTCTAGCACTAAGTCGGCTCGAAGGACCACATTTAACAATGTACGAGTTCTTTATAACTAGTACACTATTAGATTGATAAATAATATAGATTATATTATATTGACTATTGATTATATATTGATTAAATATTGATGATACACTTGATAGGTTATGACTAATGAGGACGCATAGCTCTGTTGATAGCGGTATGCGAACTGTCTTACTATACTAACAAAAATAATAGAAAGAAGAAAGAAATATTTATTTGCAAGAATATGGGTGATCGAAGTTGTTAAAAATTAATTAAGTTACCAACATATTCTACCATTATGTGGTGTGCAAATATTTAAAAAACAATGAATAATGCGTGTGGTCAAGTCGCTGCCGTACGATAAGATGACCTACGATTCGTGTCATTAGCGGCAGCGACATCACTAACGTTACAACGGGCAATTTTAAATATTATTACAATTATTTTTTTCGCAACGAACAGTCGGGCTATCCTTGTATTGTGCAATTATATTACATCAAAATACAGTCCATACTTATTTCAAGCCAGAATTCCCGAGCTAATAGCAAAAGCACTGGCCCCAACACGTGTCATGTGAATTGATGATTTGAGGTATATGACAATTGTACCATAAAATTAGGAAGTTAAGTCAATAGTCAAAAACAGTTATTGCCTCTAAGTGTTTGGAATATACATAGAAGGCATTTACTTTAATTACTATAATCGCTTCCAATACAATATACTTATACATAATTCCTCTATCCAATACAATATACTTATAAATAAATAGTATCTGCTGCCTCATATCACGAAGCTCTTTCATAATTAATGTCAAGATAAAGTATATCAATGCAGCTTTACTTACAACAGCTGGAGAGCTGTAAGCATTCAACTGAGTGCTAAGTGTGAGTTTTTCTTTTCGCATTCGATCGTGAGCGCGTTTCGAGTTTACTAGGAATTTGTATGTGATTTGTACAACGCCACCTAGTGGTAAACTGGTTTCTCACGTTTACCACTAGGTGGCGCTGTACAAATCACATACAAATTCCTAGTAAACTCCAAACGCGCTCACGATCGAATGCGAAAAGAAAAACTCACTCTTAGCACTCTGGTCTGTGAATCGATAACTTTTCTCCAAGTTTTCTCCAATTAACTCTGGTAAAATTAAAGTCCAAATGATTTCTGAATGCTAACTTTTAGATGCCGTCATTACAATGGAGCCCACAGAAGTTGACTGTCTCATGGTCTAGTTTTTTAGACTATTTGGCTCAAGTTTCGAGGTCTTAGAAGTGTTATTTAAATTTAAAGAATGATTAATGTTATTGCATGTGTATAATGCCGGCGGCAGACATAGCTTTAAACATTTGAACACTTGTTTGATTGCTATGTGTGGCACAGGACTTTGAAAATGTGTTCAAACTTTGAACAAACATTTGCCATTTGAAACACTTTTTCGGTTTTTTAGCGCACATCAAAGCATCAAATATTTGCGTAGCCTGCCACGCTTGTGCAAAGTTCACTTCAGTTTTTTTCTATAGTATGAGATAGCAAACAAGCAGATGGGTCTCCTGATGGAAAGATTCAGCCATCGTCTATAGACACCAAAGGTGTCAATGGTGTGTTGCTATCTTGTGGCGAGGTCTTATGCCACATGCATAAGTTTACCAGCTACCTTACCCTCCAAACCGAAACACGCGACGCGAGAGCGACTAGCACACACACACACAAAGGCGTGGTTTTGAACCGTCCGGTTTGGAACCGGAACATGACAGTGACAAGCACTGACGCTATTGCGGCAGGAATAGGTAAGGCGGTGGTACCTGACCTGGGCGAGACAATGCAGAACTCTACCACCTAGTAGCCACGATGTTAGTGACTCGTATAGCCAATCGGTCGCCTTTTACGACTTGCCTGGCCGAACGGCAGTTGGCCTATTCTTCAAAGGAGCCCGGGACCAACACGGGGAAAAAGTTGTGGGACCTCTGCTATGGCGAAATACCGTGTCGTGTCGCGTACGTGCTAGGTCGATATTATTTATTTCACATTTATTAGTATTTAGTAGATTATTTAGTAGATTTAGCAAATGAATCATATAATTACAAGCACCTATATCATAATGCGTTCACAAAATTGACGTCCATGTTGTTTGTCGTCTACCAACATACTGTGGAGGAAAATGTTTGCAAAGCGTGTCTTGTAGGTTGCGACAAATGTATTCAAATACGTTTGCGAAGTCTTCCAAGAAGTGTTTAAATGTTTGATGTCTGACCACCATACACATTCACTTTAAGCCGGCGTCAGACATAACGTCTGGCGCCGGCTTAAAATGAATATGTATGGTGGTCAGAAATAAAATTAATTATATTTTTTCCTTGAATCACTCCTAAGAAGATACGTAGTATGTCAAGTACAAACGTTATTTAAGATGGATTCAGCAGCGGTTTTTATTTTGTTAATTTTATTTCAGACGCGTCTGATGAACCAGAGGAGGGTTAAAGGTGAAATCGCTAAGTCACACGAAGTCATTTACAAGGGAACCGTGGATTGTATGGTGCAGGTGAGAACTTAGCCAGATCATATATAGGTCTTTCCAAAATAAGTGAACATATGTTTACACAGCGTTCGGTACGTCTAACCAAACATATCCACCCTAAAAATAATGCGATTCAAGGGACTATAACATTTTGATTTTAACGGATAAAATAATTTTGTTTCATAACACTTCATTCACATCTTACTGCATAAAATAGCAATAATAGGGGCTAAATGAATAAGGTTTAATTTCTATAAAATAACAAATGTATTAATGATAAAATTATATTAATTGTTTCGTGGATTCTTAATACACATTTTTGTTCTTGGCTAGGAAAAAACTTGAAGAGACTCAATCCCAGGACGCCAGGGTATGAATAGCCAGTTAAGACTATTGGACACACACTAAACCGTGAAGGTTCTAAAAAATATAAGAATGTATAATATTCTTTCTTTAAAAGAAAAATCTAAGTCACCGTTGCGTGGTTGTGATTTGTATAGTGATAGATAAAAGGATATAATTGAGCAACCTATATTAATGAACTTGAATTGTCGTTTCTTTGTATTTTCAGAGAAACAAATTGTGGTTTACTTTATAAAATCCTTAATAATAATATATCTTACTAGCTGACCTGGCAAACGTTGTTCTGTCTTTTTAACTATTTTTATTTTTTTCTATATTTTCTCACCTTTTAAACCTTCCCTGGACTTCAACAATTAATTCAAAACCAAAATTAGCCAAATCGGTTCAGCCGTTCTCGATTTGTAGCGAGACTAACGAACAGCAATTGATTTTTATATATTATATATAGACATATCTATTTAGATTTATCCGTGACCATGACGCTTGTAACAGTCTCGAAATAGTGAGATAAATAAAATGGAGGCAAATCGCAAACCCGTCAATTATATACTACTACTATATCACAGATAAATTATATATAATTATTTTTACTTTTGCATAAACTAAATGTTTGTGTGTGCATACAAAGTGACTAAATTTTCAGACGGTCCGTAACGAAGGCTTCATGGCCCTTTACAAAGGGTTCGTACCGACGTGGCTCCGCATGGGACCTTGGAATATTATCTTTTTCATCACCTACGAGCAACTCAAGCAGTTCTACTAAAGTTTAATTTTAAATGTAAGTGAACAAGGTTGCTGTTTCACGAGCACCATAATGGTGTGTTGAAATAGGGTATGTATGTAATACACGCCTTGGAACTAGTCTCATGTATAATTAGTTAAACAGTTTGTTAATAATATTAAATACTTTAAGGAAATGTTATATGTGTGTGAAAGAGACGAATACATTTCTATGAAGCACACATCATTTTGTGATGTTATTACTACATAGTAACTTGACTTCGGGAAAACGTAATTCTCTGTCCGCCATATTGGTTTTAATGTAACGAAATGTACCGGGAAGGTTTTACCCGGTTATTCCGAATATTAACCTTTTCTCGTAATATTCGAAATAAATCAAGAAAACTTCGATTATTAAGTTTGTACAAATAATCTTTACATATATACACAGTGTATATAATTTACAATCACATTGTTGTACAAATTTACATAGACTGGTATAATGTATCTTTACGATTAATAATATAATTTTTGTAATATAGAAGAGATATACATAAATAAATAAATAAATATAGACTGAATGGTGAGTTACCTTCAATATTTAAGGATGTGATAGTTGGCGATCATATACGATGAGAAAAATAGCATTAAAATAAAAATTGAAATACTTCTTAGTAAACTTAGTAACAGTACACCGAGAATCCTATATTTACCTGCCCCCTACTTGGACACCGCGCGGACGCACGTGTCACGCAGCGCGCTATCAACACAGAATACATAGGTAGGTACAAAACAAACAGCGCGGGGTGCTTAGAGAGTATAATATCCACATTTTACTTTTTTTAGAGAAATATTGGTCAAAAATTAAGCCCCTAATTTTATTGTTTAATTTTAACGAGAATCGAGTACCGAGTACTCCCCAGAAGTATCGAAAGTAACTCACCAGTCCGTCTGTATATATTATGTAATTATGTCCATTTCTGAGTATTCAAACAAGCAACAAGCAAACAAGTCATTCAAATATGAATGACAATTATAAATATACAGACTATAAATATCTATACATATAATAAAATCGTAGGAAAGTCAAAACTGTACATTGAATATTTTTTAAACAGAATAATTGGGGCGTGATCTACAATCGATATCGAAGCCAAAAATATAGTTTTTAGAATTTTTGTCTGTTTGTCTGTATGTATGTCCGGGGTAAACTCAAAAAGTACTGGATGGATTTACTTCAAATTTTGCATGAATATTACTAACAGGTCGGGCCAACACATAGGCTACATATTATCACGCTATCACCTACGGGGGAGGAGCTGCGGAGTAAACGAAGTCCGCGCGGACGAAGTCGCTGGCAACAGCTATTAGATTATAAAAAAGCAATGAATTGTTATAGAATTGTATTACAACGCGCGCGGAATTTAAAACACATGGTTTTACTTTTTGTCGTCCTTTTTTTTTTTTTTTTTTCTAATATATAATCGCACTATACCAATGCATCGCTGTAACATGTGATACTAAAAGTGTCGGTCGGACACTTACTCGGGTGGCTAATGATGGGCGGCAAGGTACTTTGTTCCGAAACTTGTTTTAATGAATATGTCTACGTATAGATAACTGTTAAACATTATAAGTTGGCTAATATTCATTTAATCATTTGTAGAATAAATTTTAACACATACATAACTTGCGCCTTGTTATAAATTGATATAACCCGAAGAAGTGTTTTGTGTTTTCTCATTAAACTAATTTTTCAATACAGTCAATAAATTGTAAAGGGTGCAATATTGTCAATATCTTAAAACAAATATGAGTACCTTTTCAATTTGAGGTATTTCTGTCGATTTACTTTCTTAGTGAGTGTTTAATATTGCAAATGAAACTAGAAATAAGTTGCACTATATATAAATCCTGCCTATCTGTTTTGTCGGTTTTATTTGATGGCATACTTAGAATTATGTAATTTATTTTCATTTATCAGCATTTGGTGAACTTTAAACCAGTGGTGCTTAACCGTTTACGAATGATGGACCACATTACAAAATATTTGTCTTACGAAAGACCACCTACTGTTCCAAAGTAATAATATAGGTATTTGTATAGTAAGTGAATAAGAGGTTTTTCAATAGCTATAAATGAAACATCACCGGATCACTTCGGGTACTTCCATGGACCACCACTGGTCCGTAGACTGTCGGTTAAGAACCACTGCTTTAAACCATTTTAATCGATTTTTATTATAATATATATATATATATATATATATATATATATATATATATATATATATATATATATATATATATATATATATATATAAAATATAATAATATACATAACATATAAAATATAGAAACAAAGCTTGTTTCACTCATGTGTATTTTCAATAAAATTGTTTAACCTAAGTAGATGTTTTATAAACACGCTCATAGAATTATTAATGTAATAGTTAGAATTATTACATTAGAGTATTACAGTAACACAAAGTGTAGAAACGACGGAGCGCTCCCCGCAAATCGTAGAATAAACATTAATGTCTAAACCTAGATAGGTGTCTTCTGCACTTTAATGTAGAATAAGTTAATGTACAGTAGCAAAACGTAAGGGAAAGTTATTGTTATAGATGTTGTAGATACTTACTCGAAATCGTACGGGTCAAACTTATGGAGAATTATTACTAATAGTGATACTTAGACTCGCCCACACACTAGTCCTGACTATGAGTAGTTAGCTACAAGTTACAACTTTGCCCATTGGATTCACTGACCCTGTGGGCAAAAGTTTTAATTTTCGATCGAAATTATCAATCTACTGGTAGATTGTACATTATTATGAAAATGCCTCTTTGATTTTGAAATGAGCCTAGATCCGTCATCCCGGGTTCGATATTTGGGTTCGAATTATTTTTATTGAAATATCGCCAATAGAAATTAAGACGACATGACAGAATTGTAATCTTCATCAAATTAATAGTCATTAATAACAAATGTAACGGATGCTGACCGCGTATAGCATTGATGCTATGACTATATCTCTCGCTTAAACTTAGTCGACTCGAGCCGACTTTACCCGAATGAGCGTTACATAGCCGAGCGTGACAGCTCAATCTCTAATACCAATTAAATAAGTGCTCAGCGCATCTATAGATGTTTTCACTTCAAAGTTCTCAGTAGGTAGCAACCCACAGTCTGCTCATGTATCAGTCTCAGACAATTTTTATAATAATTCGTCCGCATACAAACGTCGGCCGATTACAAAGAAAATATTTAACAGTTTTAAAAAATATCTTACACTGAATGTAAAAAGTCATAATTTTATAATATGCATGGCACTACCGCCGTTAACAAATTCGCGCGGTATATTTTTCAACATTTGTTATTATCAAGAACTAGAACTCTGCTCAAGTTTATATGACGACATTGACGCAATTTAAATCATCAACAATTTGCCTTCGGTAATTTGTATTGACCGTTTACGTTTGTAAAATTAACGTTGTCATTTTATAAACTTAAACAGTCAATACAGAAGGGATGTATAACGACGAAACATACAAATTGACTGCGACATATCAACCATCAACCAAGGCATCATGTAATTAGACAAACCTTAAGTTGTCTACAAACGAGCAACGATTCTTTGTTACTTATTAATATCGGAATACGAGTTTTTTTACACTATCGTCTTAATTTTATGATGTATGACTAATTGGTGCTTTTAATTACTGGGTAATTACACAATAATTAAAATCATTAGAAGCAAATACATGAGCTAAAATTATGTTTTGGATGTTATCGGTTAGAAAGTTTACAAATAAGTTTACAAATAAAATAAGTTTAGTTTGAATACTAGTAATTGAAATATTCTAAATGTAATATAAAATTGTACCTATAATAATGAATTTGCATGCTAATGTGTAGCGGAATAGGTAGGAAACTAAATTAGACATAACAACTTTGTAACCCTATTTCTTGCAAATAAATATTATTATTATTATTATTATTATTATAACACGTTCTCTAAGGGGGTTTATTTTGCTGGAATTTGTATTGAAGAATGGTGTATATTTAAATAACATTTATGATAAGTAAATAATTAAAAACACACATATCATGCTTATTATAAGGCACATAGTGCGTTTTGTAATTGTACCTCTGTGTTGTATTTATTTATGTTATAATTGCTAGTTGAATATAAAAATGTATTTTTAGGAATGTTTCCTGATTTTTTGTTACATTTTTGTATTCCGGTTAAATTACAGTTAATTCCGAACTAATTGTTTAACATTGGCAAGGCGCAGATCATTATCGATAGGTACGTTTAATTTTTTAATCTTTTAATATAGCGTGTGTGCTTTGTTTGACTTTTAATAATAGTTACACAATTATTTTTGAACTGTATTGCATTATTATAGTCATCATACACAATATTTATCTATACAATAGACAACAATCGCCTATAGACATCAAAGATGTTATGGCGAGGCATCGCGACAAACGGGAAAAAACTGGTTTGTCAAATCACGTTTTTTTGTATTGATTGTTAAATAACAACTTTACAAAAATTATACGATATACCTGAAGATATTATCTAAAGAATGAGCTAATTATAATAATATCATGTAATATGATAGAATGTACTTCACTCGATCATATAAAATTCCGAAAACAGGTTAAAAAAATCTTTAAAACAAATAATTTGTTATTAATATTTCCAATCTTCCTCAAGATTTTATATGGTGATATTCATCTGCAGAATATTCATCTACAGAATTGATATTGCGGAAATGTTTTAATAATTTGAACTGAACCAAATAGTGATTTACTAAAATTCAATTGGCTAGGCAATTGTAATACAATTTAATCGAATTTCATTGTTCTAAGTATAAACATAACGGTAGTTGAATTTAGAAAGAAATGAACATAGGAAGCGAAACAGACGCCCATTCTATCATTATTTTGATTTTTTATAGTTCACAATAAAACCTCACTAAAATAATTTCCTGCATATTATATATCAGTGAATATAAGTTTTATTATATTACTTACGCATGGGAAACTCAAAATAATCATAGAATGAATTTCTATTAAGTTTTCTGACTATGCTCAAATTCTCTTTAAATATTTTTTGCTTTTTTACCTAGAAGTTCATTTTAAATCAGTTTTTGTTCACTAGCAAATTCATTAAATATGTGAAAGGAAAATTAGAGATGATAAAATGTTGTAAATACAGGTTATAAAGAAAACCCTGTCCGATCATCAAAGGCATTTGGTAGCTTAATACAAACATTTTTGTGACATTATTTTATGGATATTGATACATATATTTTCAAGTTGCTCAATTTTAGTATTAAAATAAGGCACTTTAAACTACGTCATTTTTCTTATTTTAATAAAAATAATTATTTTATAATTGTTTTTGATAATGTCATTGCCCTACCTATATACCTCATTCGGATCGGACAGGGTTTTCTTTACATCCTGTATATAACAATTGTAATGAAGTAGAGTGGTGCATCAGATATGTTAGTTCGGCATTGTCTCAGCCTCGTGACCCCGCGCACGTTCCACCGATAAGCGACACCAATTACCATTTTACGTACCCACTGCAATATAATTCTATATTTGCACTGTGCTTAAATATTCGCGCTTCGTTTAAAGTAATATTTTTGACACTGCTGCTGCTGTTGCGGAACTGTCGAGTGAGCGACAGCGCGCTCTGAAAACTGAGTGCTAAGTGTGAGTTTTTCTTTCCGCATTCGATTGTGAGCGCGTTTCGAGTTTACTAGGAATTTGTATGTGATTTGTACAGCGCCACCTAGTGGTAAACGTGAGAAACCAGTTTACCACTAGGTGGCGCTGTACAAATCACATACAAATTCCTAGTAAACTCAAAACGCGCTCACGATCGAATGCGATAAGAAAAACTCTCACTTAGCACCCAGTTACTCTATTGAGATTTATACAACTGTGAAACTTCTGACATTACTAGTTTTATTAAGCGTTTGCGATAGTTCTGACATTACTTTTATTAAACGGCTTATTATTTTGTGTGTTGCAAACGCTGCGCATTTATGGTGAATGTATATCTAACGGGAGAGATTGTTTCCTAAATACGTTAATGAGTTGCGTTTAGTAAAGATCTTATGATTTATCATTAGAATATATACATTTTACTTGACGTGGTGTTTATGTAATAGTTTATTAAGTGTTTTAATGTAATTATTGCTCTAAATAAAAAAGTTTAACTACGAAAAAGAAATTATTAGTTCCGATTATTTTGTACTAAATATTACGTATAACGACGAGTAAATATATATTACGTAGATTGAAACAAAAACACATAGTTAAAACTGTTGCTTAACAATATTATCAAGGAATCTATCTTGTACATTATTGTGATAATGTCTAAAATTTATCGTTTAAACTCCTCATATAATTAAAGACATTTAAATATTGATTTTGTGATAATATTTACATTAGTAAAATTGAATTCACTTTTTAAACATGTCCTAGTGGGTGTTAGCTGCAATGGCTATACAATTGCAGCTAAAGTTAGCCACGATACTTAACCACAAGCGCCTCCCTGGGTAAACTCAATAATTTAAGTTACCTTGAGACTGGTGCCAAAAATTAGAAGCCAATGTAAAGCCAAACATTTGTTTTATATAATTTTTATTATTTGATATTTTTGATTAGTGAAAGTATGAACATTTGGTGGGGTGAAGTTAAAGGAAAGAAATAGAATTAAAGTCGCTTTATTGAGGAATTTATAGTGTGGCGGCGTCACTGCGAGCGGAGCACGAGACAGCGCGGGCCGCCTTTTACGTGTTCCTTTGTGTTTTTACAGATAAAAATTAAATAAAAAATATTTAGGGCGTTAAATATGATTGTGTAATATTCCTAATCCGTATCTGCCTTTTGACTGACGCTCTTTCGTCAAATTTCCAATTAGCGATTTAACAAAACTTTACAGGTTTGATGTCTCATATCTCAGCATAGCGATTTTTAAATAAATATGCTATTTTCAAAAGATCAAGAAGCCGAATTAGAGTTGTTAAACAATTCGCGAGCGAACGCGGGTCAGCTACTTTTTAATATTCAAACGGAAATAACCTTTCAAGGATGTGGGATAGCGACGTTGTAATGTTTTGTTTAAATTTCAACATTTGTTTAAACAAGGATTGCAGACCAATAGTTTGTATATCTCAATTCCATATTATCCATAAATAACGTTTTATAATTGGATTGTATAGAGACTAACTAGAATAGTGATATCGCCGAAACATATGGTCATACAAGTAACGTAATTTATTATTATTTAATAACTTAACAGTTATTTTAAATATACCATTTATTTATGCACTTTGTGAAAGTATAGACTGGATTGTTGGGTTGACTTTCTAGAGAAATTGTTAGTTTTAAACATTTCCGAAAGGTTGTATAACTTGTTTGTGTTTGAAATATATAACAGCCGTTGCATTACTATGTTAAATTTGTCAAGCAACTTGAATGAAATATGTTTAAAATATTTTAATTTTTTTAGTTTTTTTTTTATATTCACAACTAAGTTTTGGACACGATAATACATAAAAAATTTTTTGCTACACATTAAATTTGAAATATAATTATAGTTTTTAAAAACGACATACTTTCATTATTCATAATATGTTAATAACGTTTGCAGGTAGAGCTTGCCTAACTGACGTGACGCACTCCACTATCGCATTTACACACACAAACAAGATGTACACCCATATATATGCCATTGTAATTGGTAGTTCTATTGTTGGTTAGAATCATACCGCGGCCGCACTTGCGTCTATTATCACAAAGCGCAGTGACGCGATATATTATACAGATGTTACCAGCTATCGTCGTAAACATTCGGATCTACGCCTATAGATCATAGTTCGCGGAATAGTTGATGGTCGCTTATAGATTGTCATTGTTAATATTTGCATTTACACATGTTATCAAGTACTAGGAGCGCGTCATTTAGCTTAGATCACCTCACAGTTCTAGTGGTTTAAATTCGCGGAACATTACAGTAAGAGGTCTGCACGTATGTAGGAAATATTCTGAATATGTATGATCCTGTAATGTGAAGTTATGATGAAAGGGATTATGAATTTCATTTCCAAATTATGTGAGAATTAATATTATACTTATATTTAACCATAGTAAAAATAAAAACCATAGTATTTAAAGTTTGGTGCAAGCGGAACTAATTGTATGTGAAAATGAAAAAATAAATTTTGAAGAAAACGAAAAAATACCACTTAATATTGGAAGTATAAAGTGTAAAACTCGGATATTTTAAAGATAAATTAATAGCTATATGTACTGCAAGTGTTCGTAAATTTAACATTGACGGAGCTCTTAAAAGGGATTGTTGTGGCTACATTATCGCGATACGGCGAAGATTTGCGTTGTCGTGATGTGTGGTCAATATAATTCGCCGAATCGCGAATCATAAAGGGCGAGTTCATCTTCCTTTTACTTTAGTGTGCATCACTAATCGAACTGAGATATCGCGAAATTGCTATACGATCTTCTAAAAATTACAGCTAAGATATTTTTTTCGATACTGTTTTGTTGGTAATTGTGTACATTGTGCAAGGTATTGTCTATATTGAGATGTAGCGACATTAGGTAGTAGCTGCATGTCGGCAAGCGGGCACGTGCCGCCGTTAGGGATGCAAACGATACATCAATTTTTTCAAACATCGATATATCGTTCATAAATATCGATGTTGAAACCCCAAACATCGACCTTCATGAGCGATGTTTTATGAACGATGTTTTATCATACTACTTTCTCCCCCCCCCCCCCCCCCTGCTCTTAAGTATCGCAACAAAATATTCAATACAAGTAATTTTTATGGCAAAACGTCGACCATAAGCGACATCGATGTATCGTTCATAAGCTGTGATGTTTTTGATATCGATGTTTTACTCAAGAAAATATCGATGTCCTGATATTGATGTTTTTTATGAGCGGTGTTGCATCGCCGCCGGGGAGCTGGGGGCGACCCGGTGCCGCGCCAGAACCTTGTCGGTTACGACTAGATTCACATCACCAAGACATAGCACAAACTACTAATGTGTATCTAGTCATACAAATTGAACGTAACCGATTGGCGTTGTTCATACTGCAAAGTAGGGTTGAAACGGAGGCGGAGGTGGATGCGGAGGAGAAGAGGTTCGCCTCTGCGGATGCGGAGGTTAACGGAGGCGGAGGCGGAGGTGAAATTTAAAGTAGGAAAAATAGTAAATTTATGGTTTATTAAAGTCAAAAATATTTATTTCAACTGGGTACATCATATTAATCATGCACTAAATCACTTAAAACAATCACAGCTCAAACATAAAACAACAACGCGGTACCGACAAGTAGATTTCTGTCGTTCATTCACGCCCTCACCATCGTCCGCCCGCCCGTGTTCTCGCTGCACAAGCAAAATATTGATATTTGATCATTTCACTCGCAAATACGCTTGCATTGCAGCCGTGCGGCCACATCTCCCAGCGTCACTCTTTGCGCGTTGTATCTTAGCGTAAATAAACCTCCGTTAAAACTCCGCATAAATTTAGCGGAAACGGATGCGGTGGCAGAGGTTCAATTCTTTGCGGAAGTTCCGCAGTAACGGAGGCGGAGGCGGAGTTCCGTTACAACCGTACTGCAAACGGTTGCGACGACGGGTGCGAAATATGAAACCGCCACTTGTGTTCATAGTAAAGCGACTAAGGCGGGCACCTAAGGCGACGGGTCTGGGCGATATAGCGCGCGTACTTTTCTAACGTCCCTATCCGCACGTTATGTCCGTGCTATGGACCTAGTAAACAAGCGACTTAATGAGCGGTTGGCGGGCGTATCAAATCAAATAGCCCTTGTCGCTCGGTCTAAGCGTGTCTTAATTTTTTTTGTCACAAAATGGCGTTCTAAATAAAGTGTCTATTAGTGAATTTAATAAAAACTAGCATAATATGGCAAAGTAAACATAGACACAACTGTAATTCCTTGAAGTGGTCATAATTTACTCTTGCTTTTGAACTGTTTGATAAAAATAGCGAATCTTCGTCCATGGTGTTGTACACCTGCATTACGCCAGAAGGCTACAGCAGCTCGGCACTGTGGCCAGCGCGCGCGCCTGCTCCCGCACACGCGGCGCCGCGACGTCGCGCCACACCAAATATGAACCTAGCTTTTTTAGTAAGCTCATTGTATCGCGCGATGTACACTATAGTTTGATGATCATGCAATCGCACCTTTTGCCACAAGACTAGCCCAGTTATGAGCTACTTATATCTTAATATTTCTGATTTTCGAAATTTGTAAATAAGCTTAAAGGAAACCGCGTTAAATCATTAAGAACGACATAAACTTAGTATAGACAATTGAGCTTCGTTAGAGATTGTGTTAAACACTTCCCCTTTATCGATAATACGGTTATTTGAAAAATAAAATTGCGTGGCTTTGACACCAATCAGACTATAAATACTGACCTGTCTCAAACTATTGGACATTAATCGAGAGGAGATAATTTTTTAATATTAAACCACGTAATTTGGTAACAAGAAAATGTTTCTTTAAAAGTGACCGTGTTATCAGAAGTAAAAAGAGGGATGGAGTACCTTGTATTTTGACCTGTGGGTACAAAAAATAGTCAAATTTATAATCGAATAAATGTTATTTTGGTGTTTAAATGTGTTTTATTCTGTAAATTTATTATTTAAACCTTATTAATACGATTATTTATTATTAAAAATCTATAAAGGAATGACATTATTATTTCACTTACTACTTTGAAACGGAAGAATTTAAATACATTTTACACGCTAACGGTAACGGGTAAAGGTTTGTAAGAAGTCAACTGGAATATGCATCTCAAATTTAAAATTCGCAATATAAGATAGGTATATGTCGATAGAATTGAAAATATCCAGAAAAGATATTAAACAGCTTTGTTACAAAGCCAATGAGCGCTTCTTGATTGGCCGGCCCGACACGACACCGGCACCGACACCAGTGGACTGTCTCACTGGCCGGGCCGGCACCGGCTTGTCGGCAGCAAGCCTCCGCTGGTGTCGGCCCGCCATCTTTATGCATGTGTTGTGTTGTGTACACACGCACGCTTCCGTGTAGGCGTGCTAGTGGCGTAATCACTGAACCTGCCCGTGCAATTTTCATTACTTAGTGCATGCAGAGGAATAATTATTTTTTAGGGTTCTGTATCGTAAAGTTAAAAACGGGACCCTATTACTAAGTCTTCGCTGTCTGTCCGTCTGTCTGTCTGTCACCAGGCTGTATCTCATAAACCGTGATAATTAGGAAGCTGAAATTTTCACAATTTATGTATTTCCACACATTTTATTATATTTAAATAGTAAAAATGAAAATATTAAGGGGGATCCCCATAATACACACGTATTTTTTGAGCAATTTTTTACTCGATCTTAAACAGGTAGAAACTTGAATAGGGATGGTACGGAACCCTTTTTTGTGCGCGAGTCCGCGAATTTAAATATTAATTGAAAAACTTATCCGAGTCATCAATTTGTTTTTCAAATAAATTGTACTACATGCCATCTAAATATCTCACAGATAATAATTGGATGCACACAAAATGGTCTCAAAACTCGTCTCTTTTTATAGTAAATATAATATAATAAAATCGTAGGAAAGTCAAAACTGTACATTGAATATTTTTTTAAAAGAATACTTGGGGCGTGATCTACAATCGATATCGAAGCCAAAAATATAGTTTTTACAATTTTTGTCTGTATGTATGTCCGGGGTAAACTCAAAAAGTACTGCATGGATTTACTTCAAATTTTGCATGAATATTACTAACAGGTCGGGTCAACATATAGGCTACATATTATCACGCTACCTACCTACGGGGGAGGAGCTGTACGGAGTAAACAAAGTCCGCGCGGACGAAGTCGCTGGCAACAGCTAGTAGTAAATATAATAAAAATACAATCTATTATATTACGCTGACATCTTGTCCACGTTTGGAATTATATAAAGCCGTGTCGAGTCCGAGCGTGTCTATGTCGGTCTAATGAAGAATGTAGGTGCCGGCCGTGTCGGGTCGTCGCGTCAACGGTCAAGTACTGTCGTTGTCGGGCCGGGGCCGGTGCCGGGCCGGCCTATCAAGAAACACCCAAATGTCCAATACAAATCCGAAAATTATTTTAAACTATGCGCTAAATTCATATGTTTTCTGTGCTAAATTTCATTTATTCCGCTTGCAATCCGAGGAGAAATAGCTGACTTTTCGCTTTTAATTTAAATCTTACGAAATGACATAATGCCCTGGAATCCTAAGCAAAATTAATTTTGATGTTCCATCAAAATGTATTAGATATGAACCTTCATTATCGGTACCCCTATGTTGTACTAATTATAAAAAAAACGCATTTGTAGTACGAGCGAGTAACATTTATAATATAGCTTGTAAAAATACTCTAGATCCATTTACAATGAATGAGTATATCTGAGGCAAGGAGGGCGATGACGCTCGATTTTTTTAACTATTACAAATGAATAACTTACAGCAGTCAAACTCACTGTATTATCTTGGTATTATCTTTATGTGTTGTCACTTAAATATCAGTCATATTGTCACTTAACGTGAAAATCTTTAACAGATTGTATTTTTAACCGGGGAAGACCAAGACTGGCATACCACGATCAGATTGATCGAGTACTGTCCGAAGGTGGTATCAAGAGTCTTCGCAACCGGCGTGTGTGTATGAAGAGAGTGATGAATGTGGAAGAAGCGAGACAAGTCTGCAAGGATCGTGATGTATGGCACTCGGTTCTCTCTGCCTACCCCGTAAGGGATCTGGCGTGAAGATGTGTGTGAGATTGTATTTTTTAAACTTCATAATATTTGTTATTTTAACTATAGTGGATGGTTTTCCAAATAAAATAAATAAAATTATATTAAACCTTAGCCACAGCTAATGTTAATTGGACGTGACAATTTTATGACAGTTTTTTTGGAAATAATTTTCCTTGTAGTTCCCCGTGTCGTTTCGGGCCTTCTTTGAAGAATGGACCATCTGCAATTCTGCCAGGCAATTCGTAAAAGACAAACTGTCAGCGTGACTCTTAGGTGGTAGAGTTCCGTATAGCATAGCAGCGCACCTTTAACATCTAGTTTTTCTTTCTGTCACGAGAGTAATTTGTTTCTACGCTGTCTTATGTAATAAGGAATGTTAAAAATCCCCTTTCCTTTGTGAAAAGCTTTATATAACTCATAAAGTATTATTAAATCCTATTGATATTTTTAAAGGTGGATCTAGGGGGGAGGGGGGGTTATGACCCCCTAGGTCAGCAGATTGGGACGGATTGCGGTCCTTCTTTGCATCCTATCCATGGAGGCAAATATGCTTCTCACTGAATGGTCCAGATGTCGTTGCTGAATCCATCTCTGAAGTGGTGCTGCTGGGCATGAAACTGTTCGTTCCGCGTTTACTACGGTACCCATCAGTGGCAAGTCTCGGCCTTGGTTTGGTCGCTACTGCAAAACGACTTCACGTCGAATGCAGGAGTGCTACCGAGCATGGGCTGCTGCGGCGGCATCTCATGATGTAAACACCAGTGCAGTTAGAAAGGAGTACAATATTGCCTCTAGGTCTTTCAAAAGAGCCATCGCAAAAGCAAAATCGGAGCACATTGGCAGAATTGGTGAGAGACTAGTCCGCCTTCCTTTGGAAACTAGTGCATTCTGGTCTCTTGCCAAAGTTGTCCAAGGGAATTTACTGTCTGCTCTCCTTTCCACCTCTGCGCAGAGCTGATAGCTCTCTGGCCCATGCTGCCAAGGAGAAAGCCGATCTTTTGGGCTCACTCTTTTCTGCCAACTCAACTCTGGACGACCAAGGGAATTCGCCGCCTACCATCACGCAATGTGAATGCACGAGATTCAATTATATCAAACAGCAGTGCGTAAAGCACTCATTTCCTTGGATGTCCATAAGTCTAGTGGGCCTGATGGCATCTCACCAATCGTGCTTAAGATCTGTGCTCCCGAGTTGACACCCGTTTTAACGCATCTTTTCCGGCTCTCATACACAACTGGCGTTGTCCCAAAATCTCGGAAGATAGCTTTAGTGCACCCAATCCCTAAGAAAGGCGATCGCTCAGATCCGTCCAACTATCGGCCTATAGCGATAACCTCTTTGTTCTCCAAAATAATGGAATCCATTATTAACAGCCAGTCTTTGGGGTATCTCGAAGAGCACCAGCTGATTAATGATCGTCAGTACGGTTTTCATCGCGGTCGCTCAGCTGGCGATCTTTTAGTGTACCTAACGCACCGATGGGTGGAGGCTGTGGAGAACAACGGGGAAGCTGTGGCAGTTAGTTTGGACATAGCGAAGGCCTTTGATCGGATATGGCACAAAGCACTTCTCTCCAAGCTTCCTTTTTTATGGGCTTCCTGTAAAACTCTGCAATTGGATCACCAGTTTTTTGGCAGATCGGAGCATCAAGGTCGTTGTTGATGGCGCACGCTCTGAACTTAAATCCGTCAATGCTGGTGTTCCTCAGGGCTGTGTGCTATCACCTACACTGTTTCTTCTGCATATTAATGGCATGTTGCAATCAAGCAACATTCATCACTATGCGGATCATAGTACGGGTGATGCTTTGTACTCTGGCCGCGGTGGGGTTTCTCAACAAGACGTCAACGAGTGCCGGAACAAACTTGTGTCAGAAATTGATTACAACTATCCTCAGCCTCAAAGTGGGGTCAACTAAACTTAGTCCACTTTAACCTCAAGAAGTCACAAGCTTGCGCGTTTTCCATTAAGAAATCTCCCTTTGTTGTATCTCCTCGTTTCGAAAATACTTCCCTAACAGGCACAGCCAGTCTTGAAATTCTTGAAGTTGACATATCGAGCAACGTTCAATTCTGTGGTCGCTTGGAAGGCAAAGTCAAATTAGCCTAAAAAAAGCTGGGTGTTCTTAGCAGTGCCAGGCAGTACTTCACGCCGGCTAATCGCTTATAACTTTATAAGGCGCAAATCCGGCCTCATATGGATTACTGCTCTCACTTGTAGGCGCCGCCCCCGCTCCTTAGTCCCAGCTCCTTCCTTTTGCCCGCATTCAACGTAGAGAGACTCGAATCGTATATACTATTCGTCGTATCAATAACAGGACTATTTCTGATCGGCTTGATTCTTTGGCATTACGTAGAGATATGGCTTCGCTCTGCATCTTCTATCGGATCTATCATGGGGAGTGAACCGAGGAACTGACTAATTTCTGCCGCAGAATTTCACCATCGGACATCGCGACAAAATTCAAAATTTCATCCTCACCATCTCGATGTCTGGAAATCCACAATTGTGCGACGCTCGAGGCACTTTTTTCCCGCACTATTCCTCTGTTAAACCAATTACCGGCAGGGGTTTTTCCAAGAGTGTACGACTTAGGGACCTTCAAGAAAAGAGTCTACTCTTTCTTAAAAGGCCGGCAATTCAACTCCAAATCTCCTGATAGTGTGGTTGTCCATGGGTGACCGTGATCACTTACCATCAGGTGAGCTTCCTGTTCGTTTGCCCCCTTTTCGTTATATATATACATATATATATATATATATACAGGTCAAATTCTTTCAATTTCTCAAAATCTGGGCCGATTTCTGGGAAGATTACCAAGCACTTGTACTAAATTTCGTAAGTTTATGTATGTTTGTATATTTAGTGTTTGTCCACCGAATTTCTCGGGAGCAGTCCAAGTTACATCAAAATCGGTTACGTAGTTTTTGAGATATGAGTTGCCTTCTCAGCTGCTGCTGCACTGCTGCTTCTTGGCAGATATTTGCAGTCCGTTTAATTTTTTAAATTACTTTTATATATAAGTATATAAAGATTTCAATAGCAATTAGTTTTTTTTTTGTAATTTCTTAGACGCATCTAGACAAAGAATTTTAAAAAAGGAGATAAATAATTTATTTGATTTTGACATTGTCAATAAATCCTACTCTAAAAGAATAGTTTTACATTCATCAATAAATAGGTGTTAAAAATCTTTTACAGATTTAATGGGATATGGCTCTAGACAGCAATATTGTTGAAAACGATTTAGCCGAGAAAGACCAAGGGTTTTGTGTTTGCGATGGCGGACCTTCCCTGAGCATTTTGAAGGACGTACACAAAGCCTACGAAGAGAGGATGGAACTAATCAATAACAGTACAAGTTCAAATAAATTGCAAGTAAGCATACCTACTTATATAGTCTGATAATTTGCATATTCAGGAGTTGCTATGTAAAAACACATAAATCGCTAAAGTTAAACCGATAAATCGCCTAAGTGTAAACTAACCCGGTGCGATCATTATTACCCGCGAAGCGAAAGCAGCTGACATGAGAACATCACAGAGCGAGATCGGTCGCTGAAGGCGCCAGTTGGCAAAGGCGCTAAAATTTCAAGTTCGAAAAGCAAATTAGGGCAGATATATAATTGGGAGGTGTGTACTTTAAGTACTTTATTTCTACATACCATTTAAGGAAGAATTAGTAAATCAGTTCAAATAATATTTAGATATTTGATTTTTGCAAGTCCAAACCAGATGTGATCTTAAGAAATAAGAAATATTTTAAGAGAATTTCACTTCTAATAATATAGAAGATTCGTTCAAGATCCGACTAAAAAGTAACGGATACGGATCTTTCTCCTGCCTCGGATACCCGCGGATACGGATACGGATATCCGGCAAATACTGAAGAATCGTGGAAAAAATTCAGCAAACATGACGTATCATGAGCCTGGCTTGCTGGTTTTTAAAACTGCGGCATTGCAACGATACGTAGGTAAACTTTACCAACGACCCATAAAACTGCGGTTTTACTCGCCGTTGATCAGATTTTTTATAAAGCTACGTTTCTTCAATCGTGGGATCACGGATTAGATCTAGCCCAGAAAGATTTTTTCCATTATAAGTATACAAAATTTTTTTTCGTATACCTATATCTAAATTCAGACATAGTTTTCTGCCAATATCAATCTTTGCAATTATCTAGGTTTACTATCTAGGTTTACTATATTTCAGATGCAAGTTAATCTATTCAGATCATGGGTGACTGATCTGGTGGAGCAAAACACACTACTGGCCCGAACAGTTGAAGAGCTGGAAATAGACATCACTTCCAGATTGTTATATGAACGACGCAAGCAAGCTGAGGTTAGTTGTATTTTATTAATCAAATAATAATTTCCAAGTTTTTGGAGCTATGTTCGTGAAAGCTTATAGGTATATTATATTGTTATATCTTTTTATGAAACCTATGTAGATCGAGTTCACCATTTTATTGAGCTTGATTATTGAGTTTACTATTTTTCTAAAGATATATGCCTCATATTTTTCACAACATAGGCATATATTTTATAAGCTATATTATTAATAATATAGCGTTTAGGTACGTACCTAATGTTACGAGATCGTGTTATTCCCACGTGTCTCTTTTCATTGTATTTTTTTGTGTTTGGTGAAGAGTTTATTGAACGTTTGAGTAAAGTTTATAGCGCGAAGTTCGCTCTTAACCTTCGAAGATATATAAATTTGGTTTTGTTGCAAAAATAAACATTATAAATTATTATTTCTTTTTTTGTTGTACACGGATGTAACAAAAATCAAAATCTTTGAGCAAATTAAAAGAAATGTCATTTTTGAGTGGACTTAATACACTGTAATATCTCACCGAGGACGTTCAGATAATGAAGAATGAAAGAGAAATAATTTGAAAACAGTTTCTTCATCGTATTCCATCTGAATCGTCGAACCAAAAGAAGATAAATTGTGCAGATGGTGTGCGAACTTCGTGCAGAAATAACAACGTTACGTCGTCGCCTCATGCGAAAAGACTCAGATCTTCGAGGACTTCTGGAAGTCCTTAGGAGGCTGCGCGAATTCGACTATGGCACCACTATTGGGATAAATTTTCATGATATCACAGAATCGGATATATTTGGACCAGATGTATGGTAAGTAATAGATATTTTAATTATTGTTCTTTAAATGCTATGGGTTTCAAATTGGAATAAAATCCATACTAACATTATAAATGCGAAAGTAACTCCGTCTGTCTGGTTCTTCTTCACGCCTGAACCACTAAACCGATTTGAATCAAATTTGGTACAAAAATAGTGTGGGACCCGAAAAGGGACATAGGATAGTTTCTATCCCCGAAATCCCACGGGAACGAGAACTATACAGGTTTTTATTTTAGAAATTATCCTACAGCACAACTACAACTTGCATACAGTTAATAGTATCTATACGCAACTACTGATATAAATAAACCGATACGTGTCTGTGTGTCTGTCTGTAGTATTGTAGCTCTTAAACGAGTGAATCAATTTGGATGCGGTTTTTATTTGAATGGTGGCGCGCTAGCGCTGGTTCTTAGAATAGTTTTAATAAATTAGTATAGTTATGTAAATTTATTTAGTTGAATTAATTATACGTGTAGGTACTTCTGTAGTTGTAAAGTAATGTTTTTGACGTCGGTAAATGTAACCGAGCTTTACCTATGTCGAATAAATGCTATTTGAATTTGAATTTAAAATTAATTTAGCTGTTTCCAAACATCTGCTTTTTTCAATATTTACACCATATTAATTTATAATACACCATAAAATATAGAATTAAGCAATTTGTAGAGTCCTGATCGATACGAAATTTGGTGTTAGGTTTCTTCAATAATATTACAATTAGATGGTAACCTTAACCTGACGCGAAAATCCCCTTTCGAAGCTTTTTTCATGTTTTGGTCTGCAAAATATGTTTATAAAGCAGGAAGGTTTTGTGATAATAAAAAATGTGTTGAAGGCATATTAAATTCTTAATTTATAGTTATTAGTCGTAAAATCGATCTACCGGTTCGGTTTTGAAAGTCATAAAATCGATTATTTCAAAGTTTGATTCAATCACAAGACCAATTAAACTTTACAATTACACTTTACTAAAATACATCATGCCCACAGTTCTTATTGGGTATGGTAATACCTATCCTTAAAGGCTACAATGCATGTGCCCGCGATTACGTAAACAGTTTTGCTAATCATAAATATTGTATCAATAAAAACATGATTTCTTTTTTCGTGTCGCTAGGGATTTATTAGGGGAATAATTAAGGACATAATTAAAGGAAATGTGAAGGTGAATTTATAAGCAGATTTACTAGTAGATATATTTTGATTGTTTCTTGGATAAAAAACATCACTTTAATAATAACATCATAATATCGCTGAACAAATTGCACGAATTGATCTAACCCCAAAGAAAGCAAATTATTTGCTTGATTAATTTGATCCACCTTCAGTCAGCCGCCAGTCTTCGTGCAGTCTGCCGGTCCTCCAACGGATACGACAGAAGACTCAAAAAGAGTCCCATACAGCAGAACCACCATATTTATTTAGTCCTTTCCATTTTTCATACTTAACATCCACGCAACCTGTTGCAAAATATTCGAATGCCGTCACTAATGGTGTGACTGATATATTAGTATTCGCTAAGATATTAGTAATATTGAAAGGATTCGTGGATTAGTAATCCGGCGAACTGTAATATGCTAATATTTCATATTCGCCTAATATCTGTAACGGGTATCCAAAATGAATCGGATAATATCATTCGATCTTCGCAATAGTTCGGATTCATTAGATTGGCGCCCGTTCGGATTCGTGAAAATATTAAAATATTTTCACGATACGCCGCGTCGTACGTACGAATGAGACAGACGTATTTCCTGCAGTATGCTGTTGTTTTAAGGTTCAAATTACAGTGAAATATTAGTTAATACTGATATATTAGTTAAGATATTTTCCTGCCGTATCAGTATCAGATCTTATTACTGTTACTTTAAGGTCCAAATTACAGTGAAATATTAGTTAATAATGACATATTAGTTAAGACATTATAATATTTGAAAGTGAATATATTAGTATCACCTAATCTTGAGAAATATCGGTATTAACCCATCTCTAGCCGTCACTGCTTGTGAGTTGTCGATTAATGTCGCTCGACTCAGGCACATGTAGCAATTGGAAGAAACAAGTAATTATTTGTAGTAGATATGCATTGTAGCAATAAGTTGAGTCATTTTACTTAAGTTTAACAACGTGATCCATTTGTTTCTTTATTTTGAAGCTTTAGGTGCTTCATCGCACGTAGACGATATACATATATGCTTGAGAATCTAAAATAGAGACCGATTTTTTCATTCATGCACACACACCTTGTTTATGTCTAAGCATAGCAAAATACAACAGTAATTTATTTATTTATTTATTCAGAAAACCAACAGCGTTACATTATTACAATAAATAATATAGGTATATATTTGTAAGGCTAATAACAGCTTCCCCTTAAATTATATAGATAATACATGGGCTAGTGCAGGTTTTAGGGTTTCGAAAAGTTTAGTGGGAGTATGAAAAAATGAACAAAACAAAACAAAGTACTTAAAACTAGTACTTTATTTTGTTTGCCTCGTTTAAAAGCTTGTTCAACAGGATATAAAAAAGAAGATTATGTGTGATTGATACATCTTTGAATATTGATTATTTAATTATTATATTATAGCCTGTAACCAAAGTGAAGGTAACACATTATCACTTATATTCTGCAGTCTCGACGACTGAAATTATATTGCACATAATAAAATAAGATTAAATTATAAACTATGATGATGATAAACACAATTCTATAATATTTGCATGGCACAAAAAGGACAAAATAGGAATAAAGAATAATAAATTGTTACATAAGATCTAACTATGTACCCTATTTAAAGAAATTATTATTATTATTAACTGGCGAGGTCATGGTGCTTTGTAAGCACTGTAAATAGTAATCCAATGTGTTGGTATTTACTAATAAGTACGTATTTTTGTTATTCAGTCAATTCAAGAAATTGGACCAAGGCGACGTTCAGCGCACCAGTGGACCACGAAGGAAGACATGAAGATTTCACATTATATTGATTTTTTTAAGTTTTTGAAATGTTTTGTATATTTTATTTTGGATTACACATTTACGATTTGATTTGACTTTTATTTTATTTATACATAGTTCGGTGTGACACGTTGTACTAAATACTTAAGTCGTTATTTTTACTAAATACTAAATACTAAAATCGTTGTTTTTATGAGTACGAGTACCTTGGGTAAAAACCAGATCCCTAATTATATACATACATATCTTCACGCCAGATCCCTTACGGGGTAGGCAGAGAGAACCGAGTGCCATACATCACGATCCTTGCAGGCTTGTCTCGCTTCTTCCACATTCATCACTCTCTTCATACACATCCGCCGGGTGCGAAGACTCTTGACACCACCTTCGGACAGTACTCGATCAATCTGATCGTGGTATGTCAGTCTTGGTCTTCCCCGGTACCTACATCCTTCCACATTCGCGTTGTATATCTGTTTTGTTAACCTTTCATCTACCATTCTTTCTACATGTCCGAACCAACGGAGCATGCCCTTTCTCATCTTTATACCGACACTTTCTTTCAAACCTAACCTCTCTCTCACTTCGACATTACGAACCCGGTCCGCGAGTGTCACACCACATATTTTTCTTAGCGACCTCATCTCGACCGCGTTGATTCTACTTTCATGCCCTTTCTGACATACCCAACTCTCACTTCCATACAATAGCGTTGGGATAAGCACATGATTATGCAGGGCTAGACGGGCACCCTCACTTAAAATTGTGCTATTAAGTAATCTCCCTAACGCTCCATTCACTCTGTTCCCTGCACACACTCTTCTTTCAACATCAGCGGTGTACCTTCCATCCCTGCTAAAAGCACATCCAAGATATACAAACTCATCCACTTGTTCCAGCACTACATCATCGACCACAACTCTTACATCCGTTCTGGTTGTTTCTCTTTCGAATACCAAAACTTTAGTTTTCTTCGCATTCAAATGTAAGCCCATACTCTTACAATCCTCATTCATAACTGTGACCAGTGTTTGCAGCTCAGATGGAATTGAGCCTAAAAGTACAGCGTCATCTGCATAAAGCAGGCAGTTCACCACTAGATCACTCATGCGCATTCCCACATTCAATGACCTCAATCTTTGGAGACATATAATATATAATACTATAATTCGTAACCTTAATACAATTCCTCAAATGTTCGAACAATGGGCGTGTTGGACCAAACTAAGATCTTAGCAATCAGTGGCGTAACTAGCATGGGTGACACCTGGTGCGGTCGTTATGGTGAAAAGGTGGTATCGTCACAGAAAACTGAATGATAGTAACACGCGCTGAAGAAAAGGGGTTTTAGGTTCAAATTCGCATTGTCATGTCTTGATTAATATATCACAGCTCGCTGTCTGTGCTTTAAAAAGCACATTAAATCGTCGGTCTTCCTCGGCATTATTTTTTTCATAAGTTTTAAGTTACATTTTTTCACGGTCGTGGGTCACCCTCAAATGGGTGACAGCCGTGAGCCGGAGCGGACGATCCCCGCCGCCGTCCTTTGCTACACCATTGTTGGTAATCTACGATAGTCAAAGTAAATAAAATGTCTTGATTTTGCTGCTCAAAAGTATAAAACCTATAGAAGATGGTTCTCAATAATACAATGGCGCTATGATATTAATGGCGGTATTGGAAACTTTGCTCAGAATTCGAAGCAACTAACTTAAAATACTATGACGGTGTTTCGGCCGAACACGTTCATAACCAAGTAGTGTTATAAATAATATTAAAATATTGTAGCTTCTTGCAGTGATAGTCCATATTTAAAAAAAAAAAATCATTTCCCTTCTTCCCTGGCAGCTCTTAAAAGCCAAGCAAAATGACGAAGCATTTGGGGGCGTACATTCTCATTTTGAGGTGAAAATTCTGACATGTCCTCTACGTGTCTCTTGGCTGGTACTAACAATCGTCAAGTTGAGGTCACAAGGCCTTGATCGCTGCCAGTTATGCTGACTTTGGGAGAGGACCGGAGATTATTTCTTTTTTATTTTCAGTAATTGAATGATATATTGGCATGGGACTTAGTAGTTGACTACTGGCGCACAATAGTATGCAGGAGGCTTAAAACTGGTGGTTGTAATAAAAAAATGGTATAGGTAGTGCGTGTCGGGCCACACGTAAAGTAGGGTTCCGAAGTTGCCCATCACATTAATGTGGAATAAGAAGAGGGCTTTTATAGTTTTATACTAGGAACATTTAAGCTATTCAACATCAATGACAAATATATGTACCTTATCCGCACCACAGGTTAACCGCCTATAAAAAACTACTGTGAGTACTTTTTATAAGTTGGTCGTCTATTACCCAAAAACTTGTAAAGCGATTTAAGCCGTGATAGTTTTCCTCTTAACTTCATTATTTTTACTACTACCATGATTTTTTCCGACCTCCAAAACCAACCATTTAGCCTGCAGAGGTGGAGGGGAAGACACTTGACTCAAACAAAAACTAGCACTTAAAAGCTTAACATTTTACAAACTGACGAAGAAAACTAGTTATTTGGCAAGCCAGTCCCTTAATCGGAAACTTGGTCGCACGCGGTACCAGTAAAACTTAGTAACGGTAAAATTTCTTTAGTTGTACTCATTGTCTCTGGTTGGTTTTTGAACCACTAAATAGAAGATAATATTTTAAATATAAAAACTGTGCAATGTACCTAAAGTACTCTATTTATGCTCACGTCGGCTTAATCTGATATATTCATGTGTTTATTCTCAATCGCGATGCATTTCTGTTTCGTCGAGTTTAAAATCGCAACGATTAGAAGGTTTCACTGCAAAAACCTTCAAAATACATTATTTATTTTAGCGGAACAGTGGGAAGCTATTGTGTGACAAGGCAAACGAGGTGAAACTATTGAACGACACGCTTCAGAAAGAAAATATAGCCAAAGAAAGGTATATATATATTTCTATACCTATAGTAAATATCGAGCAATATTATTAATATGGATTCTAATTCATATAATATAATAAATAAATAAATATTCACGGGACAAATTACACTTACTGATCTAACCCCAAAGTAAGCAAATTATTTGCTTGTGTAATTGTGTAATGGGTGTTAGTCAACGATACTAATACATAGGAATACATATATAAATACAGGAAGTATCTATACATATATGTATAGATCCTTCCTGTATTTATATATATTTATTATATATAATAAAATCGCAGGAAAGTCAAAACTGTACATCGAATATTTTTTTAAAAGAATACTCGGGGCGTGATCTACAATCGATATCGAAGCCAAAAATATAGTTTTTAGAATTTTTGTCTGTTTATCTGTTTGTCTGTTTGTCTGTATGTACATATGTCCGGAGTAAACTCAAAAAGTACTGCATGGATTTACTTCAAATTTTGTATGAATATTACTAATAGGTCGGGACTACATAAAGGCTACATATTATTACGCTATCACCTACGGGGTAGGGGCTGTGCGGAATAACGAACTCCGCGCGGACGAAGTCGCTGGCAACAGCTAGTATTTAATAAACACCCATACCCGGAAATACAAACATTTATGCTCATCACACAAATGCTTGCCCGACCTGAGCCCCGTCGATTGCGTAGTCAGGGTCACTAACCACTCGACCAACGGACCCGGGGGGTCCAATAAATATTTAGTGCCGGACTTTGTCTTCTGACAATATATAATATTTTGTACTGCATTTCATTTATCCTTTCCCCTTGTGCCACCAAGTTTCTCGAACTTCAGGAATCTGGTGACAGCTTATTTTGTGATTTGCATCCTTTCCCTCTACTCTCCGTAGAGGCTGACGGTCTAACGTTACAAGCTTTTTTATGTCATAAGATAGCAAACAAGTAAATGGGTCTCCTGATGGAAAGAGTCAATCATCGCCTATAGACACCAAAAGTGTTGATGGTGCGTTGCTATCTTGTGGCGAGGTCTAATGCCGTATGCATAAGTTTACCGGCTACCTTACCATCCAAACCGGAACACGACAGTGACATGCACTGACACTATTGCGGCAGGAATAGGTAAGGCGGTGATACCAGACCTGGGCGAGACAATGCAGGACTCTACCACCTAGTAGCCACGATGATAGTGAATCGTATAACCAATCGGTCGCCTTTTACGACCTGCCTGGCAGAATGGCAGTTGGCCTATTCTTCAAAGGAGGGGCCCGGGACCAACACGGGGAGAAAGAAATTTATTTTAAATGAGCTTGGGTACTCATTCTTAAAAGGCTGGGAACAATTGCGTTACAAAGACCTGTGGTATTGCGGCTGTCAATTAGCATTGGTGATCAATAACCATCAGGTTTGCTCTCTCTTCTATAAGAAAAGCATATAATTTGCTTGATATCAAGGTGTTAATCAACATATAAATACGTATATAACTACCGAAATTTATTTAATAACCACCCAAACCCAGAATTATAAATGTTCATTCTTATTACACAAATAGTGATCCTTGTCGGTAATCGAATTGATTGCGCCCATCGATTGCGTAGTTAGGGTCGCTATAGTCTCTTAACCATATTATGATGAAGTAATACTTTGGCTATTGTTAGATGAACTAGTTTTCGTTTCTACTGAAGCTGCTTCGGTTGCGAAGTGTGACGTGTGTTAAATACTTACTGTATGCCTTTATTTTGTTGCTGACGTAGTGGTTAGAGGAGCGTGGATAATTGTGGCGCTGGGGCATTTATATTCTGGATCTTTGGTGAGTTGATTCTATTTGTTGATGTTTACTAAATGGTAGAGTTCTGCATTGTCTCGCCTGTGTGTGTGTGTGTGCTAGTCGCTCTCGCGTCGCGTGTTTCGGTTTGGAGGGTAAGGTAGCTGGTAAACTTATGCATGTAGCATTAGACTTTGCCACAAGATAGCAACGCACCGTTAACATCTTTGGTGTCTATAGGCCATGGTTGACTCTTACCATCAGGAGACCAATCTGCTTGTTTGTTCTCTTATGACATTAAAAAAAATGTGACACTGCTTTTTATTTTATTTTCAGTGGCGCACCAGAGAGTTTCAGTGGCGCACCCGTGAAATCTGCGGAGGATTGCAAATTGAAGTGTTTATTTCTTTCTACATTTGTATTGTTCTGTACCAAAAAGAGTCTTCGACTTAAAATAGTTTATTCTATCTACCTTTACATATTTTTTGTCTTGAGAGCCAAAAATTAAAACATTATCGACAGTGGAGGGTCTGAGACTAGAGAGTATATAATTTTTTAACGAAGTAAAGTCACAGCAAACGACTTCTCATTTTCTATATTTCCGGAACTCTGCAATAGATCTTAACCAAAATAAAATGTTATCACACGGGAAGTATACCCTGACAAACAAAAAAGAATTTTCAAAATCGATTCATAAGTGACGGAGTTCTGAGGTAACTAACAAAAAATAATGCCACCGAATAAATAAGCTACTCCTTTTGGGAATTCGGTTAAAAATTTACTTGATCGATGTTAACATTTGTTTCCTATCCTTCCAGAGAAATCAGAAGATTAAGTAAGGATGTACAGCAATATGAACAAACTGTAATATCTCTAAGAAATGAATTAACAGGGACCAAATCTCATACGTCGTTAGTATTTTTTTTGTTTTATTTTTTCTATAAATAAAAACGCAATAGTTTATTATTTGTTCGATCTATTGGGGCATGCTACCTAGATAGTGTAGACTAAGTCAGTAATGTGACTAGTCTTGTTATTTATAGAGACATCGGCAAGAGGGATGCAGAAGTCATGGTTGATATGAGGTTCCTTTCAGCACGTGAGGTATGTAGAAATACATTTAGAACGCATCATATCTATAAGCTTAATATATTGGTCCACACACATTAATTTTTATTACAAACATTAAAAGTTTAATACTTATAAAAATTTACGAGTAGGTATATTGGAATGACAGAATTGGCTAAAGAGAATGAATAATGTTTTTGAAACGTTTGTATTTTATGCGTAAGAAATTGTGGAAACATTTATCAACGCTATAGAAAAATCCCAGAAAAAGTAACATCTTAGAGATGTTTCTCATTGAAGTTTACTAGATTTGGTATTTTATTACATTTATGCTGTACGAATAGAGTAGGTAGGTACATATTATGTATTGTTTATAAAGATTTAGAATGAATTTAATCTAAATCATATTAATTTTATAGTATGGCATATGACACATTAAACATTGTATCACGTTTGGTGTGACATTGCAATGAGTTTTTAAATGACTAATAATCTCATATTTATGGATAGCCATAAATATGGGATTATTCCATATTTATGGTTAACCAATGTAACCGGACTTCTGTTATGTGAAGCAGATTATAGCGACTAATATTTCTTTCCGTCATATAAGATTCGAGTGAAGACGTTACCAGTAATATAAGTATATATAATTTTCCAAACAAGCAGAATGGTGATTTTGAACCTGAAAAAGACTACGGCATGATGCTCCGTAAAGAAGCGCAGCTTTATGAGGAGCGCATACAACAAATGGAGTACAATTTAAAGGTATGTGGATTTTTCCCATTATATTTACTTGTCATTTATGATTACCAGTGGTTTATGAATTCTCTAATTGTAAAATTTAAAGCGTTTTCCCTGTGTTTTTCAGACGTATTATAAGGCAAAACAGTTTATTTTATAATAAAAAAAATTAATATGTATACCGTCACAACAGAGGTACGATTGTGACGGTATACATATTAATATTTTAGTACTGTTAATTTCTTTTTTAAATCAATCAGAATCGTTTGTTCATCTATGTAAACTTTAAAAAAGCGTTTACGTAATATCTAAACAGTGAAGTTACTACTAATTTTGATGGATTCACATGCACCACAAGATAGCAACGTACCATTAACATCTTTGGTGTCTATAGGCGATAGTTGACTCCATCAGGAGACCCATCTGCTTGTTTGCTATCTTATGACATAAAAAAAAGGAAGATACCAGCAAGAAACTTTGAAGTTGCTCTCGACACTACATATTACAAAGAACTATCTTTTCGCCCTCTCTGATAGCATTAAAGGTGTGTGAATTAATCGTCGTTTAAGTCCGTAATAATTTGGAGAGAGAAACCGTAACTCGGTTAACTTCAAAGAAACTGGGGATTTTCAATCGTGTTAGACAGTGTTCACGTCTGGCCGTGTACGTCACGCACGACAGTACGTCACGTCACTCGCCCTGAACAATACTTCATGTTCTACTTCATGTGCTACACATGAAGTATTGTTCAGAGTGCGTGAGTGCCATTTTGCCAGGGCACCTCAGTATCAAACCCTTTAATTTGACAAAATTCAATGCAGAATTGTATGCCTAGTCTACAATCTCATTGGATTTCTCTGTGTTTTCTACCACCTACATAATGGGGAGTTTTCTTATGAGCTATTACATTTAGTGCTGGCATCCACGTTCTGCAATTGAACTACGCACTGTAGTGAGAGATTCCACCCATACTATCTGGATGACTGATTATCTACGACTGTTGGATTTGCCCGTAACTTCTTTATACTAGCAGTCAAACTTGGGATCAGCTTACCTCACATGGGCTTTCCTATTCGTTTTGGCGGTAAAATTTTTAAGAGGAGGGTCAAAAAATTCCCAGAAGCCGGAATCACATTGGCAATTAACTTTTTGTATTGAAAATATCGACAAAAAATTGTATTATTTTCTTTTAACGAGAATCGAGTACTGAGTACTTTCCAAAAGTATCAAAGGTAACTCACCAGTCAGTCTGTATATTTTGGTATTTCCCATAGTAAAATATGGATAGCATAACACTGGTAGGTACTAATATTATAAATGCGAAAAGACTGTCTGTCGGTTGTACTCGCACGTCTAAGCCGCTAAACCGATTTCGATAAAATTTGGTAAGGAGATAGTTAAAAACCTGGGGCCAAATATAAGCAATGTTTTTGATCAAAAATTTTTCCTTAAGGGGTTGAAAAATAAGATAAAAGTTTGTGTGAAAAATTGTATTGACGAAATGTTTGTTATTCTATTCGCGGGCAAAGTTACGCGGGTAAAATAAAAAGATGGCAGTGTAGTGTAGCGGCGACAGTGTGCGAGCACTGCGCCACGCGAACGCGACGCTGACGAAACAAGTGCGGACGCTGCAGCGCGTGTGCTGCGCGCTGGAGCACGACTGCAACGTGGAGGCGCTGCGGGCGCAGTTCAAAGACGACATCATCCTCGAGATGAGGCGCCAGTTGCGGCAAGCCAAAGCCAAGGTAACACTCTCATTAGTTTTATTCTAGGCAATTTATGATAAAAGGAGGATGGCCTATCTCTTTCTCCAAACACATCTTCGGTCTCTGATGTCTACTTTTTACTGGTAAACCATTGGCCAAACATGTTATTAACGTCATGATAACTAAGTTGTAGGTTCTGCAACGTTTCATCTGGGTTTAGTATCAGCGAATCATTTATGTCTGTCGTAATAACGTTGATGATGACACTGTCGTGTTCTGGTTTAAAGAGTAAGGTAGCAGATAAATTTATTCTCCCCGTGTTGGTTCCGGGCTCCTTTGAAGAATAGACCAACTGCCGTTCTGCCAGGCAGGTCGTAAAAGGCGACCGATTGGCTCTGCAAGTCACTACCATCGTGACTACTAGGTAGTAGAGTTCTGCATTGTCTCGCCCGGGTCTGGTACCACCGCCTTTTTTATTCCTGCCGCAATAGCGTCAGTGCTTGTCACTGTCGTGTTCCGGTTTCGAGGGTAAGGTAGCCGGTAAACTTATGCATGTAGCATTAGACCTCGCCACAAGATAGCAACGCACCATTAACATCTTTGGTGTCTATAGGCGATGGTTGACTATTACCATCAGGAGACCCATCTGCTTGTTTGCTATCTTATGATATAAAAAAAACAGTAGCAGTCGTGGGACTGCCGATAGAAGTGAAAACGGAACTATTAAGTTGAGAGTAATTAAAACTATATGCAAAACATAGCTATAGATATACTATTATCATTAGCATGTCGGTGACGCGAACCGAGGATTTTACCCTCTACCAAAACGCTCAACGCGCCTAAAGAAGTTTTCACTTCAAAAAAATTGCGGCGTTAGCATCTTAACACACAGATAGCTAAGCCTCATTTGTCCTTTGATCTCTATAGGCGACTGTTTTTTTTTCTGTTAAGAGTGTTATCTGGTCGTTTGTGACCTTATAAAACAAGACACCGAATTTTGTAAATCACATTAATGAAAAATGCTAGGATTTGAATGTATGTTTTCGAGGTTAACTTAGATAAATCGACATGGTAATTTTTCATTGAAAACGTCTGTATATAGAAAAAAATTATTGGTATTGACTTCTGCTTTGTTCATAAAGCAGCCTCTCTCTTGCCTAGCAGTTTATAGCGACCTCTAACGCGTTAATTCTGCTTTCATGCCCTTTCTGACATAATCGACTTCCACATCCATACCGTCGTGTTGGAATAAGCACAGGTGGGCAATAATTATGTACTCATGCAGGATAATGCTCGTGCTCATACTGCTCGCCTAAGTCTAACCTAGGCCTAAACCTAACTTAACCTAAAAAAGCCAATGAATTGTGGTTTTACCTTGGCCCGCAACTAGCCCCGATCTCAGTCCAATCGAATATTTGTGGGACCAATTGAAAGAAACTTAAAAGAAACTCATAGTGAAGTGAATAGTTAACAGAAACTCATAAACGCATTAAAATCCTGTTGGAGGCGTATACCTCAAGAAGACATCTCCCATCTGATTGCAAGTGTCCCAAACAGGCTCAAAGAGTGACGACGTACTCGAGGAGGACCCACCCTATATTAAAGACACCCCTGTGTAACCATCAATATTAATTTTTGTTAAAAATCAAAACTTGTAAAATTTAATTTTTAAAGGTAAATTTTATTTTTTCATTTTTATGTGTATAATTTTTTAACTTCCCACTACGTACGTAGATAAGGAAGTTACTGATTTTATCCCGATTTTCGAAAATCGAGTTTTTACTAGATGTTCGCGTTTTGAAGCCTTAGGAATCTTTGTGTCAGTATGCGCGCGCGCGCGCGCGCGTGTGTGTGTGTGTGTGTGTGTGTGTGTGTGTGTGTGTGTGTGTGTGTGGGTGTATGTGTGTATATAAACATTTCATAATTTTTGAACGGCTGGACCGATCGCAACGCGGTTAATGGCATTCGATTGGATTCCACTCAAAGACTTCCTGAAAATTTGAAGCGATTCGGACCAGGAGATTTTGAGAAATGTTGAAAACAAACACCAAAAAAATTTTGGTGGAAACTGTTTTTTTTTTTTAAATATAACTTCCAGATTTATGTACCGATTGAGTACAAAAACTAATGAGCTCTATTCCTCAAAACACTACGTCTAATACATAAATTGCACTATAATCGGTTTATCCGTTTGGGAGTAATCGCTGACGAAAATTTTTGAAAAGTGTTTTTTCGACATAGCTTCGAAATTTTTCAACCATTCATTTTTTGGTATTCTACGATATTTTAGTACTAAAAAAACTACGTCAAATGCCGTTTCAAAAATCAAAATCGAATCTAATTCTCAAAACTTACCTATAACTCTTCAAATATTAAAATTACATTGTTTTTAGCAAACTTACTTTTTTTTTAAATAACTTTCAAGTCAATTCAGCGATTGACTTAAAAATCTTATCAGCTTTTCTCCTTTAAAAATTGCATCAAATACCATAAATTTAATCAAAGTCGGTCAATTTGTTCGGGATTTATCAATGAAGAAAATTAAAAATAAAATGTTTTTTGACATCGCATCGAAATTTTTCAACCTATCGATTATTTAGCTAAAGCAATATTTCAGATCTCAAAAATTGAGTTGAATGCCATCATCGTTTTCAAAATATACAGCTTTTCAAAAATTAATATACTGTCATTTTTAACAAAATAGTCTCTCTTAATAGTACTCTTAAATTTAGTGGGAAGTTTCAGGGATGGCCCGTGGGGTCAACCGTTTACACATTTTTTTTAAATCATTTTCTTTCAATAATTAATAAAACTTAAAAGCAGGCAGTTTACCACTAGATCATCCATGCGCGTTCCCACATTCAATGACCACAATCTTTGGAGACAGTTATCTTCGGGTTCTATTCCCGACAGGGACAAACATAGGTGATGAGCATAGATGATGTGAGTATCGGTGACTAACACCCATAACACAAGCAATAATTTGCTTACTGTGGGATTAGATCGATTTTGTAATTTGCCTATCGATATTATTATTTTATTACTATTATTATCTAGATAATATAAGATATATAGAAATATGTGGCGTAACACTTCGGACCAGTTTCGTAATGTTGAAGTGAGAAAGAGGCTAAAAATGAGAAAGGTCATGCTCCGTTGGTTCGGACGGGTAGATGAAAGGTTAACAAAACAGGTATACAATGTGAATGTGGAAGGATGTAGGTACCGGGGAAACTGAGAGTGACGTACCATGATTAGATCAATCGAGTGCTTTCGGAAGGTGGTGTCTTCGCAACCAGCGTATTTGTACGGAGAGAAGATTAAGTGGAGAAAGCGAGACAAGTCTGTAAGGATCGTGATGTATGGCACTCGTTTCTCTCTGCCTACCACGTAAGGGATCTGGCGTAAATATATGTATGTTTCTCATTGTAGAGCCCTGTTGAAGTCAACAAAGTTGATGAAACGTTGGTGATAAAATAAAAAAGTTTCACATAAGCTATTTGTACGTCTTTCCCTTTAAAAAGAATTAATTAAATTAACATAATGGATTTAAATATAAATATGTATATGTATGTATGTATAAGATTTACAGGCGAGCTAAAAACAACTAGCTAGAGGCCAGTATATTAACATCGAACCAGGATGGGATGTTGTCGTCCATCCGCACACCTACTTTTGAATTCCAGTGCAGTGTAGGGATTGAACGTCAGTACTTATTATAGTTAAAAAAAACTGTAAACCGGTTGATTCTGCAGGACATCCCTAAAACTTCCTGCTCAACTGAGGTATTTTAAGCTGATAGGAACAAAAACTTCTAATTCTACATACATTTCTTAGTTCAAAAATCTAAATTTTGTTAAAAATGGAAGTAATTTGATTTTAGAAAAGCTGTATGTTTTGGAAACGATGATCAATTTTGGTTTTTGAGTTTTAAAATGGTTTCGTAGCTACATAATCTATATGTCGAAGTAATGTCAAAAAACATTTTTTTGCAAAAGTTTTCGTAATTGACGAATTCCAAATAAATCAACCGATTTTGATCCAATTTACAGAATTGACGCAGTTTTTTAGAGGGAAAGCTGATTAAATTTTTGAACCAATCGATACCATAGCCTGAAGGTTATTTTAAAATATTTCGTAAGTTTTCTATAAACAACAAAATATTAATATTTAAAAAGCTGTTACTTTCGAAAACGTGATACGATTTTGATTTTTGTAACTGCATTTGACGTAGTTTTTTAAGTTTCAAAATAATGTAGAACGTAAAAATTATTGGTTAAAAAATTTTTCGTCAACAAGCTCCCGAACGGATAAACCCAAAACCGATTTTGATACAATTTAAGCATTAGACGCAGGTTTTTAGAATAGCGTTGATTAGATTTTGTACTCAATCGGTACATTAATCGGGAAGTTATATTAGAAATATACTGTATCAACAAAAACTCTTTTGAGATTTTTTTTTAAATTTCTCAAAATGTTTTTTAAATTTTCAAGAAGTTGAGCGAAATGCAATCGAATGTCACCGCATTTCGATCGGTCAAGCCGTTCAAAAGTTATGAAATATTTACATATACACACACACATACAGACATACGGACGTCAACGTGAAAATATTCGGAAAAGGTTCTTAGGAAGTAGGAACTGAAATCTGGTGAAAACTCGATTTTAAATCGGGGTGACAAACTTTTTCTGGCACACTTCTGGTAATAATTTGTAGTATCTGTTGCTTCAAACAGTGTTTTTTTCTAACAGCTGAAAGAAGTCCCCTTCAGTGTTAAGGCTTCGGTTGACGAGAATGCCGATCGGCAGCAGTTCCCCTCTTGCGACTCCTTCGGCCTGGCGTGCGTGAGGCAGCCGCCCCGCAAGAACAATCGCTCCCAAGAGAACATCTCTGACTGCGAGCATTCCTGTGCCGGCTCTGGTGGTGCCGTTTCTTCAAAACGTTAATATTTTAGTTCGTTCACGTTATATATTTAATTATCATTTACGACTATTACATTATATTAAAAGTTTGTTGTTAGATTTGTAATAAATAGATTAACAGAAATTATTGTCGTTCGAGCTTTTCAATCTTGAATTGTCTTTATTAGTATTTATTACATTTATCGCCTCTGTGGTGTAGTGGTCCGGTATCGGAGTTGACCACATGAGGTCCCGGGTTCGATTCCTGGGTCGGGCAATTCAAAAAACGGTTTTTTAGTTTTCTGATAAAAACAACGTTGTCCGGGATTGAAAGTGCCCGGTTGGCGATAGGCTTTCCACCTATCACATTGTGGGACCAATTAGTATCTTCGGCTAATAGTGCATGCACTTGTTACACATCTGCCTACCTCTTTGGAGATACGGGCGTGAAGATACTTTTTACATTAATTTTTTAAGGACGCAAATAGACAGGTAAAAGGAAAAAAAGGAATAGTAACTGTGTATGAAGTACTTGAAGTTAGAAACATGAACATTTGAATTACAGTTACTAAATAACTATTGATTGTATTGGCGCTGACGAGGCCACAAGCATTAGATATTATTTCAAATATCTTCACGACCGTATCCCCGAAGAGGTAGGCAGAGGTACCAGCAGTGCACCCACGATTAGCCGAAAATACTTGTCCCACAATGTGATAGGTGGCAAACCTAGCGCCAACCGGGTACTTTTTCCAATTTCGGGCAATTTTGTTTTTATCATAAAACTGAAAAAACATATCTGAATTGCCCGACCCGGGAATCGAACCCGGGAACCCATGTAGTCAACACCGACACCGGACCACTGACCACAGAAGCGATTATTTTACATATTTATTTCGTATCATTGGCGTTAATCTATATATATAAAAATCAATTGCTGTTCGTTAGTCTCGCTAAAACTCGAGAACGGCTGAACCGATTTGGCTAATTTTGGTTTTGAATTAATTGTTGAAGTCCAGGAAAGGTTTAAAAGGTGAGAAAATTTAGAAAAAAATAAGGGTAGTTAAAAAGGCAGAACAACGTTTGCCGGGTCAACTAGTTTCAAATAAAAATAAGTTTTACCAAGTCTGTGTCAGACCATGCACAATGTGGGATTCCATAGTTGTCCATAAGAATAATGCGGACTAATAACAGAGCTGTTTCGTTGTTTTATACACGACATTTACCCTCTTCATCGTCAATGACGGATGCATCAGCTTTTACCTCTACAAGTATTATTTTGTCGACAAACTTGCGCGTTGTTATAGTTTTCCTTTTTACTTCGTTATATATACTGCTACTGTAAATTTTTTTTACTCGCTTAGCTGGCTGAGAGGGGGTGGGGGGAGAGACGACTCTAACAAAACCTAGCCCCTTATTATCTACCGAGCACATAATGACCGCGTGTTTTGTTGCGGAGAGTACGTTATGGTTATCACACTTATTTGGTGATATCAGTTTTCACCTCAACAGCGCGAACGGTGTTGAATCTGTGTCTAAAAACGTTGTATTTATTTTTTTGACTGTAAGAATCCTGGAACATATTTAAGGAGAGATGGACGCCCATTATACCAAGACATGTTGTATAATTTGACACTTTTTCTATAGGTTTTGACCACAGACCAAATAAATACTAATATACACGCCATTGGGAAGGAAACGTGTCGCCATGAATATGAGCAAACGCTCCTATTACTGTCAAAGATTTCATACATTTGTAGGTTATATTGTGAAAAAATATAAATAAATCATGTTGTACTGTTTTATCGTACCGAATGAGATGACAAGGTTTAAAAATTACCATTGAAATGATTTCATTTTATTGGTAAGTAGTATAACTGTGTATTTCTGTATGTAATTGCCAGCTACACTGCCAAACTAAGAAATTGTCTTGAAAGGCGTATCCATTTAATCCGTGGTTTTGATAGTTAAAGATAGAAAGTGGGCCCAGGCCGAGACTGGCTAAACACTTTTTTTGCACTGACGGGTGTCCCGTCAGTGCAAAAAAGTGTTTAGCCGTGACCGTGTGTGACCCGTCAGTGTAAACAATTTGTTTACACTGACGGGTCAGCAGTTTTCTTAAATACACCCATTGAAAATTTAAAAAAAATCGTGAAATTAATTTTATATTTTAATCACGCTAATTTCCGTGGAGATACCACGGAAATGGAAAAAACGGAATGAACCAGACGTCTATAAATCAAATCAAATCTTTATTGCTTTAATGTTTCCAGTTCCCAAAGTTTTACTGGTTTGTCAGTTGTCACATCGCCGCATTTTGTCGACATATAAAGATTATCGCCTATTTATAGCGATAACCGAAATCGACAGCTTTAAGTGATAATCCGAGACATGGGGCTGGTAAGTATTTTTAAAGTTATTTTTACTATGATTGTGTCACTGTCTCCCTGAACTAATTATCGTGTAACGTTTACATTATACATTTGGTCTGTTTCACAATAAAGGTTAGATTATTTATACATTACACTTGCTGAGCCTGCAACTTCGACGGCGTGGAAAATTTCGAAATTAAAAGTAGTCTAAGTTACTCCTTATCACATCAGCTATCTGCCAGTGAAAGTCCCGTCAAAATTGGTTTAGCCGTTACAGAGATTAGCTGGAACAAACAGACAGACAAACAGACCGATATACAGACAAAAATCGTAAAAAATGTTATTTTGGCATATGTACCGTGTATACATTCATATGCATTTAGTAAAAAGTGGTTACTTTAATATTACAAACAGAGTGCTAAGTGTGAGTTTTTCTTTTCGCATTCGATCGTGAGCGCGTTTGGAGTTTACTAGGAATTTGTATGTGATTTGTACAGCGCCACCTAGTGGTAAACGTGAGAAACCAGTTTACCACTAGGTGGCGCTGTACAAATCACATACAAATTCCTAGTAAACTCCAAACACGCTCACGATCGAATGCGAAAAGAAAAATTCACACTTAGCACTCTGACACTACAATTTTATTTATTTGTATAGAAGATGACATATTGCATTGAAATGGAGTTTACCAAGCAGTGACGATGAAGAGTCTAGAATATATTATATGTTTTTAAGTAGTACTATAATAATCTTAATTTGGTAGGTATATTTTTTAACCGGTTGACTGGTAAAAGTCTGTAAATACTGCAGGACGTTGTTTAGTATTCAATTCTTATACAGAATACCTATGTAAAAAATAGTTACAATAGTTTTTGACCTAATTAGCACATAAAAATGTTTATGTACGAACAACTGCATATAGATATACAAATAGATATTTTTCGGACCGGTGACTCGTTAGCACACCGTTTGGTTCGCGTGGTGACCATATTTCTTTAATTACTACACTAATTTCATTGAGGTTTACTATTAGTTTAACAATATTAGAAATCTTTTTATAATATTTTTATTGGTTACATACGATCATTAAATATAATGTCCTTTTATATATATATGTATATACAATCATTTACCAGTCAATCTGTGTAAAGTTCAATTGATTATGCACATATTTTGCATAGAATTTGCGTAGTTCTCTTCTTATATATTTTCCAAGCTTATTAATAGAAACACAACTATTTGAGTTTTGTTAACAAATTTTTCCAATGTGTTTGGACCAATATTGTCTTAAAAAATAATTATGATAAGTAATTCACGTTAAAATGAAATTTATTAAAATTTTAATATAATATTTCGTGGATATTCGCAAATGAAATACATTAATTTTGTTTTTGCTTTATGGATCCCCACAAAGTAATGTCTGAATGTATAAAATATCATAGTGTAATGTTCAAAATTCATCAATTACATACGTCTCAAATATAAGGTTATATACGTACGTAGGTACACGTACTACATACATCGCGTGCGAATTTACTGAAATTACTGCACACTGATTCACTACACCGACACAAATACTCATTAGCAATGTAATGTACGCCGCTAATTTCCATTGTCAATTAGAGGTCTAAATACATTTGTTTCTAACACAAGATTTATTACTCAATTTTATACATTCAGCTTCAAAATATATCAAATAGGAGCGGATTTATCAATTTCAACCATTAATATAAAAAACCCAAGATGCACAGTTCCGAACAAAACTGACACTCAAAAGTGTTCCTAATTTCATTTAAATAGTTATAGATATGGCAAAAACATATGTCTTTGCATATCCAACCTTAAGTGCAAGATTTATAGTTGCTTTTAAAAGCAATGTACAAAAAGAAATAAAATTGACAGTGTCGTGATTGTCGTGATTCTACTTGAAATGAGCGCATAATTTTAAATTATGCTCCCGTGTGTGGTAGCTTATTATACTATACTATGCGTTCCAAATAAGAATAGGACTGTCAGGATGACATATTGCTCCGCATTTTGCAAAAACTTCGTAAGTGATGAGTAAGGTGTGCAAAAAAATTCTAACAAAGAAATATTTTTAAAAAACAGTAGCAGTCGTGGGACTGCCGATAGAAGTGAAAACGGAACTATTAAGTTGAGAGTAATTAAAACTATATGCAAAACATAGCTATAGATATACTATTATCATTAGCATGTCGGTGACGCGAACCGAGGATTTTACCCTCTACCAAAACGCTCAACGCGCCTAAAGAAGTTTTCACTTCAAAAATTAATTTCATTCTACTTGGTATATTTTTTATTTAGATTCCCATCAGATTATGTTACCATGTGTTAAAATAAGGTGTAAAATAACTAACACGACTTTTATATATACTTATACTAGCTGAGCCCGCGACTTCGTCCGCGTGGAAAAAAAAAATAGCCTAAGTTACTCGCTATCACATCAGCTATCTTCCAGTGAAAGTCCCGTCAAAATCGGTCCAGTCGTTCCAGAGATTAGCCGGAACAAACAGACAGACAGACAGACAGACAAAAATGGTTAAAAATGTTATTTTGGTATACGTACCGTGTATACATCCATATGCATTAAGTAAATAGCGGTTATTTTAATATTACAAACAGACACCCCAATTTTATTTATTTATATAGATGGCGTCAACGCTTGCATTTCTCGCAGATAAAATTGCCCTTACATACATCAATTGATTTTTTTGAGTAAATCTATCATATCCGAATTCCGGGTACACTTTAAATATCAAGTCTTTAATGTAGGTTACGATTTCCCGAAGGTCTTCTATGTAAAATTTTTTTGTAGCCTAATTCAGGAACTTTCCCCTAAGTGACCTAGTGACCCTAACCAATTAATATGATCTTGTTTGGAAAATTTGTGCTTCCTCTATCTAAATGACTGCTCATGTTGGTATACCTACAGCTTCAAGAATTAAACAGTTTTCCACAATGGGGAAGATTTACAGCAAGATTTAATAATATCATAACTACAAATCCTTATTAAGTAGCTATACAGATACAGTACTTACACCTACTTACTAACGAATTAGATACATATCAGGCCAAAGCGAACGATCATGTATCCCTCAACAACACCGTAAAATAGACAAAATAGATAGAGTATTCAACTACTACAAAGTAAAGTGATCAAAGAAGGAAAATCCAACGTACCGTATCAAAGAAGTCTATTACGAAAGGAGCCGGTCACATGTCTACTTCGCGTGGGCCGCAGAGGTTAAAGGTATATGATTCCACTCATGTACCTTAAAAAAACCGGCTAATTGCGAGTCGAACTCGCGCATTAAGGGTTCCGTACCATAATCTATAAAAAAACGGCAAACAATCACGTTTGTTGAATGGGAGCCTTCTTAATATTTATTTTATTTTAATTATTTATTTTTAAAGTGATTTTATGCAAATGCAAAAGTGAGTTTATGCAAAAAAACACGTTTGTTGTATGGTGGTCACCCTTAAATGTTTATTTTGTTCTTTTTTTTAGTTTTAGTTATTATAACGGCAACATAAATACCTACATCATCTGTGAAAATTTCAACTATAATGGTTCATGAGATACAGCCTGGTGACGGACAGATAGATAGACATACAAACGCACGGACGGACAGTAGTGTCTTAGTAATGGGGTCCCGTTTTAAACTTTGAGTATGGAACATTAAAAAGTATAGTAAAGCCAACGCTCTCACAGTTCGGCTCTTCTCGGCAATGTTCAGTTCTCGTTCGGCGGTCAGTGTAGCGCAATGCATCTCGCACAGCCTTTCGGTAAATACTTAGGTACTATTGTTGAGTTATTTTCGTTTTACAATTTTTTTTAACTATGCATCCAAATAACATGGTATAAGAGCCAAAGTTTGTCTTCCTAAGATCTTTGTGTTGATGAAGTACTTTTCGTTAGTAAGGATTAATATGCCTGCGTATAATAATCCTACTGCTCAAAATTCACCTTATAATTTTCTATAATTTTTCGACTCAAAATTCCTTATTGTGTTGTTGTTATAAGAGATAGATACATAGTGTCGCGGACTTTTTTGTGAATCTACTAAAAACCAATATATTTGTAGTACATTGTACTTACGTGTACTTAAGCATTACGCCAGCCAGCACACGCGGATACAGTCGTTCGATACCGCTTTTTTTTTCGACTTATCAATATTTTACGCTAAGAATAATTGCAACGTAATGCTTGATAGCCTATAACTTTCCTCAATCCTCATGAATGTAGCTATCATTGATCATGCACACAAATTTTTTTTCAATCCGACTTGTAGTTCCAGGAATTAGCGCATTCAATGAACAAACAAACATTAAAATACTCGTATCACAATCATAATAGACAGAAGTCTAACCTCAACGATTTAATTACATGTATATGTGTTTCAGTACGTTAGCGCGATGTATTTTCGTGCAGCGACATCTAGTTAATGTGCACTACGTTACGCTTTACGCTACGCTTTCTTTCGATTAATTTTATTTCCCATGGGAACGAAATATTTTCCCGCGGTAAAAAGTAGCCTATGTCCTTTCTCGACGTCTAATCTATGTTTATGCCAAATTTCATCAAAATCGGTTCAGTGGTTTAAGCGTGAAAGCGTAACAGACAGACAGACAGACAGACAGACAGATAGACAGACAGACAGGCAGAGTTACTTTCGCATTTATAATATTAGTATGGAAGTATGGAAGTATGGATTTAGATGAACGGCTAGACTGATATATTTTACTGTTTTTTATTGATGAATATTATATTTTAATACTTTTTAGCCTATTCTCGACAAAAATATCGCAAATATAAAAAAACGCAATAAAATTGGCCCCGTCGTTTTTGAGTTGTAAGTCGTGTAAATGACACAACACTTTTATATAATATATAGATGAACAGCTAGACTGGTGCTTTTTACTAATTTTTTATTGATGAAAATAATATTATTGAAACGTTATATGTTTTTCAATGAATAAGCAATATTTTTTAACAAATGTTTTTTGCTGACATTACTAATTTCACACTTGTGGTATGAGGTTGATAACAAGCGCGATCCTATTCTTAGTTGGAATGCATAGTAATATATATCTCGATGTATTAATATATATCATAGCTACGTCTGTGGCGGGCTTAATTATTCACTTTGCCGAGGCTGCTATATTATTATAACAAGTGCGCGTAGTCTAACGGCAGTTACATAATATTATTACATACACTCGCTGTAGCTGCGCGTAGGCCTGTCTGTCGTACAATGGCTGCTACGGCAAGGATTTCGTAGCTATCTTGTGTGAGGACTCTAATATTAAGCTGAATAACAATTACGTTAAAACAGAAGTTAGTTTACCCTCGTGTTGGACCTGGCTCCTTTGCAGAATAGACCAACTGCCGTTCTGCCAGGCAGGTCACGAAAGGCGACTAATTGGCTGTACGTTTCACTACCATCGCGACTACTTGACGGTAAAGTTTCGCAACGTCTCGCCCGGGCATTTGGTACTTCCGCCTTATCTATTCCTGCCGCAATAGCGTCAATGCTTGTCATTGTCGTGTTCCGGTTTGGAAGGTAAGATAGCCGGTAGACTTACGCATGTGGCATTGCCATCACGCCACTTGAATAGCAACACACTATTCACTTTTTAGGTGTTTATAGGCGATAATAATAATAATAATAATAATATCTTTATTTGCATAAAATAGGGTACATAATAAGATCTTATTTAAAAAAATGGTTTCTCTTTCCATCAGGAGAGCCATCTGCTTGTTTGTTAATTGTTATCTAATGATATATTAAAAAAGCAGTCACTCTAGCTGCGTGTAGCCAGAGCGCAATGGCTGCTACCCCAAGGATTTCGGAGTTATCTTGTATGAGGACTCCAAAATAATGTCATATGTTAAAACAGAAGCTAGGCTGTTTGTTGCAGACTGCTTGTTGAGCAGGGGAGGTAAGAATTGACGTTGTCCGGTTGGACTTTTGCCTCATGTAATAAATGTAGATACATAATTTTATTGTGTTTGTGGAGCAAATAAGCTTCACTATGAAGAACTTTTGAACGGTAGTCCAGTTTACACACTAAGTTTAGCTGCGTACGTTGCCGGTTAGGAATTGTAGTAATATAAAAAATATTACAACCGAAATGGTTGTAATATTTTTTACGATTTTCAATTGTTTAATGCACTTAATTTCAAAAAGAGGGAAAAAATCACCTGGAAGCTAAGGATATCTGTATAATTAATTAAATTCGGTCAAGCGTGTTCGATGTATATATATTTCAATGTACGTATAATTGACATATTTTACCCGTTAATGAAGTAGTTATCTATTTATTATATTACCTATACATATAATAAAATTGTAGGAAAGTCAAAACTGTACATTGAATTTTTTTTAAAAGAATACTTGGGGCTTGATCTATAATCGATATCGAAGCCAAAAATATAGTTTTTAGAATTTTTGCCTGTTTGTCTGTTTGACTGTATGTATGTCCGGGGTAAACTCAAAAAGTACCGCATGGATTTATTTCAAATTTTGCATGAATATTACTATTAAGTCGGGTCAACATATAGGCTACATATTATCACGCTATTACCTACGGGAGGAGCTGTGCGGAGTAAACGAAGTCCGCGCGGACGAAGTTGCGGGCAACAGCTAGTACATATAATAAAATCGTAGGAAAGTCAATGTATGTCCGGGGTAAACTCAAAACGTACTACATGGATTTACTTCAAATTTTGCATGAATATTACTAATAGGTCGGGTCAACATATAGGCTACATATTATCACGCTATCACCTACGGGGGAAAGGCTGTGCGAAGTAAACGAAGTCCGCGTAAACGAAGTCGCGGGCAACAGCTAGTAATAAAATAATTGGCAAGGAAATATGTTACTAGATAGGACAGAGAGAAGATGAAACATTTCAACTGTAATTAAAGGGTAGTACATATATTTGTGTATTTAATTGCCTTAGATATATTTAGAAAATTAATCCAGTGACTATCGGTTATATATGTTTTAGGTTGGTATCTGCACGTCCACTCCAAATTCCTGCCAATCGTGCCAGTTTTGCCAAGGGAATTGCAGTGGTCAGTGTGTTGAAGTTTGCGACGTCTCTAGTTTGGAACGAGTACGTATTTACAAGTATTTAAAAATATGAGAGGCCGGATATAGTAACAGTCTATAAAATGCGTGGAATAACAGAGATTGTTATTTAAATTATCTAGGCGAATTTATATTATTATATTATAAATGCGTAAGATTAAATGTTTGGATGTTTGTTACTCAGTCACACTAAAACTATTAAACGGATTTAGATGTAATTTGGCACACAAGTACCTAAATTATAACCTGGAATAGCACATTGACTACTTTTTATCCCGGAAAAAATAGTTGTTCCCGCGGGATTCATCAATATCTTTTATAATGCAGCTAGTATCTATTTAATATAACAGATTTTTTTCTCGTCCTAGATAAATCTACTTCAAAAGGGAAGTACAATTGCCATTTGTCTTTTTGCCTGGCAGTTCAAAAAAAGCGGATGATTAGCTAAACGTGTCACTATATCATGACTATGTACCTAGTAGGTGGCAGAGTTTTGTAACGTATCGCGCGGGTTTGGTACCAACAACTTACTTTTTCTGCCCTAATCTAGCATCAGTGCTTCTCGCTATTGTGTATCAGATTGGGTAAATGTCGCATTTAAACTATCACACGGATATCCTATCAATGATAAATTAACATGATTGATGTCTTATAGGCAAAGGCGATATTTCCATTAGGAGTGCCTGTTTTTTTAAATTAATTTATCCCTCGTCACAATGGGTTCTTATTTGTACAAATTTACATTGACCTAATATCTATTTGTACCACCCGTTTGCGAGAGACCGGTGCCGGAACCTACCGTTCTAGAAGATCCTGTAATACTGTTTCATTTTTGTTTGCTAAGTTTTGATAAAAAATGTGTCCCATTACGATCCGCTGTAATAGTTTTCGTGTGACATCGTAATTCCTTTTTTGTTAGTACACGCTTGGTAACACTTGATTCAAAATTCAAATTATAGCAATTGTCGCATTTGTCGCTTCTTAACATAACATATCTTCACGCCAGATCCTTTACCTACCAGCCAGCGACGTGCACAGGATTATGATACTGAGTATGCGGCGGAGTACTCGGCCACAAAAACTTTTTCTTTCAGCGGCGTGCACATGATTATGACACATTTTATTCATTTACTTATTATTAATTAAAATCATCTAAAACGTACGAACGTTTTATTAAAATATCTGTGAATGGCAAGTAAAGCACTGCTTTTCTGCCTATAAGGAGCGCACGCGCCTGCTACCAGCCATCCAGAGAGAATCAATTGCATCCTGCTTCTTATTTATCAGGGCCGTGTTGATTATGATTATTTTACGTATAGGTATATCTTTAAGTTGATAACACACAGCAGCACGGAGTTCCGTGCGGTTATTGAGTTTATTCCAAATAAAAAATTTTTTGCTTCACTCTAGAAGTGAACCTGGGACTTCAAGATAAAATTTTACAAGCTTACCACTAAATATAATAAAAAACAACAGGTAGTTACGTCAAAGCCTTTCCAAGAAGATTATCACAGAGAAAGATGTTGTTTTGATTGTTTGTATATAGCAGCAGTCCCCATCTCCGCCGTTGCTGGTGGAGCTGGAGGCGGCGGTGGTGCGGCGGCGCGGACACCCCGGCGGCCGCGCGCCGCACGACAGCGGACCTAGCGACACCTTGCACTGGTATGTCCCGAATCTAATACTAGGAACCGACATGAGACGTCGCTTAAGATGATTTCCCCGTATTGTCCCAGTCTCCTTATGTATACCATTTGCCTTTCTACCCGGTAATTCAAGACGAACGATGTCTACGAGTCTACAAGATGGTAGAAATCTGCAAAGACTTGCCAGGACTGATACCATCACCTTACCTATATCTGCCGTAAAACGTCAATGCTTGTTATTGTCTTCTTCCAGTTTGGAGAGTAAGCTGCCGGTATACATGTGCATGTGGAATCACCATCCCGCCAAACATATAACAACGCATCATCAAAATCTTCTGCGTGTATAGGCTATGGTGGTGTCTTTCTTTTAGAATAGCCATCTGTTTGGCAAGGAATGTGCGTAAAAAACGAACGATTGTCGAGGGTCAGGCATATTGACTACTAGTTGTTACCCGCGGTCGCTCGCGCATATTTACTTTAAAACTTATTTAACCTTTCTTTATAAGTTACTTTATTTTACCCCTAAGTGATCGAAGTTTGAAAAACACTTAAACACGTAATTAATTATTTTTTGTACTCAGTTCATACGAAATTTCATGCAAATATGTCCAGGGAATAAAAAGTTGCATACAAACTTTTATCCCCTATTTCACCCCTTTCGGCGTTGAAATTAAAAAATCCTTCCTTAGTGGATTTTTTAATTCCTTTACCCTGTGTTGGTCCCGGGCTCCTTTGAAGAATAGGACAACTACCGTTCTGCCAGGCACGTCGTAAAAGGCGACCAATTGACTATGCGAGTTATTACCATCGTGACTAGGTGGCAGAGTTCTGCATTGTCTCGCCCCGGGTCTGGTACCACCGCCTTACCTATTCCTGCCACAATAGCGTCAGTGCTTGTCACTGTCGTGTTCCGGTTTGAAGGATAAGGTAGCCGGTAAACTTATGCATGTGGCATTAGACCTCGCCACAAGATAGCTACGGACCATTAACACCTTTGGTGTCTATAGGCGATGGTTGATTCTTTCCATCAGGAGACCCATGCTATCTTATGATATAAAAAAATGTGTAAGCGGTTGACACTACGGGTCATCCCTGAAACTTCCCACTAAATTAAGGTATTTTAAGCTCAAAAGAGTAAAAAATATAAGCTTAGATTTTTCAGTTGCATTTTGTTAAAAATAGCAGTATATTAATTTTTGAAAAGCTGTATATTTTCAAATCGACGATGATGGCATTCAACTCAATTTTTTTAGATCTAAAATATTGCTGTAGCTAAATAATCTTTAAGTGGAAAAATTACGATGCAATGTCAAAAAACATTTTATTTTTAAATTTCTTCATTGATAAATCCCGAACAAATTGACCGATTTAGATTAAATTAACGGCATTTGACGCAGTTTTTAAAGGAGAAAAGCTGATAAGATTTTGCACTCAATCGGTGAATTAACTTGAAAGTTATTTGAAAAAATTAAGTAAGTTTGCTAAAAATAACGTAATTTTAATATTTGAAAAGCTATAAGTTTTGAGGATTAGATTTCATTTTTATTTTTGAAACGGAATTGACGTAGTATTTTAGTACTAAAATGTCGTAGAATGCCAAAAAAAAATTGCTTGAAAAATTTCGAAGCCATGTCGAAAAAACCCTTTTTTCAAAATTTTTCGTCAACGATTACTCCCAAACGGATAACCGATTTTGATTCAATTTATGTATTAGACGTAGTTTTTTGAGAATTTAGAGGAGCTGATTAGTTTTTGTACTCAATCGGTACATAAATCTGGAAGTTATATTAAAAAAATACTGTTTCGCCGAATTCTTTTCCTCTTTTTTCAAAATTTCTCAAAATCTGGACTGAATCGGTTCAAATTTTCAGGAATCTAAGTTGAGCGGAATCCAATCGAATGCCATCAACCGCGTTTCGATCGGTCCAGCCGTTCAAAAGTTATGCGATGTTTACATACACACACACATACACACACACACATACATACATACATACATGCATACATACATACATACATACATACATACATACATACATACATACATACATACATACATACATACATACATACATACATACATACATACATACATACATATATACATACATACAGACATACTGACGTTATCGTGAAAATAGTCAGAAAAGGTGGCAAGTCGGCAAAGGTCGGCAAAACGTGGACATCTGTGGTAAAATCAGTAACTTCTTTATCTACATACGCAGTGGGAAGTTAAAAATATATTTATTATTAACAACAAACACACAATCAAAATGTATTTGAATTTCAATAACAACTGCCTTGTATGTAATTGCTAGTAAGCGCTTAGCGCATAAACTCCGATCATGAGGATCCTGTTTCAATTCCGAGTTCGGGACTAAAGTTTTATCGAAGTTTTTTATATCATAACTCATAGGACAACAAACAAGCTGGCTATCTTAATCTAAAGAGACTACAATTGTTTTTAAACATAATGGTGCGTCCGTGTAGCGGAATGATTATGCTACATACATAAGTGAAAAATATTTGGATTGGGGCTAATATTAAGATTTTTTGAGACTTCCAATAATAATATCACTGGACAAATTAAGCAAATTAAACAAATTTTTTGCTTGTGATAGAGGTGTTAGTCGACGATACTAATACATAGAAATACATATATAAATACTAGAATATATATAATAAACACCCAAACCCGGAAATACAAACATTTATGCTCATCACACAAATGCTTGTCCCCGTCGGGGATCGAACCCGAGCCGTTAGGTTAGCCGTTAGCCCATATAAGGTTCGCTGACCACTCGGTCAACGGCGGGGTTATCACGTAACTCGCAATGCAAAATTATCGTAATTGTTTAGTTATTGTAAGACACGTAGCAGCCTAGTATATTAGTGGCAGTCGTTGCTGCTTGGTAAGTTTTGGTGCTGAGACATTGCAAAAAGTGCATCTAGAGACCAGCAAGCAATTGGCGACGTTTTTGATGGCTTTTACGTAACGTTTAAAAGCCATCGCTGATCGCTGGCGGATTGCAAACGTTAGGTGATACGCCTGCGGGGCAGTCAATATATATATATATATATATATATATATATATATATATATATATATATATATATATATATATATATATATATATATATATATATATATATATATATATATATATATATATATATATATATATATATATATATATATATATATATATATATATATATATATATATATATATAAATATTAAACGAATAGATAAATTATTAGTTAAAACTAGTAATTTCAAGATTGAAAGTGTAAAATCTACATAGATAAATGTTATTACGCCGGTTCTTGAATGAATGAAGAATGAACTTGAATGTCGAAAGTCCAACACAGGATTCAAACCTACAGTAACTTCATAATCTAAAATCGAACTGCTTCGTTATACTCCTATAGACGTATATATATTTGTTTGATGCATGATGTGTTATTTGCAGTGCGATCGAACCACAGACTATAGATCAAGCTTGCAGTTGTAATTTGCAGGTACGAAATTCAAGGATTTCTTCATATTTTAGTAGTTTATTAGATCGTAGTTTGTTCGATACAAAGAGTGGCCTTACATTGCAAAACTTACTTCATACTTGGAATCAGAATTATAAGTCTTAATTTAGGATCTACCTGGGTCCGTCGGGGTCATGAGGTCCCGGGTTTGATTCCCGGGCGGGCAAAAGTGTAGGTGTAGTAAGAACCTCGTGTCTCGGATGACCACGTAAAGCTATTGGTCGCGGTTATCACAAGATACAAGCAACAGTCGTTATCAGATCGGTAAAATTCGGTTGTGGAGATCACCATCGATAACCAACTGAGAAACTGTTTAATCATGGTGACTGAAACGTCTTGGACGTTAGTTTCACTCTACCTATCCCGAATGAAAACCGGCGTGACGATGCTTAAATTTTAATTAGCCGGGTGATAGTTTCTAAAGACATCTACAAGACAGTAGCGTTTCCGTAACTAAAATAAAATATCGACACGGCGGGATACGCATTAGTGGCGTGGTGTGACGAAACAGCGTAGCGTCGCCGCCGCGCCGCTCTTGTAATATTGCGACGTCGCGGCTACATAGTCGGGATATGGCGAAGCTTCACTTTAGCCAATTATTATTCAAATTCGGGCCAACACGAAGGGATTTGGGCTTCTGCTAACAGCCATAACTTTTTGTATTGGTGCGCATTGTACGCTAAGCGATTCAGGCGTTAATTTATTTTGGGACTTTACATTGTGTGCTCTCTGTCATGCTACAGAAAGAAAAAGCTTTTCATTTCCACAGCGCTTTCTTCCTTTTAGTGGCATCGCATAGGTCACACTTCGACGGTAGGCTTTAAAGTTAATTGATGCCTTCTTTGAAATATACAGTGTGTAAAAACCCTGTCTGACCTAAAAGGGCCATATAAGTATGTCGATGACATTATTAAAAAAATAATTAAATTATTCTATTGATAAAAATAAAAAATGTGGTTTTGAAATTCTTGTGTTTAACCTTCCTTGTATTAAATTTAGTGAATATTTCAAACTGTACAATACTCTGTGGAGTAAGTGAGCGCGGCCTTGTAGACTGTATGTCTGTATCGGTCGCCATATTTTGTTCGGCATTTGTGTGGCCATACTTAATATTAAAAATATAATTCAAGATCAATTATTATGATCGGCGAAAATTTATCTACCTATATCCGTATAATAATACCATATATATGACTGTATTATACTACCAAAAGCCTTTGCATAGGTTTTTTTTACATTGTATATTCGTCCGAATAAAATTTGATCAAGTACATGTGACCACTTAGCTCACCGTAGCATAAATACAAAATGTTATCGTGACGAATTTCCGCGAATGCTCGCCCGAGAATGTGGCCGTGGAGTAACAGATGAACGGGGTCGCACAGGACGTTATTTGTTGTGCTGGCAAATTACCAAATGTTACTTTTTATATATGGTAGCTTAGTTTGATCACCCTTACACTGATTAGCAGGAAGTGGAATTTTCAACCAATTTATTTTATGTTGCAAAGAAGCTTTATATTGCAGTCTACGGTAGGATTTTCCTCGCTGAAACACAGATTATATATCTACTACTAATGCATGATGGATATCGTCACACGAAGAGCATGTACTCCATCTCACCGTCTACTGTTTACGAAAGTTCGACCAAGTTCCGGAATAGTTTGTGAGAAACATCGTTCCTGATGGGTGTCTCCCGGCCGCACACGCTGTTTATAAAGCTTGACTTACTGTACGATACTTAATAATAATTGAAGTACACAACATTTATAAAAAACGGATTGTAGCCGTGTCATGGACACAGCCGTGCATCTTTTACGTGAATACGTCTACGTCATGCGTAACATCTTGCGATGGTAGCATTTTCCATTCGACCTTCCAATCACAATGTTCCTCGTCATTCTAGCCTACGGACCTAGGTGGTCTACACCACGTCTATCTTGTGGATAGCGAAGTAGTGCGTAGAGTGGCGCTACTATCAGATTGTGACCGATACCGAAGAAGTAGGTGAAATAATCATAAACCTACGCAATAAAAAGTCTCGGGTTCTGATAAAACTACAAATAAGGTAGTAAGTTCTTCCTCCCTCCCTTATATACCTACTAGTGTGCATCTTCAATGCACTTCTAGCTGGTTGTGCATTTTCGGACGAGTGTAAAGAAGTCACCGTCATAGGAATACACAAACCGGGAAAACCCAGAAACAATGTCAGTAGTTACCGTCTCACTAGCCTAATCAATACGTTTGGCAAAATCTACGAAAAAATCACACTATCTCATCGCAGTTCGGTTTCCGAGCGGCTTACTCGCTCTTGCACTCGTTAAGTGCACCGACTCACATAGTACATTTTAAACTCTTTAAATGCAGTCCCAGGGCTGCAAATTCCCACCGGTGCTTTATTTTTCGACGTCGCGAAGGCGTTCGATAAGATCTGGCACAATGACCTAATATACAAGCTATGTCGAATGCTATGCCGGGAGTGCCCGACAGACTCGTACTCATCATACTAGAGTTACCGACCAACCGCCGATTTCAATTCCGTGTAGTGGGCTCATTCTCCACTCATAGGTCGATCACAGCAGGTGTCCCGCACTCGTGTCATTTAGACATAAGGTGACGCTTTACAAGATTTGCGTAACGCCTGTTCTATCATACGCTTGCGTAGCGTTTGTCCATCTCTCCCCGCAAATTTGCATCCGTTGCAAGTAGTATAGAACAAATACTAGCGTATTGTCATGGGTACACCGTGGTATACATTGACCTTCATAAATTCTCGGATTGCCGAGCTTAGCTAGGCATTTCAAGATATTTCAATCCCACCAACTCACACCCTAACCTACTCCGGCAGACTACATCCTAGATCCTAATCCTGATACCAAATTACGTAGGCCCCGCTACGTTCTCACCGATCCCGACGACCTGTAACTGTGGTCAACAAATCATAACAAAACACTACACACAGGGACAATGCCGCTAACCCACTTATCACAAATCACGACGCCAACCCTAAGCTGAGGATCGGTCTCACAGGATACATCCTTAGGGTGGAGGGTGTATGACCCCATATATTTAAGCTCTGGCTGAGCACTCTGCTCGCCCCCACGACCGGTGAAGCCGTGAAGGCCCTTAAGGCCACAGTGTACAGGTGCCATCGTTGATCGGTTCGGACACCTCATCTTTTTGCGACTCGACACTTCTTCACTTTTTCATGTGGAACCCCCATAGTTATCACCCCCATGGGTATCATTAGATACTTAAAATCTCTTTCAGACGTTATACATTCTTTAAATTTAACATTTGGCTTCTAAAAGATTTTTTGGCTGATTACAATTTTGCACGGAATTTTTCACTTAAGTGCCATATATATTTACTATTAGCGTTGAAAACAATTTTTTGAAATTATGCAATCATAGATATAAAAAACCCAAGATACACAATCAGTGTGTCAAAAACGTCCTCCAAAAATGAGTGCACAATTTTGAATTGTGCGAGTGGAGGGACATAGCGAAACTATAAGTGTTCCTAGTTCACTTCGGAACCTTAAAAATAGTGATCAATCGCCATAATGTGAGTGGTTGGTACTATATCTAAGTAACGATTAGCGCTTCATTATTACAATAAAATATGGTATTATGGTTTATGACAGTTATCTCATACCACCAAGGGAATTATCTATTCGTTTGTTAATCATTAATAAGTTAAATCTTTCCTTAACTCTACTAAAAAAATTTGATTACACTTAAATTTTTCAACGGTTAATTTACTACAAAGTTGTTAATAGCAAAGCACATAAATAGCCTTTATTAAAGAGATTCTCCAAAAAATAGACAAATGGGACAGTCCCCTTCCGTTAAGATGAAAAAATATTTACGTTTATAAATATACTCGGCGTGGCGCCTACTACAGTGCAATGCTGCATTTTGGTGGCGTAACGCGTTTACGACAATCTTCGATGTAAAATAAAAACAAAAAATCATAAACAAAATCATAAATAAACCAAGAAAAATTTTTTTTTTGTATATATTTAAAATGTTCTGAAAAGTTTAATAATAACAGCAATCAATACTGATCAATTCCAAAAATATATTTCTTGTTTTTTAATTTTACACTTTAATAGCTTGTACCTGTGTATGTATATTTAAAAAATAAATATTGCCGTCAGAATAAAATTATCTTAAAGAAGGTTAAAAATTTGTGAACAACTTCATATAAAAATTTAAAATATTCTTACGAAACATGATGTTTAACGGTCTCCTAGTGTTTAATGATTCGGACACAAGTGACTTTACCAGAGTGAGTTGAAAATCAAACACTTATACAAATTTTGTTGTCCGTCCTTCTTTCTTTACTTCTACCTTCTTCAGCCATAAAGTGATTACCACTGCAATGTTTTTTTATGGGAGGTAAGGTAGCTGGGAAAGTGGAATATGAAACTGAACATACAAATCACGAGGACAAAGTCACCTCTGTGGCATGTTACTATAGGCAGTGGTTATTACTTTTTAGGTGAACTCTTTCTTCTTGTGTTGTGACAATGTGATATGCGATGTGTATAATTTTCAACCGACTTCCCAAAATTAGGAGATTCTCAATTGACCTGTATGTTTGTTTATGTTTGTTACCTCAGAACTCGGCCATTTATTAACACATTTTGAAAATTATTTTTTTGTTCAATAGGGTATACTCCCCGTGTGCATTTTGTTTTGGTGAAGATCTAACGTAGGGTTCTGGAGATATAGGAAATGGGAAATCGGTTGCTCCAGTTTTACTTCGTTAAAAATTATATATACAGTGTGTAAAGAAAACCCTGTCGGATAATTAAAGGTGTTATTTACATATGTGTTATGTATGTGTACGGTTACATATGTGTAATTATTTTATTGATATTAATTAATTAGTTTTCCCAATAAAAAAATAATCTTACATAGTATTTTCATACATTAAGTATGACAACACCTACAAATAAGTAAATTCTATTATCAAAGTATGCCGCGCAAGTCGGATGCTACCGAAGGACACGCGGCGCGTTTTAAAGTTCCTTTATAAAAAGCCGAAAAACAAATAGCGCGCCTTCGCGTGGTGTTTATGTGAAAGCCGCCATGAAGCGAAACAATGAAACAAACAGCGACAAGGTGTTGTCATTTTTAAAATATTTGCTTAACTCTAGAGAAATATAAGTAAAAATAGAAATATTATAAAAGCGATATCTTTTTTATTTTTAGAAATAAAGTCATTTTAATATTTTTTCAGTAATTCCTATAGGGTGTATCGGGTTTCCTATAGGGTATTCCTATATCGGGTTGAAAAGGTCCGAGATTCCAATTATATATATATATATATATATATATATATATATATATATATATATATATATATATATATATATATATATATATATATTAATATTACAAGAATTGCTCATTTAAAGGTATTATTAGGTATACAAAATATCTGGCTGACCGAGCTTTGCTCGGTTTTTCACATATTTTTGGAACCGATCTTTTCTTGGACCTTGGACCTTGATAAATCGATTCCTATAGAATATATAATTTTTTTTTTCTGTACCTGGTTGACCGAGCTTTGCTCGGTTTTTCATGTACCCATATCTTGGAAACCGAGCTTTTCTTGGAACTGGAACCTTGATAAATCGATTCCTTGAACCGAAGAACCCCTAATTTGTGACTTTCATGAAAATCGTTGGAGCCGATTCCGAGATTCCAATTATATATATACAAGAATTGCTCGTTTAAGGGTATTAGGTATACATATTTGCAATCGAACTAAGTAGTTTATCCTTTCTTTCAAATAGTAAATTCTTTATTAAACAGACGAAAAAACTGAAAGGTAAAAATAATAAACCCATAATATTAATCTTAATAACTAAGTTCTGAAATTAATGTAGGTAATGTATACCTGCCTAATTCATTTCGAGTTGGCGCCTAATAATGTTACGCTACTTTAATTTTTTAGTGGAATTTTTATCGTTACAGATTTCACGTTGTATTGTTAATGTGGTTTGGTTATTTCTTTTAATTTTAGGTCCTTTTACGATATTCGTTCATTGATTATTTAACGCCGACCTAAAATTAATTAGGTATAATATTAGATTAGTTTCAGAACTCTCTGTCCACTTCAGAGTTATGATTTTATTTATCGGTGGAGCAATCGTCAATTTTGTCTATTCTCTGCTTTTGTTTTCATCTCTTGATATAACCCAACTAATACTTTAAGCGGTTGGACGAAATTTTGGTGGTTATAATCTACTAATTACTACAAGCTTCATAAATATTAACTTTAATATTTTTTTAGTTCATAAATATAATGTAAACGTGAATAATTTTGAGTTGGTGACAAATGATCAATGAACACTGATCATTAAATTATATTAAATTGGTCATTTACCTACTCTAAGGGTTTAATTTTATTTTCAAAATATGAAACCGATAGATTTTTGTTTAAAGACGACCGATTGGCTATGGGAGTCACTATCATCGTGGCTACGAGGTGGTAGAACTCTACCACCTTGTAGCATGGTCTTGCCCGGGTCTGGTACCACGGCTTTACCTATTCCTGCCGCAATAGCGTGACTGCTTATCACTGTCGTGTTCCGGTTTGGAGGGTAAGTTAACCGGAAAACTTATGCATGTGGCATTAGACCTCGCCATAAGATAGCAACGCACCATTAACACCTTTGGTATCTATAGGCGATGGGTGACTTTCCATCAGGAGACCCATCTGCTTGTTTGTTATCTTATAACATAAAAAAAATCAACGTAGGTATTACAATATTAGACTACTTTGTAAAAAGTTATGTTTGGTCTTACATTAAAGTTAGTGAGTGAACAGTCAATTGTCCACTTCGTATACTTATGGTTAGGTTTTTTTTCCAAAAATCTATCCAATAAAAATAGAATGATCAAAATTATGCCTACTTAATACAAAGTTATGCGTAGTCTAACTTAATAAATAATGGGTGGTCTTGTGACCTGACAGGCCCTGGTTCAACCTCGCAGAATTTTCCTGGGTATCGATTATGTCGATTGTAGCGCTCTCTAGTTAATGTATGCGTAAGATATCTCAGTTAGTGTTAAAAACTTTTACCCGTGTTGTTCCGGGTCCCCCTTTCAATAACAGACGATTTGTCACAAGATCGTCAATGCTTGTCACTGTCGTGTTCCAGCTTAGAGGGGTAAGGTAACCAATAAACTCATGCACGTGGCATTATCATCCCGCTACACGGATAGCAACGCACCATTAACATTTTTGATATCTATAGGTGATGGTTTCTCTTTCTCAGGAGAGCCATCTCCTTGTTTTCTATCTTATGATATAGTATGAGTAATTTAAAAACTCAAACCGACAGCTACACACATATCTCAAAAACTACTGAACCGATTTTGATGAAATTTGGACTGTTCCCTTAGTTGGAATATAACTGATTTTAATCAAAAATAATTATCTGGATATGGCTTTTAGTTCCCAAGAAATCCTTGAACATATTAACGTACTCAAATATTATACAATTCCAACAATATTACATACACACATATCAAACTGATAACCTCCATTTTTCGTCGGTTGAAAAAAATAATAATGATGAATGTCCGTGGTCGTCAGCAGAGTGGGCCCTCGAGCCTGTCGGAGAGCGGCGGCAGCGAGGCGGCGCGCGCGCACTCGCTCGAGCTGCGGCTGCGCGCCGCCAACCAGATTGTAAGCTATTTATAATTTATATATATTTGTATTGGTAGTTGGTACCCATTGATCAGATTGTCTTTCATCTCCGCGGCCGGGTGATCGCCCTTTGATGTTCGCTGTATTATTGCATCTATTTTAGGACTGTTTGTTTGTTTTGATGAGAATTAAATGGCGCTATTAGCCTTAATGACTTGCAATAAAATTGTAGACTGCTAAAAAATTATAAATTACTTACCGTACACCGCAGCTCCCTACACTATTGAAGTTTTTGTTGAATCCCGCGGGGAAAACATTCCGGGATAGAGTATATATTATTTTTTTGGTTTATTCTTGATAATGATTGATCGCCCGTCGGTCGAGTGATAAACTACCCTAACTTCGCAATCGATGGAGCTTAGGTTCGATTTCCGACAGGGACAAACATTTATGTATGAGCATGAGTAATTGTATTTCTAGGTTTGGGTATTTATATAAATGTATTTCTATGTATTAGTATCGTTGACTAACACTCATAACACAAGAAAATAATTTGTTGACTTTGGGGTTAGATCAATTTGTGTAATTTGTTCAGCGATATATTTTTTATATTATTATGATTATTTATTGTATTAATTGGTAGAGTTATGCATTGTTTCGCTCGGGTCTAGTACCACCGCCTTACCTACTTCTGCCACAATAGCGTCTGTGATTGTCACTGTCGTGTTCGGTTTGAAGGGTAAGGTAGCCAATAAACTTATGCATGTGGCATCAGACCTCGCCACAAGATAGCAACGCACCATTAATATCTTTGGTGTCTATAGGCGATGGTTGACTCTTTCCATCATGAGACCCATCAGATTGTTTGCTTTCTTATGATATAAAAAACATAGTATACTAAGTTTAATTTTATTAATAGCTCGCAATGAACTCATTGTGCAGTACCAAAATTTTTACTCTTAGCATTAAGAAGATATACCTACTGTGTAAAATTCGTTACGTAACACCTTTGCATTTATGCAATAAAGTATTTAAATCAATAACACTCTGAAAAATCCACAAAAATGCACGACTCATAATGCTCATTCGGCGGTGAAAAAAAATTGGTATTATGAGAAATAATAATATAAAATAAGAAAAAAATCATTATTTTACCCATTATTTTTATATTCTCGCATTGCCTTAGAACAGTGGTTCTTAACCGGTGGTCCGCCGATCACTGGTGGTCCCTGGAAGCATTAGAAGTGGTCCGCTGGTGGAGCTTTGTTTACAGCTATAGACCTATATTATATTTCATACTAGCAATTATACACCTTTAAACAGTAGGTGGTCTGTAGCAAGACAGATGTGTTCTCAAGTGGTCCATCATCAGTATAAGGCCTTAGAACGATTTCCTATTTCTGTATCGTGTAGTTATAATTTATAAAAAAAAAAAATAATGAATATATTTTTAATTATGAATTATTGGAACGAAGGTCCATTTGGGGTGTAGCGTAAGGGTACCCTAGGTTAAAAAAAGCGTAAGATTTTTTATAATTAGGAACTTCGTTTCTACACGGTTTTTTTACTGTTGGAACCGAAAATATTTGAGTTTATTTTAATGTTTTTTCTCGTCTATTTTACTCCAAATTAATATTGCTTGCCAACGTGCAGCTTGTGCCCAAAAAGGCAGTCGAGCCGACCCCTCCAACTATAGGCCAATTTCAGTCACGTCCATACTCTGCAAGACTATGGAGCGTGTACTGAACAGCTGGCTAATGGCACACCTAGAAGCGAACGATCTACTCAGTGACCGCCAATACGGGTTTCGCCGAAATCGGCCTACTGGGGATCTTCTAGCGTATGCCACCTACATCTTGAGCGTGGCCATCGAGAATCATGGTGAAGCACTAGCTGTCTCCCTTGATATCTTGAAGGCCTTTGACAGGGTCTGGTATGATAGTCTTATTGGCAAACTTCCATCGTATGGTCTGCCTACTGGTCTCTGTGCCTGGATCTCAGATTTTCTGCGTGGCCGGTCGATTAGAGTAGTCGTCGACAGCTGCTCATTCGACCAAACGGCTATAAATGCCGGAATCCCTCAGGGATCATTTCTCTCCTCAACTCTATTCCTGATACACATTAACAATCTGCTGAAGCCCGGTATCTATGGGTACGCAGACGATAACACTGTTGTGGAGAGTTACGTATCCAGCGCGCAAGCCAGTACGGCGCAAATCCGGTCTCTCAGAGAGGCGATGGTCGATGGTATGGACCTGTCCTTGCAGGCACTCTCCGATTGGGGTGATGCCAATCTGGTCAAGTTTAATGCGGCTAAGACCTAGGCATGTCTATTTCCCGCTAAACGGAGTCCATTTCACTTCTCTCCGTCTTTGCAGCCGTCCGTGTCCGTCTCCGTCCGTGCCGATAACTGAACCATCTAGAGCTACTTGTTACTACTACCTTAACGCCCACTTTCAACTTTGGTTCGTACATCAAATCTAAAGCCCAAGTTGTCTCAAAAATGCTTGGTATTCTGGCGAAGGTGAAATAGTATTTGAGCCCGGGACAGTTGCCCAATCTTTATCAAGCACAAGTCCGTTCGTGCATCGAATATTGCTCTCATTTCTGGGATAGATCCGCCAAATACCAGCTGGAGACACTTGAGGCGATAGAGAGGCGTGTCAAGTGGCTCATAAGCGACGATGATCTGGTAGGCAAAAAAGTCAAGAGCCTCGCTCATCGCCGCAGAGTGGCTAGTTTATCGGTTTTTTATCGGATACACTTTGGAGAGCGCACTGCGGAAATGCACGATTTGATTCTGCCATCCTCGTTTTTCTTTCGATAGTCGAAGCGCACAGTTTCTAGGCATCGCTATATGTAGCCGGTGTACCCGGACAAAGCGGTTCGACTCAACATTCTTTATTCGAACCACAAAGGACTGGAACATGCTTCCTGAGTCTGTGTTCCCCGACGAATACAATCTGGGGATCTTCAAGAGAAGAGTGAACAGGTACCTTCTAGGGAAGCGCGTTCCATCTTAGGCCGCATCTTAGCTTACCATCAGGCGAGATCGTGGTCAAGCGCTTCCCTGACGATAATAAAAAAAATTTGATACGTCAAAATTAATCTCGATTAGATTATCTGTTCGGTGGTATATAAATTAAGTAGGTTCCGTGCGCTAGTAAGCGTATTACAATTATTATTAAATTAGTTGCAGAAGGAGACGTGAAAGATTTTTTAGGTGGTAATCTTTGATGCTTCTTATAATGAATCGTAACATATTTAGGTCTTAATTTAGGACGTATTCTAGGGCCATAATTTACCTGTACGCCAAATTTTAACAAATCGATTGAGAACTTCATAGATTGAGTAACAAATATCCAAACATATGTACAGCTTTTACGTTTATATTATCTTTGTTAATGAGATTTGGTCAAATAATGAGAATGAGGTCAGATAGCCTATTTTGGGTTGGGTAAAGTGTTATTGAATTTTTTTTAATTGAAATTTATTTAGAAAAGTCTCAGTAGTAGCCATTTGTGCAAATAACAAGCGGTAATTATTAAAATATAATATGTAATTATTTCCATTTGAATGATTATCGTATCATGTGTTAATCGCAACAAGGAAAATGTCGTATTTGATATTTTATTATTATCGCTACCGAGAACAAAAAATAATAATAAAAAAGGCGAATATGTCAATGAATAGAAATAATGTGACTTATCAATCGCCAAGTGGTCTATCACGGGTTTGTTTGTACTTAAAATGAAAAGTTTAATTGGTAAGCGTGGTGTGTGACAGCTGCAGAACAAGGAGGAGACGGTCCGGGTGCAGGAGGCCACCATCGCGGAGCTCGCCCGCCGGCTGCGGGACCGACCGCCCGTGAGTGCACACCTTAAATAATTTCTAATTGTTTTACTATATATTTTATGTTACAATAAAAGCAGGGGGATTTTCTGATGGTAAAAGATAACCGCAGCATATAGACTATGTAATATATGTCAATGGAATCCTATTCGCGTGACTGGCATTAAAAGAAAATCACAAGCTCATCGGATACCCAACTCCCAAGCAGGATACACGGATGACATTTGTTGGCCTTTTGACTTCATGGTAGAGATATGAAAAACGGCGGTGCTAAGCTTGGGCGAGACGTCGCAAAATTTATCTGGTAGTCACGGAGACCGGGATTTTCGGATCGGGCAAAATATTTTTGCCATCTAGAATATTCTTAATAGCGGTTCGGAATCTTGAATAGTTGTGTTTACGTCCTCGCAACTCGTAGAAAGATATAACATGTTTTACATGCGTGCCTACTAAGAGACCTGTTTTCTTGAAATATAGATTTCTCTAGATTAAACTTCAGTGTATTATACATGTATTAACGAAAATTGAAAATCCTAGTTGATCATGTTCAAATGCAGTAGTAGAAAATAAATAACGGGTTATTTTTAAACGTCCGGCCAAATTTTAAAATTAGAGACTAAGTATTGTATTGAAAGCACGTTTTAATAATTGTAAAATTATTTCAAGATAGTATAAAAAATCTTCGTTTAAAAATATCCCACTAAATTCATGAAATTGATGCACCAAGTCTTGTGAATGAACTCTGTAATGCAGTATATCATTTCACATTAACCTATAATTAAGATAGTAACTATTATGTAATCTGTCGCTCTAAATACATTTTTCTCGATCACATTTTAAATATTTTAGTTCAAATTTTGCGTAATTGAATTTATATCCATGCATTTACTGCATATTATTTCAGAAGTAGGTTTATTGACATTACACTCATTAGTGTTTTGGCCTGCACGTTTGAATGATTCTAGGTCATACCAAATTCATTTCCACGCCTAGGCCGAAGAGTAATAAATAATAAATAATAATTTATTATTATCTCCCAAAAACAAGCGACTTACCGAAAAAGAGGATATTCTTAAATCAACTGTATTTTAGTCATGTTTGATACAACTTTGCATTTTGAAAACTGATTCGGTTTTTTTGTTTGGTGTATTTTCGATTTGTTCTAATGTAAATCTGGTGAAGATCTGCCCCAGGATTCCAGAGACAGCTAGAAGATTTGCAGTCAGGGGTTGCAATTTTGCTGCGTTAAAATTATTTTGAAGCCGAGGGTGCTTTTTATATTTTAAGGGTAGAAAATTCCACTATTTGAAAATAAATGTAGAATAAAAGATTCAACCAGGCAGTTGATCAAAATCATCTTTTATTAAGTTAATAAGAGAATGTCGTTTGATAACAAAGGAAATAATTTATGTGTTATTGACCAGTCTAGAGTCTAAAGCCAGAATAAATAAAAAATGTCCAAAACGCTGTTTAGCAACTTGAAATAAGTTTATTTTCACTAAGAATGAATCGGATATAATATTGAAGTTACTAATGATTAATTATGATATGGATGATGGATGTTTATTTTGAAAGGTAAGGATTACCTAGTAACAATCTTAGGATATACTTTGGGCAAATATGTATACGTTCAGTTACTTGACAGTAAACACAAATTTGGAAGCATTACGTCACACCGTAGTAAGAAGCCATATTGATTTTGACATTTACATTGTAACCACAGAGTATGTGATGTGTGTATGAACACGGCGTGATAACATTCAAGACGCCATGACAACATTTAAATTTTTAAACGCAAAATCTCTGTTAAATGTAAAATTTGTATTTAGGTTCTGCTTGCCCCTAAATCACCCTGTGCCGTTAGTTACTGATCATTTTTAGAGGACAATTCTACGACAATTTGCAAATAATTAAAAAATTGTAGATTGAAATGGCAATCTTTAATAAATTAAATAATCATCAATTGACATTCTGGTCCGAACAAAAAAGGAGACCCTTGCGGCACAATTATCCAATTATATATGTTTGGTGGATGTGGGTGGATTATATTAGGGTGGTGGACGTGGGTGGATATTTGTGCCGCTGGGGCCTACTTTTTTGTCTGGACTATCGCTGAGTTTTATTCATTTATTAAACCGGTATCTTTCTTTTCGGTGGCTTTGCAGAAGTCAAATGTAACAGTTCGCGGAGATCAAGAAATTTAATTAATTTCATTTTTTAGTTATGGATTTCCGCGGACTTATACATCGGGATCAAAAACTTTAAGAGGGCACTGTCGAGGGGCCTACTATAAAATAATATAGCAATACGTCTCGTTGGCCCCTATTAATACTTTAAAACTCTTAAGTTATTTGTTAGCTACATCATGAGTACGCTAGTATTAATTTAACTTGAAAACTTACCAATAACAAGAATGTGTTAAGGAACTTGAGAGTCTTGAAAACATTTATCGTATCGGTGTTTCAGTGGTTGTCTTATACCACCAGGAAAATCGTCTGCTTGTTTTCTGTCCATATGTTTTGGGCTCTTCTTGTATTACCTTTGTGTGTGACCTGATTGTAGGAGGCGGATACCAGTGTAGTTAAGACTCTCAAAGATAACTTGTCCATGATCGAAGAGCTGTACAGGGAATGCTTTTACGAGGTGAGTACCGAGAACCATATTGCTAAATTAGAAATAGATACATTAATTTTAAACGTTTAGATTTTCAGATTTTTTATTGGAATGACTAAAAATATTTTTTTATAAGTTCAGATTAATATCCCTTTTCTATATTCTGCTTTTTAGGAATCGAAAGTCAAGAACAAATCTGTTTTTTTCTGAATGATTCAGAAATAGCCTAGAACTTTGAAGTGGTTTAATTAAGAGAATACCAAATATTTAAAGACTTTTTTCGGCTTAACTTTTATTTAATTTGCCAGTGGATAAGACTTGAAAAATAACAGTCAAAATGATAAAGCTCGTTTAACATTAGCGAAGAACAATTTGATCGAAACCATACACTGCTTTGGCAATCATCATTCTAAATAAATGGAATCGATCGTGACAGTTACTTTCGAATACTGACCAAGCTATACATAAATATTTGCCAAGACATCTGAGCTCTCCTCTTCTACTTTTAATTACTGATGTATGGTTTTAGCATGATTTCCAAAGCCTTATAGTTATGTAAGATTTATCCGATCTTTCTTTCACCTTGATAAAACTAATTATATTCTTAAGGTTTGACTTGATTGTAGTAATAGCTAAGATATTTCCTTTGTGCATACTTTTACAGAACCATGTTTGTGCGTAAAATATCTTCATTTAAAGCAAAAGCTTTTAATGAGCCGTCTGGCAAAACAGTACCTTGTATCCAATTTTTTTTTATATAAAATAAAAGAAAAAATCGTACTTATATATTAATGTGTCATTGAGTAAAGTTTTAACTCCTTCGATAAATTTTTGACGAATTATTTATTTTGCTTTGTTAAATTCTTTATTTGCGGCTTCTGTGTCGATTATGGTTTCAATTTTTTATAAAATCGTTTATTTTTCAATTTAGTGCAATTATTTTAGTGAAGAATATTTTCATATTTTTATTCAGACAGTGAAACAAGACGAGATGATCCAGAAGCTCCGCAAATCTTGTATCGAGGGCCAGCGATCGAGCAGCTGGGAAAAGGTATAGTCTTAAGTCTTAGTTTGCACCATTTTTCTATTAAATCAAATACATAACATTAGTTAACTCGGCATTAGTTTATTATTTCCATGTGTCTTAAATAAAATTTCTAGCAAAAAAATGTATGTAAGGGTGTAATTCAATTAAGTTATTGTTAAAAGAATTTATCGCATCCTCAATACAAAGGATCAATTTGAAAAATCACTTAAATACTTACATCCAAAACAGTGGCGATTAGTATTGTTAGACATTTAGAAAATCATCAATCAAAAAAGTTATCGTCAAGATACTGCCCCAAGCCAAAATTCGTTCTCACAGGAGACATCCATAAGGCGGGCTCTTAGCCCACTCAATTTAAACTCTGGCCGAGCACTCTGCTCGCCCGAAACGTCCAGTTTCGCAGTAGTGGGAATATAGGCCAACTGCTTAAGTTCATTTTGACAAAAAAGGTGGATATTAACCTTAACGTCGCGTAAGATGGACGCGTAATTGCTTGTATTTGTATGAAGTCATATCTTACGTTATAAGTGGTGTGTTATGTGGAATGACGACAGGATATGATACTCTCTATAATATTTTTGGTATGGTCTATAATATTTTTATGTTTTGGTTTTGATTTATTACAGAGCGTGGCGGTTGAAGTGGAAGACTTGAAAACAGAGATCACAAACTTGTTGAACAATTCCAATAATGACTCGGTATTTTGTACAATATACTTTGTGTGTTCTATTTAATTAGTTCTCTTAAATATAACAACTAGAGCTACTCTATAGTCGTAGTGTACAGCATGTGCAGTGCATTGAGAGAATAAATAATTTGCTTTAACGACTAAAGAACATCACAACCTGGTTGCCAAGTTTAAAAACGTAAAAATCTCCAAAAAATTTGAAATTTAAAAAAACTTTTAATCGAGAGGAAATTTCCCGCAAGAAAGTGTCAACTCCCTTCTTTCCTTTTTCTTCCCTTTTTTTGGCGTTCCCACTTTAGAGGCGGTGAGCGCATGTCATAGCGTCCGAGCAAAGATCAATTTCCAAGATTTGATTGAAATTATAACTTAATGGAGACCTTCAGGAGTGGGGATTTTTTATTGGAAATTTCCTCTTTTTAAGTTTTTTTTAATTCCTTGTAAATGACTTTGCACTTATTAACAACAAACGCAATGCCTTTTTTTTTCAACTTTATTTTGTTACTGGTTTTTGCAATTTTAAAAATCCTTTCAATAGGTATATTATTCTACATAATTCCGAATCGAGTGACTAATATTGTATATTTTTAGAAACTTTCACGTTTTTAAACTCGATGACCAGATTATAGGAGGATTATTAATATTTTTGGTGTCTAAAGTTAACTTTTTCCCCTCCATGAGTTTAAAAGTTATAATTATTTTCAATAAGTTTGTTTTTTTTGACAGAGGGTGGTTATTTTCTCTCAGTTGTGTTTTGTAGTTCTTATGAGTGTATTGTGAAATTTTTCATCGTTCCAGTGTTCTCTTGCGAACTTGTGAAACTCTGGTGGTATTTTATAGAGAAATATTTTATGGAGTTACAGTCCAAGGTTGTTCAAGTTTTTTATTAAATTTTAATTTGTATAAGCAATTCCTCGAAATGTCTTACTATTTTTTATGCTTATAGTTTTTCACTGTAACAATAATGGTAAGAGATAACCACAGCCTGTAAACGGACACGTTACTCATCTAGTGAAGCATGTGGAGTGTCATGTGGGAAGTCTTACAATCCAACAGCGACACAACTTAACCAGTACAGTAGTAATGGTAGCAGAAATAGAGAAAGTGGTGACCTAAAAGCCACGTCGGGACATTCGTCCGTGTCCAAGAGTATATTAGAACTGGTTAGTTACAATTTACACCATGTGACTGGAAAATGACAGAAGTGTCAGATGAGTGATTGTGTTGTGGCGGGGTGTGGGCAGGGCGTGTGGTGCGACGCGGGCGAGCTGACCAGCGAGCTGCGGCACATTGCGGCCCAGCTGAGGACGCTGCGGAACTTGCTGCTCGTATGTCACACGCACAATCATAGTTTGGTGCTTTGAGTGCTTTAGCAAGTTTCATCTTTTTATAACAACTATATAGACTTAGAATCAGCTGACATTAATGCAGAGTCGATGCGAAGCGATTTTATAAACGTACAAAGGCACGCGACGCCACGCGTTGACGCACGCGTCGAAGCTTTGTTAAGGTCGAGCGAATTGCATAACACAAAGCATATTATCTAATGGAAATAGAGATTAATATACTTTAAAATTTTAAAAACATGACACGTCGCTTCGCTTTGACTCTAGGTCAATGTAAGTTGACCCTTAAACTTATGCAGTCATATATGGTTTCAATGTGTGTTGTGAGTCCTATCATTTACCGAATATAAAATGGGGAGAATGTGTAGCATATTAAAAAGGTATTCAAATATTCACAATTTATTTTACTATACACATATTAATTTAGAAACGGATGGTCTCCGTTAAATTAAACTCTAGCGGGCCACAATCCGTTGTGTAAAATTTCTTTAAATAAAGCATTAATCACCATTAGAGTGGCCGTTTTTAATAAAAGGTTGCTGACCAACGATGTAAGTCTATGGCCGAAATGTTCAACAACGGATGGGAAGAACACTTAAATTCAACACAATATCAGTTATCTAATAATGCCGACCATAACCGACAACAACCGATGTCAATCATAACATGACGACACCCTATTATAGCCGATACGAACGAATGTGTCCAACTGGAGTAAACAACCAACGTGCAAAAATCTCTATGCAAATTTACAAAAATTTTAAATTCACAAAATTAATACACACAACGATACCAATTCTAAGTGCCAACTAAACTGCGTGCTTGATTAGACAATCATCTTTTAAAATGCGAATGCAATTTTTTAGCTAACTAAATAAAAAACTTTATATTTCAATATTTTGTCTTTTATTCACATTAACTCTATTCTCATAAATGTTTTTACTTTGGAACACGATACTTTTTCAACGTTTATGAAAACGCCGAACTATCAACATGTCTGATGTTTCCCAGCCAGCACGTTAGTTGGGTGTCAGATACCGTTGTCGGAAATAACGATCTTGACAACGCGACGGGTGACGTTTACGAAACAACGATGTGCGTCGATGATGAAAAATAACAAAAACGCCTCTGTTTAATCACCACATAACAGCAATATCTTGCTTCGGGACAAGTTCGCGAACCGCAAGCAGTGCGTGGGTAAATTGCAGTTCTCAACAACAACAACACAACAACATATCTTCACGCCAGATCCCTTACGGGGTAGGCAAAGAGAACCCGTAATTGCAGTTCTCGCGCTTACTTTATAGCCTATTTGTTGCCTAGTTGATATATATGCTTTAATATAGAGTACGGGAGATGCCTCTCGCTTCAGTCACTGCTGATGTGTGTTCGCACAAATATAAAAATTTACAAATCATGTATAGAATAAGAATATTAAGAATTGCGATATTAAACCTACTCGGCAAAATCATGCGAGGTAAGCTGTTTCATAGTTTGACTGAAAGTTCAAGTATGACCAATCGTCAACATAATGAGGGAGTCCCTCACTACGGTGCCTAGTGCAATGGCAAAACGTGGATGCCAGCATTAAATCGTGACAACACTCCCCGTTATATTGTTGGTAGAACGCACATAAAAATCCAATGTTCCTCCGGAGACCTAACTGAGTGAGTGAGAGGAGACTAAAGAGAGTGGTTCAAGACCGCTGGTAAAAGTAGGATTGTCAAAAAGCCGCACCACCATACATTAAATTTTGTCAATTTGGAGGGTTTGATATTAAGATGTTTCGGCCCAATGGCGCGAACAATACTCCGTGCGTGGCTGAACTTGCGGTTTATAAAGCAAAATCATATGGACAGACCTGAAGTATCGTTTAACGCGATTCTATATCCCCAGTTTCATTTTTTAACTTAGGTTTACCCTCTAAATGAACTGGATCTTTCTTGCTATTTCGAAATTTAAAATGTTAATATTGTATTAGGTATATGTATGCAAAAAAGTTGGTGAGTGGTGTGTTCCGAAATAAAGAAGTCCCGATAATGCATATGCTTGAATCTTATGGCGATGATACGAGATTTTTCTCGCCCCACTCTGAGACCTCCAGAAATGTCTCAATTTCCACGCGCCTATTCCGACTTTCATCTACCCATGCCCGTGAAAGATTCACACGGCTTGATATAGAGCATTTCCTGTGGTGTCGTCTGCATATCAATGAAGGCTATTATTTTTTAGTACATCATTGACATGCAGAAGAAACATTGTAGGTGACAGCACAGGGCCTTGAGGGAAACCAGCGTTTATTGTTTTCGCCTTGGTGTAAATACTGTCAACTACAATTTTGAGTTGCTGCTTTCCAAAAAGCTGGCAATCCATGTTAGTATTTTCGCTGGCAGTCCGAAAACTGCCATCTTACGGACGAAATGTTGCGATCACTGAATATGACATTTTTTTAAATAATTACAGCCGTTGTAATTTAGTCGATTTAACTGCTTATTAACATTTCATATTACAGTAGCTTTTGTCCGCGGCTTTGCTCGCGTTAAATTTATTTAGGGTAGTGGGGGGTCAGAAAGATACAAAAAGTAGCCTATATCACTCTCCATCCCTTCAACTATCTCCACTAAAAAAATCACGTCAATTCGTCGCTCCATTTTGCCGTGAAAGACGGACAAACAAACACACACAATTTCCCGTTTATAATATTAGTATGGATTTTACACTAACTTCTTGAAAAAACGGTTTTAAATATCTTTTCATACTTATTTTGTACCAGCTTAATCGCAATATATTTTAGAATTAAGAAGTAGCATAAAATTTCATCCATACCACCCTAAAGTTTAGTCATCTACCACTGTTCGCCATCACGCACATTCTTGGCCCGAACAGTAAAACTCTGGAATCTCCCTCGAACGGTGTGTTCAAAGATCTTTGACATGGTATTTTTAAGAGGATGATTTACATATATTCTATACTTTCTAAATAGACAAATAGCTATACTTTCATAGAGTTAAGTATATTACATCCTAAAGATGCTTTAAAAAGTGAAACCGGTCGAGTAATATATAAAAAAAGACGTGTGGCACTCGGAGACTGCCGCGGTAAAGCTATTGCATAGCATTTTTTATCAACTTATGCAATTACAATTATATATTTATTTTATTTATGCAGTATTTTTTTTCTTTGTTTTTTTTCTTTGATATTAATTCAAGTTACACTTTGAGCGTGGTGACCGATAAAAAAACAAATTTTTATCTTTTATTAAATAAACGAGAATATGTTAATATTGTTCAAAAAAATTTTATTATCTTTCAATACATGTCGGTTCTTCTGGAATATTTAATAAATGCACTTTGTTTATTCATATTTAAAACACTTTGTACACAAATTATACGAGTACAGATATTCACTGTTGTACGTAGATGATAAATACCTTTACACTTTCTCACAAACAGCTGATTACGGTAGTTTTCCAATACAAGAATGCCATCTAAAGGCGGGTTGCTGAACTAAAAAGACAAGCGTGATATTTCAAAAAGTCATTAAAAGTTCTGGTATTTATCGATAGATGGAAAAACTAAAAAGTATCACCGCTGTGCCGGTCGGAGTGGAGGGTGTTAGGTTTTTTTCGTTACGAAATTTCTGGATTCGGTCTCCACGCTCAAGGCCCGCGATAGAAGCTATGCAATAGCTTAAAGTATGTGTTAAAGTGAAATTTATGTACAAGTGCAATAGTAAAAGTGTATAACAAGGATGATTTACAGTTTCTTTAAAGGTCAGCCTCACATTAGGGACTAGCTCCTTTTATTGTTGATGTCCGTGGGAAATGGTGACCACTTTCCATCAGGTGGCCCATTGCTTGAATGTTGTTAATTTCAGAATAAGAATTGGCATGCTTTGATCTAATTTTGTAACAATTTTAGGTAAGAGTTGTGTAATTTTTATGGTCAAACTATCGAGATTACAGTTTAATTTTAATAATTTGTTTTGAGCTATCCTAATCTAACATTAATAAATTGGTTTTTATACTTGTATTATCCTAATAATGTGTGTGTTTTATTTGGTTTAATAATTTATTCTTGAATTCTTAATCCAAATAGTTAGTCTATGGAGTCGAGTCAATTTTAATAGCTATAATATCTATCTATAAGCAAAAGATATCTATCGCTTCAAGACATTTGTACCATAAAATACGTTACAGATGCAATCTCCCCCTAAATTTTAATGCTAGGCTGTATAATGTGTGTGTGTGTGTGTGTAATTCTGATTACCATGATTACCAAATTAAGACTGACTTGAATTTACTAATCGGTGAATATTAATGCGGGTCAGTCTCGCAGAATTCAGGTACGCTAGTTTTTTTAATGGGTCAATATTTTTACCTAATCTATTGGATCAAAATTGGCGACCATTATAACTAACACAAGTTACAACTAAATGTACACAAAAAGACACTGATATTAGGCAACGCATTAATTATAATTTTTTATTATTATGATGAATGTATAATAAAAAAAATATTATGTGTTTCATAAAATATCGATTCTGCTCTTGATTTTTAACCCTTGCTATTTTGTCTATATGTAAATTATGACTTTGTCAGAAGTTTTATATAAATAAGAAACACTGTGAATTTCTTGTATTAGACCTTCAGACACGAAATCGCTAACAAGATTTTAATGGTAACCTATTTCATATAATTACAGGCTACAGCTGTCTCATTACCTACCATATTTTAACTTTCAGTGTGACTGCACTTGCGGGTTAGCAGAGCAGAACAACACATTGAGACAAGCTAAGGAAAAGCAGGAGGTACGTAGTGTTGTATAATGTATTTTTTTCCAATTTGTTACGAAATTTTTGCAATGTCTCGTCCGGGTCTGGTACCACCGCCTTATTTATTCCTACCGCAATAGCGTCCGCGCGCGTGCTTCTCACTGCCATATTTCGGTTTAAAGGGTAAATAGCCTGTAAATTTAAGAATATGGCATTAAGACCCCTCCACTAGGATAGCAACGCTCCATTAACGTCTTTGGTATCTATAGGCGATGGCTGTGGCTTTCCATCAGGAGAGCTATTTGCTTCTTAACTTTCTTATGATTTATTAATTAGTTCATTTTTATAAAACTACACTTAAGTTTTGATATTAATATATAACTATGCATTTACGTTCGTATTATCAGTTAGCGCGTCAGCTTCGTTTCACTGTTCTTAGTTCTCGCTTCCATTTTGAACTTTCCGATTTTAAGCGGGTGTGAGAGTCGAGTAGAGTATCAAACAAAGTTTACATTAAGTTTGGACTTAACACCTTGCGAATTAATGGTGCGCCTCGCAGACAGCGTGATCAAAACCTCCGCCTAGAATGGAGTCGTGATTTGCAGTGAGTGAATGAGTGAAAGGTTTGTGACAACGTTTGCCTCTCGGCTGATTTAGAATTTGGTATGCTGTTGGGCAAAATAATGCTGAGAAAACTCTTGCCTTTTGATAGGGATTTATAAAAAGACATATGTAAACAGCCATACATAAAGTATCATGTATGGCTGTTTACACACAACATTAAGTATCATGAAGCCAACTGAGTAGTCAGTGAATCAAAGCAGAAGTTGACGCTTTATCAGTAATGCTGTTGAGATACATACGTTACTGTACATGATGCATCAAGGATATTATTAGCTGAAGGCAAAACGTTCAGCCTCGGCGCTGTAGATATGACAAAAGTATATGCATTCTTTTTGTGCAGAGTGCGGGGGTGGAGGCGTTTTATAGCAGTCTGTGTTAAATAATAGTAATATGATTGTAAATAAGAGAATTATCGTCAGATTTGTTTTAGGTAGAGTTGAACGAGCTTAGACGACGAGTAGTGGAGTTGGAGACTGCTTTGGAAGACAAAGAAAATTTGGACAATCAGTATCAACAACAAATACAAATGAAACAAGAAGAGGTAACGATATTGTTAAACATTTTAACTTATTGTTAGAGCTGAAAATAATTAAAAAGCTATGAGATAAGCTAAAAAAATCATAATATTGTAATAATATACTCGTATGTGGTCAATCGTATCCTGATATTATATGCGAAGAAATGGTTGCATCGCCAGAATCTTATGTACCTGATTTTTTATTAAGAATTCCTGTTAGATATTGTAAAGGACTTGAAGTAAGTAAAAATGTATTTCATTTATGGGGGGCCTAATTCGTAAACATATTTTTGTTTAACATATTGTTGTCTAGGAAAAGGAAATCTTCACTATATTACCATACCAGCTGAACCGCGCGGCTTCGCCCGTCCGATATAATTTATTTAAGTAACTTTTATCTCCAATTTCAGCCGGTTAGGAATTTATTTTTAAAAAAAGGTAGTCTATCTATGACCCCGGGGAAGCACAACTATCTTTATGCTAATTTAATCGAAATCAGTTCTATGGTTTAGCTGTGAAAGCGTAACAGACAGACAGATTTTTGTATTTATAATATTAGTATGGACATGTTTCTGTGTTTTTTAACTTTCATTCAAGTGTTATTTTTTTTCTAACCTATACAGAGATTACTCATAAGAATAAAAACAACGCTTGTGGAAAAAATTTCTCGGATAAAAGTAGGTAAATAACTTACAAAGTGAAAGTAACAGTTTATGAATGTTTATTTTTATTTAAAAAGTCGAAAAAAGTCTTACAAAGTCGGAAAAACTCGGAGTAATTCCAAAATTTCGGACTCTTCCAGAAGAGTTATTCAGTGTTAATAAATCTTGCAACGTTTATGGGTACTAAAAGAAATATATTAAAAGTTATTAATACTACGAAAGTGTAATAAAGGGGAAAAAAATATAACTAATACTTACCCGGTTTTCCGTTTAAGAATTTGAAACTTTCTTCTTTGTTTAAAAAAAGGTTACCGTTACTGTCGATCAATATTATAAACTTTGTTTCTTCAATTTTTGATAATTATTATTAAAATCTATTATATCACAACGTTATTTGCCAATTTTTATTTTATTGTACTTTTATTACATAAATATATTTATAAATTAAGTAAAAATTAAAACAGATGATCTAATTAGCTTTTGACAGGTTGAGTCAGTGTTGCCAGAGAAAAAGTCAATCTTTCGTCCTTAAAGCCTCCTCTACACTACTCGCGAAGTTCCTCGGCGAAGTACTCGGCCGAAGTTGACTGAAGTCCGCGGTGCTACACTACACACTCGTTCAACTTCGCGAGGAGCGCATTCGTGTAGCGTTCCGGTACCCTGCGGACGTTTATTATAATGGACGCTCAAGTAGCAGCTGCCGTAGCAATGTGCTCTCTAGCGTATTATAACTACGTGCATACTTATCTCACGAAGAAGACTAAAAAGAAAAGAAGAAAAAGAAGATGGTGGATGATCGCAATGCATCGGAACAGAACTAGGTAGGTAATATTTATTTAAATAATTAGGATTTCTAATAAGTTAAAGTACATTACATGGCAAGTTAATTAACTGTATTTTTTTTTACAGACGTACTATGGAACAACAATTTCTTGAACTCATACAAGAACCATCAGGAGAATTTGAAAATTTCCACCGAATGTCATTGGACGATTTTAATTTATTACTTTCTAAAGTCGAACCCTTAATCGCTAAACGAGACACTCATTTAAGAGAAGCTATACCTGCTAAGATTCGATTATCAATCACCTTGAGGTTTTTGGCAAGTGGTGACAGCTATAGATCTATGCACTATTTATTTAAAATTTCAAGCCAGTTGATTTCAAAAATTGTAGTCGAAGTCTGTGAAGCTTTGAACGAGGAACTCAAGGATGAAATAAAGGTAAAATTTTAATATTTATGACATATATTTATTAAAAGTTTAGGTATGTACAATTACAAAAATATCAGTGAGAATAAGAATAAGAATAATTTCATACATTACGAGTCATTATATGCCTGATATATTAAATCACTCTGATGTGTATTATCTTCTGGACAATCAGATTGAGTTTGGGTCTCTGGTATATGCAAAATATATTGAACATCGTTAGATTGATCTGATTGAGGCTGCTTATAGCGTTGATAAACTGATTGACTTTGGGTGTCTGGTGCAATAATTTCATCACTTATAACACGTATCTTTGAAGAGCGTTGATGAGCAGTGATTTCGCTTGGTTGTTGGAAGTATGTCGGTTGACATTCACTGGACTCATTAGATAATGTTATATATGTATCAGGTGGCTCTGAAAACGATGAGTGTGGTCTAGGAGATAATGTTGTAACATTATAATGAACTGCATTATTCGCAGATAAAGGACGCTTTCTAGAAGATAGTGATGTAGTTAACGGACTATAATATGGCGTAGACTTAGGTGTAGAAGTACGAAACGATTCACCTGATGGAGATCTTTCAAAACGTGATTTCCGAAATAGAGCATGTATATCGAACATTATATCGTCCCTTTCATGTTCAGGTAACCTCTTCAGTTTTTTGGCAATTAGTTTGCCGAATACGTCGCACTCGTCCTCAACTGCGCTGCTATCCTTTGAAGGATTATTTATCACTTTATTTAAGTTATTGAAGGCTTCTGTCATCTGCCTACTGGCAACTTGCAATTCCGGTGGGTTGTCACGCCGTCGGATGGTGTGTCTATTTTTTGGGGGCTCTGGTTCTTTTGGAGTTGGAGAAGCAATTGGTACATCCTCTGAAGCGTTGGTTGATTCTTCCTGAATCAAATCAGTTCCATGATCCTGAAATAAAAATAGCAAAGGTTTAAATGTATATATCACGACCTATTTAATAATAAATCTTTATTTAATCCAATCCAAATTTGTGAGTGTATATGGGTTCTGTATACTATATGCATTTGAGTGCGCGTATATGCAGGAGTACTGTATGTGTATGTAGGAGTGTGAGTGTATGTCTCTGTATTTTATGAAAAATACATGAGTGCTACAATTAATCGGCTTTTTAATTATTTATATACAATTTGAGTGTCAGCTTTTAATGAAATTGACCGTGTCTTTTTACATATTATTTGATGATAATATTTTTTATATAATATACTTTTTATTTACAGATGCCGTGCAATGAGCAGCAGTGGTTGGAAGTTGAAAACGGATTCAAGGAGAATTTTCCACATGCCCTTGGCGCAATGGATGGAAAGCATATTGTTATACAATGTCCGGTTAACTCTGGTTCTGAGTACTTTAATTATAAAAAGACGTTTAGTTTAGTACTTTTAGCTTTAGTCGACAGTAACTATAACATTATGTATGCTGACATTGGTAGTCAAGGTAGGATCAGTGATGGAGGTGTACTTAAAAATTCTTCGTTATGGCAAAAAATTGCATCTAACGGGCTTAATCTTCCTAAGCCAAGTCCATTATCCGGAACGGATCATGTCGAAATTCCCTACGTTTTTTTGACAGATGGAGCATTTGCTTTACATAATAATATAATGAAACCATATCCTGGCAACCATGATATCAATTCACCGAAAAGGATTTTCAATATGCGCTTGTCAAAATCTCGAGTAGTAGTTGAGAATGTGTTTGGTATTTTAGCATCCAGGTTTAGAATATTCAGAAAGCCAATTGATTTGGATATTCATAATATCCCAATTATTACAATGACATGTCTCTTATTGCATAACTTTCTCAGAAAAAGTAATAAATCATCCCTTATATATATGCCTCCTGGTACTGTAGATATGTATGATGATAATGGAGTTTTAATTCAACCCGGGTCTTGGCGGGCAGACTTTGATAATAACTGTGCTTTGAGAGATATTACACAAGTACCACGCAGATCACATTTATCTGCCGTTCAGATAAGGGATTACTTTACAAATTATTTTCAATGTTTATAAATAAACACAACGAATGTAGGGTCATTTCGCCTGTTCGTTACCACATTAACTACATACTTTTTATATTAAAACTAATGCAGAGACATTATTATGTTCTCCTTAAAGCAAGCAACTGCACTAAATGGACGCAAACTGGCGAATCGACCTTACTGTAATCTGTACTTTAGTAATAATAAAACAAGTTATTGATAATAAAAAACTTACCGTGGTTATTGTTTGTTTACATTTATACACGGACCCCAAAAAGCTGTTCATGAAATCAAAGGCGAACCAAACTGGACGATAAACATCATCTGCGCCGGCACCACTTTTTAAGGAAGCTTCCATTTTTCTGTAGTAGCCCCTGTATGTCGCAAAAAGTGAATCCTTTTTTTTCTTCAATTCTTCAACTGGTATTTCCAAAACGTCCCGAATACGCACCCAAGCATCATTTACTTTTTTCTTGTCCTTATGACCTTTCCCACTGGGGTCCCAAATAAAAGGCTCTGCTTGAAGTGTTTCAAGGAACAACATAGTTTGCTCCTGTGACCACTGTATGCCGCTCATAATAGAGTCTCACACGCACATCAACGAAAAAATCTATTAAACACACGTGCGTTCACAACGGCGTCTTGACGCGTACTGAAGTCGGCCGAGTAGTGTATAGAGGTACTAAGAGCATGTGTCAGAGGCCTAGTAGCATATCAAAGCAGTCAAGAATAACGACGTTAATAAGTCGGCGATTGCTAAACATCTACTGCTGTAGTCGGGCCGTAATCACTGGATGGAATTTCATAGGCCACGCGTATTTTCGACAGAACGCCATATTACATTCCACGGCTAGTGAAAGAAGCCATTGAAATCAAAAAACATCCAAATTTCAACCGGGAAGACGCACGTAGTACGTCCTTGATAAGTTTTCTTGGCACGTATTGATTTTTGAAAAGCTGTATATTTTGGAAACGATGATCGATTTGATCTTTCAAATGGCATTCAACTCAATTTAAATATTGCTTTAGCTAAAAAATCGGTAGGTTCAAAAATTTCGAAGCAATGTCAAAAAAACATTTTCGTCTATGATAGATCCCAAACAAATTTACCGATTTTTATCCAATTAACGGTACTTGGCGCAGTTTTTAAAGGAGAAACGATGATAAGATTTTGAAGTCAATCGGTATATTAGCCTGAAAGTTATTTCCAAAATATTAAGTAACTTTGCTAAAGAAAACGTAATTTTAATATTTGAAAAGTTGTAACCTTTGAAAGTAAGGTTCGGTTTTGATTTTTAAAAGGGCATTCGACGTAATTTTTATAGTATTAAAATATCGTAGAATACCAAAAAATAATTGGTTGAAATATTTCGAAGTTATGTCGAAAAAACACTTTTTTCAAAATTTTCGTCAACGATTACTTCCAAACGAATAAACTGATTTTGAGGCAATTTATGCATTAGATGTATTTTTTTGAGGAATAGTTTTTGTACTCAATCGGTACATTAATCTGGAAGTTATTAAAAAAAAATTGTTTCGTCACAATTTGTTTAGGGTATTTTCAAAATTTCTCAAAATCTCTTAGGCCCATTTGGTACAAAATTTCAGGAAGTATAAGTTGAGCGGAATCCAATCGAATGCCACCAACCGCGTTTCAATCGGTCCAGGCGTTCAAAACTTATGAGTTGTTGACACACACACACACTCACACACACACACTCACACACACACATACATACAGACATACTGACGTCATCGCGAAAATAGTCGAAAATGGTTCCTAAGCCCACAAAACGCGGACATATGGTGAAAACTCCATTTTTGAAAATCGGAGCAAAATAAGTAACCTTCCTATCTACATACGTAGTGGGAAGTTAAAAAGTACAAGTGTTTTAATAGATTAATATTGTATTAAACTGGAGTGAATGAAAATGAATTAAACAAAATAAAACTACCACGCCAAAGCTTAAACCTAAAAGTGCGATATTTTTTTAGTAAAATGTACCACTAAAGGGCACAGATCGTCGCCTAGTGTAGCTTTGTAGCATTTTTACTCGTTATTTGACCCTCCCGTTGGTCGAGTGGTTAGCGACCCTGACTACGCAATCAACGGGGCTCGGGTTCGATCCCCGACGGGGACAAGCATTTGTGTGATGAGCGTAAATGTTTGTATTTCTGGGTTTAGGTGTTTATTATATATATTATTCTGGTATTTATATATTATGTATTTCTATGTATTAGTATCGTTGACTAACACCCATAACACAAGCAAATATTTGCTTACTTTGGGGTTAGATCAGTAAGTGTAGTTTGTCCCGTGAATATTTATTTATTATTATTATTTATTTATTTTTATAATAGATGGCGTTAGCAGTAATAAAATTCTAATACAAAATGTATTTTCTATTTTTTTAATGTTTATGAAATAGCATTTTAATGGTAGATAATATATCTAGACATGAATTTAAACCACCACGTCAAAGCCCAAACCTTAAAGTGGGATACTTTTTCAGGAAAATGTACCACAAAAGTGCATAGAAAGTCGCCTAGTGTAGGGCTCGCTTCGCTCGCCATAATTATACTGGCTGTTGCCCAAGACTTCGTCCGCGCGGACTTCGTTTACTCCGCACAGCACCTCCCCCGTAGGTGACAGCTTGATAATATGTAGCCTATATGTTGACCCGACCTGTTAGTAATAGTCATGCAAAATTTGAAATAAATCCATGTAGTACTTTTTGAGTTTACCCCGGACATAGGAGTAGTGTAGAGGAGGCTTTAAGGACGAAAGATTGACTTTTTCTCTGGCAACACTGACCCAACCTGTCAAAAGCTAATTAGATCATCTGTTTTAATTTTTACTTAATTTATAAATATATTTATGTAATAAAAGTACAATAAAATAAAAATTGGCAAATAACGTTGTGATATAATAGATTTTAATAATAATTATCAAAAATTGAAGAAACAAAGTTTATAATATTGATCGACAGTAACGGTAACCTTTTTTTAAACAAAGAAGAAAGTTTCAAATTCTTAAACGGAAAACCGGGTAAGTATTAGTTATATTTTTTTCCCCTTTATTACACTTTCGTAGTATTAATAACTTTTAATATATTTCTTTTAGTACCCATAAACGTTGCAAGATTTATTAACACTGAATAACTCTTCTGGAAGAGTCCGAAATTTTGGAATTACTCCGAGTTTTTCCGACTTTGTAAGACTTTTTTCGACTTTTTAAATAAAAATAAACATTCATAAACTGTTACTTTCACTTTGTAAGTTATTTACCTACTTTTATCCGAGAAATTTTTCCACAAGGGAAATATTAGAAGCAGGATATGCAGTAGGATAATTTGTATTTATTAATATATTTTTCAGCTACAACGCATCAGACAAATGTTAATAGATCTGGAGAAGACTGATCAACAAAACTGTGATTCACTTTCGACACGAATCAATCAACTTCAAGGTATTTATTTTACACAAAATAAATTGTTTTAAACAATATACTAGGTGTATTCTTTATATTACAAATAAATAGTTAATTTATGTTGAGTTTTCTGGCATTCCTGAAGCCTTAGTACATCTACTTATATATTTCAAAACGGACAGTAGTAGGTAATTGTGTATACTTACGATTGTATGTTTTTGTCCACAAACTCAAGAACTAAAAGTCATATCGAGATCATTCTTTTTGTATTAAATCAGGTATATTATCTTCTACTATTAGGTAGGTAAATCAACTTAGGGAATAGTCCAAGTTTCATCAAAACCGGTTTAGTAATTTTTGAGATATTCGTCGGTTTACTTATTGAAATTCAATTAATGTTTTAGAAATTGCATTTTCGAAAATAATATATTTTAAACAATGGCGAATGTTACTGATATTGCATTGTTTAAAACTGTTTCAGCGTGTATATATATTTTACCTTTAACGTTGCTTTTTTCCAACAGATGAATTGAAAAGTGCCAAAGAACAGTGCGAGACCCAGGAATCTACGATAAGGCAGTTGCGAGAAGAACTCAGCAAATGTGAAGCTTTGTGCAAAGAGGTGGGTTTTATATATTATAACATATAGTTAAGTTAGTAACTGTCAGTTTGATAAAGGGGTCCATCAATACATATTTCTGGAAACCTTAAAAAAAACAGTGTGGTACGGGTTAAACTCGCATACCAAGGGTTCCGTACCTTGGGTTCATGATTCTAGGCAACGGGAAGTATCCTATAGGTTTCGTTTCCCTGTGAAATCGCGAAATATGCAACATAAACAGTCGTATCTTTTGACCACATTTTTTGTAATGTAATTAAAATTTATGGTTTTAAGATTTTTTTCGCTGTATTGGTTCTGGCTTCTTTGCAGAATAGGCCAACAGCCGTTCTGTCAGGCAGGTCGCAAAAGGTGACCGATTGGCTATCCGAGTCACTATCATCGTGACTACTAGGTGGTAGAGTTCTGCATTGTCTCGCCCGGATTTGGTACCTCCGCCTTACTGCTGTAATATCAAAATGTTGCTCCTGTAATATCAAAACCGCTCAGTCATATTTTTAATATGTTATTTTTAGAAGGGAAGTTCCCACAACGACTAATACGGTGTCTATAGGCGATGGTTGACACTTTCCATCAGGGGACCCATCTGCTTCTTTGCTATCCTATGATATAAAAAAAACATGTATATGTAAGACTGTTTCGTCTTGCCAAATTTCATAATTCTAGATCAATGGGACGGGACGGTGCCTATAGGTTTTAATTTCCTTTTGAAATCACAAAGTATGCGCCATAAATGGTAATATTTTATGATCGCGTTGAGAGATATCAAGAAAGAAGACGAAGGGTGTGGAATTACCATTACTGACGCCATCTTACAATGGGCGAGCTAAATTATCAGAGATGTCAAGAAAAAAGACGAAAGGTAAAAATATAGGGAGATCAGTATTTTTCCATGTATATTATGTATATTTATAGATATTTTGTATCGTCAAAAATAAAGGTGCAAATTTTTGGGAAAGATTTTCTTTATTGCATCGAACATGCATTTATGGTCGACTAAATTAGCAGGGCAGAATACTGATGACAACTTACAATGGGCGAGTTAATGTAGTATCAGAGATCTTTTCTAGCTAACTCATTGTAATTAATTTATAAAAGTAGACTGTCTGGACCGGACATGCGTGAATGAGAGGGGGAGAAGAGAGAGTGAGCGAAGGTGGTTATGGTCACGTGAGGTACGGGGAGAGGTATTCTCTACTTTCAGAGAACTTACAAAAGCCTTAGCGCAGAGTCGCAGAATTTCCGAAAATCCCCAGCTTGTCTGCATTTGGAAAATTAACGACTACTACGATTCTCAGAAATAGGAGGTGAGGGGGGAGCGAGCACGAAGTCACCAAAGGTTGCGACTTGGATTGACTTCGGGTCGCACGATCGAGGGAGTCTTGAGTCGTTCTGAGACTGCAAATTATTGCGTGCACCTCGGCATTGTGCGAAATGGAACATTATTAATGTCTGTGGGAAAGCTATCCCATTCCCATCTCACACGACTGCGGGGCCTTGCGGTGTGACCAGGGTAGTGAATGGAATCTGGCTTGAAGATTGCATAAGCCATCTTAGTCTAGTCGAGAAGTTGGAAACCTGCGAAAAATCGTTTCAAGTCTCGGAAAAATATGTACAATCATGCTATGGCTCATTTTACGCGGAATTATTATACTGAGAAAGACATTGTTTTTTTGTCTTTTCAGTCTAGTAAAAATTATAATTGTTATAAACAAAAAGAAGCAGTTTAGTTGTTTTGTTTATAGCTGAAAAACTTTAAGAGGTAGCGACGATTGCAAAAAGGATCTAAAAAGATAAGGAAAGTTAAAATTATTTTAATGCCAACAATGTCTTTAAAATATTCCTTAATTAACAATAGCATAACTTATTGACCGAACTTTTTGAAATTTTTTCAACGATACCTTGTTCGCCAAACTGTATCCATCGGTATCCAAATTTTATAATAAATTTTTAAAACCCTAAAAACATATTTTATACGATCAACTCTCGACAGAGCCTGCACGCGTCCCAAGTTACAGCTACGCGGAATCTAATTTTCATCGTCAAATAATTAAAATTAGTAATAATGGAGCTAAAATTCCGGGAGCTCCGGGATTTTTTAATCAGAAATTTCCTCCTCTTTTTGGATCTTTTTACAATTTTCGCTATTTCTTAATGTTATTCAGTTATTAACAAATAAACTCAACTGCTTTTTTCGTTTTTTGTTTATAACAATTATAATTTTTACTAGACTGTAAAAAAAATAAATTCTTTCTTAGGATAACATTCCGCGTCGAATGAGTCATTGCACATATTTTTCCGAGACTTGGAACGATTTTTCGCAGGTTTCAACTTTTCGACTAGACTATTCTCGAAACTTTTATTGTTGCATCTAATAAATAATACTCAAATACAAAAGTAATTTTAGACTCGACATGTAGTTAAGAAGTCATTGTCGCTATCATGTGTTTCTACTAATATATAGTCATTCACAGATATAATATATACATTTATATACAGCTACATATATATGTAGCCCAAATTTGTAGTTTGTGTGCTTTGAAGCTAGACTGAAATTTCTTTATCATCACATTTTAACAGTCCAACGGAAAATTAATGGTTGCCATTGGGGTAGAATAGTTCTAAATGACGATTACGTATAAGATGACGTAATTTAGACTGACTTGTTGATAGATGGATATAAGATTTAATCAATATAGCTGAAAAGAGGAGGATTCAGGTAGCCGAAAATAAAGAGTTGGAATTAAGTTTTAGGGCAGGTTTGCGTCTAGTATTCGATACGAACAGGCCAAAATAATAATGGTAATGAATACAATTCTTAAACGTACGACATTTTTAGGACTGCTTTAGGTAGTTCAATTGATATCGATGTTAGTTCTGTGATGTTACTAAATGTAATGATGTTATTCATGTAGTTGAGAGTTATTTATTGTGTAAACACTGTGTTGGTGGTCAGAACAGCGCGGTGCGGGCGGAGGTGTCGGGGCTGGCGGCGCAGGTGGCGCAGTGGCGACAGCAGCTCGCCGCCGCGCGCCAGCGCCTGCGCCTGCTGCGGGACGAGCTCGCGCGCCGCTGCAGGTACAGCGCTGCACCGCGCACTTGTCAATCCGAGTTAATATTATACTCATACCTCACGTAATCTTGTTACACAGAGAAAAAGAGGAAGAAAATCGTGAGCTGCAGGCCCAGCTGAGCGAGGCGCAAGATCGCGGCGCTGCGCTGTGTGGGGAGGCTCGTCGCGCCGTCTGCTCCGTGCGCCGCTGTCTGCGGACACAGCGGGCGCGATACCGGTACACGCACACACTCACACACACACACACACACCGCGCCGTCTGCTCCGTGCGCCGCTGTCTGCGGACACAGCGGGCGCGATACCGGTACACGCACACACTCACACACACACACACACACCGCGCCGTCTGCTCCGTGCGCCGCTGTCTGCGGACACAGCGGGCGCGATACCGGTACACGCACACACTCACACACACACACACACACACACACACACACACGCACACACACACACCGCGCAGTCTGCTCCGTGCGCCGCTCACGACTCACCAATTTGTCGGTTAGCGAGATAGGTGGTAATCCCGGACTGCCACATCTTGCAATGACCGGGACTGACAACTTGGATATATTCAGTTTCTGAAAGAAAACCAGTGACATCATGTTCTAAAAACAATGACACCGTCAGCGCTTAGAATTGAGGTCGCTAATTCAATCGCAGCCACTGGAAATAATGATATTAATTGTAGAACTATAAAGTGGACGATACTTAAATACATTCAGCGTATACAATGTACAATGCTAAACTTTCCGATGACATATTGCTTCCTAGGCATCCGCGATGGTCGGTTCGAAGCCTTGGTCTTGATCTAAATAAGCGTAACCAAGTATTTGCACAATGTAATAGACGACGCTCACCATATACTCTCACAACCATACCTACATACAATAGGCATGTACACTTGTCCTATCGATCCTAATGTTTCTACCACAGCGTATAGTTTACAATATACACACACATACCCACTGTTTTGGTCTTCAAACTCTCGAGACTTTGAGTTCAACTATTTCAAGAGTTAATAACGAGGTGAAATTCTAAAGCTAATTACTTCCCCATTTATTGTCAAACAATTGCCCTAAGCAAAGGTTTGGTCTCCCTTAGGGCGGCTTATAAGCTCAAACAAAAAGGCGTTTCGTAAAGGCTAACCGTTGGTTACCAGCAGAAAGAGTTTCGTAACTTCTCATCCGGGTATATGGTATCTTCACGCCCGTATCCCCGAAGGGGTAGGCAGAGGTACAACAAGTGCACCCACGATTAGCCGAAGATACTTGGTCCCACAAATGTGATAGGTGGTAAGCCTATCGCCAACCGGGCACTTTTCCAATCCCGGGCAACTTTGTGTTTATCAGAAAACTGAAAAAACATTTTTTTTTATGTGCCCGACCCGGGAATCGAACCCAGGACCTCATGTGGTCGACGCCAACGCTGGACCACTAGACCACAGAGGCGACTACTGCCTTATCTATTCCTGCCGCAATAGCTTCAGTGCTTTTCATTGTCGGTAAACTTATATTGTGCTTTTCATTGTCGGTAATATATCTTTGTCGTTACTAAAAATAAAAAATCGGTAGGTCAATCAAAAACGGTAAGTCAAATTTCATTCCGATTCGTGCATAACGTTAAACCGGTTGTGTTATCGCTTGCTGTGCACACACGCGTTAGAACAACTTGCGATCCTTACTAACATAGATCAATATTTTCCAGAGACTTTAAGAAATTTTAATTATGAATAACCTCAATAGCACTTTTGATACCGAAGATATACCTCACATGAGGGACATGAGTGTTGATGATTCATTGATTGAGAAGGAATCCCCTCCGCCGTGTATTACAATACGACGAAATAACCAATCGGAGTGGCAAGAACAATTTAAACAATTTCAAGATAGAATGCTGTCTATGTTGGAATCCTGGTTAGCTAAGCAGGACACAAAATTTGAAGAGTTGCAGAAGTCCATAAAATTTGTTGCTGAAAAATATGATGAGCTAAATCACAGGACTCAAGAAATCGACAGACGTGTGGTCTTACTTGAAAAAGAATTAGAGTCAAAAGAGAAAAATGAATCTCGCATGGTGGAAGTAGAAGCGAAAATAGAAATTATCGAACAACAAGCACGACGCTGTAATATTGAAATTAGTAATTTGCCTGAAAGAAGAGGGGAAAATCTCATTTCCATCTTTGACGGTATTGCTAAATTAATCAATTTTTCAGTGTCCAAGCAAGACATAGTGGCTATCCATCGAGTTCCACAACTCAGCAATAGCAACCAACGGCCCAAAAACATCATAATCAAATTTACAAGTCAGATAACACGTGACAATTTTATCTCAGCTGCTAGAATAGTAAAGGGAATTACCACCGACCAACTAAATATATCAGGTACTCCACACCGAATTTACATCAACGAGCATTTGACCTTAAGGAACAAGTCATTGTTTCGACAAACACGTGAAGCCGCTAAAGAGCATGGATTTAAATATGTATGGATTAAGCACGGAACCGTCCTGGTTCGAGCCAACGACTCTGCGCCTGTCTTCGCTATTCGTAGTGAGAAAGATCTCCTTAAATTCACACGAAAAACTCAAGCGCAATAAAAATTATACGTGCAATCTCTGTGTGGTAATGTACTCTGTGTTGTTTGTGCATAATGTTTCTTATACAAAGGTGTGTTTTGGTTCGATACATTTTTGCTCCACCTACCTACTTTCTGTAATATATAAACATGATTTAAATAATAACCTATTTAATATACATAAATATCTAAGAATCTGCTTGGTAAGTCGTAATATGGTTAAATATATTGGTATAATTTTACTTAACCTAGAAGCAGTAATTGCGTTACTAACTAGGATTGTTGTAAAATTTTATTTTTTCTTATATTTCATATATAATATTAAACTTTTTTCGATTAGATTCAGTGTGTTATGCCATTATATTAGGTTAAAATATTTATTGCACTTGCTTCATAATATAAACAGGCATATAATATCTTACCTGGTTTTTATCAGTTGTAATGAAATACATAAACGCATTGTAATCCATGTTAGTTTTACCGACCTATTATATTTTTACATAAACCGAATGCATAATAATGTATATATGTTTGCAATATTGATCATAATAATATATTCGATACCCAATTTACATTATCAACATTTCTCTGTGAAACATTTCTGTTTATGTTTATTTTTGGTATGTACTATAATAGTTTTAGTTAAATATTTAAATTTAAAATTTTATTATATCAACATTGAGACTTCATTAATGAAAAAAGAATCTAATGGTGAGGTTGTTTTGTGTGCGTTGAGGAGCAGTCACCTATATAAATATAAATTACTAACACCCACGGTTTATTATTGGATTTGTTTAGTTGTTCCGTCAAATATTTTACACACAAAAAAGTACACTACATTTTATGGAACTGTTTCGATTTCTATATTTACCGTGCGCTGTAAATATACACAGCTTTTTAATTTTAACCGAATAAATAACTGTAGCATACTCGTGACGAATCTACTTTTTGCGCATCACAATGATTGATAACAATATCGTTTTGTACTATCAAAACTGCAGAGGGTTGAGAACAAAATTAAATACGATATATATGAATATTTTAGCAGAATGCTATGATGTTATAGTTCTTACGGAAACTTGGTTATCTTCTAATATACTTGATTCTGAATTTATAGACTCGCGATATAAAGTATTTCGATGTGATAGGAACCGTGATGCAACTGGTAAGAAGGATGGCGGTGGTACTCTGATAGCGGTGCACCAGTCTATATTTACTACTCGTTGTACTCTAAATTCTGTAATCCCGCTTAACTTTGAGTATGTGCTTTTAAAATTTAAATCCCATAGTAGAAATAAATATCATATAATGTGTGGGGTGTATATTCCCCCCAACCAATTATCAACGGCATATGAATCCTTTTTTTATGCTTTACAAACAGAACTTGAAAATGCAAATGTGGATAACATATATATACTTGGCGATTTTAATCTACCGTATTTAGAATGGATAAAGGATAGTCCTTCAGCGTATACTATTAATCTTGTCAGTTGTAACACACCCCACAGTCAAATAATATCTAATTTCTTTTCTTGTTTAAACTGTAAACAATACAATAATATTCCCAACAGTCATGATCGGTACTTAGACCTGTTAATATGTAATGACGATTCAATATCTTGTGAGACTCCAATCAACCCACTGGTACCAGTAGATAGCTTTCATCCACCGTTTTGTGTAACCATTAAAATAAATCAGCAGGAATATAAATGCTTAACCAAGAACTTAGAGCCTAGATACCACTTTTTAGAAGGTAATTATGCAAATATAAACAATGACATTAAAGAGGTTGATTGGTCCGTCATTTTCAGTGATATTCCAGTCGAATTAGCAACGGATCGATTTTATGACATTATTTATGGTATTATAAGAAAACACGTACCCTTACGTGCACAAAGGTCTGACAATTTTCCGGTTTGGTTTTCGCCTAGTGTTATACATGTATTTAAAAACAAGGAAAAAGCATGGATTAAGTGGAAAAAATATAAAAACAGATCTAACTATGAAATTTTCTCTACTTTTAGACGTAGATTTAAAATTTTAACGCAAGAATGTTTTAATAAATACATTATTTCTATTGAGGACAATCTCCATAAGGATGTAAAAGCTTTTTGGTCATATGTTAATAGACAAAAAAAGAACACAGGTATCCCTAGCACTATGTTTTATGGGGACGACAATTCCACAACTCCTAGTGGCATTTGTGAGTTGTTTTCTAAGTATTTTAGCTCTGTTTATGAGAAAAACATTTCTAATAATTGCAGTGTGGATTTATCTTCCCGTCTATCAGATATTAGCCTAGATTTTATTTCTAATATAAATGTTTCTAAAGAAGCTGTAGCTAGGGAACTGGCTGACCTAGACATATGTAAGGGACCTGGCCCAGATCTCATTCCTCCATTTTTTCTAAAATATACTGCGGATACCATCAGTTTACCGCTTAGTATATTATATAACATCAGTATTCGAGAAGGAATTGTCCCCTTTGCCTGGAAAACTGCAAATGTTACTCCAGTTTATAAAAGTGGGTGCAAAAATGATATCTCAAACTATCGACCTATTTCGAAGCTTTCTATTGCATCAAAGGTTTTGGAGATATTAGTACATAGGGCTATTTATCCAATTTTACACAACGTTATTATTAAACAACAACATGGTTTTGTACAGAAACGTTCGACAATAACTAATCTTTTACTTTATACTTCATATCTGTTTGAAAGTATGGATGAGTGCATTCAAGTTGATGCGATTTATACTGATTTCTGTAAAGCTTTTGATAAAGTGGATCACATTTTGCTGCTTAAAAAGCTTGCATATAATGGTATTCGCGGAAATCTTCTACGGTGGTTTTCCTCTTACGTCATAAACAGAACACAAAAAGTTGTAGTAAATGGATTTTCTTCAAACCAAATAACAGTTACTTCTGGGGTCCCTCAAGGTTCAATTTTGGGCCCTCTTTTGTTTATTCTATATATAAATGACATTGGGGAATGTTTTCATAATTCTCAATTTCTTTTATACGCTGATGACCTTAAAATTTATCGCCAAGTTGAAACGATTGACGATTGTATAAAGCTACAAGATGATCTCAATCGATTACAAAGATATTGTCTTAATAATAAACTATTTCTGAATCTAAATAAGTGTAAAACTATCACAATAACAAAAAAAAACTAACATTATTAATTTCGCTTATTCTCTTTGTGATATCCGTTTAGAAAAAGTAACCACTATTAAGGATTTAGGCTTATTTATTGATTCAAAATTACATTTTGATGTACACGTTAAACATATTGTCAGTAAAGCATATAAGATGTATGGTCTTATAATGAGAACATGTTCTTCTTTTAAGCGACCCTCTTCATACCTTTTGTTATATAAGTCGTTGGTAAGATGTCAATTAGAATATGCTACAGTTATTTGGAATCCCTTTTTTACCAAGTACAAAGAAACTATTGAGATGGTACAGCGCAAATTTCTGCGATCTTTAAACTACAGATGCTTTCATTCCAAATCTTCATACTCTTCGTCATTAGTTAAATTCTCCCTACCTACTCTCAATGCTAGACGACTAATCTTAGATCAAAAGCTACTTTATAATATATGTCATAATAATTTTGATTGCAATGAGCTAACAAATCAAATATATCTACGGATACCAAGTGGCTCGCAACGTATACGAGAAACTCACCCGCAATGTCTCTTTGCACCAAAACTGTGTCGTACAATAGCAGGGGTTCGCGCTCCTCTGTGCCGTATTATGAAGTCTCATAATGATTATTTCACTGATGTTGATATATTCCAATTGGGATTTTCCTCATTTAAAAACAAAATTAATTCTAAAGTTGATCAGATTACTTCTGCCAATTTTCATTGATACTACAAAATATGCATTAGGTTTAAATAATAGTTTGTTCTAAATTTAATAGTTATAAATTTAGAACAAATTATTAAGAACTACTTGTACCTACAACAATCTATAACTTTATTTGCCTATATTCGCTACTAGCGGCTCGTCCCGGCTTTGCACGGGTAGACATTTATTTTTTAAACATATTGTGATAAACGTATAGTCATACATATATAGAAAATAGCCTATTTTAATTAGTGATAATGTAGCATTCAAATGATGAAAGAATTCTTAAAATCGGTCTAGTACTTTTTGAGCCAATTCGTTACAAGAGGAAGGATTTGTATGTAAGTAGCATACAAATCTTTCCTCTTTATACATTTATACATTAGTATTAGATGAGTACAAATATGAGTACTGTTAATGGATGTATGTGTGTATACGTGTATATGTGTGTGTATGTGTATATATATATATGTATATGTATATTATGTATGTGTGTATATATATGGATACACATATGCATGTATATATGTATGTATATGTATACATATATTAATCTGTTGTTAAAGCAAGAACATAACCGCCAATATATTATTGTCGTGGGTAATAGTGTTGGGTGTGCAATTAGTTTAATTAATTAAGTTTATGTTAAAAAATTATATTTATTGTATACCTGTTTTTTACCCCAAATAAAATAAAAAAAAATAAAAAAAATAGTTGCATTTATCATTGCTATTGGTTTCGCCAACTGTCTTTGTCATTCAAATAAATTATGATATTGTCAATCAACAGGGAACAACAAACGAAGATTAAAGAACTAGAGTCGACAATACACTCCCTTCAAAACCTAACACGGTCGAATCCAGAACATTTCGAGGCATGTTGCTCAAAATGCTGTCCTCATAAGGCGGCTAGGAAGGAGTGTGCGAGCGAGACAGAGAGATGTGTTTGTCCTCTAGCCAGGAGCTGTCAGACCAGTGCAAGCGAGCTGTCGTGTCCTCCGGTACCACCGAGGCGGCCTCCGAGAAAGAAACCGCCATGCGGAGACTTGGTGAGTCTGAACTTACATTACTTTCGTTCATTCTAGTTGTCCGTTTTGAATGTGACTGGTAGTTAAGTAATATGTTTTTAAATTATAAAAAAAGAAAAAAGTATTAAAACCAATGGTCGGATAATTAATTTAACCGTATTATTGTCAATGCAAATTTTAACGGTGCTTTTGTTTTTCGAAAAATGTTTTTGCGCGAATATATGGTCTTACTATTAATCATCCAATATATTTGTGGCATTGTTAGCTTATGCGTGTAGTTGTGTGTGTGTGTGTGTGTGTGTGTGTGTGTGTGTGCGTTGCGTGATGCGTGAGTGCGCGCGTGCGTGTGTGCGTGATTGTGCGTGCGCGTGTACATGCGTACGTGTGCGCATGCGTGCGTATACGTACGCGTGCACGCTTGTTTTCGGTGTTATAGCATAATATCGCCCGAACAACCACAATGAGATTTTTTAAATTAAGTATAAGATAATAATAAAGCATTGTTCCGCAGCGGTGCCAGTGGGAAGACATAGAAAGTGTCCCCTCAGAGAGTCTCACCCCCACGCTACAAACAGGCTCCGACAGTCGCACCTCCAGGCATTACAACTTCTGCCACCTCCGCTCACCGGTGAGTTCATTACATTCAATTATACTACATTAAATAAAAATATACATTTAATCTATAACGTTAAAGTCAAAACTGCACATTGAATATTTTTTAAAAGAATACTTGGGGCGTGATCTACAATCGATATCGAAGCCAAAAATATAGTTTTTAGAATTTTTGTCTGTTTGTTTGTATGTATGTCCGGGGTAAACTCAAAAAGTACTGCATGGATTTACGGGGGAAGAGCTGTGTGGAGTAAATGAAGTCCGGACAAAGTTGCAGGCAACAGCTAGTATTCAATATAGTAAAAGAGTATCTTCACGCCCGTATTACTGAAGACATACCAGTAGAGGTACAAGCAGTGCACCCACGATTAGCTGAAGATATTTAATGCCATAACGGGATAGGTGGCAAGCCTATTGCCAACCGGGCGCTTATCTAATACTGGGTAACGTTTTTTATCGGAAAACTGAAAAAACACATTTATGATTTGCCTGACACAGGAATTGAATTTAGGATCTCATGTGATTAACACTGACACTGGAGGACAGAGGCGACACTTACTTCTCCTTGCCGCAGCAGCGTTAGTGGTCGTTACTGACGTGTTCCGGTTTGGAGTGTAAAGTAGCCGGTAAACTTATACACGTTACATTAAGAACCCGCCAGAAGGAAGCGATATACCATTAATATATTGTTGCGAATAATCTAGAAAAGTGAAGAGTGAGAACAATGGAAGAAACTAGAAATAAAAGAAAGAAATAGCTGCTTCTATCGATAAACAATAGCTGCAGTTACCCAAACAGCTATGCGACAATTGACCTTCTCGCATAGGGCATAAGGGTGTAAAACAGTGTATACTATGACTTGTTTATATTCAGGTTGTTTATGCGTTATTTTTAGAACTTTCGGGAATATGGTCGATTTTTACCTTGTGTATAAATAAGGATGTATTGGCGAATAGCAAGTCAGTTTTATATAGCGATTCGGAAGCGATAGTTTAGACGATCAGTGTGAAGCGATATAGTTGATTGATATTTTTTAAACATAAATGATGAATGAGTTGATGAGCATAAATGTTTTTATTTCCGGGTTTGGGTGTTTGTTAAATATATTCCAGTATTTATATATGTATTTCTATGTATTAGTATTGTTAAGAATAGGTTATTTAATGGTAACAAATATTAAATTGTTTTCATTCGTGCCTAATAGATGGCGTAACTAGTATTTTAAATCATGCTATGGTTTAGTTATTTGTAAATGTATAAGGCTTTGATTTGATATAATAAATTTGTCTCGCTCTGAAGTATCAGTGTTTCAATAGTTACCAATAGGGTTGGTAAGCATCTCGTACCGATATTGTACAGTATCGTTGATCAGTAAGTGTAATTTGTCCCATGAATATTTTATTTATTATTATTTATTTGTGATACGGAAAGTGTTAATTTAGTGATTCGGTTTAGTCGATTAGTATTAGTGACGGTGCTGTTAGCCTTACTTAGTACGTACGTATTGCATCGTGGTGTATTGTACATTTGTGTTATAAATACACGGTTTTAATATAAGTGGTATTTTATTGCACAACTAGCTGTTGCCAGCGACTTCGTCTGCGCGGACTTCGTTTACTCTGCACAGCACCTCCCCCGTAGGTGATAGCGTGATAATATGTACCCTATATGTTGACCCGACTTGTTTGTTATATATAATATTCATGCAAAATTTGATGTAAAATCATGCAGTAATTTTTCAGTTTACCCCGGACATACATACAGACAAACAGATAAACAGATACAAATTCTAAAAACTATATTTTTGGCTTCGATATCGATTGTAGATCACGCCCCGAATATTCTTTTAAAAATAGACGAACTCTAAACACGTAATAATATTTTAGACATACCTACTTGCAACCACCATAACATACTTTTAAAAAGTAAGTTTTTGTGAAAAATTACATAGGTTTATATGCTTAATTATGTTTTAGTTTTTAGTTTTACAAGGTAGGTAATTCATACACTATTATTTATCGTACTTAAGAGCTTTATGTTTGGGAATTTTTATGAAAATATTTTAAATTTTTTACATGTACGTAAAAACTGTTCGTGGAAAAAAGTATCTACACGCCCGTATCCCCGACGAGGTAGGCAGAGGTACAACAACTGCATCCACGATTAGACGAAGATACTTGGTCCAACAATGTGATAAGTGGCCAGCCTATCGCCAACCGGGCACTTTCCAATCCCGGGCAAAGTTGTTTTTATCAGAAAACTGAAAAAAACGCATTTTAGAATTGCCCGACCCAGGAATCGAACCCGGGACCTCATGTGGTCAATTACGATACTGGACCACTAGACCACAGAGGCGACCACTCTTCGTGGAATAAAACCTAAATTTGTATTTATGATGTCTTTATGCGGATATACCACGGATTAAACTGGTTACGCCTTTCAAGGCCATTTCTTACGTTGTCAAAACGTCACTTGCATTTACACAGAGAAATACAGAGTTATAATACCTATCGATGAAATAACATTACTCCAGAGGGTATTCCTTAAGCCAAGTAGCTTTTTATTGGACACGAAAACTAAGTACTATAATAAATATATGGCATATTTCAATTTTTTTACGATATATTCGTAATATATCTAGAAGCGTTTGATATATTATATACTTGCTGTTGCCTGCGACTTTGTCCGCGCGGACTTCGTTTACTCCGCACTGCTCTTCCCCCGTAGGTGATAGCGTGATAATATGTAGCCTATATGTTGACCCGACCTGTTAGTAATATTCATGCAAAATTTGACGTAAATCTATGCAGTACTTTTTGAGTTTACCCCGGACATACATACATACAAACAGACAAACAGACAAAAATTCTAAAAACTATATTTTTGGCTTCGGTATCGATTGTAGATCACGCCCCAAGTATTCTTTTAAAAAAATATTCAATGTACAGTTTTGACTTTCCTACGATTTTATTATATGTATAGATTTGCTCATATGAGCGGCTACGCATTTTGCGCCCAACACCGCGTCTATTAGTATTTGTGCGATCTGTGGCTGTAACTATGTTGACATAATGCAGGGCGCGCTGCACGTGCAATCCAGCGTGGAGTCCGTGTCGGAGCGAGTGGAGCGCGCACTCGCCGCCATGACGGCCGCGCGCCAGCGCTGGAGCCGGCACTGCTAGCACACGCACACACACACACACACACACACACACATACACAGAGTGGAGCTTGTCACCATGACAGCCGCGCGCCGGCACTGCTAGCTCACGCACACACACACACACACACACACACACACACACATACAGAGTGGAGCTTGTCACCATGACAGCCGCGCGCCGACACTACTAGCACGTGCACACACACACACACATACACACACACACACATACACACACACACATACACACACACACACACACACACATACACACACACACACACACACACAGTGGATCGCGCGCTCGCCGCTATGACGGCCGCGCGCCGACACTGCTAGCACACACACATTTCACACTCACCAAGAAAGTAACAACCTAAAAATCATAATGAAGTTAGTAAAGGAATAAAATGTATAGGATTGACACAAACAAAGGGATGTTACAAAGTAACATTGCTTCGTAGTGAAACGATCGGGTCTAGCCAAATGGCATAAACGCTAGGAGAATAGAAAGATAAATGTATGGATTTGACATAAATATAATCGAACGCTTACGTCAAGTCCATACATTTATCTTTATATTCTAGCGTTTATGCAACTTGTCTAGAGTCTGATATATAAATTCGTCATCGTCTCTGAATAAAACGATACCGACGAAGATTGACCACGTGATTTAGCGCGGCTTATGTCGATCTCAGATATTTTATCCTTTTCCAACTTTATCTTTTTTATTTTATCAAATTATGGACAACGCAGCTAAGAGTTTACTAATAAGTACTGCAATAGGTACCTACTTGAATTAGGGTAATGACTGGCACTATTTGTTAATATTTTTACAAATAATATTATAATATAATGTAACAAGAACAATGTTATTTTTATTATGTACAATTGTTTTCTAGTCTTGTACTGTAATTTATATTTAATAAAACTTTGTTTCTACTGATTGTTTTGTTCTGACCTAAGAATAATAATTATTATCTTGAGGTTTTTATAAACGCGCAATGCCTGCCTCGGCATCGCCACAATATGCAATCCTTCAAGGATTCAAGGAACAAAGTTCAAGCAGATCCTTGGATCGCGCTATAAATTACAATAACAACTATACCTAGGATAACTTTTAAAGGTCCGGACAAATTTTTAAATTAAGAACTGAATGTTTAATTGAAAGTGTGTTGTAATTATTGTAAAATTTAAAAAAAAAATCGTTAAAAGTATCCCATTAAATTCAAGAATTGGAAGGAGAAATTATGTTATTTAATTTGCAAATTTTCCGCGAAATTTTATATGGAACTGCTGTGATGCAACAGAAATGAAAGGTAGTGTAAGAAGTACGCAAACTTATCCAAAGTTTGAAATTATAGAAGACCACAGCGGCACAATAGTCCACCCACTTCCACGTCACTTTCTTCACGTCATAAGGAAAGGCACACAAGTTATGTACTCGACGTACGTTTCACTTCGCACAAGGGTGAAGCATTAATGCTTGACGCTTCATAGAGCGAAGTGCTATTCGGATCTCCTGATTGTGCTTCGGTTGCGGAAAATTTGCAAATTAAATACCATAATTTCTCCTTTAAATTATGGATTTCCGCAAAGTGACGCCTGAATCTATTAAATATCAAGAATTGGATTCACCGACTCGTATGAATCAGTCTCCGGGCGGTGTGTGGGGTGCGGGGGACACTACAAGAGCCTCGCTCGATATTTTTGCGTAATTGAAATTACCTATATCCATGCGTTGTGTTTTTTGTGTCGGATAAAAATGAAATTTTGGGTTTTATTTTTTAAGCTATTGCATAGCTTCTATCGCGGGCCTTGAGCGTGGAGACCAAATCCAGAAATTCCGTAACGAAAAAACCTAACACCCCCCACTCCGACCGGCATCCATTCCATCTATCGATAAATACCAGAAATTTTAATGACTTTTTGAAATATCACGCTTGTCTCTTTAGTTCAGCAACCCGCCTTTAGGTGGCATTGGTTGTATTGGAAAACTACCGTAATCATATATATAATTGTAATTTCATAAGTTTATAAAAAATGCTATGCAATAGCTTTACCGCGGCAGTCTCCGAGTGCCACACGTCTTTTTTTTAATTACATAAATCGAATACATTATCGATTCTGAACAGCCTCTGAAAATTTGGCCGGCTCTAAAAGTAACCCTGTTTATAAACAAGTTATATAGCTTTTCAGATGGACTAACGATTAAAATGGGTTCAGCCAAATTAAAATCTTGTTTGAATCAAACTGTTTACCGTGTCGGGGTGCTTAACGCAGCAAAATTAGCTAAAATGGCGGCACATACTCCTCCATTCCCCGTGAAGCATCGTAGTCTGCACTTGGCTTAACAAATCATTTATTTAGCTATCCTACAGTATTTTCGGATGTTGATGGTAGGTAGTTATCTATATTAATAATTTCGTCAAGGGTTATGGTAGACTTAATCGAAACCTTACCTAAATTATAAAACGTAAAAAAATAATAATTTTGAGTCGACAACATATATCCGCAAAATTCAGATTGTCGAGTATTTTGTTAAAATAGTGATTAAAAATTCTAACGGTGCTGACAGACAAATCGGCCATATTTCTTTAAAGGTTACAAATATGTGGTGTAGATGGCGTGAGCATATCGTAGGACGGAGCGCAGATTATTGTAAAACTTATTTTCTCTTCGTTCATAAAATAGAAGAAATTAAAAAATAGCAACACAATAGTGTTGTCTTTATTAAATCAACGCAATAGTGTAAAGAAGACATCACATCACTACAGTGTTGCTACTTAAGTATATAAGATTGCGTATTAAGAGACTTCCGAGCGAAGCCGGGTTTTCATCTAGTGTAGCTATAACACCAAAAGGTATCCCCCAATTTTGATATCATCATATTTTTGAACTGTCCCTCACTGTGAAAGCAAATTTAGACGTAGGTACTCACGTCAAAAAAAAGTGCATATTTGCAGTTAGTCGTATTTAAGTGTGTGTAAAAAGTGTTCTTGTAACTATAGCCGTGGTTTTGGCATGATTCTGCTAACGTGAACGCTATGACGACACAAGTGTGGGCTAGACTAGATTAGTGATGTGCCGATATCCGTATTCGCGGATATCCGAGGCAAAAGAAAGATCCGTATCCGTTGCTCTTTAGGCGGATCTTTTATATTATTAGATTTCAGCACATGTGCGAAATTAAACAAACAGTGAAATTCTGTTAAATTCCATTTAAAATATTTTTTTTTTCTTAAGATTACATTTGGTTTTGATTTGCAAAAATCAAATATTTAAATATTACTTGAACTGAGTTACTAATTCTTCCTTAATAGTAGGGGAACCCAAGGGGGATTTTTTAATTTACTCGGGTGTGTCAGATTAATGAGGTGTGGGGGGGGGGGAGGGGTTCCTGACATACTGTTGAGGCTCTCCACCAAATATAAGCCCTTTATATAGAGGCGGGTAACTAGGGTAGAAAAAAATAAAATTCCAATAACTTAGGCTTGTGGATATTGTCAGACTATATTTTTTTTAGTTACTCTTACATCCTTTCCTTTATAATAAAAGAAAATCCAGACGCACTCGAGAATGACAAAACAACGTTTTCTTTGCAACTTTGTGACCCTCCCGCTCCCTTACGCTATACTGATTTTTTTTAAATGCAATTTGAGGGAGATAAAATGACACGGCTCCTGTGTCATACGCCATACGTCATGACACGGCTTCCGTGTTATCCGCAAAGGATCGGTTAAGGTCTTTAACATTATATCAATTACAAATCTATGTAATTCGTTTTTTATATCAAACAAGCAGATGGCTCTTCTGATAGAAATAGAATCGCTTATAGACACCAAATATGGTAATGGTGTATTGCTCTCTGTATGGCGGTATGGCAATGCCACATGCAGAAGTCTACCGGCTAACCCTCCTTACCCTACCGGCTACCTTACCCTCCAAACTGAAACACGACAATGACGATACCACCGATTTGCCTATTCCTTCCGTAATAGCGCCAATGCTATTACGGAAGGAATAGGTAAAGCGGTGGTACCAAATACTCGGGCGAGACTCTACCACCTAGTAGTCACGATGGTAATGACACGTTTAACCAATCGGTGGCCTTTTATAACCTGCCTGGCAGAACGGCAGTTGGTCTATTCTTCAAAGGAGCCGGACCAAGACGGGATTTTATAAACATAACCAAATATTTATTATAGAAAATGATAACATTAAGTACCTATATTAAAAGATAATATAACATTTATATATTATCGTATTAACATTAAGAAATTAAAAAAAAAATAATGTTACAAAGTTAAGATCCGTATTCGCGGATGTTAACAGCAATTATCCGTATTCGTATCGGCAAATATAGCTTTTTAACGATCCGGTACATCTATAGACTAGACTATCGTCTAATAATGACAACATTGATCAACATGTTTACACATTAAGGATAAAAATAAAACCATTTAGTTTTTAGTAATTTTAATAAAAAAAATTTTCTTATATACAATTCTCTACTATTATCACATTCATTTTACATTTTTTGTTGTAAGCTTAAAACTCCGTGTCATAACTAGGTTTTTATAGAATCTTGCGACAGGTACAAATAATATTTTCCTTAAATATGTCTACTGTGACGTTACCTTTAACTGTCGAAGTCAAGTGCGTTTTCACATCTGAATAAGGAAACCTATGGAAACGTTACAATGTCATATAGATACTTAGGTATGTAATAGTTTAGAAGACTAAATAATAGACATAATAGCGTCTTTGTCTAACATATGCAATGAAAACAACCCAATTCCATACGCAATAGTTTTGCTTTATTGACAACATTTTACGTGACGTCACGCGTGTGCCGAGTCCGCCATTTTGTGTTGCTATGTACTTACGTTGTAAACCATAAACATACTCTGTAGACCCTACTATACAGATTATAATAGTTTATAAATTTAATATAATTCAGTAGCAGTAGTATAATAGTATCGTCACAAATATCTTATTAGTAGTAGTACGATAGTATCGTACTACTGCTGCTGCTAAACGGAGTCTTAGTAACTTGGTCCCATTTCATCATTTGGGTACGGAACCTAAAAACCAATTTTGACTAAGATAATGTCAAAGCTAACTTTATTACAAAATTAATAAGCTTCAAGGATAGTTTTAAAAATAAATGTATACTGTATAATATGGTAAAATACAAAACCATAGAACAATAATATTCTCCTGATGGAGTACCACACAAAGTACTTAATCCGCCATGTTTTGTTGCGTAGGTATGTACGTTTTTTTCGTAGGTATGGCAGTTCCATATGTTTCCTTATTCAGAGATTTTCACATTATGAAGATCTAAAAATGTGATTCAATTGATAAAATAAGCATTTTTTATGGAAAAGGGGGAACAAATTTAGTTATTATTAGTAAATTTATTTGGCTGGAACAGCTGTTTGAATCTCACGTCATGTTTTTGATTCCCATAAACGTCTTTCTCTCATTTGGAAATCTGGTAATTATCAATATAAAAATTAGAAGATCCTAATTAAAGCTAATGTATCTTATAATATCTAATCGCTTGAAAATATAATTCGATCCAAAAGTTTCGTGCGTTTTCATGTGAGAACTGACAAACTTGAAAAATTTCAAGGTTTCAAGTGAGAACTGATTTATCTAGCCAGTTAGTATAAGCTTTTCTGCACCTAATATCTATTTCACCTTGAATATAAATGTCTACGCTTTGTCAGTGCGTTAGTCATGCGGATTTGTATACTTTGAAATGGCAAAACAAAATTTAAACTACATAGTTAGTCAAAGTGTCTTTCTTTAAGTAAGTTATAATATTATGTTCTTAAGGCGAGGTATTTTGACGCGCGCCAATACTATAGAAGTGGGCGGCGCGGTATGTTCTGAAACCGCTGGGAAACAGTTTAGTTTTCGGATAAATACTTAAATATACTTCAGCAAAACCAAAATTTAGTACATTCTTCTTTTTCATTTAAAACTAATCACCATATAAAAATCATGTGGAAAATTAGAAATATTATGAACAAATTACTCGTTATAGAGATTTTTTAGCTTATTTTCGGAATTTTATATGATCGAATAAAGTAAATTCTATCATGTAATGAGTTAGTACATTTCTTAGATTATATCTTCAGGTATATCGTATAATTTTTGTAAAACCTTTATTTAACAATCAATACATAAAAATATGATTAAGCAATCCAGTTTTTTCCGTTTGTCTCCGATGTCTCGTCTTAAGGATCGTGCATTAAGAGAACCAGGCCAGGCCGCATAGTAACAAAAACGTATCGTAACACAGGGGATTTCCATATTGCTTTCCAAATGTTATTCTCCTTTGTTGATCATAATAAAGTGGATCTTACTAATCATCTAGCTCTTTGTAGCTTAAATTAACATTATTAATGTTTCATCTATAATTACGTAATTTTATAATGAATACTAAAAACACGGAGGAACATGTACGCGCAATCCCGTTTGTCATCACATTGGGACGGGGTGATTCTGGGCGCATCGCATTTACCAAAATCCGCCGATAAAAAAACCGTCGCGATGCATGTAAAATATGTAAAGCGATTTAAGCGGATGTTTGTGATACGGTCTAGTAGTCCGGTGTCGGTGTTGACCATATGAGGTTCCGGGTTCGATCACCTGGTCTGGCAATTTAAAAAAAAGTTTTTTTCAGTTTTCTGACAAAAACAACGTTGTCCGGGATCGGAAGTCACCTATCACATTGTGGGACAAAGTAACTTCAAGTTGTATTTCTTAACTTAAAGTTGTATTTCTGATCTCTTCAAGAATACGGGCGTGAATGTATTTTTTATTTCTTTTTGCGATGCGACTCGCCTTTTGAGGCTCACACAGAGAACTCGATATTCAATGAGTTAAATAAAATGTGCTTAAAACAAAATCTAGTTTCGAGTACAAGCATTGCAGAACTCTAGATCTTCATCACTCGCGAAAGAAAAAATATTTAATCCAATAAAAATAAGTGAGTTAGCGAGTATTTTTAATGATGATTGAGATTTGTGATCAGGATGTTTAACATTTTGAATTAAAACATTATTGAAGTTATAATTAGCGATACTAGTTAGCTGTAATATTATCATATATAACTAATATTGGCTACAATTGTGGATTACTATGTAGTTGCTATCACAGAACATAATGTTTAACGACAGTAGAAAATATACAATTCTAATAATTGAAAATAAACTAAATTTTTGAAATCTGCTGTGGAAACTTTTAACTTGGGCGATATTTCTGTAATCATCTTGCGTGACGCTTCATGAATACAATTATATGTGTTTACAGTATATTTGTACTTTAAATCAAAAGACAAAACTTGTATCTTTAAATCAATTATTTATTTAGTGATACTTTAAAAAGATTACAAAGTTTGAGGAGGAGGAGGTTCTGAAGTTTAGCATATTTATTTGTCTTTGTTTCAAGCATGTCGCTAGCTACATTTTATACAGACGGATACAGATATCGCGAGGCATTTGAAGCGCACAGTCACACATCGCATGTTTCGAAAAGGTGTGTCCACACTTGCGACATAGTACCGAAGATTATCTCGTGACCGTATCAGACACACGCGTCAGTGCCGATTAATTTGGACGTATGTTGTCACGCAAATAATTGCCATGAGCTGCAGTACGATTTAATCTATTATGAACACTGAAAGAAACTGTTCAACAGAGAATAAACGGCAGGACGATGTATAAAGTTACGATTTACTAGCCGAGTCCCGTGTGGACGCTGGTCTGTGTACTGTCATGCATACTAAGTTACGCGTTACGTGTCGATCCAACGAAAGTTGTTTTTTTTCAAAGCATTTTCGCTATTGTCCGCGTGACCAGGAGACGTTCACATTTGCATTTATGGCACGTGTCGAGGTGCGGCCGATGGCACGGACACCGGCGCCGCCCCGCTGTTCACTCATTCATGCTCGCACGCATAATTATAAACATCATTGTTGCTTACATCAGTTTTGTTTGGCGACGAATAATTATTTAGGCACGCTCCACTGCATGCCTAAATAATTATTCGTCGCCAAACACGCATCTATATTTGTAATATTTTATCGTACCTGGTTTGTGACCATGTCAAACACAACCTACATTGTTCACATTTAGCGTAACACGTCCAGTAGTGAGCCACATACTTCGGTCCGACGTCATGTCACAAGTGTGGACGCACCTTAATGTGTGGATATTCAGTCGTGACGAACATTTGTAGATTCATGTCAAAGCATACGTTGTGAGGCATGTGGCGTGTGCCGAAATATCTGTATTCGCTTTTAAAATTCTTCATTCGCTTGGTTTAATATATTTGTTCAGTTTTTACGTCACAAAATTACCAAAAACATGAGTTTACATAGACAATATTATGTATAGTTTACTTCCGAGTGTTGCACTAATATGGTCCGTAGTACATGCAGTAGTGGTGCGTGGTGCGCGGTGCGTGGTGAGTGGTGAGCGGCGGTGTCACTTGGCCCAGCCGCGCAGCAGCGACACGAGCGAGGCGGCCGCCGAGGTGACCAGCGACGGCGCCGCCTCCTCCACCTGCCGCGGGGATGGTCACCACTGATACTCCACACTCAATACAGATCCACCCTCGAGATCGATTCCCTTCATTAACCGTATGCGGGATAGCAATGTCACATGCATAACGCTACTGGCTACCTTATCCTTCAAACCAGAACACAACGGCAAGCACTGACGCTATTGCGACAGAAATAAGTAAGGCGTGGTACCAAATATCCGAGCGAGATGTTGCAGAACTCTACCACCTATGTAGTCACGATGGTAGTAACACATATAGGCAATCGTTTGCCTTTCACGACCTGCCTGGCAGAACAACGGATGGTCTATTCTTCAAAAGAACGTGGACCATTAAGGGGATATTTATTTATTTATTTTATATTTTCCGTACCGTCGAGTGACAGCTTTTTAGTAAATGCGTTCGTGAGAGGTTGGTGATCGGTAAAAATAGTAAATTTTCTTCCTTCCAACAGTCTTCTAAAATGTTTTATCGCCATATAAATTCCTAATAATTTCCTGTCGTACGTAAAATATCTCATTTGTGTTTCGTTTAAATTTTTGGAATAAAATCCTAGTGGCTGCCAACCATTCTTTGTTTTTTGTTGAAGTACTGCACCCACACATTTCAAATGGCTAATAATGGCTTGATAGAACTATAAAAAAAAAACAATAATAAAATTAAATAAAAATATTATCGTATTTAAAAATTCTCCAGACTAGTAACAAATGTTTTAATTGGACTTGGTATTACTCTAGTGACTATCCAACATCATATACCTAGTATTTCTTCGATTTTAGTGAGGGTAACACATTGTAACATTTGCACGCCACAAAAAGGGCAAAATAGGAATAAAGAACATATTGTTAAATAAGATCTAATTATGTACCCTATTTATTGCAAATAAAGAAATTATTATTATTATTATAAACTGGCATCCGTGAATAGAACCATGTTAGCACTATGTGAAGGATGTGTTAACGGAACAGCTTCTGAATTTTACTGGAAACTGTAATATTACTGGGAAATTCCTTAAGTTTATATAGTAGTAAATCACGTGTACGGTGCGTGACAGAATGTGGTGCGATCATATCTGAATACGAGTGTGTCCTATCGTGCGCCGTTACATCACCTGCGGGTCGTGCTAGGACAGGTGCTCGGGCGGGTCGGGCTCGGGCTCGGGCCAGTGCGCCGTCCCCCCCTCCGCTAGTGTGTGTGTGTGTGTGTGTGTGTGCGTGTGTCACCTGCGGGTCGGGCCAGGTCAGGTGCTCGGGCGGGTCCGGCTCGTCGGGCTCGGGCTCGGGCCAGTGCGCCGCCCACGCCGCCGCCGCCTCCGCGCTCACGCCGCCCTCCACGCTACACAACACACACACTGATTAATGTACTACGTACTACAGAAGCAATGTGAAGTAGAAGTCGTGTTCTATTTCACGAACAGTATAAACAAATTGTCGTTAACAAATCGTCCAACCAATGTCATAATTAATCGGCACTAGTAGTGTAATATATGTAACGAAAATATAATTTTTTCGCGACCAAAGGTTATAACCGCCGTGAATTTCATGGTGCTTATTACAATAATATGTTTATTTCAACGAGTTACACTATTATAGACGATTTAAGTTACAGAATGGATATTAGGTATTTCACCCAATCAGAATTTTCATTATTATTTTAAATTTGTTTCGTTGGCATGCGGCCGCGGCGCCCGGCGCCCGCCTGTGTGTGTGTACGTACCGTCCCAGCGCGGGCAGGTCCGCGGCGGCGGCGGCGGCGAGCGCGGCCAGCCCGGCCAGCGGCGGCTGCGGCGGCAGGCCGGCGCGCGCACACAGCGCGGCCGCGGCGCCCGGCGCCCGCCTGTGTGTGTGTACGTACCGTCCCAGCGCGGGCAGGTCCGCGGCGGCGGCGGCGGCGAGCGCGGCCAGCCCGGCCAGCGGCGGCTGCGGCGGCAGGCCGGCGCGCGCACACAGCGCGGCCGCGGCGCCCGGCGCCCGCACCCGCCTGTGTGTGTGTACGTACCGTCCCAGCGCGGGCAGGTCCGCGGCGGCGGCGGCGGCGAGCGCGGCCAGCCCGGCCAGCGGCGGCTGCGGCGGCAGGCCGGCGCGCGCACACAGCGCGGCCGCGGCGCCCGGCGCCCGCCTGTGTGTGTGTACGTACCGTCCCAGCGCGGGCAGGTCCGCGGCGGCGGCGGCGGCGAGCGCGGCCAGCCCGGCCAGCGGCGGCTGCGGCGGCAGGCCGGCGCGCGCACACAGCGCGGCCGCGGCGCCCGGCGCCCGCACCCGCCTGTGTGTGTGTACGTACCGTCCCAGCGCGGGCAGGTCCGCGGCGGCGGCGGCGGCGAGCGCGGCCAGCCCGGCCAGCGGCGGCTGCGGCGGCAGGCCGGCGCGCGCACACAGCGCGGCCGCGGCGCCCGGCGCCCGCCTGTGTGTGTGTACGTACCGTCCCAGCGCGGGCAGGTCCGCGGCGGCGGCGGCGGCGAGCGCGGCCAGCCCGGCCAGCGGCGGCTGCGGCGGCAGGCCGGCGCGCGCACACAGCGCGGCCGCGGCGCCCGGCGCCCGCCTGTGTGTGTGTACGTACCGTCCCAGCGCGGGCAGGTCCGCGGCGGCGGCGGCGGCGAGCGCGGCCAGCCCGGCCAGCGGCGGCTGCGGCGGCAGGCCGGCGCGCGCACACAGCGCGGCCGCGGCGCCCGGCGCCCGCACCCGCCTGTGTGTGTGTACGTACCGTCCCAGCGCGGGCAGGTCCGCGGCGGCGGCGGCGGCGAGCGCGGCCAGCCCGGCCAGCGGCGGCTGCGGCGGCAGGCCGGCGCGCGCACACAGCGCGGCCGCGGCGCCCGGCGCCCGCCTGTGTGTGTGTACGTACCGTCCCAGCGCGGGCAGGTCCGCGGCGGCGGCGGCGGCGAGCGCGGCCAGCCCGGCCAGCGGCGGCTGCGGCGGCAGGCCGGCGCGCGCACACAGCGCGGCCGCGGCGCCCGGCGCCCGCACCCGCCTGTGTGTGTGTACGTACCGTCCCAGCGCGGGCAGGTCCGCGGCGGCGGCGGCGGCGAGCGCGGCCAGCCCGGCCAGCGGCGGCTGCGGCGGCAGGCCGGCGCGCGCACACAGCGCGGCCGCGGCGCCCGGCGCCCGCGTGTGTGTGTGTACGTACCGTCCCAGCGCGGGCAGGTCCGCGGCGGCGGCGGCGGCGAGCGCGGCCAGCCCGGCCAGCGGCGGCTGCGGCGGCAGGCCGGCGCGCGCACACAGCGCGGCCGCGGCGCCCGGCGCCCGCCTGTGTGTGTGTACGTACCGTCCCAGCGCGGGCAGGTCCGCGGCGGCGGCGGCGGCGAGCGCGGCCAGCCCGGCCAGCGGCGGCTGCGGCGGCAGGCCGGCGCGCGCACACAGCGCGGCCGCGGCGCCCGGCGCCCGCGTGTGTGTGTGTACGTACCGTCCCAGCGCGGGCAGGTCCGCGGCGGCGGCGGCGGCGAGCGCGGCCAGCCCGGCCAGCGGCGGCTGCGGCGGCAGGCCGGCGCGCGCACACAGCGCGGCCGCGGCGCCCGGCGCCCGCCTGTGTGTGTGTACGTACCGTCCCAGCGCGGGCAGGTCCGCGGCGGCGGCGGCGGCGAGCGCGGCCAGCCCGGCCAGCGGCGGCTGCGGCGGCAGGCCGGCGCGCGCACACAGCGCGGCCGCGGCGCCCGGCGCCCGCACCCGCCTGTGTGTGTGTACGTACCGTCCCAGCGCGGGCAGGTCCGCGGCGGCGGCGGCGGCGAGCGCGGCCAGCCCGGCCAGCGGCGGCTGCGGCGGCAGGCCGGCGCGCGCACACAGCGCGGCCGCGGCGCCCCGCGCCCGCGTCGCGCACCCCCGCCACCCCCCGCACCCGCGCCCCTCGCTGTACTCGCTGCAACACACACACACATGTTCTACCTACTCCTAGCGGAAAATACACCAATTGTGTTTTAATTTCACGTGGGTCAAGCTACTTACTACTTAAGCTTATAATTTGCAGAATTCCATTGCGCGAAAGAGACAAAACAACATTTGAACGACACCGTGCTATCAACTAACAGAGAGAAATTGTTCAATAAATTATTTTACTTTAGTAACCACACATTACAATGATTACAATTGTTGTAATCACTGCGCAGCGATGTAATACACGCAATAAAATACACCCACTGTGACAGTAATCGTTACTGATGAAATATAACGGTCGCGATTTCTCGCGCGTGATGAGATAAACAGTGACAAAAAAACAAATAACTTTACGATGTGATAGTAAAATAAAAGTAGCTATAACTCCCATTTCATCCCTGCATATACCGTGTCATTGCATGAAGCTTTGTCACGATAGATGCAAGTGCAGCCGCAGTAGCACACTAATAAAATCAGATTTACCTATTCTAATATCGAAACTAACCACAGCGCGTAATAATAATTATAATTTAGGTATTCTTTGAAATTGAGACCTAAAGAAACTTAAGGCCCCATTCCCTAAAAACTGCTAAAACGAGTGTTGCAGTTTTCAAAATTCCTTAATGAATAAATAGAATTGCTTTCTAGAAAAATTCGGTGGTAATCTTAATGAAACTGTTAACAGTTTCACCGAGAGATATTTTTAAAATAATTCTTAGTTTTGTAGAAAAAAAATCGTAAACTTCACCCAAAACCTTAAAATCGACCTTTTCCGTTTGCAAAAATGACAGTATTTATAGGCCAACGATTTTAAAAATTTTTAGAATTATTTTTTAATAAAGAACTATATTACACTTTCACCGTCTTAGTTTTTTATTAAACGACCCTATAAAAAAGTAATTTGAATACAAATATGCTTAATATTTTTGTCCACCATCTTCCATACAAATTTATATGAAGAATTTAATCGGTAAAATGTCAACATGATTTTTTAAAAACGTCCATCAAAAATTTCAGTATCCCCCCAGAATCAAAGGCGGACGCACGTCAGTTTGAAATTATTTTCTGACTTAAATATTCCATCAGGGTGGGTTGCGAGTGTAAATCACTTATGCTTACTTAAACTCTCATAAAAGTATTATTATGAAAATATTTTTAATTATTATAAAAAAAAAATCACGACAATTATTTATAAAATTAAGTAAGCAACAATTACTTAAAGCTTTTTTATTTTCACAAAATAAAGTACATTTTGCAACAAACCTTTCAGTAGTACTTGGTAGAGTTCTACAACGTCTCACATGTGTTTGGTACCACCGCCTTACCCATTCCTGCCGCAATAGCGTCAATGTTTGTCATTGCCGTGTTCCGGTTTGGAGGGTAAGGTAGTTGGTAGACCTATGCGTGTGGCATTGTCATTTTGCAACACGAATAACAACGGATAGCACCATTAACATCTTTGGTGTCTTTAGGCGATGGTTTCATTTTCCATCAGGAGAGGCATCAGCTTGTTGCTATCTTACGAATAAGAAATAGAGACAAAAAATTGTAAATATTTATTGTTTTATAAAAAAAACACGCTATTCAATTGACATAAAATACGAAACAAGTGAAAAAGTATGAATTTCTAGAAATAATGAAAAACTCGGTCTTGAGACCGTCCGTATTTTTGGTAGTTATCGTGATCCCTATACAATAAATAAACACGCCTATGTAAATATTTTTGACGTGACAACGTCTTATAATTCGATAGAGCTGGCTGCACGCACGAAAAAACATGACTCATGCGGCGTTACCTCGCTCTGAGGCGTTCCGTAAATGCTACCATTCCATTAGTATTTTCTTAAGACGTTGTCACGTTCAACTATCGTCTGTAAACCAACTTTACAGACAACCGATTTTTTCAAACTTTTTTGTTTCGATATATGTTCTGTGGAAATAACTATATAAAATAATTTTTAATGAATATAAATAAATTAATTAGTGTTTTCTTAATTTAGGTCGACTCATGTCACAGTATTGTTGCGAATAATCTTGCGACCAGTGTGAAGCAAAGTGACCAGTGTGTAATACAGTGAATAAGAGAAGTGTTTTAGTGATACAGCGTAGGCGGTTAAGTTTGGTGTTAGTACAGCGAGTGAAACCAGTGTGTATAGTGTATTTACGTATTTCATCGTAGTGTATTGTACCTTAGTGTTGTAAATACACAGTTAATATAGGTGGCGTTTTCTTACAATTACGATTCCGAAGCACATAACAGTATAAATGAAAATTGGTGATCATAGAGGCATTTTTATTTACTAATTTACTAAAGTGCTTGATTTTGACGAATCGGAAGTGTAACACTACTTCAAACGCTTTTGATTATGAGGCGTGCAATATGTTTATAGTATTTAAGAGTCATATGTAATATTCAAATTCCTATATTCATAAAAATTTGTAAATTGGTTAACTCTGCAGGCTATCCCTGAAATTTTCTGCTAAATTGAGGTTTCAAGCTCGAAGAGTTAAAAAAAATAACAGTTTATAAAATTGACAGTATTTCAATTTATTAAAAACTGGTTATTTTCAAAATGATGGTCGATTTTAATCTTTTGAAAGCCATTTAATGCAATTGAGTCTTAAATGTTTGACTTACTACAAAATTAATTGATTGAAAAACGACAAAGAAATATAAAAAAAATTGTTAAAAAAAATTTGCTATTGATGAATCCCGAAAGAATTAGTCGTTTTTATCTAAGTTACAGTTTTAGACAAAGTTTTTAATTAAAAGAGCTGTTAAGGCCTAGAAATCAATGGGTGTATTAGTCTGAAATTTATTTTAAAAATATGAAATGATATTTTTGTAAACAATAAAATTTTAATATTTGAAAAGCTGTAACTTTTGGAAACTTAATTCGATATTTGAAATGGTATTTGACGTAGTTTTTTACGTACTAAATTATTGTAAAAGGTCCAAAAATTATTAGTTCAATTTATGGAAGGGAGGCAGTTTTTTGAGGAAAAGAGCCAATTAGATTTTGTATTCAGTCGGTACATTAATCTAGAAATTATTTAAAAAAAATGCTATTTCGTCAAAAAATTTTTTTAGATTTGATCCAAATTTCTCAAAATTTCCTAAACCAAATTGGTTCAAATCTTCAAAAAGTCTAAGTTGAGTGGAGTCCAATTGAATGCCATCAACCTCGTTTCGATAGGTAAAGTCGTTAAAAAGTAGTGCGATGTTTGCACGCACATACATACATAGACATACTGACGTCATCTTAAACCGTGAATATCTGGTGAAAACTCGATTTTTGAAAAATGAGAAATTTCTATCTATATACGTAGTGGGAAGTTAAAAATATTTTTTAAATTTTCTACTATGTCACAGTATTATCAAAGCATTTTTTTTATATTCTTCACATACCCTTGTATATAAAAGAGAAATTTTAAAAATTGCTTCAAAAAGTGAACCAAAAATATGCAGTCATTACACTTATATGACTTCATCCAATTTTCCCCTACATATTCGAGCAAGCGTAATAGTAGCATAATATTGAATAATAATGATGCTTCAAAATTTATCCGCTAATACTTAGAAAAATTACAATGTTAATCGAGATTTAATAAATTTCCAAACCCACAGCATTTTTTGAAGAATATTGTTGAAAATATTGTTAATAATTTGAAATGGGGTAAATAAAGAAAGCATGAGTTCCGCATTAATCTACTAGTTACACTATTCAACTCTGAGCATGGGCTCCCTTGTTTCATTAAGTCAAATTTTTAATAATAGACCTATTAAAGTTGGCAAATGGGGCGATGAGAGACACCACCCGTTTTACTGAATGATTAACTTGTGAGTCCTAGTAAACATAAGAATCGGTCAACGTTCCGAGGTAAATTTTATATTATTTTAATTATGAAATACTTATAAGCATAGGTGCTGCTTGGATGGATTATTTAATTACAAACAAACTTTATATCAGAATAATAAAAATAACATCGGTATATAAATTACACAAATTGACTTAACCCCAAAATAAGCAATTTATTTGTTAATTATGTGTTACTTAATGATATGAATACATAGAAATACACATAAAAACACTCAAATATGTTTATTAAACACCCAAACCCAGAAATACAAACCCTATGCTCAATATATGAATGCCTGACCCTGTGGGTAATCAAACCCAAGCCCCAATAATTGCGTAGTCAGGGTTGTTAACTATTTGAATAACAGAGCGGTCACCAATGGCTTCACTCACATTAAACAAAAACTTAAATTTAACCACAAATAAGTCATGTTGTAAGACTGTGTACTTTTATGTTACTGAATATATGTAAATATATAGATACGTAAATTACTATGGTCCCTTGAGGAGATCGGTTCCGATTTGATTAATTTTGTGATACATTAAAAAAATTAATACTTTTGGTCGATTTTAATATACATTTAATTTACGTACCATGGCTCTGTACTATATTCTGAAGTATTAAATATTTAAGTAATTAAGTATTAGTACTTAATAGCAGTTTAATCAAAATTATACATTATCAATCAGTTGTGAATAACATAATGTATTACTACGCGTAGAACGCGTTCACTATGGCTCCACCTTGACTTTTGCCAAATCAATGTAAAATACAAACATTGCGGTTTTTGTAAGTGTCATTACGTATGTCGCAGAAGAAAACACGCAACGATTACACAATTTTTAGACCTAGTGTGGGCCATAGTGTGACGTATGGTCGACGTATATGATTAGTGAAATATATGGATGTGTGTGTTCAATTTTAAATTCCCACGAACGGGGACTAGCCTCTTAAGGCGTCTATGGAATCATCATTTAATTTGTGTTTGGGATGATTATAGATATATGTATTTTGTAGAAGAAAATACCCTTTCGCACTCTACACTAGTTGACAGAATGCACATTAACACGTCTTGAGCTTAAGTAAGGTTTATTTGTCTTTGCGCTCCTGCATAATATAAAGCCATTTGCATTATTTATGATTCTAGATCATTTTGGCAAGTTGCTGTGAATGTAGAATGAACTGTTCTTTTATTGACATATTTAAGACGCGTTTTCTAGACGCTTCTTCATTTTGACAATGCTGTAGGATAGGTAAGTGAATGAACTCAATAAAATGGCGTCACGTCAAGCCGTCAAATAATGTCCCCAACATCAATTTTATAGTTCTATCGACATAGACTTTAAGACTAGTAATTTTTTGGTAGTATTCGAATATTCGAATATATATTTATTTAATATTCGAATATAAATTTGGCAAGAATATTCGAATATTCGATTGCAACTTCTAGTGTTAGTACAGCGAGTGTGACAAGTGTGTATAGTGGATTTACGTTAGCTTATCAGTGATATTTCATCGTAGTTTATTGTACCTTAGTGTTGAAAATACACGGTTTTAATATAAGTGGCGTTTTCTTGCAAATTACGAACCCGAAGCACGTAACATTAATATTATAAATGCGAAAGTTTGAATGTTTGGATGGATGGATGTTTGTTACTCAATCGCGCAAAAACGACTAAAACGATTTGAATAAAATTTGGCACACAGGGAGACGATGACCTGGAATAGCACATAGGCACCTTTTATCCCGGAAAAATTAGATGATCCCGTGGGATTGGCAAAAACTTTTATGATGCAGCGAGCTGCACGCGGCAGCTAGTTGATAATAAACCACTTGTTTGTTATCATTAATTGTCACAGTGCTATATACACTCTACCGGTGAGCGGTTGCAGTTTCCACATTCTTGTGGTTGTCGTGAGTTACAAATTGATAAAGTACGAAATTGATTACTCTGATCAAAATCTAAAGTGGCTGGAAACAAACCACAAAACTAGTAGTCGCTGGAGTTGAAAATATTAAAAATTTAAATCAAGCCATAATTGACGCAGTGTAGATCAGCCTCACTGGGCGTACCGGCGACCTAATAAAGATAACAACGTTGTGCCAAAGTGTGAAGGAGATCTACAATATGCGACCTCATTCCAAGATTTTGAAAAAAATACTTCTCGATTTCAGACTATATTTTGTTTCTTTAGGATAAAATGGATTCTCGTCCCATCCCTTTGTAAGCAGATATATTTTTCCCATTACCAAGTCTGTTGTAATGATAGAATACGCTCGCGCACATATATCTTATCGCACAGTCGTTATCACGCAGCATACACGTGAGTTATTAGTATATAAGTTTGATGTAAATCCCAGTAAATTACAGTCAATAAAACACATTTATCAACCGATGTGTGACTGTCATTTAGTCGACGTAATATCTGTCATCTGTACAATACTAAATGTTAGTATTTGCAATATGCTACTTATACACAGAAGAAACAGTGTAGAAAATAGCACACAACCTTAAAGAGCACCAGCTACCATTGAGCAATTTTGAGTTGAAAAATGTATTGTCAGCAATGACCATGATGCTCAGTTCAATAATCTAACTGTATAATTTTTCGGAAAAAATAAAAAGGAGTGATATGATAACAAAGTCATATCTCATCAAAGGCTTTCACTGTGTTAGACTAACATACTGAAGTGCTTAAGATTACTAGCTGATCTATCTCGACGAAGCCGCACTGACGGCTAGTTATTCTCTAGGTATTTTAAGAGTTATTTGTTAGTAACAGACTGCAAAATAGCCTGCAGAAAAAGGTCGTAAATGGCTAGTTGTTGGTGGCATTTTTTTCTAAATCAAACAATGGTTTGAAGAGCTTAAGGAAGTAATTAAGAAGATGGATGTGTGTGTGTGTGTGTGTGTGTGTGTGTGTGTGCACCTGAGGCAGAGCGGCTGCGGCAGGCGCACGTCCAGCGTCCAGGCCAGCAGCGCGGTGAGCTGCGCCGCCAGCGCCAGCGCCGCCGCGCGCCGGTGCGCCGCCTCCCCCGCACCCCCCGCCCCCGCGCCCGCGCCCGCGCCCTCCGCCGCGCCCCCACCCGCGCCCCCGCCCGCACCCGCCGCGCGCACTGCAACACAAATTTTGAATTTTCATAAAAAATAAAAAGAAAACTTTTTTTATTATTTTCTTTGTTTTCGTTTTTTTTGTGTTACAAGTTTAATATCTTAAAATTACAGGTTCTAAAAATTTATTGCCTTCTTTTTTCAATTTGTTTATATTTGTATTTTTTTTTAAATTTTTAGCTTTAATTTTCAGTATCGCTATTGTTTTTCATAATTTTATTTTTTCTAAGAGTAATTTAAATGTAATAAAATATTATTAAGTCACAAACTTCTGTCATTTTGAAATACCTGTTTATCGCCTTCTCAAATATATGCAGTAAAAATAGTGTTAAAATAATTAAGAGAATGTTGTTATTACCTATAACTGAGGCAACACTTAGACCATAATAATTGTAATTTGTCGTTTTGCATGTATTTAGTATATTATGTCTTATTAGCAGTACTCAATAAATAAATAAACATTACCACCATCACCACCACCACCCTCATCTTTGTTTCTCCCATGTTGGTCTCGGACTCATTTGAGGAATAGGCCGACTGCCATTCTGCCAGGCAGTCCCAAAAAGGCAACCAATTGGCTATACAAGTAACTACCATTGTGGCTACTAGGTGGTAGAGTTCTGCATTCTCTCGCCCAGGTCTGGTACCATCACATTACCTAATCATGTTGCAATAGCATCAATGCTTATCACTGTCTTGTTCCGGTTTGAAGAGTAAGGTAACCGGTAAACTTAGGCATGTGACATTAGACCTAGCTACAAGATAGCAATGCAGCATTAACACCTTTAGTGTCTATTGGCGATGGTTTCTCTTTCCATCAGGAGACCCATCTACATGTTTATTATAATGTAAAAAAAAACCTACAGCCTCCTCCTCCTCCTCCTTGAGTAACACCCGAACTACTCACGTCTATCCTCACTACTAGTTCCACAACATCGTACCCGAGTATTCAATATAAATTTTCAGAGGTACTTCAAAATTGATATGTACGATTTATGTAATAAAAAAAAAAAAAATTTGAAAAATTCAAAATTTCATTTCTATCTGACACAAAAAACAAAAGGCATGGATATAATTTCAATAACGCAAAATTCGAACTAAAACATTTGAGTACCTTTGATCGAATTAAAAGTAATCGGGAAAAATGTACTTATAGCAATAGATTACATAATAATTACTATCGTAATTATAGGTGGATGTAAAATGACACAGAGTCAGCTTTACAGAGTTCATTTACAAGACTCAGTGCATGCAATTCATGAATTTAGTGGGATATTTTTAAGAAATATTTTTATATTATCTTGTAATAATTCACAATAATAATTAAAACACACTTTCATTTTAATATTTAGTTCCTAATTTAACAATTTGGCCAGCCCTTTAAAATTAATTTGTATTGTACCACCACCTTACCTATTCCTGCCACAGTCGCATTAATGCCTGTAATTGTGGTGTTCCTGTTTGGATGGTATGGTAGCCAGTAAGCTTTTGACTCGACTCGGGAAAGATAGTAAAAGCATCTAGAAATACTGTACTAGCACAACTCCAACTAATATTTGATGCATCATATTTTCGAGAAAAAACCCAAAGGAATGGGATAAGAGTTATGATGTTTCACAATAAACGAGGCAATACTGTTTTGAAAAACTACTGACATATTCTCCTCTTAAGTCATGTTTATAAAATGTTTTCCAGGGCCACCACAAATGATCTCGTGCATACACTTGATGATGTTTAGGCCCAAGAATAGGCCTGATTACAAAGAGACTTTAAAACCATAGACCATATTCACAGTGTGCCAGACTGCACAGAAAACACGCAGAGTATAATCTGCCACTGTGTTTTGTGAACTGAAAGATTGTCTCTATTGTACCTGGTCTAGTTATGAGAAAGCTTTTGACTCTATTGAACCCGGTCTGAATCCTTACAATGGTGCCAAATCTTCAAAGTATAAAATCAGCAATCTGAATCTATGCACATGAATGAGATGTCTTTTTGGAAAAAAAACAAGACAATTTTCAATGAACACTCTATAAAGGGAATCCTACTAAATTATTGAGAATATTCTAACAATGTAGGACCTAATGTTCTTTAGCTACCTAGTGATGGTGGTGGCCTATGACCAATATTATTACTTTAATATTGGTCATAGGCCACCACCATGAAGTAAGTATACTTTGTATACTTACTCCATGCTTGGAATTGTCCATAATCACAGTCCACATCAATCCAAGGGGCAACAATGTGTAATTGAGGTCGTTGAGGTGGCTCTTCTTCAGCATTTTCTCCTACAAACTCCAAATCTTCTATACTGTCACTGAAATACAAAAGTTGTTTTTATCATTAGAGTTTTATTGACAGGAATTAGACTTTGTGGACTCCACTGTACTTTAGAAGGAAGGTTACATTTTGTGTTTGCCATTCTTTGTCAGGATAAATAGCCCAGCTTGGGATTTAATATCAGGAAATAACTTACCACAGTCTATACAAATTATAATTGAGGTGACCAAACTAAATTACATTGTGGTGTTACATCAATGCGATGCAGATAGCATCACATTATTAACAAAGTTGGTTTCTCTATAAGATGGTGGTAATCTTGTTGCTTTCCTGATGGCTTTAGATTGCTTGCTAATATATATTGAAAAAAACTTCAAAATGCAATTGGATTAAAAATTTAAGCTAAAATATAATATTTAAAGAAGACTTACCTGGTATCATAACTTATGTAAACTGGGAATATATATCGATTAAGTTGTCGGATCCTAGATCGTCGAAGGGCAGCTAAAAACTGGGCTTGATCATTATACAAACTTATAGTATTTTGTAGTTCCACCCTTTGCATTTGGGAATGTTTATCTAAGTTTGAAACTCTCTTCCGATATCGAGGCAACTTCACACGTAGTTCACTGTTGTAAGATACCAAATTGGCCAAGTCTTTTTTTAAGCTATCTATATTACTTCTGCGTTGTTGGATTGCTAGCCTTAATATATCTAAAGAGTCTCTTGCTTTTTTTGTTTCGGTAACTAGTTTGTCTTTTTTTAATTTATCAACCAAGAACTTGTCACATCTATTTAAGGCTAGTTGGCGGTTATGTCGTAGCTGCAATAGTTTGGCTTGCTTTTCAGAGTATCTGGAATTAATAATGGCAATAGATTTTTTAATTATCATTGTGAGATCCAAACTAAATGTAGAATGTTACAATACAGATACTTAAAATTATATTTTTTTATTATTGTTTTAAATTTTACACTTGTACTGTTTCACAATGAATTGTGAAACAGTACAAGTGTAAAATTTAAAACAATAACTATGACGGAGTTTCATCAAGTGCCGACGATGGAAAGCATAAATTATATTTTTTTATAATGTGCTTTGCAAATAATTATATAAAATATGTTCTCTATTCCCTTTACGTATCAAAATTATTATTACACTGGTTCCCTTGTGGGTTGACAGAGTAAACCAAATCACCACAGTAAGATAAGTGGTGAATATATAAAAGAGAAAGGTAAGAAATTAACAGACTACATTATGAAAATCTATCTAATGATGATGTTGGCAAAATGGCAAATCCGATTTGGATGAAACTTGTCAGACAGGTAGATGGTGAACTGGAATAGCGCATTAGATACTTTTCATTCCAGAAAAATTAGTTGTTCCCTGGAATTTACCAAAAGCTTTTATAATGCAGCGGGCTGCACGGTGCAGCTTGTTATATTTTCAATGCAAAAGCTTTTAGATGCTTGTTTGTGCACAATCATGTCAAAACTTAGATGAAATTCGGCACACAGGTAGATGATGACCTGGAATAGCATGTGGGATAAGTTTATAATCAAAAACTTGAATAATGTAGTATCCTACATGGTGCAGTTAGCACATCTATCTCACAGCAGGTCTTCTTTACCCAAAGCAATGTCACTATATGATACTTATGTAAAGTTGGTCAGGTCGTTAGCTGATTCAGCATCTTGATTCTCATCTTTCTGAGTACAAATCTTTTGTTAATTATTGTAACTATACGTCTTTATAGCCACATGGCATACAATTAATGTTCTATTATTACTATCATAATGGACAAGTAGTTCTTGGCTGTTTCCATCCACTTATTTTGTTACACAAACACAAGATATCATATGGGCAGAGCTCTCCTGATAGTAATTGACTGTACCTATTGCAATGCCTGTAAGATTTGTGGGTGTGTTACTGTCCAAGTGACTGGTATGTAGTTTCTTTAAAGATTTCACTCCCAGAAATAGGTGCACAACTTTCCCTGTTTATATAAATATGCAGCAGGTTTGTTGAGTTGCCTTTGGTTTCCATATCTATTTTAATCTATTTTTTTTTTTCAAATAAAAATAAGCTACATATTTGCGGTAGTCTCTCTACTTTTCCACCTTCTACCTATGGATCACGATTCTAAGCTAATATAGCTAGTTAGCTAGCTCTATTAAGACCAATATACTGACATATATTTATTTAACACATCATATTAAGACAAAGACTCATTATTATTTGTTCTCTATTTATTTCTTTTCTTTCTTTCTGCTGTTATTGTATTAATAATTCATCGAATCGAGAGCTTGTTTTCTTATAAATAAATTATTGCTTCACTTGGTAAGGTGCACGTAATTGCATCACAATAAATGAAACGTATGTTTAATAAAAATCATCATCAAGCGTATCACAAATTTAAACCTTTAAATTTTAGCGAATAATGCAACTACTTACCGATCTGTGTAACGCATTGATGAGTGAATAAAATTACCGTTCCTTATACATTCGGAGCAGTAAAAATTCTTTTTCGCTGTGTAGCACAACATACACTTCGAATAATGACCGTCATTCTCAATGTCAATAGAGGAAACACGAAAATCTCTGGGAGCTTCACTCTCTGAAGAATAACTCATAGCCATGGTTTTTAAAATTTAATGAATTTACATTCAATAAAATTTAAAATAATTACATCGTAAGTTTATCGAATCGAACTTAATTTAACACAATAACTTGTCACTTGTCAACATTCAAATGTCACATTCAGCTGTGTCGACTGTCGTTTTTCTGTCACTTGTCAGTGTGGATCAGTGCTGCCAGTCGGAACTGTGTTTGCAGGATAAAATATAGCGGTTTTGTATAAAATACAGTAAATTAGCGCTTCTACAGTAAATAAAAATAAACATATGTTTGAAAAATCACATTAGAAAAAGCTGTCCGTATCTCTGAAGAGGTAGACAGAGGTACAATCAGTGCACCCACAATTAGCCGAAGATACTTACTCTCACAATGTGATAACCAATCCCTGAGCAACGTTGTTTTTATCAGAAAACTGAAAATACACACTTTTCTATGTTATATAGATAAATTCTTATACGTATTGAAAAGAGAAACTATGAGCTTTTTTGTTAGTTTTTTATTTATTTAAATATATGCACAGCAAAGTCCAAAAGTGGACTAACTGCTGCTAACGGTCATTCTCTACTAGCCTAATTTACGCAAAAAATAATACCTACCTACTATGTAGCAGGTTCATAGAATTGTTGGATTTCCTCGCGAAAATAGCATTTCGCATAGATAGAACAAAAACACTAAAGCCCATATATATATATATATATCTTCACGTCAAATACGGGATAGGCAGAGAGAATTGAGTGTCATATGTCACAGTCCATACAGACTTATCTTTATTCCTGCACATTCATAGCACTCCTTATGTCACGCCGGTTTCGAAGATTCTTGACACAACTGACTTGGATAGCACTCGATTAATTCGATCACGGTCCGTCAAACTTGATCTCTTCCGTTACCTACGTTCTATTTATATTTGCATAGTATATCTGTTTCGTTAATCATTCATCTGCCTTTTTCTCAACATGTCGGAACCAACGGAGCCTTTTTAATTTTAACACCGATACTGACTTTCAATTCAAACGTCCCTCTCACTTCGTTCTTACGAACGCGATCCACGAGTGTTACACCACAGATTTTCATAACGCTCTGATTTCGACCACGTTATTCCTACTTTCATGCGTTTTCTGACATACCCAGCTCTCACTTCTATACAATAGATTTGAAGCAAGCACAGAATTATGCAGGGCAAGGCAGGCGCCCTGAATAAGGATTGTAGCGGCGATGGTGTCGTCGGTACCACTAGGCGCTCATAGCGGTAGGACGACGCGCGCTAGCAAATTGACTCTTGGAAGTAATCTTCAGAAGGTCTCACCGGTTTCAGGCGATGCAGAGAGGCTGGCGGCACGACGATGTCTTCAACAGCAGCGGGACCAGGTTAAATAAAACTCACGGTTTAGGTTTCGCAGTTAACATTCGAATGTGTGTTTATTTCTTAATTCATCCTATATTTGCACAGTATTTAAATTCTTAACAGTCAAAAATGAAAGGGAAAGCTTTACAAAATTACAAAAATTGTGAAACAAAACATAACACAACATGCTAGCAGTAAAATAATGGCTGTGAATGGGTTTGCCTTACGTTAAAAAGGTTCTAGGTCCGGCGACACGTTTGCGTAGGCCGCGAAGGTGCTGTTACGGGGGCGTGCTCGCTCACGCCAGGCCCCTCGCTGAACGTCTCGCTAGTCGCGGAGACGGCGCCAGTCCGTGCCTACAGGCTCCCATTATAGCGGCTGTACACATTGGGCCAAGGTGTTGGGCCAACTGTTGGGCCAACATTAAATGTTTCTGTTTATTCATTGGCTGTGTTGGGCCAACTGTTGGGCCAACATTAAATGTTTCTGTTTATACATTGGTGTATTGACCATTCTGCATTGGCTCTTTAATAAAGATGGACGTAGAATCTCTTACAGCCATAAGATTTGTCATTAAAGATTAATTTTTCTTTTTTAGTTCAATAACAGGAATACTTATCTTTTTTTATATCATAAGATAGCAAACAAGCATATGGGTCTCCTGATGGAAAGAGTCAACCATCGCCAATAGACACTAAAGATGTTAATGGTGCGTTGCAATCTTGTGGCGAGGTTTAATGCCACATGTATAAGTTTACCGGCTTCCTTAACCTCCAAACCGGAACACGACACTGACGCTATTGCAGCAGCAATCTGCTATACGTTTCTAAGCATCATTATTAACCTGAAATAAAAGTATTAAAAAATGGTATTTTTAATAACCTAACCTAATACCTTATGTCATCTGAAACAGTGCACTGCTCTGAACCTCCTCTCACCAATGAGGCAAAACAATGCGAAATGAGATAAGACGTGAAAAGTTTAAAAAATAACTAGTATTGACTTGAATTCAATACGAACAACATGTATTCGGAATTAGGATAGATTCCATATAATAATTCCGTATAAGATACTGAAAATAATAATTACTTTATACTTTAAAATCAGTCCAAATCTCGTAAATATGTATCGATAAGTAATTATTATTTTCAATATGTTACAGAATTTCTCGATAAAGATATTTAATAATTGTGGTGTAATAATGAAAAAGTTTCAATTCATAAAGGACATTCATCATCATCAGTCATTCATTCATTGGTTCATTTTGATACATTTCTATGAATTGTAAAACCTCAGTGTTTGTTTACGCCATCGTAACTCGGGAACAACAATTTAACTCACGCCCAACACAACCGTCTTTACTGACGTATGACAATGAACTGAATAAGAGGCCAACGTGTGAACACCGTTGGCGGAGCGCGCCAATATCCTTTGATGTGCGCACGAAAAACCGACAACAAAAAATGTTTAAAAATATGGAAACTTTCATCTGCGCAATAGTAGGTGAAAGTTTCTATATTTTAAACATTTTTTCAATTTTTAAAGATAGTGACGTAATCGCGAGTTGCCTGTCAGAACTGCATTTTCTTAATTGATAGATAATAAACCACTATTTAAAAAAGTTCTAGCTTTGTGGAAAACGGGTTAGGCAAATAGTTCAGCGGCTCTTCGACTATTTTCTTATGCGGAAACGTGTTCTTCTCTGTGAATCTTTGGTTTGACTGACAGCAGTCATAAGTATGCGTGTAATGTGGGTATCAGTCACCAACAGTTACTCGCGCAATGACTGATGGTTTGGAGTAGCGTTTGCGTGACCGTCTAATGGGAGCCATAAGGCGGCAGTATTAGGCGTGCGACTTGTTTCGTTACGATCGCGCGTTTCCTTCTGGAGCGTTCGTTTGGTGGTAACGTTCGCTGTGTTACGTTCTTTTAAGAACGGCATGGTGATCGGGTCTTCATCGGCAATAGTCCTTTAAGGGCTGGTGATCAGTGTCAATGTAATGGTTATGTGCCGCCTGGGTTTGGTTCACTGCTGGCTGCAGGCTGGACGTCGCGGCTTCTGGAACCTTCGCGGTTTCACCATCTTCAGGTCGTTGAGCCCAGGGGAACCAGTTCAAGTTACGGTCTCCAGTTTTTCATAGTGATTGTGATAGTGCCCGCGGTGACCGCCGCTCACCGTTCGTCCGTTACTTTTTTGAATAAAGCGAATTGTGTTTTGATTCTTCCAAATTTTCCCGTAGTTAGTTTCCTGTGATTGCCTTCCGCTTGTGGTGTTCATTTCTTCATTTCCAGGTTGATACGGTAAAGGTAAGGTAACGGTATTTGGTTTTGAGAGATAAAAAGTTAATTTTAGTTTATGGAAAAGGTAAGGCATTTCGGACGAGTATTCTTGATTAATTTTATGTTAACCATCATGGTTATAAGTTGTGAAAGATGACCATTATGGTAAAAAATATATGATGTGAGTGTTAGGGATTTAAATTATTGTGAGATGACCATCGTGGTTGGTAAGAGATAATCATCGTGGTTAGTAAGAGACAACCATCGTGGTTAGTGAGAGATAACCATCGTGGTAAGACGAGAGATAACCATCGTGGTTAGTGAGAGATAACCATGATGGTTTGACGAGAGATAACTATCGTGGTTAGTAAGAGACAACCATCGTGGTTAGACGAATGAGTTGATGAATGATGGTGGTAGCTGATGGTAGTTGGCTACCGCCAAAAGGACAGTGCTTTAAAGTAGTTTTCCTAACGCTTCATTCACTTTGTTCCCCGCAAACACTCTTCTTTTTATATCCACGACGTACCTTTCATTCCTGCTAAAAGCAGATCCAAGATATATGTACAACCTCGTCAATTTATTCCAACACTACGCCATCTATCACTACTCTTACATACATGCTGGTTACTTTCCTTTCAAATACGAAAACATTAGTTTTCTCCGCATTCAATTCTCAAGCTCATGTTCTTACAACCGTCTTTCGAAGTTCTGATGAAGTTGAACCTAAAAGTACTTACAGCATCGTCTGCGTAAAGCAGGCAGTTTACCATTAGATCACTCATCCGCATTCCTACATTCATCATTCTCATCCTTGAATACTTACATACAACCCAGATACGGGATAAACAGACGAGCTAATAACACACAGCCTTGCTTGATATCGATATTGACATACTATAACCAACGCGATAATTTGCCATCTACCGGCACACATGCCATGCAGTTCCAGTATGTGGGCACTGGACTGCGCTGCAAGCAGCAGTGGTCCAGTTAATCCCGTCATCTGGTAGTGTCCTAAATTTTCTTTCGTACTAAACTATTATATTACCTAAAATTAATATTTATCAATTTTTAATTTTAGGTACCTAATACAATAGTTTTTCTAAAATCTAGACTTAATAGCTTGTTTTAAAAAAAATCATCTTACCTTAATATAACGTCGAGTGTTAATGAAAATAAAGATACATATTTTCTGTTTCAAAAATAAAAAAGAAACATGCCTTACTTGTAATTTTAATGGAAAATAAATACTGAATTGCGATATTGCAGTAAAGTGAGCGTGAATCAGCAGATTGAATTACGTGCGCCGATCTAACGAGCCAACTCATTTCACTTTTTATTTTCGAGATAAAGTTTTGGCGGGAAAGCGTCATTAGGACGGTTTTTCGCTTGTACTTATATTCCACCATTTTTATAACCTAATTTATCACAAAAATACTATTGCGAATTGGTTATTAATATTAATTTTATATTATTTTAATTTTACTGCAATATGAATTTTATTAAGTAGGTACCTACTTATTTTGCAAATTTTAAATGCTAATGTGACAAAATTCTATGACATTATTTAATAAATTATTATCTGACTCTGTACCTACATATATATGCTGTGGTTGCTTATACAATCCAAAAAAAAATTTTCTGATTAACTTTTTAGGGTTTTCAAGTAAATTAGGAACCCTTATAATTTCGCTGTGTCCGTCTGTTCGTATGCACTGTAGCACAGAGATCCTTAGTACTAGAAAGCTTTGATTTGGCATGAACATATAACATATAATCAGTTACGGCAACGAAGTGGTAATACAAAATCTTTTACATATATTTTTTTTATATTGTTATCACTATCCATATTATCGTAATCTTGAAGGGCCGTCTTGTTTCATACCACTTACAATTTTACGCCTTAATTTAAAATTAATAAAGCGTCGAAAGATAATCCCCTGAGGCCATATTTTCTCATCTAAAAATAAAGATAGTTTAGATGGCACTACAAAGAATTTATATGCATTATAATCACATTCGCGCTTGATCGATATTTTCTCCAACTTGACCGTTTCTTTTGTCGTTTTGAAAATATAACTTTCTATGTCCGATTCCATCGTATTTTTATGTACATTTGTTATAAACAGAGGGATTTTTCGTTCGGCTGCTCTAAACATTTCATCCGGCTGGACTACCACTATCCCTTGTCTCCCTTCAATACGATTTTTTGCATTTTCTTTCTTTTGAACAGTTGTCCACTCTAGATTCGACTTTAATGCGGTCGCATAAGGTTCATTATATTGTTTGTTTATGTCGGAACCGGTCAGCTGTTTGATTGGTTGTTTCTTGATATGAGTAGTACTTCGTGACTCATCTTTTTTCGAACTAACGGATGGAAAAAGTGTCGTTTGATTTATTTCTGCAGCTATCAATGTATCACTATTACCCTCCATCTGATTTTTATCAATATTAGCGTGACATAAACTATCCTCCCTTATTGGTGTAGGCTCAGTTGTAGTTTCTTTTTCGTAATTGCGTATTTCATTGCACTCATCAAATAATGACAAACCTACAGGACCACTGTCCCGGTACGCTCTCTTTATGTTGATTTTAGTGGCCGAAAATTGTGGTGAATAATTTTTCCAATTTACACACTCACTTTTTATATTTTCCAACTGCTCAATAGTCGCATAGGTGGACTTAATAGTTTTTATTTCCGCCTGCACCAGAGCTAGATCTTTTAAAAGTTTCGATACATCCAGGTGATCAAATGTAATAGGTGGTAATTTTTCTAGGTCTTGTGCTACGAACACAGGAAGAATATCAGGCTCTGTCCCCTTTAATAGATTTAACATATCGTACAGCAACCGGTCTCCTTTTCCTTTCCCTTTACGTGATATTTTTCGTAAATTTGTAGACACGGATTCAAATAATAACGTATGTGATGTTTGAATTTGTTCCCTGGTAAATGCAGATGTACATATTTTCACAAGACTTTCTTCATCAGATATCGATATCTTGTTATGAATGTAACACAAGAGTTCATCTATTACAATATTACAATTATTACACTTTAATATACGCGACATTCTGCGAACGTTTGTTAAATATTGCGTTTGTTAACATATGACACGCACACTTCAAGCGGATGCACGCGCGAAATAAGGTAAGTGTTTTACAGTTATAGTATTTAGTATGTTCACGCCCGTATCCCCGGAAGGGTAGGCAGAGGTACAAGTGCACCCACGATTAGCCGAAAATACTTGGTCCCACAAATGTGATAGGTGGCAAGCCTATCGCCAACCGGGCACTTACCAATCCCAGGCAACTTTGTGTTTATCAAAAAACTGAAAAAAAAACACTTTTTTTATGTGCCCGACCCGGGAATCGAACCCGGGACCTCATGTGGTCAACGCCAACGCTGGACCACTAGACCACAGACGCAACTGGTATTTTGTTTTTAAGTTAAAAGAGATGTGGTAAATGCTATCCACTCTTCCTTAACACACTTACCTTTAATACGTGGTTTTACAGTTATAGTATTTAGGTATTTTGTTTTTAAGTTAAAAGAGATGTGGTAAATGCTATCCACTCTTCCTTAACACACTTACCTTTAATACGTGGTTTTACAGTTATAGTATTTAGGTATTTTGTTTGTAAGTTAAAAGAGATGTGGTAAATGCTATCCACTCTTCCTTAACACACTTACCTTTAATACGTGGTTTTACAGTTATAGTATTTAGGTATTTTGTTTTTAAGTTAAAAGAGATGTGGTAAATGCTATCCACTCTTCCTTAACATACTTACTTTTAATACGTGGTTTTACAGATATAGTATTTAGGTATTTTGTTTTTAAGTTAAAAGAAATGTGGTAAATGCTATCCACTCTTCCTTAACACACTTACCTTTAATACGTGGTTTTACAGTTATAGTATTTAGGTATTTTGTTTTTAAGTTAAAAGAAATGTGGTAAATGCTATCCACTCTTCCTTAACACACTTACCTTTAATACGTGGTTTTACAGTTATAGTATTTAGGTATTTTGTTACATGGTTTAAGTTAAAAGAAATAAGGTAAGTGTTATCCACTTTTCCTTAACACACTTTTTTATATCATAAGATAGCAAATAAGCAAATGGGTCTCCTGATGGAAAGAGTCAACCATCGCCTATAGACACCAAAGATGTTAATGGTGCGTTGCTATCTTGTGGTAAGGTCTAATGCCACATGCATAAGTGTGCCGGCTACTTTACCCTCCAAACTGGAACACGACAGCGACAAGCTCTGACGCTATCGCGGTTGATAAGTGGTTATATATTAGTTACGCTTATACTTGACACGTGGTTTCACGGTAATAGTATTTAGGTATTTACTTACAAAGTTTAAATTTATTTGACATATTTAGTTTAACTTAATATATATCTTAGATATCTGTGCACTGTACATTAATACAGTTATTATAAACTAGCTGTTGCCAGCGACTTCGTCCGCGCGACTTCGATTGCTCCGCACAGCCCCTCCCCCCTAGGTGATAGCGTGATAATATGTAGCCTATATGTTGACCCGACCTATTAGTAATATTTATGTAAAATTTGAAGTAAATCCATGCAGTACTTTTTGAGTTTACGAAGGACATACATACAGACAAACAGACACAAATTCTAAAAACTATATTTTTGGCTTCGATATCGATTGTAGATCACGCCCCAAGTATTATTAAAAAAAATAATTCAATATTCAGTTTAGACTTTCCTACGATTTTATTATATGTATAGATATTACCTATTATAACACCACTAACTGTTTAGTAGGTAATAAATATTAGACGCAATTAATGTACTTAATACATCTTTATCTGCTACGATAATAATAGGTCGGGGCAAAAGTATTTTCGTATTTTGAATGTATTATTAGTAATCAAACCTCTTTGGCTATACTGAATGTAACTGGCTGGTTTTAATAGATACCATTAAAAAAATTGACAATTTGAAGATGCAATAAATAAAAAAAACAAGTTCCCGCCATTTTTCAATTGATTTTCAAGCAAGCAAAAAGAACGTATGTGACGAAGAAATTCGGTACATTTGAAAGTTTTATTACAAAAAAGGTAAAAATGCGACGAACGCCGCGAATAAAATTTGTGCAGTTTACGGACCTAATGCGGTATCAATAAGAGTGATCCAGAGCACAAATGTGGTTCAAGCGTTTCAAGTCTGAAAATTTTAGTGTAAAAGATGAGGTTCGCTCTGGACGCACTGTCACAGATAAAACCAGTGCCATCTTTGAGAAAATGGAGCAAGATCGACATACGCTAGCAAGACAAGAGCTATGATATTGCTGAAGAACTGGATGTTGATCATAAAGCAGTTTTACGTCATTTACGAAAGTCTGGGTATAAGAAAATCTTGACATTTGGGTAAAACATGATCTCAGTGAAAGAAACCTAATGCAACGTATTTCCATTTGCGATTCTTTGTTGAAACATAGTAATTCCGAATCATTTCTTAAACAGTTGATAATGGGTGATGAAAAATGGGTAACTTATGATAAGAATGTGCGAAAAAGATCATGGTCGAAGCATGGACAAGCCCCACAGACCGTGGCAAAGCCCGGCCTGACTCGGAACAAAGTGATGTATGTGGTGTGGTTGGCAAGGAATCGTTCACTATGAGCTTTTGTAAGCAGGTAAAACTATCGATTTTAACCTCTACTGTCAGCAACTGATGAGGTTGAAACTGAAAAGTTGTTGAGAAAAACCGAACGGAGCTGGTGAATAGGAAGTGCGTGGTGTTCCACCATAACAACGCCAGACCGCACTCATCTATACTAACGCAGCAAAAATTGAGACTCCGTATAGCCTTAACCTTGTTCCATCAGATTGTGAAATCCTATTATTCATTAATGACACACAAACAACGGAAAAACGTCGAGTATTTTTTGCCCCAATTTTGTCGAATGTTCAGTTAATTTTGTGAACCATTTTATATTAAACCACACAGGGGTGGTGTAGAATCACCGGTCAAGCAAATGTACCCGTTCGTTAGCCGGCAGCCCTGATTGCGGGCCGCTAATAGGATTAATAATTCGACACATCATACGAAAGGCCCCCAGCGTACGGTAACCTAATAAAATGAACAACCCTAATTTCGACAGAAGCGAGATTTTTGTTTTCGTTTTAATCTCCGTAGGTTGTGACCTGTAAGCGATGGGAGACTTACGAACTGTTCGTTACTGATAGAAAAATATTTTACAATAATATCAAACTGCATCTATCAATCGATACTAAAATTGTTGTTAAAACAAAATCTAAATATGAAATAAGACGGAAACCCTTCCATACAATCTTCGGCCCTCTTGTAATACGATGAAAATTATGACAATTAATAGCTAGCAATACATTTTAGCAATCTAAGAACAGAGTGCTAAGTGTGAGTTTTTCTTTTCGCATTCGATCGTGAGCGCGTTTCGAGTTTACTAGGAATTTGTATGTGATTTATACAGCGCCACCTAGTGGTAAACGTGAGAAACCAGTTTACCACTAGGTGGCGCTGTAAAAATCACATACAAATTCCTAGTAAACTCCAAACGCGCTCACGATCGAATGCGAAAAGAAAAACTCACACTTAGCACTCAGATATAAAATATTCACTTGAAGTTAGGTTACAGTAGTACGGTATAGTTTAACCGTTTACTATTATATAAGCAACCGATACTGTAATACAGGCAATTATGTTTCATGTTTATAAATTGACACAATTCTAAAACACATATTTTTCTAAAACACATATTTTAAACCCCAAATTAAAGGTTGCTTCTCTCTACCCACCTGTACCTAAAATAGCGAAGAGTGAAGACTGAAGTCCGCACTCCGCAGTCCGCGACTTGCGAGCTGTCAGTGATGTCAGTTGTAATGAAGTCACTTTTAGCTGCATTAAATCCACATACATTAAATCGAATTAAATTCTCTACTCGTTATCATAGTTCTCGGGTACATCTTCTAGCTCTATTATTAGGCACTGGGAGCCATTACGCTTCAAAGTCTTTATCCAGTCCAAAATCCAACGAGGCCATATTTTTTTCGTTCTTTCATCATTTCTTCTATGATAAAAGAAAATTCAAACGCGCTCGAGAATGTCAAAACAACGTTTTCTGTGCAACTTTGTGACCCTCCCACTCCCCTATGCTACATTTGAATAGTTAGATTTTCTTAATTTTTGGGAAAAATTAAAAATCCACCATATCTCAATCTGACGCGATTTAGTGTTTACATGTCACAGTTTTTTTTTTAATTTTTTGGAGTTTACTCCTTAAGAATCTGTTTTTTGATATAAGGCGCCCGATATGAGAAAAATGTGAGGAGTAAAATCTACTGATCGAATGACCTCGTTACGTTTTTGTTGCGCAACATATCGTGCGCAACTTTCTAATTTAGTGTGAGCAGTGCAGCTAGATCGTGCATTTTTTTAAACTCCAGTCGTGCGTCGGAGCTGACACACACAATTTTTTTATCTGTAGACTTTTCTCCACCATTGAAATAAAAACATTATATTATAACCTTTTATTATTCATATAATTTAATCTACAAAATCCAATAGGACCACGACGTTCGAGTAACTACCTATTTAGCATCTTGGGCTCCCCTACTATAGGCCATAATACATTATTGAACCTAATGGATGGTACATTTTTTAAATCGGTTAATAATGACCGCGTTCTGAGGTAAGAAACATAAAAAAATACAACCGAATTGAAAACCTTTTGGTGAAGGTGAAAAAGTGGCAAATATAATGGTTAGGAGTTTTGTCATGTTAATTAATTATCTTCTCTTTACTTGCTTTGTTAGATTTTAGCAATCCTTTTAACTCTGTCGACTGCAATGAATTATTAGGTCTTTTAGGCTCCTTTAACCAATGTCAATTGGGTGGTTTAGAAGTTACTTGAATGGTCGCTGACATAGAATCCGCTGGGTAGATGTATTCCCTGATTAGTCTTGTATTACTGCTGGCGTACTTCAAGGTGGCGTGTTGTCTCTTCTTTTATTTTCCTTCTTAATTAGTAGTGCCGTTATACATTATTTGTCTTTTCTCTACCATATGTATGCCAACGACCTCCAAATTTATACACATACTGCTTTTGAAAACCTGCATCATGTAATCGACAACATCAATGTCGATCTGTCTAATATTTGTGATTGGAATAAAAAATTTTGGCTTAAATATAAACCCAAACACGTCTCAATATATATCAGTTAGTCATAATTGGTAACCCGAAACTCATTGCTAGAATTGATTGGCGTAGATTGCCAGCTGTCGCTCTAAATGGAAACTAACTCTGTAAAAAATGTAGGTATATTATTGATAGTACTTTTACATGGACCTTTCATATTAAAGAACTCAGTAAAAAATATTTGCAATTTTTTTATATTATAAGATATACGCCTATAGACACCAAAGGTGTTAATGGTGCGTTGCTAGCTTGTGGCGAGGTGTAATGCCATAGGCATAAGTTAACCCGCTACCTTACCCTCTAAACCGGAACGCGACAGTGACAAGTACTGATGCTATTGCGGCAGGAATATTGCATCCTGGAGTTTAGAATTTAGAAGACGTTTAAAGAATTTACTACCTGTACCTACTAAAATTACGCTTGTTGAGTCTCTATTACTTCCAATACTACATGCGTACGTTTGCTTTTTGACCTATTACCAAAGATCAGCTGAAAAACTTGAGCGTCCCAAAAATATTATTCCACCTTTATATTTGGTTCACGTAAATATGATTATGTGTCCATGTTTCGTTCTCAACTTAAGTGGCTACCTATTAAACTTCGCCGTGATGCTCATATTCTCTTCTTGTTAAACAGTGTGCTGTCTGACCTAATTACTCCAGGTTACTCAAAGGAAAGATTTGAATTTTTCAAAAGTGATAGTATGAAACTGCTTTCAAGTGAAAATATTTCCTTGCGCATGCCTGAGTTACGTTTTTATGAACACTCTTTTACCGTTGTCCATGATTAGACATAAGAAAAAAAAATCGTCCAGCACCAAATTGTTTGCCAAAACAATCTGAATTAGGAGTTCTCGGGTACATCTTCCAGCTTTATCATCAGGCACTGGAAATTCCGCTCCAAAGCTCTTATAATAACGAATAAAATGACCGCAAATGATATGAGACTCTGGAAATCATCTAGTACTAGAGTGTTTGTCGAAACAGAACAAATAGTCCAATTTTGATTAGTTTATCTTAATTAGTTTAGGAGTTCTCATGGTTACCTTCCATTTCCATCGTCGGTTCCTGAAAATCATCCAGCACTAAGGTGTTTGCCAATACAATACAATTAAGTGCTAATTCAAAAACATTACCTCATTTAGTTTAGGAGTACATTGTAGTTGCATTTTGAATCTGGATTTTTGAAGTTCCAGTGTCACTTTTTCGGCTCAATCAACAGAGTCTTATCATCATGAAAAAGAACTTACTATGACAAAAGAAATGACTCACAACTCCACTATATTAGCAATTTCTATCTGTGAGTTACAATGGCACTCTTACGACTCCTTCTTCAGATATTCGACACAGTAATACACGGAAAGTACACGTCATCAATAATCCATCGAGTCCAAACTTGACTATCTTATCCTTTTCTACATACCACACATGAATTTTTGTTTATGTATTTATATAATATAATGAATATAGCCCAGGTTTTTAATAAATGTTATAGCTGCCATTTTACAATTTTAAAAATAAATAAAATAAGTTTGTACACTTAAGCCTAAAATCTTGATCTATTAGGAGGCCGAGAACATTTTATTTATAAGAAAATAAAACGTCATTTTTCAGTTTTTGCCAATATCTAATAAGAATTCTAATAGAATTTGTTCATTGTATTTCACGTAAGGATAGCCTTATGCAAAAAATTCAAAATTAGGGAAATCAACCAGTTTTCTTTGAAAATAAATGAAACGTCTGTTTTCTTTACTTAGAATACATTTTATTTTTTAGTCTATGGTGTTTGCTAGTATTTATAAACACGATTGTATTTTTATACCTACAGCTACGTAAAGATCTGTTGTAGCGAGTGGCCAGCAGACAGTAGTCTCAGCCAATTAAAACGTTCCGCTCCAGGCAACAAATGAAACACCTAGTTCTTTGATTAGTTCAGATAATTAATTAGCTTTGTACTGGCTTGTATTAGTTTGTCGCTCCAGTGAATTTGCAGTGCTTTTATTTTAGTTGAAACCTGGCGACTTGTATTATAATGTTACCAACTTAATTGTTCGGTAAATGGTGTTGCTAATGAGGTGACAACTGACTGCCGAATGACATTTTACAAAATGACGGCTGTAAATCCTAATTTGTCTGCTGACCAGATATGTTGATGTCACTTTAATAGAATATTTTTTCGCAGTCATTCTGATGTCAGTCGTATGGGTGATGTGGAGTATCACCCAGATGTGGAGTAGTAGAGATGAGCGTATACCTCTTGTAAATAGCATTATATTCTATGGTGTACACTGTATAACGTAGAGACGACATAGTATGCGAAGCAATCGCAAAACAAACGAAATAACGTATTACGGTGATGAGCATTTAATTCCTCTTTTTGACCCTTTGGCTTTGTTTTTTTGGCCTACCATCTATAGATATTAAAAAATACCCTTATCTGTTATTTATCAGAAATAAGTTACAGTAATGTACGCAGTGATTTATCGCAGATAAGTTGCCTACACGGGTTCCCTAGGTAAATTATATGACGATGATATTAAAGTTATAAAAATTTATTTAATCCACTTTCCTCATGTTATTTATAAAAATCGTTCACTAGTTAAATCGTAGAAAATTGGAGAAGTAAATGTAGTTCCTAATTCCCCGTTTGCATAACTCTGAAGTTGTTAGGTATAAATCCGTGAGTAAGTTTTGTTAATAGTATATTTTTCAGTTATACTAGTATATTCGTATTTTATATTAAATGGTAGCTTATTTTATTCGCAATGTAACCGTATTAGGTTGTATACTTAAAAAAAATGATTGAATCCATGGTTACATAGATATTAGATTTTTTTAAGTCAAATCTAGGCAACATATTCTTACTCTGTGTAAGACTGTTGGCACATGATGCATTGCGGCCGTTCGCCGTATCGGCGGGCAAACGGCGCGGCGCCGCAACGTTGTAATGTCGTAGCGACGCCGCCGCCAGCGCCTTAGTAGTGTTTGACCGTGGACGGTCTGTTAATAAAAACAAAACAAGCGAGTGTGCCCTTCCTTAGCCCTTCGCATAAACAACTTGGCAGTGCCGTTTCGAAGGGTGACATCGCAACACATTCATTTACACACACACCTACATGTTTCTTCTTTCCAATCTTTTTTTTATATCAAAAGATAACAAACAAGCAGATGGCTCTCTTGATGGAGAGTCAACGATCGCCTATAGACACCAAAGATATTAATGGTACGTTGACATCTTGTAGCGAGGTCTAATGCCACATGCATAAGTTTACCGGCTACCTTACTCTCCAAACCGGAACACGACAGTGACAAGCACTGACGCTATTGCGGCAGGATAGGCAAGGCGGTGGTACCAGACCCGGGCGAGACAATGCAGAAGTCTATTACCTAGTAGCCACGATGGTAGTGACTCGCATAGGCAATGTCGCCTTTTACGACATGCCTGGCAGAACGGCAGTTGGCCTATTTTTTAAAGGAGACCGGGACCAACGGTGAATCTTTCTATCTTTCTAGCAAGTAAAACGTTACTTACATGTATAAGTATAAATATATATAATAAATAAGTACTACTGTTAAGTTTCATACGAAAACACAAAAATATTTAGATCATTAAAAGTTTATTTACAAGACATGCCTAACTTTTTATTATCATTAAATTTCGTAGCCTGTTAAAAAGATCGCTAAAGCTTTCCAATTTTGCTTTTTTAGTTGTTAATAAATGTTTTAGCGTTAAATTCTTTTGTAGAAAAACTGCTTTGCGAAACTTGGTAAAGGCATGCCAGGAACACTTAGTACTACTTAAGAATAATCCAAACGCCAGGTCTCCTAGAGTTCCGTTGCAGAATGGGACTCCTTGAAACTTTTAATACAATCTCTTTGCTAGCGGAGATAACAGTTGAAGTGGATGAAAATCCGGGACTTGCTGGCACGCTGCGTTCAGTAAATAAGGGAGATTGCGTAGCGATGTACTTTGACGAGATATTTTTTTGATATCAAAAATTTTCGATTTTTTTACCTATATTTTTTTAATCCCTCTATTTTCACTCTCTAAGCGTTTTTGTACAATAAGCATAATGAAATATCTATATATTAATACATGAAGTAAAAACTTTGTAGGTACTTCTTTTTCCGGCAATTACCCGAATCCGAAATGGAGGAGGAACTTGGGCACAGTTAAATTTTGTATTGTGGAGAAGCGCAGAAACTTAATATTTTGAAATAATATGCATTAGAAATACATCAAAGTAATAAAAATAAATACACACACTATATTCATGTGCCATACATAGCTTAAGGCGAGATATTTCGACGCGCGTCAATTCTATAGGAAATGGGTGGTGCGGTATGTTCTGAAACCGCTGAGAAACGTGTTAATTTTCGGATATTTTTTTTTTTTTATATATCATAAGATAGCAAACAAGCAGATGGATCTCCTGATGGAAAGAGTCAACCATCGCCTATAGACACCAAAGATGTTAATGGTGCGTTGCTATCTTGTGGCGAGATCTAATGCCACATGCATAAGTTTACCGGCTACCTTACCCTCCAAACCGGAACACGACAGAGACAAGCACTGACGCTATTGCGGCAGGAATAGGTAAGGCGGTGGTACCAGACCCGGGCGAGACAATGCAGAATTCTACCACCTAGTATCCACGATGGTAGTGACTCGATAGCCAATCGGTCGCCTTTTACGACCTGCCTGGCAGAACGGCAGTTGGCCTATTCTACAAAGGAGGCCGGGACCAACACGGCGGATAAATTTATATAGGACTTCAGCTGAAAACCAAAATTTAGCACATTCTTTTTTGTATTTATAACTAAATATCACCATATAAAAATCACGTGGAAGATGAGAAATATGATTAACAAATTATTTGTTTCAGAGATTTTTAACTTTCCACTACGTATGTAGATAAGGAAGTTACTGATTTTACCCCGATTTTCGAAAATCGAGTTTTTACCAGATGTCCACGTTTTGAGGCCCTAGGAACCTTTTCCGACTATTTTCACGATGATGTCAGTATGTCTGTATGTAGGTATGTGTGTGTGTGTGTATGTGTGTATGTAAACATCTCATAACTTTTGAACGGCTGGACCGATCGCAACGCGGTTGATGGGATTCGATTGGATTCCACTCAACTTAGACTTCCTGAAAATTTGAAGCGATTCGGTCCAGGGGGAAAAAAATTTTGGTAAAACAGTTTTTTAATATAACTTCCAGATTTATGCACCGATTGAGCGCAAAAACTAATCAGCTCTATTCCTCAAAACACTACATCTAATACATAAACGGCATCAAAATCGGTTTATCCGTTTACGAGTAATCGTTGACGAAAAATTTTAAAAAAGTGTTTTTTCGACATAGCTTCGAAATTTTTGAACCAATCATTTTTTGGTATTCTACGATATTTTAGTACTAAAAAAACTACGTCAAATGACATTTTAAAAATCAAAATCGAATCTAATTCTCAAAACTTATAGCTTTTCAAATATTAAAATTACGTTGTTTTTAGCAAACTTACTTAATTTTTTTTAAATAACTGTCAAGTCAATTCACCGATTGACTTAAAAATCTTATCAGCTTTTCTCTTTTAAAAACTGCGTCAAGTACCGTTAATTTAATTAAAATCGTTCAATTTGTTTGGGATTTATCAATGGAGAAATTTCAAAATAAAATGTTTTTTGACACCGCATCGAAATTTTTCAACCTATCCATTATTTAGCTAAAGCAATATTTTAGATTTCAAAAATTGAGTTGAATGCCTACGATGGTTGAATGCCATCACAGGCATTCAACTCAATTTTTGAGATCTAAAATATTGCTTTAGCTAAAATATACAGCTTTCAAAATATACAGCTTTTGAAAAATTAATATACTGCCATGTTTATCAAAATAGATGTTTGAACTGAAAAATCTATGCTTATATTTTTTTACTCTTTTGAGCTTTAAATACCATAATTTAGTGGGAAGTTTCAGGGACAGTACCAGACGAAAGAAACCGGGTAATTGCCTTCAAAACCGAGCATAAACGCCGATTTAAGCTGTGCAGTGGGCGACCTTCAATCGCTGCAGCAACCACCTCATCCACTGTTTCGAAGATGCAGCAGTGGTTTTTCTTACACAGACATTGATGATCTTTCAGATAAGCTTTGGTTCGTTCGGTGTTCCGATGGTACCAGATACCTAGGTACAAGGCGTCACTTACAATGCTGCTGCCACTGATAAGGGCCAGAATGGGGATTTTTTTTTCAGAATGGGGCACCGCATTTTCGTAGTCCTGCCCCTCCCCTATGTCGAGAAACAAACGAAATTCGGTAGTCTTATCGTACCAGAAATCGATTTTTTTTCATTCTTTTTTTTTTAATAGCGCCACCCGGTTTTTCGCATTGCAACATAGCCATTTCGTATTCTCCAATTAACGACGAATCTAACTATGTATATACCATCCGGTAGTCTTATCGGATTAGGTTTAGTGTCGTGGGCTCTTAAACCATATGGTTTAAAATGAAAGGGCAAATGTAGAATAGACAAGTAGTAAAGAAATAAAATTTTACCCCGTGTTGACCTGAGCCCTTTTTTGCGCAATCGACCAACTACCTTACGGCTAGGCATCTCGTAAAATGCGAAAGAAGGCTAAAACTTGTCACATACTATATACCTATTCCTGCCGTAATATCGTCGGTGCATGTCTTTATCGTTGTCCGGTTTTGAGGGTAAGGTTTTTTTTTATTATTATCGATAGGGAAGCGCTTGACCACGATCTCGTCTGATGGTAAGCTTAGATTCGGCCTGTAGCGGTTCAAGCAATCACAAACGTTATAAGAAAAAATAATATAAAGTAGAAAATAAATTCAAAATAAAATCCTGAATCACGATATCACAATTATTTATCTTGTAACACTATATACAAGTTTCAACGCTTCTCAAATGGACTTCGGTCCCCAGGCAGTACACCTTGCCCGACTGGGACGATCTCCTTTTCCCCTTCCTTGTCCTTGTGTGACGTCATCAATCTCCACAGTCATGACGTCATCCTGACAATAGTTGACCCGTTGGTTCCATCACACTATGACCCTTCAGCGGTACGGACCCAGTTGTCACCCAGTTCACTTCCATAAGAATCTATGAGTTAGATGGCGCCTCTGAGCCACCGCGCCGTAGATCGCCGAAATACAGCTTGAGTCCTAAAGGACGGTCTACTGTAAGTCAAAACTATGGATTTAAACCATGATTCTGAGACTAAACCCGTTGGAAATTTATGTGGGAAATTTTTGATTTATTTGTCGATTTTTCAACTTAACTTTGAACAGATTTATTTATTCTAATACTCTACATGCATATGCTCAAAAACAGTAACATTGAAGAAAATGCACAAAATAATGAATGCGTTATGCGTTACATACCGCGCATAATAAACGGCTGCTTCGAGAGTTCCGCCACCCGCGGCCGCAACGTGTTAATGTACGCTTTATATTGCGTAGCGTGAAAATAAGAAAAAAATTATAAAACGCAAATATTGCATTTCTCACCAAAAAAAGAAATCGCCATCACGACTAGAACGCATAAATTGTATATTTTTAATTTTTTGGTACACCGTCCCTTACATACTGTATATTAATATCGTCGTGTCCATTGCACCGAAGAGGTATAACGCACTAACGATTAACCAATAGTATTGTATCCCGTAATATCTTAGTTGTCCGAGCTACTAAACAATCGGCAGGCGTATCACATAAGATTTGCAATCCACCAGCGATCAACGATGACTGTTAAACCTAACAAAAAATTCAAGTCGCGCCGCCGCCAATTGCTTGCTGATCGCTGTATGCACTTTGCGATGTCACAGCACTAAAAATAATGAATCAGCAACGACTGCCAATAATATACAAGACTATTATGTGTCTTGCAATAACCAAGCAATTACGATTGCGAGATTTGCGAGATGTGTGATATCGGTCCATATTCAGTCTTGGGCAAGTTACATTTTGTAGAAAAACTAAAAAAGCTGTTTAGGACGACTTGTCCGACTCAAGATACAAACACAGAACCTGGCCTTCGCTTTGCATACTGTATATTATTATTCGAGTTGCTACAGTAGGTACTAATTACATCGAGTTCACTAGTTCATGTAGTAGTACGTTACTATCTTGCATCAGGTCATTGTAGTGGTTTTCCTTTCTGCTGACAACAGAAAGAATGTCATAATATGAATAATGTAGTCGGAGCTTTTTATCGCAGCATTGTGGAAGATTACTTCTTTTACAATTGAAATGTAAAAAAATAAGTAAACATTTATTAATACCTCGTAAATATTTTATTAGGAGTTTGAAATATTTCTAAAATGTCAACTGTCATTCAACTTTCTGTCAACAACAGTGGACTGAGATGATTTTCAGTTTCGGGTTATTATTTGATTTGGTAAACGTAGGCGTTTTCAAATATTTTGTCGTGTAATTCATCAGTAAGTTATATTTATCGGTGATATTTGTATAGATTTCGTAATTATATTTTTTATTTTACATCATTATCATACATTCGCCGTGTTGGTCCCGGCCTCCTCTCTAGAATAGGCCAACTGCCGTTCTGCCAGGCAGGTCGTAAAAGGCGACCGATTGGCTATCGAGTCACTACCATCGTGGCTACTAGGTGGTAGAGTTCTGCATTGTCTCGCACGGGTCTGGTACCACCGCCTTACCTATTCCTGCCGCAATAGCGTTATCGCTGTCGTGTTCCAGTTTGGAGAGTAAGGTAGCCGGTAAACTTATGCATGTGGCATTAGACCTCGCCACAAGATAGCAACGCACCATTAACATCTTTGGTGTCTATAGGCGATGGTTGACTCTTTCCATCAGGAGACCCATCTGCTTGTTTGCTATCTTATGATATAAAAAAACAAAAAACATCATTAGATAGCAAACAAGCAGATGGGTCTTCTAATGGAAAGAAAAACCGTCGCCTATAGACACAGATGTTAATGATGTGTTGCTATACGAGTGACGGGATGACAATGCTACATGCATAAGTCTACCGGCTACCCTTCAAACCGGAATACGGCAATGACGATCATTGACTCTATTCCGACAGGATTAAGTTAAGCGGTGGCACCAAATATCCGGGCAAAACGGGCGAGTTGCAGAACTTTACCACCTAATGGTTATCACGGGAGGGTGAAAAGAATGGGGGTTAATTTAAAGGTGTATTTAATGAATAGGTACGCCTTTCAAGACAATTTCTTAATTTATCAGTGTAGCTTGCATATAAACACAGAAACACAGAGTTATCCTACTTACCAATTAATTTAATTTATCTATATATATAAAAAAAATTGCTGTTCATTAGTTTTGCTAAAACTCGAGAACGGCTGAACCGATTTGGCTAATTTTGGTTTTGAATTAATTGTTGAAGTCCAGGGAAGGTTTAAAAGGTGAGAAAATATAGAAAAAAATAAGAGTGGTTTAAAAGGCAGACAACGTTTACCGGGTCAGCTAGTAATTAATAAATTTTCCAAGGTAATTATTAAAAATTATCATCTCAGTCGGTACGATAAAATAGTACAAAATGGTTTATTTATATTTTTTCACAATATAATATACAAATGTATGACATTTTTGACAGTAATAAGAGCGTTTGCTCATATGCGCGGTGACACGTTTTCTTCCTAATTGCGTGACTATTAATATTCATGTGGTCTGTGTATATAATATTAGTATAATTTCATTTACAAGATTTATGATTTTAAATAGTTTCGGTCACAAGAGTGCCACATTAATAAAAGAGTATCATATTAAATAATTTCTGATAAAAGCGTTCTATATTATTTTTCAGTATTCAATCTCAGTTAAAATAATAAGTTGAAATAATAAGTTACGTTTTTAGTGGCGAGTAAAACATATTAAACGGTCGTTCTTCTCGTTGAGGTGTTCGGCAATTAATTTGTTATAACGAACGGGAAATCATGAAAAGTTTGGAAATGATCGGAAATTTTAAGCGATTGAAAAGCTATAAGCTATTAGAAAACGTTAATGAAAAACCACGGCACAAGATGGCAGCAGCACTTATTTATTTATTTATTCATCAACAAAAAAATCCACAGCAAATCACAATAAAAATAAATCGTTGAATAAAATCACATCAGCCAATTACAGATTTTCATCTTGGCAGGAAACTCAGCTACAGTATACTGGAGATTAACATTAGTCAATCTACATACATGTGATATTCGAGCAACGCACACATAGACACCTCTCACGGACGCGATATCTCGGAATGGTTCGGTACAGTTTGTTCCGCACCAGTCCGAGATATCGCGTCCGTGAGAGGTGTCTATGCGTGCTATGCTGGAATATTACTTGTATGTAACATTGACTTCTGTTAGTCTCTAAGTATTCTTTGACTCAGCGCTGTAGCTCAGCCCAGCAGTACTCATTAAGAAGGGGACCAGGCACACATTCCGTGGTTTGGCTGCCACGCGGTGGTAATAAGAAAGCCTCCACCGATCCCTGGAACGCAGGAAGTAAGCATGGCACCCTTTGTCCTCGGCCACACCCGCGCGCCACCACGTGGCGAGCGAAGTGAACCGGGTTCATATTTTTAGAATATTTTACACTGGCAAAATTACATTTACAAACAATCAAGATACTTTACAACCAAGTCCTAAGGATAGGGACACAGAGATAAGCTATTCAATACAATTATTACATACCACAGTCCACAGGTTGTTATTAACGCGACTTTTAATGCGACGTCATTTACTCTCTCATTCTGTCAAAAGATGCTAACGGCCGGTTTCTGAAACGCAAATTAATTTTAACAAGCAATTAATCTACGTTTAACAGATCATTTGCTTGTAAAAATGTTGAAACACAGATTAATTGCTTGTTAAAATTAATTTGCGTTCTGGAAACCGGCCGTAATTGTAATTCGCCATTGCCCTCTTATTAAAGAAAAACTTCTGTTTCTATAAATATATTTCATGTTTATAAAACACTAGCTGACCCGGCAAACTTTGTTCTGCCAGCTTTGTGTCTACTTTTCCGTTTTTTGTATACATTTTTTCACCTTTTAAACCTCATTTGAACCCCCAAGAATATTTTAAAACCAAAATTAGCCAAATCGGTCCAGCCGTTCTCGAGTTTTAGCGAGACTAAGGAACAGCAATTGATTTTTATATATATAGAATATCTGATCCGGCAAACATTGTTCTGCCTTTTGAACTACTCTTATTTTTTTTCTATGTTTTCTCACCCTTTAAACCTTTAATTTAAAACCAAAATTAGCTAAATCGGTTCAGCCGTTCTGGAGTTTTAGTGAGACTAACGAACAGCGATTGATTTTTATATATAGATAGATATATAGATAGCATTTTGCAGCAGTAAAATCGATTCGGAAGATGGCAGTCAATTAGAGACGGAGCAATCAGCGCTTCCATCTCGAGTTGTCACGAGAAAGTGTAATCAAAAGTCGTAATATGAACGCTAGACCCATAACATTTGGATGTGGTTAAAAATACAATTGAATTTATAAAAACCTCATCCATATTTTGGTAACAAGTTAATAATTACAAAAAAAAACAATTTCCTTTAAGGCAGTGTTTTTTAAGTGTAGGTCGCAATCCCCCGGCGGGGTTTCGCAAAGATTTTACAAGCGTCGTATCGAGCAATTCAAAAATATGTTTTTTCAGTTTGTTCTTTCAGTCCGTTTGGCGATAGACTTGCTACTTATCACATTATGCGCCTTTTTTATATCATAAGATAGCACTTAGGTCTCCTGATGGAAAGAACTATCGCCTATAGACACCAGAATTGTTAATGGTGCATTGCCATTTTGTGGCGAGGTCTAATGCCACATGCATTTGCAGTTTACAGGCTTACTTACCCTCCAAACCCGAATACGACAGTGACAAGCACTGGCGCTATTGCAGCAGGAATTTGCGAAAGGCGGTGGTACTAGACTCCGGCGAGATAATGCAGAACTCTACCACTTTAGGCGGCTGATTGGCTATGCGAGTCACTTGGCCTAGTAGCCACACGAATAGGAAAACTGCCGTTTGACCACGGACCAACAAGGGGGACAAAAGATTGAAAAACACTGCTTTGAGAGGTTTTTTTAAGGAAAATAAATAAGATTAATTTCCGCTAGAAAAAATGTTTTCATAAGTGAGTTATGTTGGTATAGTTTAATAGACAACAAAACATTTTTGTTACATTCTTTTGTTATCAATAAAATGATTTGTAAAACCAAGTTTATTTCCGGAGGTACGGCGGGACTCACTAAGGAGGATATTGTCTTACAGTTCACTTCCTTCTAACTTGTATCAAGTTTCTTGGAGCTTAAGTTTTTCGTTTATAATAATACCATTATTCTGGTTTAGTGAAATATTTCAAGTACTTCTTTGGGCTGTTTTCTTTATCAATTTTCTTTTAAAGTATATTTCTTTTTAATTAGTTACAAATTTCTTTGAAAAACTCTTGATAATGTCATTAATGAAATAGTTCCTTCAATATAAATGTAAATAAATAATCTATATCTATACATATAATAAAATCGTAGGAAAGTCAAAACTGTACATCGAATATTTTTTTAAAAGAATACTTGGGGCGTGATCTACAATCGATATCGAAGCCAAAAATAAAGTTTTTAAAATTTTTGTCTGTTAAACTCAAAAAGTACTGCCTGGATTTACTTCAAATTTTGCATGAATATTACTAAAAGGCCGGGTCAACATATTATAGGCTACATATTATCACGCTATCACCTACGGGGGAGGAGCAGTGCGGAGGAAACGAAGTCCGCGCGGACGAAGTCGCTGGCAACGGCTAGTAACATATAAAACAATTAACTGTCTCGTGGTTTAGAGGTTAGACTATTTGGCCTAGATCATGAGGTCCAGGGCTTGATCCCCGGGTCGGGCAAAAGTGTTATTGAGATTTATTTGGGGTTTTCTCGAAAATTAAAATTTTCAGTAGCAGCTTGAAGTCTAATGGGCGGTGTCTTATCATTCCCATCATAATCGCTAACAGGTTGGTGAAATTCGGCAATGGGGTCACCACTCATCTCGCCAATATACAGTAGTCACATATAATGATATTTAATTAAGTTGGTACAATCTGATGGCCATCTCTGCTGCCGCGCGTGCTCAGTGGTCACTTCAAATGGCACGCACTGCCTTGGCATCTTGTTACACTCTTCCATCGCATTTCACGACTTCACTCCCATAGATTGTAGTATGTTTTTTTATGTTATAAGATAGCAAATAAGCAGATGGGTCTCCTGATGGAAAGAGTCAACCATCGCCTATAGACACCAAAGGTGTTAATGGTGTGTTGCTATCTAGTAGGGCGAAAGAAAAGATTTTAGGGCGGCAACGCAACTGCAAGACCTCTGGTATTGTGAATGTCTCATGGGCGGCCGTGATCACTTATCATCAGGTGCACCTCCTGCTCGTTTGCCCCCTCTTCCGTAAAAAAAGATGTTACCCATAAAAAAATAAAGTTTCTCAAATAACTCATGTTTGTACAACATTTTGTATTGTGATACACCTGTATTATTAATACTAACAAAAACTTTGTACCCCTTTTGACGACAATTACGTGGGTATGAAATTTAACAGAGTTTGGACTTTGGGGTGCAGAAACCTAATAATTATTAATAATGTACATCAGAATATATTAAATTAATAATAATAAACTTTGCACTCACTACATTCATTAATTAGACATACATGCAAGGATTTATAACGTTATAATATTGATATGTTTGCTTCGTCGTGACTGGTTATGGTATATGATATTATGACGTTGTCTTCTAGCGCTAGTTGGCGAACTAATCACGAAACAGCATGATAATAAAACTAAGTTGATAAAATGTGCGTGCCCATAAAACTTAAAAAGGAGTTCCGGAAAGATAAAGGGACTTATATAGCGTGATAGTCCTTTATCCCCCTCGAACAAGAAAGTTCCCGTTTTAACCTAAAGGGCGTGTTCTTAAAGATATAAGGGCTTTTCCAACCCTTCAACTTGGAAATTAAGTATAGTGGCGCCATCTATTGTCGAGTATTTGAACTTCATTCAGAACAACGATTATTTGGGTTGCATTTCGAAAGGCGCTGCGAGCAATTGCAGCCTGTGTAGTAATGGCGCGAAATTTAAAATTCCAATTACAATAAAGTCTTATATTACATTTGTTATATTTCAACTACCACGTAATCTCATATCAACTCCCGAGCGAAACCGGGTATCATAGCCAGTAATTAATAATGTCAATATAATATTATCGCTTGTGAACTTCACACACGAGGTATAAGAGGTACATAATACTCTAGATAAATGTCTTCTCTAAAACTTATTTCGTAGTTCCCGTGCCACTTCTTATTTCCTTGCAATTGAGAGCTCTTGTTATGATTTGTCCGTCCATTACGAGCGCCGGGACAAGCGGATCCTATTTCCCCAATGTGACGCGATGTTATGTGGAGACATACGTCAGGATATTGTCTTTGATGTCGTTTAGCGATGTGCGATGACGAGTGTTTACGATTGTTTCAGATATTCGGATAGTTCAAAGTTTTATTCTTTTATTTCGTAAAAGAAAATAAAAATGTAGCAATTACCAAAATGTTATAGTGACGCTATTATTTTAGACAATATGTCTGAGTTAACTGCATGTACCTCAATATCGAAAAATATTTTAATTATTTTATTACACGATATGCATTGATGATATTATACTGATCCCAGCTTGGTTTGGAGCGCGTATTCATTTACTGGGCACAGCATGGTTTGATACTTGAATAAAATATTCGAAGCGCTCTGTTTTTATAGAACAGGAGCTGACGACGAATTTTGGGAAGGTCCTTTTGGCAGATTGGAATGGCGAAAAAATATAATTTCGAAAAATAGCGATATCTGGTATGCAAGTTTGGCAGAGCTTCACGGTTATTTCACTACTGTGCAGTATATAACATTTGCAAAAAAAATCCAAGACATGTATTTTTGGGAACTTGATTTTTATTTCACGTTTTGAAATGAGGTTGTTTTAGAATTTTAAAAAAATATGCCAGACCATTTTGTCGGTTCTGAAGTGTTCCCAGACACCTTCAAATACATTTTACAAGGTTTCCAGTAAATTTATAGTGCGTTGCTATCGATGTGGGGGGATGGCAATGCCAAATGCATAAGTCTACCATCTACCTTATCCTTCAGACTGGAACACGACAATGGCAAGCACTGACGTTATTGCGACAGGAATAGGTTAGGCTGTGGTACCAAATACCCGGGCGAGACGTTGTGGAAATCTGCCACCTAGTGGGTTAGGATGATAGTGACATGTATAGCCAATTGGTCATCTTTTACGATCTGCTTGGCAGAACAGCAGTTGGTCTGTTCTTCAAGGGAGCCCGGACCAGCACGGGGGATATAAATACTTAAATAAATGTGAAATAAATTTACTGGAAACTTTCGTAAAATGTATTTGAAGGTGTCTGGGAACACTTTAAAACCAACAAAATGGTCAGCCATATTTTTTTTTGAATTTGTAAAAACCTTATAAAAAAACGAAATAAAAATCAAATTGCCAAAAATACATTTTTTGGATTTTGTTTTGTAAATTAAGTTATATACTTCGCAGTAGCGAAATAATCACGAACGCTCTGCCAGATTCGCAGGCCTGGTATCGCCATTTGACGAAATCATATTTTTTCGCAATTCCAATCTGCCAAAAGGACGTCGAAATTCGTCGCCAGCTCCATGACCTTTATATTTTTTGGTCTGAGTTTGTAGTTCCCTAATTTTGTAGATAGATATATAAATATTTTTTAGCCTTACTGAAAGGTAAGTCTTGATTCGCTCCTTTGTTTTTGTTGTTTGTCGCAATTTTTATGTTTTAATTTTATTTTAATCCAATAATGCTTTGCAAAGAAGTAGATGGTTCTCTTGACGCAAAGAGATAATCATCGCCTATAAACATCAAACATATAAATAATGCGTTGTTATGCATGTAGCTAAATAGCAATGTAACATATTGTTACGTACTCGGGTTCGTACTTGTAAGAAAACACCACTTATATTAAATCCGTGTATTTACACAACACAACACAACGTAATACTAAAATACACTTTACACCCTAGTCACTCGCTGTACTATCACTGAACTTAGAACACTACACAATAAAACACTACTCGCTTCGCACTGGTCACTTGATGTATCGCTCTCGATCGCTTGATAAAAACTGCCTTGTGTTTGTCAACACCTCTGTATTTATAGGCAGGGTAAAGTCCTAGCTGGATCCAGAAAAATCTAAATGTATCGGGAAACAATGAATCACTTCTTATCGTAAACATGTTATGAGTCATAAATGCTAGTACACGCTACTTTCAACCTTATGCCATATCCTACAAAATCCATTATGGCATAGCCCAGGTCAGCTATTTGTTTGTCAATAGGAGTAGCAATCTCTTTCTTTTATTTATAGATAGTTAGCGTGCGCGCTCCAATTCTACACGCTTCTAGATTATTCGTAACAATATATAAGTCTATCGGCTACTTTACCTGTCTAAGCCAGAACACGACAACGACAAGCAATAATGGTTGCGACAAGAATATATAAGGCGGTGGTACCATATAGATACATGATCAAGGTGTTGCGGAACTCTATCATCAGTTACGACGATGTGGCACGTATAGCCAATCCTTCGCCGTTTACAAACCGCCTGGTATATTTTTAAAGAAGTCTGGACCAACACGAGGAAATCAAAGGGGTCCAAACCAACACCGGGGCGTATCCCACATCATGCCTATAAATTGTGTAAAACTTTCTCTCTCTGGAATCTGGAAAAACATCTGGAAGTTATTTTAAAACACATTGTTTCACAATGTATTTTAAAATAACTTCCAGATTTCCTAACTGATTGATTACAAATCTAATTAGCCTTTTTGCTTAAAAAATGCCACAAATTACATCAAAATCGTTTTATCCGTTCGGTAGTTATCGCGGACGAAAATTTTGAAAAAGTGTTTTTTCGACATAATTTCGAGATTTTTCAACCAATTGAATTTTAATATTTTATAATATTTAAGTATCTATTTAAAAATTACGCTATACGCCGTTTTTAATATCAAAATCAAATCAAGTTTTCAAAAGGTACTTACAGCTTTTCAAATATTAAAATCACGTTGTTTACATAAAAACTTACGTTTATTTTTAAAATAACTTTCACAATAGTATACTGATTGATTTCAAAAAAATTTCTACTTAAAGAGCTGCGTCAGATACCGTAAATAGGATCAATATCGCTTGATTCGTTTGAAATTTATTCTATTATATACCAGACCACGATAATAGATTTCGTATATACCTAAGACGACATTTTACAGCTCGAAATAGCGTTAAATGCCCTTCGAAAGCACAAATTCGATCATCATTTTGAAAATATATAAACTTTAAATTTTCTAATTCTTTGAGCACAGAAATATATTCTTAGGTGTAGTTTTTGCTGCTTTGAGCTTAAAATACCTCAATTTAGCGAGAAGTTTCAGGGATGGCCCGCAGGGTTAATTGGTTTAGAGATTTTTTTGTCTACTTGTATTATAATTTTTTCGGTTTTGACAGGGTTTTCTCACTCACCGTATAAAATCTCTTTTAATTATTCTCGTGTCCTGTATAAAAGAAAACCATACTTGTAGCAGCATTATTTGTACAAAAAACGTTTTCTTTTTAAAAATATACAAGAAAAGTGGAGGCTGTAAAATTATGATTGCGTATCAAATCCCTTATTATTATTTGCCTCGTAGCCCAGCGTAATGGGAATCGCCATAATCTGTAGCCCTGTAGAGATTAAAGTCTTTTTGACGGCGCCGGCATTTTGAACTTCCAGACGCTCCTTGAATTTACAATATACTCGGGCTTATAATATTCATTAAATTCAAATTTTATCCCATTCTAGCCAATAATCTTTTGATGTAGCGCGGGTGTTGTAAACCAAATGTTTAAACAACGAGGCACAGTTCAAATCAATCTAAAACGCTTTGAAAGACATTAGGTTATGAGGCCGAGACGTAATACGGAGAGTATTTATCTGGGCTCCTAAGAGTGTATTATTTCCCTGATTCCATGATTTTTATACATACACATACACACTTACATACATACAGACATACTGACGTCGTCGTTCAAATAGTCGGAAAAGATTCCTATGAACAAAACGCGGAGATCTGGTGAAAACTCGATTTTCGAAAATCGAGGTAAAATCAGTAACTTCCTTATTTACATACGTAACGGGAACCTAAAAAGTAATAACCTTCTTCTTTTTAAGTGTCGGTAATAAACTGAACAAAGGTAGTGAATTCGCAGTAAAATGTGAGAGAAATATATTAAAAGGTGATATTTACTTGGCTATGAAAACATTGCAGTAATTCGAATAATTACACGCTGGCCGGAACTGCGAGTTCTGAATAGTAAATTTCGTTTTTGTGCGCTCGCGCTAGTGACGTGAAATATTATGTGGCGAACCTTTCACAGAGACGTGTATTTATGGACTTGGAAGTCTGAATTAATTATATATTCTTTAACTTTGCAACTACCCGTGCAGATAAAGAAGGAGATTAGAAATGACGGCCAGTTATGCCGGTACCGTCAGCACACATGAGATCTATAGTGACAATCAGCTTACAATGATACTATGTTTATATAGCGATGTTATAGGTAGAACGCTGATGTATATTATGCCGCAGTAACCCCCTGTTAATCCGGGACTCCATTGAATAATGAAACATTGGCCGTCTTGCTAGGCAGATCGTGAAATGCGAACGATTGGCTTTACATATCACTATCGTCGTGACTACTAGGTGGTAGAATTCTGCAATGTATCCCCTGGGTTTTGGTACCAACACCTTACCTATTATTGCTGCAATAATGCTCGTCACTGTCGTGTGTCAGTTTGAAGGGTAAGATAGGCGGTAAATTTATGCAATTACTGTCCCGCCACACAGATAGCAACATACACATTAACATCTTTGATGACGATAACCGATTAAGCGATGGTCGTCTCTTTCCATCAGGAAGCCATCTATTTGTTTGCTATCCTATCTATACATATATTAAACAAAATCCCCTGCCGAGTCTGTTTGTCTTTTCGTGATAAACTCGAAAACCATTGAACGGATTTTCATGTGGTTTTCACCAGTGGATAGAAGAATTCACGAGGAAGGTTTAAATGTATAAATTGTCAAGGTTTTTTTGTATATACAGGTTTACTTTTAAAGGTTCGGCTTAAAATAAGGAACTAAATATTGAATTGAAAGTGCGTTTTAATTATTATGGTAAAATTATTACAAGAAAATATAAAAATATTACCTTAAGAAATATCCCACTAAATTCATGAATTGAATCCACCAAGTCTTGTGAATGAATTCTGTAAAGCTGACAGTGTGTCATTTTACACTTACCTATAATTACGATAGTAATTATTATGCAATCTGTCGCCATGGAACATTTTTCCCGATTACTTTTATTTTGGTTGGACTTTGGAGGCATTACAATATTTTAGTTCCAATTTTACGTAAATGAAGTTATATCCATGCGTTTTGTTTTTTGTGTCGGATAAAAATGATATTTTGCATTTTTCAAATTATTTTTTCATTCCATAAATCAACATAATATCGATTCTGAACAGAGTCTGAAAATTTGGCTGGACCTTTAAAAATAACCCTGTATAAACAAAAAAACTTGATAAATTATACATTTGCGTAAGAAGCAAACAACTATGTGAGTCCTACTATCATGGCTATTTGGTGGTAGAGTTATGCATTGTTTCGCCTGCATCTGGTACCTATTCCTGCCAAAAAAGAGTCAGTGCTTGTCACGTTAATGTCCTGTTAAGATAGTTGGTAAACTTACGTATTTATTAAGATCTTGCCACAAGGATAGCAACGCACCATTAAGATCTCCGGTGTATATAGGCGAGTTTTGTCATTTTCCATCAGGAGATCCATATGTTTGTTTGCTATATTTTGATATAAAAAACCACTCCTTCGTTATGCTTGTTATTATACATAATAATATGTAGTAAAAAGAACTTTTTGTTTATTTTAATAGTACTAGAAAGGAAAATTCTAAATTTTACTGTGCAAAATTATAACAAATCCATATAGATAGATGCAGACCAATGTAATGGACATTACTGGTCTCCAATATAAATGTAAGTGCCAGTTAAGTGTTTATGTCAGCTATAAAGTGAGAGAATATTACATATCCATTAAAATTGAAAAATAATATGTTGAGAATAACAGATGCGGTCCCTTACGAGAGTTTTCTGTGAGTATGTCAGTACTTAAAATTGAGAGTGCGTCAGTACTTAAAAATGAAAGTATAAGTGCCTTGTTAATTACGTCTAACTGTAATTAATTTCGCCAAGTGCCGATGACGGAGAATCTATACATATAATAAAATCGTAGGAAAGTCAAAACTGTACGTTGAATATTTTTTTAAAAGAATACTTGGGGCGTGATCTACAATCGATACCGAAGTCAAAAATATAGTTTTTAGAATTTTTGTCTGTTTGTCTGTTTGTCTGTATGCATGTCCGGGGTAAACTCAAAAAGTACTGCATGGATTTACTTCAAATTTTACAGAGGCACAACAAGTGCACCCACGATTAGCCGAAGATACTTGGTCCCACAAATGTGAAAGGTGGCCAGCCTATCGCCAACCGGGGACTTTCAAATCCCGGACTACTTTGTTTTTCTCAGAAATCTGAAAAAACACTTTTTTATGTGCCCGACCCGGGAATCGAACCCGGGACCTCATGTGGTCGATGCCAACGCTGGACTACTAGACCACAGAGGCGAATCCATACTAATATTATAAATGCGAAAGTAACTCTGCCTGTCTGTCTGTCTGTTACACTTTCACGGCCAAACCACTGAACCGATTTGGATAAAATTTAGTACAAATATAGTTTGAGACCCAAAAAAGGACGTAGGATAGTTCTTATCCAGGAAATCGCACGGGAACGGGAACTATGCGGATTTTTATTTTATAATTTTTTCCAAGCGAACGAAGTCGCGGGCACAGCTAGTTGAGTATATATGTAATAATATCATTTAGGCAAAAATATATATGAGTATATATATTTTGCCTAAATTAGATTTTTACTCTAAATTATCGTCTACGAAGTCATTTTAGATTTCGCTATCCACCTGCGGTTCGCGATGCACGCTTTCAAAACACACTGGTCTACAAAAACGCCGAATTTTAACTTTGTATACCTAGCGCACTAAAAACATTTCTGTGAAACTGAAAGTACCACACGGCAGATTCGTAAAACATATTAACGTGTGTTGTTAGTCACAAGGCGGGGCGGAAAAGGCGTGAAATAAGAAGTTAAAACAAGATTATAACAAGAGGGTAAGGTAGCCGGTAAACTTATGCATGTGGCTTTAGACCTCGCCACAAGATAGCAACGCACCATTAACACCTTTGGTGTCTATAGGCGATGGTTGACTCTTTCCACCAGGAGACCCATCTGCTTGTTTGCTATCTTATGACATAAAAAAAAGATTGATTTAATTGAAAAGCAGATCTAGGGTTTTATTGTTTTAATACGGAATTTGTAACATTTTTAATATACAAAATATTATAACAAGGTAAAGCTTGTAATTTTATGAATTTGTTTGTATAAATTTATCTATAAACTCGTTAACCGATTTTGCAATTTTTTTTATTAGTTACATTATTCTGATGTGACAAAGACTATTTTGTTATATCATAAGATAGCAAACAAGCCGATGGGTCTCGTGATGGAGAGTCAACCATCGCCTATAGACACCAAAGATGTTAATGGTGCGTTACTATCTTATCCTCCAAACCGGAACACGACGGTGACTAGTACTGACGCTATTGCAGCAGGAATAAGAAGGTGGTGGTACCAGACCCGGTCGAGCCCATGCAGAACTCTACCACCTCGTAGTCACGATGGTAGTGACGCTCACAGCCACTCGGTCGCCTTTTACGACCTGCATGGTAAAATGTCAGTTGGCCTATTCTTCAAAGGAGCCCGGGACCAACACGGGGACCACACTTTATCCCAAGTCATCGAGAAATTGGGATATAAGCAAGTTATACAGCGTGTAAAAAATCTTTTTGAACCCAGATGGGTCGAACAGATCTAGAATTAAAATAAGCATGTCAATGACATTATCAATAAAAAATAATGAAATCATCTATTAATAAAAACAAAAATATTGTGGTATTTTGGAATCCTTGTATTTAACCTTCGATTTGGCTAAAATTTAGCGAATATTTTAAACTGTACAACACTCCGCGAGGAAGCTGCCACGGCTTTGTAGCCCCGTCTGTGTCTGTCGCCATTTTTTGTCCGGCATTTTGTGTAGTCATATTTAATATTCGATATTCATTATCATTCATTTATGATTAATTATTTTAATCAGCGAAAATGTACCTATTCGTATTCGTAAAATAACAGCATATTTAAGTTTTCATTAGGCTATCAAACAATGTCTTCGCTGAATGAATAGGATTGTATATTTCAGCTTGTATATTTCAGCTTTTAAGTAAGCCTACATCACTAACTGAACTCTATCAAATTATAGTATTCGCTCAACCTATTCTAAAAATTCGTACATGTTCCATAATTAACAATAACACAACCGATTTCCCATCACTAACATCGGTTATACCGACGAGCGACGTGATATCACAAAAGCGATTTTTCATCGCTATTCAAATTCGGAATTATGTACCATGTTTTATAAATTGGATTTTCATTTCATTCACTATTTTCCGGCGCTTTTTAACTGAGTTATTAAGAGCGTGTCTAAAAAGTACGTGAATTTCATTTTAAATATTTTAATACACTATACTTTATACATAAAATATCTCCGGGATTCATAAAGCGTACACAGTGAAAAGTTTAATTTAGCGGTAACTTTTTCTCCCTAATAAGACTTTTTCAAAGGTTATACTACACCTAGCTACAAAAAATAAAACTTATAGTTTGTTCGAACCGTTTATGTAGTTATTAATTACGTTTATGCATTCATGTTCGTTTATGTACAGATTTGCACAGGACAACGTGAAGAAACGTTTACGAGGTGGTAGAGTTCTGCATTGTCTTGCCAGGGTCTGGTACCACCGCCTTACCTATTCCTGGCGCAATGGCGTCAGTGCTTGTCACTGTCGTGTTTCAGTTTGGAGTTTGCAAATAGTCAACCATCGCCTATAGACACTAAAGGTGTTAATGGTGTGTTGCTATCTTGTGGCGAGGTCTTATGCCACATGCATAAGTTTACCGGCTACCTTACCCTCCAAACCGGAACACGACAGCGACAAGCACTGACGCTATTGTGGCAGGAATAGGTAAGGCGGTGGTACCAGACCCGGACGAGACAATGCAGTACTCTACCACCTAGTAGCCACGATGCTAGTGACTAACATAGCCAATCGGTGGCCTTTTACGACCTGCCTGGCAGAACGGAAGTTGGTCTATTCTTCAAAGGAGCCCGGAACCAACACGGGGTATTATATTGGACTTAACGTTGGTATAACATTGGACTTAATGCTCAACACGGGGTATTATATTGGACTTAACGTTGGTAAAACATTGGACTTAATGCTAAGTGGCATTCTCTACCAGTCACCCTAATCAGATAACAATATTAGTAGGTGCATAGAATTGTTCGATTATCGTTAACACAAGCTAAAACTAAATGGCTACCGAAGTAAAAAATAGATATTCAAATTTGAATTCAATATTTATGTCTGATTTCAATTCAATATTATTGTCTGAAATAAAAAGTTGTTATTATTATTATTAATATCTGGTTGACCGAGCTTTGCTCGGTTTTTCACATACCTATATCTTAGGAACCGAGCTTTTCTTGGACCTGGAACCTTGATGAATCGATTCCTTGACCCGAAAAACCCCAAAATTGTGACTTTCATGAAAATCGTTGAAGCCGATTCCGAGATTCCAATTAAATATATACACTAGCGACCTGCCCGCGGTTTCACCCGCGTAACTTTTCTTTCCGTACGAATATCGGAAAGGTTTATATACTTAAACCTTCCTCAAGAATCAATCTATCTATTAAAAAAACCGCATCAAAATCCGTTGCGTAGTTTTAAAGATTTAAGCATACATAGGGACATAGGGACAGACAGAGAAAGCGACTTTGTTTTATACTATGTAGTGAAGAATTGCTCGTTTAAAGGTATTAGATATATTTATCGAAGTTTATATATTAGTGATGACTGATGATATCTCCCCCGTATTGGTTCAGGCTCTTATGAAGAAGCCAGGCAGGTTGTAATAGGCGACCAATAGACTATACGTATCACCACCATGGTGACTGCTAGGTGATAGAATTTCGCAACGTCTTGCCCGGATATTTGGTACCATTATCAAACGCCTTACCTATAAACGCAATAGCGCCAATGCTTGTCATTGTCTTGTTCCAGTTGGGATGGTAAGGTAGCCGGTAGATTTATGCATGTGGCGTTGCAATCCCGCCAGACAGATAGCAACACACCATTAACATCTTTGGTGTGTATAGGCGATGGTTTCTCTTTCCATCAAGAGAGTTATGAAAAATGTATACTTATATCATAAGGAGTTATAATTTGTAAGTTTGTAACCTAACTTATTCCATAACCAATAGAGTACTTCATTATTCCTGAGTGGCAAAGATAACATTATATCCAAATTTTCTCGCGAGATCGGATCTACGCGTGTTATACTAATTGTTGTTATTATAATTATCCCTTTATGTACATTTTTCTTCTTATTTTATATACATTTATAATTAAAACATTAAAAAAATACAATATTATATAAACAAATATATAAATAGGTTTCCCGCCGACGCGACGGGAGCCTTGCAGCCGGGGTTGGATTTAGGTACGTTGAAAAAATAGCACAAAAAAATGAAAAGGATAGTATTTATAAAAAATTATAGTAAACTTTCATTATTTTTAATTTAATTTATTATGTAGTCATTAAAATCAATACCAGGTATGGCAAAATTTACTCCTCTTCTAAGTTTATCAGTTCTTAGCTAGAAATTATAGTATAAATACTATAATTATAGCACAAAATCCAACCCTGCAAGAGAAAGAAACCTCCTCATAATACGTGCCGTTCCTAACACTGCCGCCTTCTGTATCTGGCCCTTGATCCAGAATTGCAGGGAGAGTTTCCGTAGGTGTTGGTCGAGACTCTACGCTACTAAACTGTTTACAGAAACAACTATCAGGACAATTATTGATGACTCCAAACCCCACATGTCGATAATCTCGTGAGCTAAGTATATTATTATTATTATTATTATTATGCAAGGAATTGCTAGTATTTATAGATATAAACTACTTTAAAGTACCGGGAAACGATCAATAATACAGGATATGTTAGTTATTCATGCAAATTTATTTTACTGGCTCCAAAGTATGCTCATTCAGAAACTATATACTTACGCCGACGAATAATTTAATCATCATCAAACATAAACGCTTTTTCCGGAATCGAGTTTAATTCTCGCCATGAATACTCTTTTTATCTTCTACCGAATGAAAACAGGTGCCACGAAGTGATAATTTGATAATTTTGTATTTAGGAAAAAGAAAAGAAATCGTCTGAAGCCATATGTAGTGAATGAGGTGGTGGATCGATGGTATTTGTTGATTTTTGTTCAAAAATTCTTTATATTATCATTACATAGTATAAAACAAAGTCGCTTTCTCTGTCTGTCCCTATGTCCTTATGTCCCTATGTATGCTAAAATCTTCAAAACTACGCGACGGATTTTGATGCGGTTTTTTTAATAGATAGATTGATTCTTGATGAAGGTTTAGTGTATAAACCTTTCCGATATTCCCACGGGAACAAAAGCTGCGCGGGTGAAACCGCGGGCAGGTCGCTAGTATTGTATATTTTAAAGTTTCATGTGTGTACTATTTTTTTAAATCATAAGGTAGCAAACAAGCAGATGGGTCTCCTGATGGTAAGAGTCAACCATCGCCTATAGGCATCAAAGATGTTGATGGTGCGTTGCTACAAAATAATCTATAATTGCCCGTTTGGTGATATGCTTGCCACCTATTTTTATTATTTTGGGATTAAGTATCTCCGGCTAATCGTGAGTAAATTTGTAACTTTGCACTTTGGGGATACGGGCGTGAGGATACAAAAATACAATAACTACAAGCGTTTAACACTAAAAAGCATTTGCTAATATAAGCGGCTATACGTTCTCCGTAGTCCGTCCAATACTGTGTAGCCTGTGATCGCTATTGCGGCAGCAATAAGGAAGATTCTGGTATCGTTTGATTTATTTGAAAGATACTTTATTACCACAGCCGTCGTATAAAACTGATGATCCACTTAACGTCGAAGACACCGCAAATGTGTATCCGGTTTTGGACATTGAATCGGTTTAGTTTCCACAAGAACGCTCGTAAATTTATTTATTCGTAATCGGATGAGTTTATCGTGTAAAGCTGTCTAAAACTTAGAGTTAGTAGGTATAAGCCTGAATAAGGGGAGACATTTGAAAACATTGATGTAGTTTCGAAGCTTAAAATACTAGTACAAGGCGTGGGCGTAGCTATAGTTTTGTTATAGAACGTCTAAAAAGTATCTTCATGCCCGTATCCACGAAGAGGTAGATAGAGGTACCTACAACTTAGTCCCACAATGTGATAGGTGACCAGCCTATTGCCAACTGGGCACTTTTGCAATCCCAAACAACATTGTTTTTATCAGAAAAATGAAAAAAAAAACACATTTTTGATTTGCCCCACCCGGGAATCGATCCTAAGACAACGCCGACATCGGACCACAAGACCACAGAGGCGGGGTCCAAGGGGTTAATTAGTTGTACCCTAAAATTCTAAATGGTGCATTATACAATTTACTTAACATTATCACAGGTCTACTAGTAGTTGTAAACGACTGAGTAAAATGAAGTATCGTGTGTGGGTGAGGTAATGTTTAATGAATTGTAGCGGTTCAAGCAATCTAGGTACAAACGCTAAAAGAAGTAATACAATTAGATAATATGAGATTCAAAATAAAATCCAAATCGCGGAATTACAATTACTTATCTTGAACACACTATATACATATTTCATGTTATATAAAATTACAAAAATAACTGTATGTATGTATGTATAAATAAATGTATTTTTTGGTTTGTTCAAATCCATCATAGCAATCATAGCCACACTAAACTTGAAATGGTTACATTTACTGCTGTCTTGCCCACTGCCTTAAATGCACAATTTGCACACAATGTTTGGAAAATACGGCTTATTTACAGCCTTATTGTCCATTTTAAAGTTACCAAAATATGACTTTTTTATCAAGTCAGTGAGGACTTTACAATTTTTTTCACTATATTTTCATCACAAATATAACAAAATGTATTTCGATCATTTAAGCAACACCTATAAATAACGACATATCGAAATTGTTAAGTAAAAAAAGAATTAATCGGACACGATGACATGAAGTATAATAAAATGCATTTTTTTGCTAAATAGTTATGGTTATAAAACCGTAAGTAGGTAGGTTTAGTATTTTCATGCCTTCGCACGACTTCTTAAGAAGTAGTATAGAATTTACAACAACAAAACAATTTTTTTTGTAGACCTGTGTAGCCGCTAAAGAAAATGACATCACACGGTGGTGGTGCCGAGCCTTGTCACTCGATTATCACGTTTGGTTCGTTCTGCCTATTTTACAAAGGAACAAACAGGGTTATGTTGATTTCCTTTATTAAAAAATCCAGAAACAACATGCATTTTCTGTGGTAGTTATGAATAGGTAGTGCCAGACGACGGGGTGAGTGCGGGGAGTCTATTGGTGTTGGCTGCTAACCGCAGAGGTTCAGATACAGCCGAGATATAAACAAGTGAATCTAAAATTGTTTATTTATGAAACGATTTGATAGAATCGACAAAGGTTTATAGCTGCGTTTGGGAAGTATCCTGCATTGACCGCCCCGTTGGTCGAGTGGTTAGAGACCCTGACTACGCAATCAACGAGGCTCGGGTTCGATCCCCGACGGGGACAAGCATTTGTGTGATGAGCATAAATGTTTGTATTTCCGGGTTTGGGTGTTTATTATATATATTCTAGTATTTATATATGTATTTCTATGTATTAGTATCGTTGACTAACATCCACAACACAAGCAAATAATTTGCTTACTTTGGGGTTAGATCAGTAAGTGTAATATGTCCCGTGAATTATTATTATTATTATTATTATTATCAAATAAGATTAATATTTCAAGCAGTGTTAAGATTGCAGAGAGATCATCTACATTTTAATTGCACGCCTACTGCAAAAATGCAGTTTAAATGCACTCTTGTGCAGTTGGCATATTCTCAAAAATAAAAATTTAAAAATTAGCTTATTCAAAGGAAAATTAATTGAATTTTAAGCAAAGCAGCTATAGTAAAAAATGAAAAATTCAAATATACACTATATCATAATAGAATACAAAGAAATACAGATAATGCTAAATTAATTATTTTATTAGTTGACAACACTGACAAACAATGCTTTTGGATAGCGCGTTTTGATTCTTTTTGTAATATTAATTGAACGTTTTGTTGATGTTTTAAGAATAATAAGAGGGACGGCAAATTTAAACGCTGCTTGTAATTATACGGGGTGTAAAGAAAACCCTGTACGATCTGAAAGAGGTATAAATGTAGGTCAATGACGTTATAAAAAAAATAATTCTTTTTATTAAATTAAGAAAAATATTGTAATTTAAAGTGCCTCATTTTAGTACTAAAATTGAGCAACTTCCCCTTAAATCAAGCAAATATTTTGAAAATTTATCTATCAATATCCATAAAATAATACGCCGTGCAGCCCGCTGCATTATCAAAGTTTATGATGAATCCGCAGGAACAACTCATTTTTCCGGGATAAAGTAGCCCATGTACTATTTCAGGTCATCATCTAACTGTGTGCCAAATTTCACCTAAATCCATTCGATAGTTTTTACGTAATTGAGTAACAAACATCCAAGCATCCATACTTTCACATTTATAATCTATACATTATATAGATACTTATATATATATATATATATATATATATATATATAAGTATCTATATAATATATATATATATATATATATATATATATATATATATATATATATATATATATATATATATATATATATATATATATATATATATATATATATATATATATATATTTAACCTTAATGCCAAATATATCAGCATCATAGATTGAGCGTCGATAAAAACTTCTATAGGCGGTGGTTGTCTCTTTCCACCAGGAGACTCATCTGCTTGATTACTATTTTATCAGTAAAAAAACATGATGTAACGATGTCATTTTATGAGCTAATATATATATATATATATATATATATATATATATATATATATATATATATATATATATATATATATATATATATCTATATAAAATCAATGTATGTCCGGGGTAAACTTAAAAAGTACTGTATGGATTTACTTCAAAATTTGCATAAATATTACTAACAGGTCGGGTCAACATATAGGCTACATATTATCACGCTATCACCTCCGGGGGTGGAGCTGTGCGGAGTAAACGAAGTCCGCGCGGACGAAGTCGTAGGCAACAGCTAGTTAATTAAAATATATGTATATTCTGCCTTTCACATTGTCCATCCCGATATCGGGTATCGGAACAAACACTGACGTATTGGCGGCACCATCGACACCCATGAGCCATCGGACGAGGTATGTGTGTGTGCTATGCATGTATCTGCATTATCATTGTGTGCACAGTTCTATGCGTCGTGGTCATTTTGAGCTTGTTTAGTCCGAGTTTGGTTTCATCATCAATATTTAAATATGACATAATTACTTTAATAGAACTAGACGAATCTAGACTATGCTTGTGGGATACAACTAACGAGCAATTAACATCTGACTTGCACAATGAGACGTGTCCATTCCTTGTTGCCAGGTCTCATTTCGCATTTCAAATATTATAGATACACCAAAAAAAACATTATAGTCTAACATGACCCTTCGCGCACACGGGGAAAATGGTTGAATCGGAACGATATGTCATCGGAAAAATGTGAAGAAGATGATATCGGATGTCGGATATCGGCTATCGGCTACCGGTATCCGATAACGATATCGGATCGGATACTGTGAAAACGCTGTTATTGTGGATACACAGTAAAATTTATTGAATTTATATTCAACTGAAAATGTTTCACACCATGAAAACTCAAAAACCATTATTATGTCTGAAAATCTTGGCGGCATGCATATTTGTAAAAAATAAATTATGTTATATTATATCCGAAGCAAACTACTCCAATTATTTATAACTTGCATAAACTTGACACTCTATTGTTGCGAAGAAATATATCACTATTACTACATATTTGGCGCATACTGTCAGGCAATATTAGCTTGCTTTTTTAATGTGCCTAATAGGGGATGCAATGTACGTATAAGTCGCTTGTTCTGTTTGCCTTTGGCCAGAACAAACATTGAGTATAGGTATTAATTCAGTTTCGCGTGCTTTACGAATGATCAACGATATTGCTCGCTCAGTTGAAAGCGAAGTGGATATTTTTACCTCCAAAATGCAGGTAGTAAAGAATTGTGCCATAAGACACTTGGAACGGTCACCATAAAACATTTAATTAATTAATTAATTACATCACACATGTATGATTTGGAATCTATATTTTCTGTAATGTGCATGGTGTGTTTTATAAATAAATAAATAAATAAAAAATCTTACTATAATATCAATTTATAAATTGCATAAAAAAGTAGTGTATGAAATATTTACATTACATTCAAAAACATGGCATAACTCCGTGATGAATGTTTCTAAACACATCTTCACGTTGTGTTTGATATTTGACTGAATTAACGCGGTAACAGGAAGTTAATTAGCTGTAAAAGTGAGTGAACTGTAATTGGTGAGTAGTAATTAGTTTGGAGCACAGTTATGACGCGGGAGGCAATTTAACAAAACCACTCGACGGATGAAAGGCTTTGTCTCCACCCACTCGGCAACCGAATGTGAGGAGTGGTATCCTTATTCTGTGAGGTTAATAATGGATCATTTAAGCTATTTGCGCATATAATTTTCAGGTAATTAGTCAAGTCGTTTCAAGTGTCAAGTTTCAAGGGTTTAGGTTATATATATTTTATTTTTATTAAGCAGAACTCGGTGATGATGTTGTAGGATAATTCGCATTTTCTTTTCGAAATATTTTTTTTACAGTTGACCTTGCGGGCCGTTACTGTGACACCAGACTTTTGAGGCGAGCAGAGTGTTCAGCCCAGTTCAGCCAGAGATTAAATTTAAATTTGAGCTACTAACGCTCGCGCTATGGGCTATCTTTTATGAGGGCGAAAATTAAGCCCCGGTTACATTTTGATTAGTACCTACAAGTGGATTAATAATCCTCGCACTAATCAATGGCTGTCTTCACGTATTTTTTGCTTAATACTAAGCACCTGCATTAAACACTCGCACTTGCACTATTCAAAGTGTAATCGGGGCCTTAGTGCGACCTTTGGACTAATTATAGCGTATATATATATATATATATATATATATATATATATATATATATATATATATATATATATATGTATATATATATATATATATATATATATATATATATATGTATATATATATATATATATATATATATATATATATATATATATATATATATATATATATATATATATATATAAATCAATTGCTGTTTGTTAGTCTCGCTAAGACTCGTGAACGGCTGAACCGATTTTGTTAATTTTGGTTTTGAATTAATTGTTGAAGTCCAGGAAAGGTTTAAAAGTTGAGAAAATATAGAAAAAAATTAAGAGTAGTTAAAAATGCAGAACAACGTTTCCGGGTCAGCTAATAATGTGGAGTGGTAATATAGGTACTCCGAGCTGCTACTGAGAATTTGGATTTTCCAGATAATCCTCAAAAAACTCAATAATAATTTTTAACGACCCAGAAATCGACCCTGAAACTCATGATCTGAGGCGAATAAACTAACCCCTAGTCCACGAAGCAGTCAATTTTCATACGTTTTCGAAAGTTGGAATTTTTTTGTGTCATAAGATAGCAAACAAGCAGATGGGTCTCCTGATGGAAAGAGTCAACCATCGCCTATAGACACCAAACATGTTAATAGTGCGTTGCTATATTGTGGCGAGGTCTAATGTCACATGTATAAGTTTACCGGCTACCTTACCCTCCAAACCGGAACATGGCAGCGACAAGCACTAACGCTAATGCAGCAGAAATAGGTTAGGCGGTGGTACCAGACCTGAGCGAGACAATGCAGAACTTTACCACCTACTAGTCACGATGGTAGTGACTCGCGTAGCCAATCGGTCGATTTTATCGACCTACCTGGCAGAACGGCAGTTCTTCAAAGGAGCCCAGGACCAACACGGGGAATATATTAGACATTAAATAACGATATATCGGAAAAATAATAACAATCCTAAGCTAGGCTTCAATTTACAAAAGCTTAGTATCTGTAGTGTCCTACGTTTTGAATACAGAAATTTATCAGAAAGTAACTTTTGACTATGGTGTTGTTGTTGATTAATTATTATTAAATTATAGATGCATATCCGTCTCCATGTTGGCTATCTCTCCTAACATCCAGTTATCTTAAGTAACATCCAGTTTTATCACTGTTTGTCTTCTTAATAAAATAAAATAACTGTTAATCATCAGCATCAAAGAATCTGCATCCTTTAGATTCATCCTGGTTTACATTATGTTATATAAAATTTTAAAGTTTATTACTTTACCGTATAATTAACTAACTTGAATATTCTATTCTATCCTATTCTAACGTCTCAGTCCAACAAAAAAAAAAGTCCAAAGTCCTTGGAAAACACTATGCTTACTTACATCTTTATACTCATCGAACATTTTTATTGGAAAATTAGGCCAAAATTAAAGGTGTATCAATCTTTAATTTTGACCTAATTTTCCAATAAAATGTTTAATAGCTTGGTACGGCCTCGTACGGTATCAACGAATGGAGCGTATATATATATATACGCGCCATTGGTTGATGGCCGTACCAAGCTATGTATGTATAGGGCGGCGAACAGAACACAACAGTGACAAAACGTTATCGCGACAGGAATAGGTAAGGTGATGGTACTACACCCGACTGAATTCTACTACTTAGTAGCCACGATGTAAGTGACTCGCATACCCAATCGGTCGGCTCTTACGAACTGCCTGATAGAACGACAGGTGGTCTATTATTAGAAAATCGGACTAACATGGGTTATAAATGGCAGATGTCATAAAAATTCAGTGCCATACATTACAATTCAGACAGATTTGCCTTCCCTCTTCCACATTCATAACTCTCTTCATGAAAACATGCCGGTACAGAGACCACCATCTTTAAAGAGCATCCGACCAATCTGATCATGGTACGTCAATCTTAATTTTTTTTTATATACAAGATATTTTTGTTGCTTGTCGTTGCCTAAACGGTTGACTTGGGGGGTAGACAAAAATTCATGGTAGTAGTAAATATAATAAAGTTAAAGAAAAACTATCACACTTTACAAGTTTTTGAGTAAGAGTCGACCAACTTATAAAATGTACTTGAAGAAGTTTTTATCGACGCTCAATCTATGATGCTGATATATTTGGCATTAAGGTTAAATACGTTAAATGTTCATAGTATGAAACAATAAAAGCTCTCATCTTAGTCCGCATTATAGTGATGGGCAGCTTCGGAACCCTACATTGCGCGTGGCTCGACACGCACTTCACCAATTTATTACACTGATCCTTTCGGGCGTCACCTCCCTCTCATTTATTTTTGTATTGAAGAATACGATCCGTAAGTTTTACACCACAAATTTTCCGCAGCGATCTCAACTCAACTAAGTTACCTCTTTCACCTTCCGACTTACCCAGTTCTCGTTTACGACTCAATTCGAACGCTATCGTAGAGTGCTACTCCACAAATAAAAAAGTTAAAAATTAAATTACCATAATCCCATAGTGCTAATGGAGATATTTCCGAAGGTTCCGAAGTTACCCATCACCCATCAATTACGATAATAATGCGGAGTGCGGACGAAGAAGAGTAGGGAACTTATTGTTTTATTCTATGACTATAAAACCTATTTAATGTCAATGACAAAATTATCTGCAGCACGGGTTCACCGCCAATAGTACATTTTCAAGTATACTTAGTAGAGGTTAGGCATAAATATAGGATTAGGTACAAGGATCAGGTATTTTACGAAATAAGGTCATACCTAATCCAAAAAATATTACATTACCGTTCCAAAGATTCCACATAATCCCAGTTCCACAGACTACAAATACTATGTACCTACCTATAATAAATTATTTATTTTTAGATAGGTGCCTATTGCTATCACCTTTTTAGTAGTTGTATTGATGAACATACAGTTGGACGTTTTATCATCATCACGCCGTACCCTTACGGGGTTGGAAGAGTAAACAAAGGAACCCGGAATAACACGAGGGACGTTATGTAAACATTTAACACACAAGAGTAGGTAATTAGTTTATTACTTTTTACAACTATCTTTAATTATTTCTGACCTAGCATCTATTCCGACGAGTGGTTTCTTTTTAGTACACGTTCGTGTATAGGGACAAAAATAAATGTATGCCATCTAATGCTTGCTCTGTAATTAGCTCAGTAAAGCCTGCCTGTAATTACGCGAACAAACATGGCAAAGGCGATAGATAACGCTTTGTAGCTGTGTTACGTGAATACTAACATTACCGGTTAATTTTTAAACTTCCATTTATTCTACTTTTCATGGTACAATTAATTGTTAGTATATGTGACGAAGACTGAGAGAAATATCTCCATTAGCACTATGGGATTATGGTAATTTAATTTTTAACTTTTTTTATTTGTGGAGTAGCACTCTACGATAGCGTTAGAATTGAGTCGTAAACGAGAACTGGGTAAGTCGGAAGGTGAAAGAGGTAACTTAGTTGAGTTGAGATCGCTGCGGAAAATTTGTGGTGTAAAATTTACGGATCGTGTTCTTCAATACAAAAATAAGTGAGAGGGAGGTGACGCCTGAAAGGATCAGTGTAATAAATTGGTGAAGTGCGTGTCGAGCCACGCGCAATGTAGGGTTCCGAAGCTGCCCATCACTATAATGTGGACTAAGATGAGAGCTTTTATTGTTTCATAATATGAACATTTAACGTATTTAACCTTAATGACAAATATATCAGCATCATAGATTGAGCGTCGATAAAAACTTCTTCAAGTACATTTTATAAGTTGGTCGACTCTTACTCAAAAACTTGTAAATTGTGATAGTTTTTCTTTAACTTTATTATATTTACTACTACCATGAATTTTTGTCTACCCCCCAAGTCAACCGTTTAGGCAACGACGGGGGGACACACTTGACTAATAAAAATTAGTACTTTAAAACTTAATATTTTACAAACGAGTCGCTTAATCGAAAAATAGTTTTGATGAACCTCAATATGTTTGAAATATCCCACACTATGGGGTACATAAAAAAATTAACATTCCCACTTTACATGTAGAGAATCTACTAAAAAAATATTTTTCAAGATTGTATGTTATCACTTTATTGCCGTGACTAATATGTATATTTATGCCAAATTACAGCTTTTTAGTACTAAGAATCTCTGCGCTAGTCTACGGACGGGCAGACGGATATAGGGAAACTAAAAGGGTTCCTAGATTCTTCGGAATCCTCAAAATGAGAAAGGGTATGAGGGCATCCGTCAATTGGACGTAGTAACACGAAAAGGATCCAATCCACACAAAATCACTTTGAAGTTTGAAGTTGGATATTTTTGAATTTTGTAACGTGCCATACATGGGGACTAGTTCTAACGTTGAATAAAGTAATAGAGAGCTATTTTTGCTTAGATGTTTTTTTACTGGCCGATAGTATTGATGTTTAGTATCAGTTTAGTGAACTTAACTCATTTTTGACCATATTGTGGATTGGATCCTTTTCGTTTAATTACGTCCAATTCGGACATTGAAAGATTAGTAAATGAATGATGAACAAAAATATCTAGTATATATATTAAAAAGTTAAGATTGACGTACCATGATCAGATTGGTCGGATGCTGTTTAAAGATGGTGGTCTCTGTACCGGCATGTTTTCATGAAGAGAGTTATGAATGTGGAAGAAGGAAGGCAAATCTGTCTGAATTGTAATGTATGGCACTGAATCCTTCCTGATTACTGCGTAAGCGATTTTGTGTGAAAAGATTTTTATGACATCTGCCATTTATAACCCATGTTAGTCCGATTCTCTAATAATAGACCACCTGTCGTTCTATCAGGCAGTTCGTAAGAGCCGACCGATTGGGTATGCGAGTCACTTACATCGTGGCTACTAAGTAGTAGAATTCGGCCGGGTGTAGTACCATCACCTTACCTATTCCTGTCGCAATAGCGTTTTGTCACTGTTGTATTCTGGTTTGGAGGTTAAGGTAGCCGGTAATGTTATGCATATGGAATTAAGACCCGCCTTAAAGTTAGCAATGTACCATTAACATCTTTGGTGTTTATAGGCGGTGGTTGTCTCTTTCCACCAGGAGACTCATCTGCTTGATTACTATTTTATCAGTAAAAAAACATGATGTAACGATGTCATTTTATGAGCTATATATATATGAGCTATATATGTATATATATTATAAAAGAAAGACCTTTGCCACGTTTGTCTGTCTATTTTGCTCGTTTAAAGGTATTAGATAGATAGATAAATATAGTATAAGATACCAGGCTCCCCAATACTTACTTATTTTCTCATGGACAAAATACATCATGCATGCAAAATATAGCACGTATGCTATCTTGGGCCAATGACGTATTTAGATATTCGTGCTCAAGGGGCATGAAAATATTACTCACTTTACGTATTTGATGTCTGAGAGCCGATAATTATGTATTTATTGTAGGGGACATTGCAAACAATTTTAAATCAATACTTCCAAACACCTATCGCCAGTAAGCAATGCTGGACGTTTTAAAGAACAAAAAAAAGCTCTTTATTTTGTGACTTGATTTTTATCTAGGATATTTGGGGGACTATTTAAATTTTTTATTAGTTACCAATCGCAGGGGCAAAACATCCCTGAAACATATTTGACTTGTCATTGTGAGTAGGAACGCGTGCGTAATTATCAAATAACTGCAACAGTTTCATTTTGGTCACTTCAGTTTTTTCTACAATATGAGTAATTTTTTTAAAGTAGTGAGTAGAATTTTCAAAATCGATCTATAAATGGAAATATACCCTTCCAAATAAAAACAAGAATTTTCAAAATCGATCTCTATAACCCTTCCAAACAACAACTAAAATTTTCAAAATCGATTCATAAATGGCTGAGTCCTGAGGTAAAAAACATAAGAATGTTGGTAAGACAGTTGAAAATCATCTCTCAGGCTTTAAGCTAAGTGAGCAATATTTTTACATACCTGTAACACCTGGTACCTGAGAATTGGACGTCGGTTTAAGCTAGCAGGTATGTCGCTCATTTGGTGAAACGTGACGTAAATGCAGTTTTTACCAAAATTGAGTTATTATACGTCACAAAGTAATAAAAATAATAGTTTTCTTTGGAAAAACAAAGATAGATCGCACTAGTTTCCTTCTTGAATAAATGCTAATTCGTAAAGATTTTGTGGAAAGAGCGACGTAATGGTTACTTGCACGGGTGGCTCTGTAAAGTGCAATTGATTTTGAGTGCTATATCTACGCAAATACATAATTTTGTACATTTTTGGAGTTATAATGACGACAAACAAAAAAAAAACCATAAATTTTTGTTACTGTCACTTATCAAGTGCTAATTATATTATGCCAAGGAAGAAGCTAAGTTCCTAAGAAGTAGGCGACCAAGTTTTTTTAAATATACAAATAAAGGTCTATTTATTACTACAACAAAATTGTTTAATCTTTGTCCCAAAATTTATAGAAAATGTATATTCGCCACTTAGTATTTACCAAAGTTTTGAGATACAATGACGAAATTGTATATAAGTTTATAAATTATAGGAATACTAATACCATTTATTGCCAAATTTAATCACCTTATAAAAACATATTAGTTTGTCCTTGTTCTCAATATAAAAAAATCTCTTATAAGGCTTTTATTATCCAGACATTAACGTTTAAAAAACAAAATCACACTTTAAATCTCTATCCTATAAAATCGTAAAATCGTAAAAGTTAAATTTCCGCGAACGTTTTACCAAATGAGTAATGTACGCTTTCACACTATCATATAAATTTTGTCTAAATTTTAGCTAAAGATTAGCTTATTTTCTATTTGTATAATTTTCAAATATAACTGCAGCAAAATTATTATGCCCAACGTTAGGAATAGCGTAGGGCGTAATATTGGAAATTTATAGAGCCATTACCAGCTTTCTAGTGCCTACACGTTGTTTTATATTTGTACTTAAGAGGAATACTATCCACTCACTAAATAATGATAAATAATTTACTTTATTTGCTGCGAAATTAAATTTACGTGGGAATTGAGCCACTTATAAGCAATTACTTGAGAAAAATATTTCATAGTCTAGCTATTAAAAACTGTTTTTGGAACGAAGTTCCTTATCGCGCGTTGTGAAAGGGGGCTAGACGGAAAAAATTCTTACGAAAAGTTGTCACGACACTTTTTGCTATAGTAAGCTATTGTAAGCTGTGCGGCGTGCGCATGTTTCTCTGTCTCTCTTTTTCTCTCTTATAGAAAGCAAGCCAGATATTTTCATTTCTATTTCGCATTGAACAGTGTGGTGTCGCGACAATTATTTTTGTTGAGTGTACACAGATTTTTTTGTAAATAATAATAAAAGGAATTTCGTTCCATCCGGGTGTCCCTTGACACCTCTCAAGTTTTTATTTTTCAATAATGGTAGGACATCTTGGTCACTACAAATTAGCTAATAACTTGTCTCCTATATTCCTGCACACAAACAATTTTTTATTTCTTTTCTTTGGGGTACGGTAAATTCGTGTAATAAAGACTAGACCAACTGCCGCTCTACCAGGCAGGTCGTAAAAGGTGAGCGGTTGGTTATAACGTGTCATTACCATCGTAACTATTAGATGGTAGAGTTTCGCAACGTCTTGCCCGTGTATTTGGTACCACCGCATTATCTATTCCTGCCGCAATAGCGTCAGTGCTTGTCACTGTCGTGTTCCGGTTTGGAAGGTAAAGTAGCCAGTAGATTTATGCATGTGGCATTGTCATCCCGCCACACGGATAATAATGCACCATTAACATCTTTGTTGTCTACAGGCGATGGTTTCTCTTTCCCAGGAGAGCTATTTGATTGTTTGCTATTTAAGGATATAACAAAAATATTAAAATCTTCGTAACATTAGATGAGGCTGGTGACCACGGCTACATTGACGTATATATAAACTTTTTAATTTCATTATACCGCCCCGTTGGTCGAGTGGTTAGCGATCCTGACTACGCAATCGATGGGGTCCGGGTTCGATTCCCGGCAGGGACAGGCGTTTGTGTGATGAGCACAGATGTTTGTATTTCTGGGTTTGGGTGTTTATTAAATATATTACAGTATTTATATATGTATTTCTATGTATTAGTATCGTTGACTGACATCCATACTACAAGCATATAATTTGCTTACATTGGGGTCAGATCAATTTGTGTAATTTGTCCAGTGATGTTTATTTATTTATTTATTATAACAATTAAGATGCCTGCAATATAACTTGAAAAATATTATTTGAACTCGAGTAAATAAAAATAATTAAAAATTATATATACAAATAATATTTTATAATACTTTTTCAAATAAAAATCGAGCATGGCTTCCGTTTTGTCATTAATTATAATAATAATATGTTAGAGATTTTTGTCGACATTTACTTATTGCCTCGTAGCCTAGTGACTGGTCTGTAGCGGAGCGAATACTTGTAGCCACATAGTTCGTCGTAGCGTAAACGCAAACTTTTATCTCGACAAATCTGTGAATGTTCGAGCGATAATGTAGCTCCAGAGTTACCGATGGAAGCTACAGCCAATCAAATATTCAAAACACTGAATAATATATACGACCAATAAAAATCTCTCCGGTAAAAGAGATTTTATTTACCAACAAAATAACACATACGTTGTAGATTTTACTACTCTAAATTTTTCCATCTCCCTACGCTCCACAGGTCGGATCTCTATAAATCGCAATGTTTTTAAAGCCATCTTACACTATAAAGTTTGTTTGTATTTCATCGTATCGTTTTCCCTTTGATCTCGCCGTGATTGCCGAGATCAGGGGTTGTTTGGTTATCGCCGAACATCCCTCGTCTTCCTCTTGATTGGAGTTTTACAACATTGATTACAACATCCTTTGAGTTTGAGAAAAATGGCGAAACTTTCACTAATGAAACCTATTCATTACGTTAACAAGCTTTGTTGGATAGGTTTCTTGAATTCTTATTAATTAACTTTGGAATCAGGTGAAGTTTATTGACGCGTTAACTATTACGATATTGAAAATATTTATGAAGTTACGACAACTTATAATGATTAGAGTTAAAAATAACTTTGTAAATGAAAAAAAATTTTTTTTTTCAAGACTATGGATGTAACAAGTTATTAAAGATTAATTAAAAGTTACCAGCACATTCTACCGTAATATAATAGTGTGCAAATATAAAAAAAAAAATTTATATTATATTCTATATAGTGGTGTAGTTGTCCATGGGCTGCGGTGATCACTAACCATCAGATAAGCCTCCTGTCCGTTTGCTCCCTTTTCTATTAAAAAAATGAAATAATTTTTTTACACTATTTATTTACAAATATTATTAATGGCAATAAATTTTTATATTTTTCATCTTTTATCAAATCAATAAATATTTATTACTTACATGCACTTTTGACCGGATCGGAACGCGCCAACACGCTGAGGAGTTCCGGTGGAAGAAACTCAGCCGGCTTGTCTTTTTTTTTATCTAATGTATTACAAATTTTTTACGGCTTAAGCCAGTTATTAAACTTAAGATATTTTATTGAGAAGTCTGGTCGAATTTCAGCCATAAGCGATCAATAGTAGTAGTAATACCTTCAACGGTTTTTGTATATCCAGAAACTTATGGAGTAGCTTACATACCTATCCGTAACAAAATTATTTTCAAACACAAAATGTATCGCTACTTAAATAACAGAACGAAATTGTTAACGTTAAATAACGTTATGATATAGCGTTTTATGTCGTTTTGCGATTGGTTCGCCGCGTTTAATGCTGTTTCGTGATTGGTTCGACAACTAGCGCTAGAAGAAAACGTCATAATACCTTATACTGTAACGTTAATTCGTAGTGTATAACAGAACGTAAAGAATAACGTTATTAAATAGTAATAAATTCTGTATCATTTTTGGATAACGTTATGCTTGAAAATAACTTTACGCCATGTTACGAGCAATAATGCTACCACAAAATAACGGTATTTAAATCCTTAATTTCACACTCCACGGTTCGCTTATTTTAAATAATTATTGTCTTAAATTGTTTTAAAAATGGGTACTAATTTTTGGTTGCATATATTAATATATAGAATATACGATTTGGAATTCTGACTTAGTGTATAACTGACAACGTAGCTCTCACTACATAGCTCTCACTACAGTCCACACATGTGACACCGGTTTCAATTGAAAAGCAACAATGTAAAGGTGGTTTTAGACCACCATAGACTACTTTTATACAAATGAAATGTCGTTGTTGGGTCACGCGAGCAAAGTCGCGGTACTACAGATTGTAAATATTTCAATGATTCAATCAACTCAAACTCAAAAAATGTGTTAACCAGTTGAACCTGCAGACCATCCCTGAAATTTCCCGCTAGATTGAAGTATTTTAAGCTCAACGAAGCAAAGAAATAATTGAACTCTGAGTTCCAAAATTCAAATCTAAAGTTTATAAAACTAATAGTATTATATATTCGAAAAGATGTTAATTTTTAAAATGGTGATCAGTTTTAAAATTTTGAATAGCGTTCATAGCAAGTTTTGAGCTCTAGATTGTTTTTATTTAGCTGCTAATAAATAGTTTAAATAATGGCAAGAGATGTTAATTTTTCAAAATTAATTTGTTCAAAATTAAGTAACTATTTAATAAAAAAATAATTTGGAAGTTAAATTAAAAAATACTGTTCCGCCAAATTTTTTTTAAGTTTTTCAAATTTTTTCAAAATCTCTTGGAACGAATTGGTTCAAAATTTCAGGAAATCTAAGTTAAGTAGAATCCATTCGAATGCATTCAACTGCGTTTCGATCGGTTGAGTCCTTCAAAAGTTATGATATGTTGACACACACACATATACACAGTACACACATACACATATACCACACAGACATACTGACATCATCGTGAAAATAATCGCAAAAGGTTCCTAAGACCTCTAAATGTGGAGATCTGGTGAAAGCTCGATTTTCGAAAATCGGGGCAATATTCGTAGCGGGAAGTAAAAAAAAAGCTTTATTCAAACAAGCCTTTAGAAGCACTTTTGACGAGACGCCATTTATAGAATTACAACTGGATCGGAAAGCGGCCACACATACAGTAATAAATCGAAAATCAAAGACAAGAAACTAATCTTACTAATAGAGGAAAAATTTTACAAAAATCGAAAAAGAAACATCTCACATCTTTTCTAATATAGGTACTAAAGCTGAAGTGCTTTATATTTCATTATTTAGGTCATATACCATTACAAACCGACACAGCCATACCCCGAGGGAGCCGAGAAAATGCGTGTGAATTCGCAGGGGATAGCTAGTAGTGGTGGAAAAATACTCGAGAGCTAATGTGTTATTATCCCCTAGCAATCATGAGGGATGGGCGAATAGATTGGCTCACTTATGGGCTCATGTAACCGGACCCTTCGCATAACTTATTACGAGTTCATTCGTCATTCTTCCATCTCAGCTCGCATGTTTTTGCTTAAAAAAAATACTTAAAAAATATATTTTCATTCTAATTGGTATATTTTTTATTTAGATTCCCATCAGATCATTTTACCATGTATTAACATATATATATATATATATATATATATATATATATATATATATATATATATATATATATATATATATATATATATATATATATATATATATATAGTAACGCGTCATTACATCTTTGGTGTCTATAGCCGATGGTTGTCTACCACATAAAATTTTTGAAATAACTTTTTGGCTAATATACCGATTTATTTAAAAGTCTAGTCAACTCTTCTAATTAAAAAACTTCGTCAAATACCGTAAATTGGATTAAAATCGGTTGCTTCATTCGGGATTTATTAATGACGAAAATTTTCGAAAAATGTTTTTTTACATTTCTTCGACATTTTTAACATATCGATTTTGTGGCTCTTTTTTTAAACAATTAAAATTTCTAACAATTTAGAACTAATTTAGAACTCAAAGATTGCGTTAAACGCCATTCGAAAGATCGAAATCTTTTTGAACATTAAAATTACTAAGTATTATTTTTACAAACTTTAGATTTTTGAACTTTTCGAACTCAAAAATCTATGCTTAGGTATATTTTTTGCTTCTTGAAATGTCACAATTCAGCGGGAAGTTTCAGGGATGACCTGTGGGGTAAGGCAGATTACAGATTTTTTTCTACTATTTAAGAATATAGATATGTATTTATATGTTACAGATATATATGTATGTATGTAGATATGTATGAAAGAGTATATACGTAATCTAGATATCTATAACTAGAGGTGGGTCGTTTCGCGATTTTGCCGTATCAAAACGAAACTATTTTTTTTCTATCATAAGATAGCAAACAAGCAGATGGGTCTCCTGATGGAAAGAGTCAACCATCGCCTATAGACACCAAAGATGTTAATGGTGCGTTGCTATCTTGTGGTGAGGTCTAATGCCACATGCATAAGTTTACCGGCTACCTTACCCTTTAAACCGGAACACGACAGCGACAAGCACTGACGCTATTGCGACTGGAATAGGTAAGGCGGTGGTACCAGACCCGGGCGAGACAATGCAGAACTCTACCACCTAGTAGCCACGATGGTAGTGACTCGATAGCCAATCGGTCGCCTTTTACGACCTGCCTGGCAGAACGGCAGTTAGCCTATTCTTCAAAGGAGGCCGGGACCAACACGGCGAGAACTATTTATCGCCACGCGATAGCGGTTTCTGAAACTATTTATTTTGAAAACTATTGATTACTGAATTCCGTGCAATACCGTTTTGAGCTCATCCTATCGACGCGATGGATCGAGTTGAAATTTTGTGATGAAATTATTTTACGTTTAATATTACGTATTTCGAATATACTTACCTATGTACCTATTGTAGTTATAAGTTGTACACATAATATATTTAGTTACTTTTATTATTATAAGATTTAATATTATTATAAGACTATTTATTTCAATTAGCTAGAAATTATAGTATAAATACTATAATTATAGCACAAAATCCAACCCTGCAAGAGAAAGAAACCTCCTCATAATACGTGCCGTTCCTAACACTGCCGCCTTCTGTATCTGGCCCTTGATCCAGAATTGCAGGGAGAGTTTCCGTAGGTGTTGGTCGAGACTCTACGCTACTAAACTGTTTACAGAAACAACTATCAGGACAATTATTGATGACTCCAAACCCCACATGTCGATAATCTCGTGAGCTAAGTATATTATTATTATTATTATTATTATGCAAGGAATTGCTAGTATTTATAGATATAAACTACTTTAAAGTACCGGGAAACGATCAATAATACAGGATATGTTAGTTATTCATGCAAATTTATTTTACTGGCTCCAAAGTATGCTCATTCAGAAACTATATACTTACGCCGACGAATAATTTAATCATCATCAAACATAAACGCTTTTTCCGGAATCGAGTTTAATTCTCGCCATGAATACTCTTTTTATCTTCTACCGAATGAAAACAGGTGCCACGAAGTGATAATTTGATAATTTTGTATTTAGGAAAAAGAAAAGAAATCGTCTGAAGCCATATGTAGTGAATGAGGTGGTGGATCGATGGTATTTGTTGATTTTTGTTCAAAAATTCTTTATATTATCATTACATAGTATAAAACAAAGTCGCTTTCTCTGTCTGTCCCTATGTCCTTATGTCCCTATGTATGCTAAAATCTTCAAAACTACGCGACGGATTTTGATGCGGTTTTTTTAATAGATAGATTGATTCTTGATGAAGGTTTAGTGTATAAACCTTTCCGATATTCCCACGGGAACAAAAGCTGCGCGGGTGAAACCGCGGGCAGGTCGCTAGTATTGTATATTTTAAAGTTTCATGTGTGTACTATTTTTTTAAATCATAAGGTAGCAAACAAGCAGATGGGTCTCCTGATGGTAAGAGTCAACCATCGCCTATAGGCATCAAAGATGTTGATGGTGCGTTGCTACAAAATAATCTATAATTGCCCGTTTGGTGATATGCTTGCCACCTATTTTTATTATTTTGGGATTAAGTATCTCCGGCTAATCGTGAGTAAATTTGTAACTTTGCACTTTGGGGATACGGGCGTGAGGATACAAAAATACAATAACTACAAGCGTTTAACACTAAAAAGCATTTGCTAATATAAGCGGCTATACGTTCTCCGTAGTCCGTCCAATACTGTGTAGCCTGTGATCGCTATTGCGGCAGCAATAAGGAAGATTCTGGTATCGTTTGATTTATTTGAAAGATACTTTATTACCACAGCCGTCGTATAAAACTGATGATCCACTTAACGTCGAAGACACCGCAAATGTGTATCCGGTTTTGGACATTGAATCGGTTTAGTTTCCACAAGAACGCTCGTAAATTTATTTATTCGTAATCGGATGAGTTTATCGTGTAAAGCTGTCTAAAACTTAGAGTTAGTAGGTATAAGCCTGAATAAGGGGAGACATTTGAAAACATTGATGTAGTTTCGAAGCTTAAAATACTAGTACAAGGCGTGGGCGTAGCTATAGTTTTGTTATAGAACGTCTAAAAAGTATCTTCATGCCCGTATCCACGAAGAGGTAGATAGAGGTACCTACAACTTAGTCCCACAATGTGATAGGTGACCAGCCTATTGCCAACTGGGCACTTTTGCAATCCCAAACAACATTGTTTTTATCAGAAAAATGAAAAAAAAAACACATTTTTGATTTGCCCCACCCGGGAATCGATCCTAAGACAACGCCGACATCGGACCACAAGACCACAGAGGCGGGGTCCAAGGGGTTAATTAGTTGTACCCTAAAATTCTAAATGGTGCATTATACAATTTACTTAACATTATCACAGGTCTACTAGTAGTTGTAAACGACTGAGTAAAATGAAGTATCGTGTGTGGGTGAGGTAATGTTTAATGAATTGTAGCGGTTCAAGCAATCTAGGTACAAACGCTAAAAGAAGTAATACAATTAGATAATATGAGATTCAAAATAAAATCCAAATCGCGGAATTACAATTACTTATCTTGAACACACTATATACATATTTCATGTTATATAAAATTACAAAAATAACTGTATGTATGTATGTATAAATAAATGTATTTTTTGGTTTGTTCAAATCCATCATAGCAATCATAGCCACACTAAACTTGAAATGGTTACATTTACTGCTGTCTTGCCCACTGCCTTAAATGCACAATTTGCACACAATGTTTGGAAAATACGGCTTATTTACAGCCTTATTGTCCATTTTAAAGTTACCAAAATATGACTTTTTTATCAAGTCAGTGAGGACTTTACAATTTTTTTCACTATATTTTCATCACAAATATAACAAAATGTATTTCGATCATTTAAGCAACACCTATAAATAACGACATATCGAAATTGTTAAGTAAAAAAAGAATTAATCGGACACGATGACATGAAGTATAATAAAATGCATTTTTTTGCTAAATAGTTATGGTTATAAAACCGTAAGTAGGTAGGTTTAGTATTTTCATGCCTTCGCACGACTTCTTAAGAAGTAGTATAGAATTTACAACAACAAAACAATTTTTTTTGTAGACCTGTGTAGCCGCTAAAGAAAATGACATCACACGGTGGTGGTGCCGAGCCTTGTCACTCGATTATCACGTTTGGTTCGTTCTGCCTATTTTACAAAGGAACAAACAGGGTTATGTTGATTTCCTTTATTAAAAAATCCAGAAACAACATGCATTTTCTGTGGTAGTTATGAATAGGTAGTGCCAGACGACGGGGTGAGTGCGGGGAGTCTATTGGTGTTGGCTGCTAACCGCAGAGGTTCAGATACAGCCGAGATATAAACAAGTGAATCTAAAATTGTTTATTTATGAAACGATTTGATAGAATCGACAAAGGTTTATAGCTGCGTTTGGGAAGTATCCTGCATTGACCGCCCCGTTGGTCGAGTGGTTAGAGACCCTGACTACGCAATCAACGAGGCTCGGGTTCGATCCCCGACGGGGACAAGCATTTGTGTGATGAGCATAAATGTTTGTATTTCCGGGTTTGGGTGTTTATTATATATATTCTAGTATTTATATATGTATTTCTATGTATTAGTATCGTTGACTAACATCCACAACACAAGCAAATAATTTGCTTACTTTGGGGTTAGATCAGTAAGTGTAATATGTCCCGTGAATTATTATTATTATTATTATTATTATCAAATAAGATTAATATTTCAAGCAGTGTTAAGATTGCAGAGAGATCATCTACATTTTAATTGCACGCCTACTGCAAAAATGCAGTTTAAATGCACTCTTGTGCAGTTGGCATATTCTCAAAAATAAAAATTTAAAAATTAGCTTATTCAAAGGAAAATTAATTGAATTTTAAGCAAAGCAGCTATAGTAAAAAATGAAAAATTCAAATATACACTATATCATAATAGAATACAAAGAAATACAGATAATGCTAAATTAATTATTTTATTAGTTGACAACACTGACAAACAATGCTTTTGGATAGCGCGTTTTGATTCTTTTTGTAATATTAATTGAACGTTTTGTTGATGTTTTAAGAATAATAAGAGGGACGGCAAATTTAAACGCTGCTTGTAATTATACGGGGTGTAAAGAAAACCCTGTACGATCTGAAAGAGGTATAAATGTAGGTCAATGACGTTATAAAAAAAATAATTCTTTTTATTAAATTAAGAAAAATATTGTAATTTAAAGTGCCTCATTTTAGTACTAAAATTGAGCAACTTCCCCTTAAATCAAGCAAATATTTTGAAAATTTATCTATCAATATCCATAAAATAATACGCCGTGCAGCCCGCTGCATTATCAAAGTTTATGATGAATCCGCAGGAACAACTCATTTTTCCGGGATAAAGTAGCCCATGTACTATTTCAGGTCATCATCTAACTGTGTGCCAAATTTCACCTAAATCCATTCGATAGTTTTTACGTAATTGAGTAACAAACATCCAAGCATCCATACTTTCACATTTATAATCTATACATTATATAGATACTTATATATATATATATATATATATAAGTATCTATATAATATATATATATATATATATATATATATATATTTAACCTTAATGCCAAATATATCAGCATCATAGATTGAGCGTCGATAAAAACTTCTATAGGCGGTGGTTGTCTCTTTCCACCAGGAGACTCATCTGCTTGATTACTATTTTATCAGTAAAAAAACATGATGTAACGATGTCATTTTATGAGCTAATATATATATATATATATATATATATATATATATATATATATATATATATATATATATATATATATATATATATATATCTATATAAAATCAATGTATGTCCGGGGTAAACTTAAAAAGTACTGTATGGATTTACTTCAAAATTTGCATAAATATTACTAACAGGTCGGGTCAACATATAGGCTACATATTATCACGCTATCACCTCCGGGGGTGGAGCTGTGCGGAGTAAACGAAGTCCGCGCGGACGAAGTCGTAGGCAACAGCTAGTTAATTAAAATATATGTATATTCTGCCTTTCACATTGTCCATCCCGATATCGGGTATCGGAACAAACACTGACGTATTGGCGGCACCATCGACACCCATGAGCCATCGGACGAGGTATGTGTGTGTGCTATGCATGTATCTGCATTATCATTGTGTGCACAGTTCTATGCGTCGTGGTCATTTTGAGCTTGTTTAGTCCGAGTTTGGTTTCATCATCAATATTTAAATATGACATAATTACTTTAATAGAACTAGACGAATCTAGACTATGCTTGTGGGATACAACTAACGAGCAATTAACATCTGACTTGCACAATGAGACGTGTCCATTCCTTGTTGCCAGGTCTCATTTCGCATTTCAAATATTATAGATACACCAAAAAAAACATTATAGTCTAACATGACCCTTCGCGCACACGGGGAAAATGGTTGAATCGGAACGATATGTCATCGGAAAAATGTGAAGAAGATGATATCGGATGTCGGATATCGGCTATCGGCTACCGGTATCCGATAACGATATCGGATCGGATACTGTGAAAACGCTGTTATTGTGGATACACAGTAAAATTTATTGAATTTATATTCAACTGAAAATGTTTCACACCATGAAAACTCAAAAACCATTATTATGTCTGAAAATCTTGGCGGCATGCATATTTGTAAAAAATAAATTATGTTATATTATATCCGAAGCAAACTACTCCAATTATTTATAACTTGCATAAACTTGACACTCTATTGTTGCGAAGAAATATATCACTATTACTACATATTTGGCGCATACTGTCAGGCAATATTAGCTTGCTTTTTTAATGTGCCTAATAGGGGATGCAATGTACGTATAAGTCGCTTGTTCTGTTTGCCTTTGGCCAGAACAAACATTGAGTATAGGTATTAATTCAGTTTCGCGTGCTTTACGAATGATCAACGATATTGCTCGCTCAGTTGAAAGCGAAGTGGATATTTTTACCTCCAAAATGCAGGTAGTAAAGAATTGTGCCATAAGACACTTGGAACGGTCACCATAAAACATTTAATTAATTAATTAATTACATCACACATGTATGATTTGGAATCTATATTTTCTGTAATGTGCATGGTGTGTTTTATAAATAAATAAATAAATAAAAAATCTTACTATAATATCAATTTATAAATTGCATAAAAAAGTAGTGTATGAAATATTTACATTACATTCAAAAACATGGCATAACTCCGTGATGAATGTTTCTAAACACATCTTCACGTTGTGTTTGATATTTGACTGAATTAACGCGGTAACAGGAAGTTAATTAGCTGTAAAAGTGAGTGAACTGTAATTGGTGAGTAGTAATTAGTTTGGAGCACAGTTATGACGCGGGAGGCAATTTAACAAAACCACTCGACGGATGAAAGGCTTTGTCTCCACCCACTCGGCAACCGAATGTGAGGAGTGGTATCCTTATTCTGTGAGGTTAATAATGGATCATTTAAGCTATTTGCGCATATAATTTTCAGGTAATTAGTCAAGTCGTTTCAAGTGTCAAGTTTCAAGGGTTTAGGTTATATATATTTTATTTTTATTAAGCAGAACTCGGTGATGATGTTGTAGGATAATTCGCATTTTCTTTTCGAAATATTTTTTTTACAGTTGACCTTGCGGGCCGTTACTGTGACACCAGACTTTTGAGGCGAGCAGAGTGTTCAGCCCAGTTCAGCCAGAGATTAAATTTAAATTTGAGCTACTAACGCTCGCGCTATGGGCTATCTTTTATGAGGGCGAAAATTAAGCCCCGGTTACATTTTGATTAGTACCTACAAGTGGATTAATAATCCTCGCACTAATCAATGGCTGTCTTCACGTATTTTTTGCTTAATACTAAGCACCTGCATTAAACACTCGCACTTGCACTATTCAAAGTGTAATCGGGGCCTTAGTGCGACCTTTGGACTAATTATAGCGTATATATATATATATATATATATATATATATATATATATATATATATATATATATATATATATGTATATATATATATATATATATATATATATATATATATATATATGTATATATATATATATATATATATATATATATATATATATATATATATATATATAAATCAATTGCTGTTTGTTAGTCTCGCTAAGACTCGTGAACGGCTGAACCGATTTTGTTAATTTTGGTTTTGAATTAATTGTTGAAGTCCAGGAAAGGTTTAAAAGTTGAGAAAATATAGAAAAAAATTAAGAGTAGTTAAAAATGCAGAACAACGTTTCCGGGTCAGCTAATAATGTGGAGTGGTAATATAGGTACTCCGAGCTGCTACTGAGAATTTGGATTTTCCAGATAATCCTCAAAAAACTCAATAATAATTTTTAACGACCCAGAAATCGACCCTGAAACTCATGATCTGAGGCGAATAAACTAACCCCTAGTCCACGAAGCAGTCAATTTTCATACGTTTTCGAAAGTTGGAATTTTTTTGTGTCATAAGATAGCAAACAAGCAGATGGGTCTCCTGATGGAAAGAGTCAACCATCGCCTATAGACACCAAACATGTTAATAGTGCGTTGCTATATTGTGGCGAGGTCTAATGTCACATGTATAAGTTTACCGGCTACCTTACCCTCCAAACCGGAACATGGCAGCGACAAGCACTAACGCTAATGCAGCAGAAATAGGTTAGGCGGTGGTACCAGACCTGAGCGAGACAATGCAGAACTTTACCACCTACTAGTCACGATGGTAGTGACTCGCGTAGCCAATCGGTCGATTTTATCGACCTACCTGGCAGAACGGCAGTTCTTCAAGGGAGCCCAGGACCAACACGGGGAATATATTAGACATTAAATAACGATATATCGGAAAAATAATAACAATCCTAAGCTAGGCTTCAATTTACAAAAGCTTAGTATCTGTAGTGTCCTACGTTTTGAATACAGAAATTTATCAGAAAGTAACTTTTGACTATGGTGTTGTTGTTGATTAATTATTATTAAATTATAGATGCATATCCGTCTCCATGTTGGCTATCTCTCCTAACATCCAGTTATCTTAAGTAACATCCAGTTTTATCACTGTTTGTCTTCTTAATAAAATAAAATAACTGTTAATCATCAGCATCAAAGAATCTGCATCCTTTAGATTCATCCTGGTTTACATTATGTTATATAAAATTTTAAAGTTTATTACTTTACCGTATAATTAACTAACTTGAATATTCTATTCTATCCTATTCTAACGTCTCAGTCCAACAAAAAAAAAAGTCCAAAGTCCTTGGAAAACACTATGCTTACTTACATCTTTATACTCATCGAACATTTTTATTGGAAAATTAGGCCAAAATTAAAGGTGTATCAATCTTTAATTTTGACCTAATTTTCCAATAAAATGTTTAATAGCTTGGTACGGCCTCGTACGGTATCAACGAATGGAGCGTATATATATATATACGCGCCATTGGTTGATGGCCGTACCAAGCTATGTATGTATAGGGCGGCGAACAGAACACAACAGTGACAAAACGTTATCGCGACAGGAATAGGTAAGGTGATGGTACTACACCCGACTGAATTCTACTACTTAGTAGCCACGATGTAAGTGACTCGCATACCCAATCGGTCGGCTCTTACGAACTGCCTGATAGAACGACAGGTGGTCTATTATTAGAAAATCGGACTAACATGGGTTATAAATGGCAGATGTCATAAAAATTCAGTGCCATACATTACAATTCAGACAGATTTGCCTTCCCTCTTCCACATTCATAACTCTCTTCATGAAAACATGCCGGTACAGAGACCACCATCTTTAAAGAGCATCCGACCAATCTGATCATGGTACGTCAATCTTAATTTTTTTTTATATACAAGATATTTTTGTTGCTTGTCGTTGCCTAAACGGTTGACTTGGGGGGTAGACAAAAATTCATGGTAGTAGTAAATATAATAAAGTTAAAGAAAAACTATCACACTTTACAAGTTTTTGAGTAAGAGTCGACCAACTTATAAAATGTACTTGAAGAAGTTTTTATCGACGCTCAATCTATGATGCTGATATATTTGGCATTAAGGTTAAATACGTTAAATGTTCATAGTATGAAACAATAAAAGCTCTCATCTTAGTCCGCATTATAGTGATGGGCAGCTTCGGAACCCTACATTGCGCGTGGCTCGACACGCACTTCACCAATTTATTACACTGATCCTTTCGGGCGTCACCTCCCTCTCATTTATTTTTGTATTGAAGAATACGATCCGTAAGTTTTACACCACAAATTTTCCGCAGCGATCTCAACTCAACTAAGTTACCTCTTTCACCTTCCGACTTACCCAGTTCTCGTTTACGACTCAATTCGAACGCTATCGTAGAGTGCTACTCCACAAATAAAAAAGTTAAAAATTAAATTACCATAATCCCATAGTGCTAATGGAGATATTTCCGAAGGTTCCGAAGTTACCCATCACCCATCAATTACGATAATAATGCGGAGTGCGGACGAAGAAGAGTAGGGAACTTATTGTTTTATTCTATGACTATAAAACCTATTTAATGTCAATGACAAAATTATCTGCAGCACGGGTTCACCGCCAATAGTACATTTTCAAGTATACTTAGTAGAGGTTAGGCATAAATATAGGATTAGGTACAAGGATCAGGTATTTTACGAAATAAGGTCATACCTAATCCAAAAAATATTACATTACCGTTCCAAAGATTCCACATAATCCCAGTTCCACAGACTACAAATACTATGTACCTACCTATAATAAATTATTTATTTTTAGATAGGTGCCTATTGCTATCACCTTTTTAGTAGTTGTATTGATGAACATACAGTTGGACGTTTTATCATCATCACGCCGTACCCTTACGGGGTTGGAAGAGTAAACAAAGGAACCCGGAATAACACGAGGGACGTTATGTAAACATTTAACACACAAGAGTAGGTAATTAGTTTATTACTTTTTACAACTATCTTTAATTATTTCTGACCTAGCATCTATTCCGACGAGTGGTTTCTTTTTAGTACACGTTCGTGTATAGGGACAAAAATAAATGTATGCCATCTAATGCTTGCTCTGTAATTAGCTCAGTAAAGCCTGCCTGTAATTACGCGAACAAACATGGCAAAGGCGATAGATAACGCTTTGTAGCTGTGTTACGTGAATACTAACATTACCGGTTAATTTTTAAACTTCCATTTATTCTACTTTTCATGGTACAATTAATTGTTAGTATATGTGACGAAGACTGAGAGAAATATCTCCATTAGCACTATGGGATTATGGTAATTTAATTTTTAACTTTTTTTATTTGTGGAGTAGCACTCTACGATAGCGTTAGAATTGAGTCGTAAACGAGAACTGGGTAAGTCGGAAGGTGAAAGAGGTAACTTAGTTGAGTTGAGATCGCTGCGGAAAATTTGTGGTGTAAAATTTACGGATCGTGTTCTTCAATACAAAAATAAGTGAGAGGGAGGTGACGCCTGAAAGGATCAGTGTAATAAATTGGTGAAGTGCGTGTCGAGCCACGCGCAATGTAGGGTTCCGAAGCTGCCCATCACTATAATGTGGACTAAGATGAGAGCTTTTATTGTTTCATAATATGAACATTTAACGTATTTAACCTTAATGACAAATATATCAGCATCATAGATTGAGCGTCGATAAAAACTTCTTCAAGTACATTTTATAAGTTGGTCGACTCTTACTCAAAAACTTGTAAATTGTGATAGTTTTTCTTTAACTTTATTATATTTACTACTACCATGAATTTTTGTCTACCCCCCAAGTCAACCGTTTAGGCAACGACGGGGGGACACACTTGACTAATAAAAATTAGTACTTTAAAACTTAATATTTTACAAACGAGTCGCTTAATCGAAAAATAGTTTTGATGAACCTCAATATGTTTGAAATATCCCACACTATGGGGTACATAAAAAAATTAACATTCCCACTTTACATGTAGAGAATCTACTAAAAAAATATTTTTCAAGATTGTATGTTATCACTTTATTGCCGTGACTAATATGTATATTTATGCCAAATTACAGCTTTTTAGTACTAAGAATCTCTGCGCTAGTCTACGGACGGGCAGACGGATATAGGGAAACTAAAAGGGTTCCTAGATTCTTCGGAATCCTCAAAATGAGAAAGGGTATGAGGGCATCCGTCAATTGGACGTAGTAACACGAAAAGGATCCAATCCACACAAAATCACTTTGAAGTTTGAAGTTGGATATTTTTGAATTTTGTAACGTGCCATACATGGGGACTAGTTCTAACGTTGAATAAAGTAATAGAGAGCTATTTTTGCTTAGATGTTTTTTTACTGGCCGATAGTATTGATGTTTAGTATCAGTTTAGTGAACTTAACTCATTTTTGACCATATTGTGGATTGGATCCTTTTCGTTTAATTACGTCCAATTCGGACATTGAAAGATTAGTAAATGAATGATGAACAAAAATATCTAGTATATATATTAAAAAGTTAAGATTGACGTACCATGATCAGATTGGTCGGATGCTGTTTAAAGATGGTGGTCTCTGTACCGGCATGTTTTCATGAAGAGAGTTATGAATGTGGAAGAAGGAAGGCAAATCTGTCTGAATTGTAATGTATGGCACTGAATCCTTCCTGATTACTGCGTAAGCGATTTTGTGTGAAAAGATTTTTATGACATCTGCCATTTATAACCCATGTTAGTCCGATTCTCTAATAATAGACCACCTGTCGTTCTATCAGGCAGTTCGTAAGAGCCGACCGATTGGGTATGCGAGTCACTTACATCGTGGCTACTAAGTAGTAGAATTCGGCCGGGTGTAGTACCATCACCTTACCTATTCCTGTCGCAATAGCGTTTTGTCACTGTTGTATTCTGGTTTGGAGGTTAAGGTAGCCGGTAATGTTATGCATATGGAATTAAGACCCGCCTTAAAGTTAGCAATGTACCATTAACATCTTTGGTGTTTATAGGCGGTGGTTGTCTCTTTCCACCAGGAGACTCATCTGCTTGATTACTATTTTATCAGTAAAAAAACATGATGTAACGATGTCATTTTATGAGCTATATATATATGAGCTATATATGTATATATATTATAAAAGAAAGACCTTTGCCACGTTTGTCTGTCTATTTTGCTCGTTTAAAGGTATTAGATAGATAGATAAATATAGTATAAGATACCAGGCTCCCCAATACTTACTTATTTTCTCATGGACAAAATACATCATGCATGCAAAATATAGCACGTATGCTATCTTGGGCCAATGACGTATTTAGATATTCGTGCTCAAGGGGCATGAAAATATTACTCACTTTACGTATTTGATGTCTGAGAGCCGATAATTATGTATTTATTGTAGGGGACATTGCAAACAATTTTAAATCAATACTTCCAAACACCTATCGCCAGTAAGCAATGCTGGACGTTTTAAAGAACAAAAAAAAGCTCTTTATTTTGTGACTTGATTTTTATCTAGGATATTTGGGGGACTATTTAAATTTTTTATTAGTTACCAATCGCAGGGGCAAAACATCCCTGAAACATATTTGACTTGTCATTGTGAGTAGGAACGCGTGCGTAATTATCAAATAACTGCAACAGTTTCATTTTGGTCACTTCAGTTTTTTCTACAATATGAGTAATTTTTTTAAAGTAGTGAGTAGAATTTTCAAAATCGATCTATAAATGGAAATATACCCTTCCAAATAAAAACAAGAATTTTCAAAATCGATCTCTATAACCCTTCCAAACAACAACTAAAATTTTCAAAATCGATTCATAAATGGCTGAGTCCTGAGGTAAAAAACATAAGAATGTTGGTAAGACAGTTGAAAATCATCTCTCAGGCTTTAAGCTAAGTGAGCAATATTTTTACATACCTGTAACACCTGGTACCTGAGAATTGGACGTCGGTTTAAGCTAGCAGGTATGTCGCTCATTTGGTGAAACGTGACGTAAATGCAGTTTTTACCAAAATTGAGTTATTATACGTCACAAAGTAATAAAAATAATAGTTTTCTTTGGAAAAACAAAGATAGATCGCACTAGTTTCCTTCTTGAATAAATGCTAATTCGTAAAGATTTTGTGGAAAGAGCGACGTAATGGTTACTTGCACGGGTGGCTCTGTAAAGTGCAATTGATTTTGAGTGCTATATCTACGCAAATACATAATTTTGTACATTTTTGGAGTTATAATGACGACAAACAAAAAAAAAACCATAAATTTTTGTTACTGTCACTTATCAAGTGCTAATTATATTATGCCAAGGAAGAAGCTAAGTTCCTAAGAAGTAGGCGACCAAGTTTTTTTAAATATACAAATAAAGGTCTATTTATTACTACAACAAAATTGTTTAATCTTTGTCCCAAAATTTATAGAAAATGTATATTCGCCACTTAGTATTTACCAAAGTTTTGAGATACAATGACGAAATTGTATATAAGTTTATAAATTATAGGAATACTAATACCATTTATTGCCAAATTTAATCACCTTATAAAAACATATTAGTTTGTCCTTGTTCTCAATATAAAAAAATCTCTTATAAGGCTTTTATTATCCAGACATTAACGTTTAAAAAACAAAATCACACTTTAAATCTCTATCCTATAAAATCGTAAAATCGTAAAAGTTAAATTTCCGCGAACGTTTTACCAAATGAGTAATGTACGCTTTCACACTATCATATAAATTTTGTCTAAATTTTAGCTAAAGATTAGCTTATTTTCTATTTGTATAATTTTCAAATATAACTGCAGCAAAATTATTATGCCCAACGTTAGGAATAGCGTAGGGCGTAATATTGGAAATTTATAGAGCCATTACCAGCTTTCTAGTGCCTACACGTTGTTTTATATTTGTACTTAAGAGGAATACTATCCACTCACTAAATAATGATAAATAATTTACTTTATTTGCTGCGAAATTAAATTTACGTGGGAATTGAGCCACTTATAAGCAATTACTTGAGAAAAATATTTCATAGTCTAGCTATTAAAAACTGTTTTTGGAACGAAGTTCCTTATCGCGCGTTGTGAAAGGGGGCTAGACGGAAAAAATTCTTACGAAAAGTTGTCACGACACTTTTTGCTATAGTAAGCTATTGTAAGCTGTGCGGCGTGCGCATGTTTCTCTGTCTCTCTTTTTCTCTCTTATAGAAAGCAAGCCAGATATTTTCATTTCTATTTCGCATTGAACAGTGTGGTGTCGCGACAATTATTTTTGTTGAGTGTACACAGATTTTTTTGTAAATAATAATAAAAGGAATTTCGTTCCATCCGGGTGTCCCTTGACACCTCTCAAGTTTTTATTTTTCAATAATGGTAGGACATCTTGGTCACTACAAATTAGCTAATAACTTGTCTCCTATATTCCTGCACACAAACAATTTTTTATTTCTTTTCTTTGGGGTACGGTAAATTCGTGTAATAAAGACTAGACCAACTGCCGCTCTACCAGGCAGGTCGTAAAAGGTGAGCGGTTGGTTATAACGTGTCATTACCATCGTAACTATTAGATGGTAGAGTTTCGCAACGTCTTGCCCGTGTATTTGGTACCACCGCATTATCTATTCCTGCCGCAATAGCGTCAGTGCTTGTCACTGTCGTGTTCCGGTTTGGAAGGTAAAGTAGCCAGTAGATTTATGCATGTGGCATTGTCATCCCGCCACACGGATAATAATGCACCATTAACATCTTTGTTGTCTACAGGCGATGGTTTCTCTTTCCCAGGAGAGCTATTTGATTGTTTGCTATTTAAGGATATAACAAAAATATTAAAATCTTCGTAACATTAGATGAGGCTGGTGACCACGGCTACATTGACGTATATATAAACTTTTTAATTTCATTATACCGCCCCGTTGGTCGAGTGGTTAGCGATCCTGACTACGCAATCGATGGGGTCCGGGTTCGATTCCCGGCAGGGACAGGCGTTTGTGTGATGAGCACAGATGTTTGTATTTCTGGGTTTGGGTGTTTATTAAATATATTACAGTATTTATATATGTATTTCTATGTATTAGTATCGTTGACTGACATCCATACTACAAGCATATAATTTGCTTACATTGGGGTCAGATCAATTTGTGTAATTTGTCCAGTGATGTTTATTTATTTATTTATTATAACAATTAAGATGCCTGCAATATAACTTGAAAAATATTATTTGAACTCGAGTAAATAAAAATAATTAAAAATTATATATACAAATAATATTTTATAATACTTTTTCAAATAAAAATCGAGCATGGCTTCCGTTTTGTCATTAATTATAATAATAATATGTTAGAGATTTTTGTCGACATTTACTTATTGCCTCGTAGCCTAGTGACTGGTCTGTAGCGGAGCGAATACTTGTAGCCACATAGTTCGTCGTAGCGTAAACGCAAACTTTTATCTCGACAAATCTGTGAATGTTCGAGCGATAATGTAGCTCCAGAGTTACCGATGGAAGCTACAGCCAATCAAATATTCAAAACACTGAATAATATATACGACCAATAAAAATCTCTCCGGTAAAAGAGATTTTATTTACCAACAAAATAACACATACGTTGTAGATTTTACTACTCTAAATTTTTCCATCTCCCTACGCTCCACAGGTCGGATCTCTATAAATCGCAATGTTTTTAAAGCCATCTTACACTATAAAGTTTGTTTGTATTTCATCGTATCGTTTTCCCTTTGATCTCGCCGTGATTGCCGAGATCAGGGGTTGTTTGGTTATCGCCGAACATCCCTCGTCTTCCTCTTGATTGGAGTTTTACAACATTGATTACAACATCCTTTGAGTTTGAGAAAAATGGCGAAACTTTCACTAATGAAACCTATTCATTACGTTAACAAGCTTTGTTGGATAGGTTTCTTGAATTCTTATTAATTAACTTTGGAATCAGGTGAAGTTTATTGACGCGTTAACTATTACGATATTGAAAATATTTATGAAGTTACGACAACTTATAATGATTAGAGTTAAAAATAACTTTGTAAATGAAAAAAAATTTTTTTTTTCAAGACTATGGATGTAACAAGTTATTAAAGATTAATTAAAAGTTACCAGCACATTCTACCGTAATATAATAGTGTGCAAATATAAAAAAAAAAATTTATATTATATTCTATATAGTGGTGTAGTTGTCCATGGGCTGCGGTGATCACTAACCATCAGATAAGCCTCCTGTCCGTTTGCTCCCTTTTCTATTAAAAAAATGAAATAATTTTTTTACACTATTTATTTACAAATATTATTAATGGCAATAAATTTTTATATTTTTCATCTTTTATCAAATCAATAAATATTTATTACTTACATGCACTTTTGACCGGATCGGAACGCGCCAACACGCTGAGGAGTTCCGGTGGAAGAAACTCAGCCGGCTTGTCTTTTTTTTTATCTAATGTATTACAAATTTTTTACGGCTTAAGCCAGTTATTAAACTTAAGATATTTTATTGAGAAGTCTGGTCGAATTTCAGCCATAAGCGATCAATAGTAGTAGTAATACCTTCAACGGTTTTTGTATATCCAGAAACTTATGGAGTAGCTTACATACCTATCCGTAACAAAATTATTTTCAAACACAAAATGTATCGCTACTTAAATAACAGAACGAAATTGTTAACGTTAAATAACGTTATGATATAGCGTTTTATGTCGTTTTGCGATTGGTTCGCCGCGTTTAATGCTGTTTCGTGATTGGTTCGACAACTAGCGCTAGAAGAAAACGTCATAATACCTTATACTGTAACGTTAATTCGTAGTGTATAACAGAACGTAAAGAATAACGTTATTAAATAGTAATAAATTCTGTATCATTTTTGGATAACGTTATGCTTGAAAATAACTTTACGCCATGTTACGAGCAATAATGCTACCACAAAATAACGGTATTTAAATCCTTAATTTCACACTCCACGGTTCGCTTATTTTAAATAATTATTGTCTTAAATTGTTTTAAAAATGGGTACTAATTTTTGGTTGCATATATTAATATATAGAATATACGATTTGGAATTCTGACTTAGTGTATAACTGACAACGTAGCTCTCACTACATAGCTCTCACTACAGTCCACACATGTGACACCGGTTTCAATTGAAAAGCAACAATGTAAAGGTGGTTTTAGACCACCATAGACTACTTTTATACAAATGAAATGTCGTTGTTGGGTCACGCGAGCAAAGTCGCGGTACTACAGATTGTAAATATTTCAATGATTCAATCAACTCAAACTCAAAAAATGTGTTAACCAGTTGAACCTGCAGACCATCCCTGAAATTTCCCGCTAGATTGAAGTATTTTAAGCTCAACGAAGCAAAGAAATAATTGAACTCTGAGTTCCAAAATTCAAATCTAAAGTTTATAAAACTAATAGTATTATATATTCGAAAAGATGTTAATTTTTAAAATGGTGATCAGTTTTAAAATTTTGAATAGCGTTCATAGCAAGTTTTGAGCTCTAGATTGTTTTTATTTAGCTGCTAATAAATAGTTTAAATAATGGCAAGAGATGTTAATTTTTCAAAATTAATTTGTTCAAAATTAAGTAACTATTTAATAAAAAAATAATTTGGAAGTTAAATTAAAAAATACTGTTCCGCCAAATTTTTTTTAAGTTTTTCAAATTTTTTCAAAATCTCTTGGAACGAATTGGTTCAAAATTTCAGGAAATCTAAGTTAAGTAGAATCCATTCGAATGCATTCAACTGCGTTTCGATCGGTTGAGTCCTTCAAAAGTTATGATATGTTGACACACACACATATACACAGTACACACATACACATATACCACACAGACATACTGACATCATCGTGAAAATAATCGCAAAAGGTTCCTAAGACCTCTAAATGTGGAGATCTGGTGAAAGCTCGATTTTCGAAAATCGGGGCAATATTCGTAGCGGGAAGTAAAAAAAAAGCTTTATTCAAACAAGCCTTTAGAAGCACTTTTGACGAGACGCCATTTATAGAATTACAACTGGATCGGAAAGCGGCCACACATACAGTAATAAATCGAAAATCAAAGACAAGAAACTAATCTTACTAATAGAGGAAAAATTTTACAAAAATCGAAAAAGAAACATCTCACATCTTTTCTAATATAGGTACTAAAGCTGAAGTGCTTTATATTTCATTATTTAGGTCATATACCATTACAAACCGACACAGCCATACCCCGAGGGAGCCGAGAAAATGCGTGTGAATTCGCAGGGGATAGCTAGTAGTGGTGGAAAAATACTCGAGAGCTAATGTGTTATTATCCCCTAGCAATCATGAGGGATGGGCGAATAGATTGGCTCACTTATGGGCTCATGTAACCGGACCCTTCGCATAACTTATTACGAGTTCATTCGTCATTCTTCCATCTCAGCTCGCATGTTTTTGCTTAAAAAAAATACTTAAAAAATATATTTTCATTCTAATTGGTATATTTTTTATTTAGATTCCCATCAGATCATTTTACCATGTATTAACATATATATATATATATATATATATATATATATATATATATATATATATATATATATATATATATATATATATATATATATATATATATATATAGTAACGCGTCATTACATCTTTGGTGTCTATAGCCGATGGTTGTCTACCACATAAAATTTTTGAAATAACTTTTTGGCTAATATACCGATTTATTTAAAAGTCTAGTCAACTCTTCTAATTAAAAAACTTCGTCAAATACCGTAAATTGGATTAAAATCGGTTGCTTCATTCGGGATTTATTAATGACGAAAATTTTCGAAAAATGTTTTTTTACATTTCTTCGACATTTTTAACATATCGATTTTGTGGCTCTTTTTTTAAACAATTAAAATTTCTAACAATTTAGAACTAATTTAGAACTCAAAGATTGCGTTAAACGCCATTCGAAAGATCGAAATCTTTTTGAACATTAAAATTACTAAGTATTATTTTTACAAACTTTAGATTTTTGAACTTTTCGAACTCAAAAATCTATGCTTAGGTATATTTTTTGCTTCTTGAAATGTCACAATTCAGCGGGAAGTTTCAGGGATGACCTGTGGGGTAAGGCAGATTACAGATTTTTTTCTACTATTTAAGAATATAGATATGTATTTATATGTTACAGATATATATGTATGTATGTAGATATGTATGAAAGAGTATATACGTAATCTAGATATCTATAACTAGAGGTGGGTCGTTTCGCGATTTTGCCGTATCAAAACGAAACTATTTTTTTTCTATCATAAGATAGCAAACAAGCAGATGGGTCTCCTGATGGAAAGAGTCAACCATCGCCTATAGACACCAAAGATGTTAATGGTGCGTTGCTATCTTGTGGTGAGGTCTAATGCCACATGCATAAGTTTACCGGCTACCTTACCCTTTAAACCGGAACACGACAGCGACAAGCACTGACGCTATTGCGACTGGAATAGGTAAGGCGGTGGTACCAGACCCGGGCGAGACAATGCAGAACTCTACCACCTAGTAGCCACGATGGTAGTGACTCGATAGCCAATCGGTCGCCTTTTACGACCTGCCTGGCAGAACGGCAGTTAGCCTATTCTTCAAAGGAGGCCGGGACCAACACGGCGAGAACTATTTATCGCCACGCGATAGCGGTTTCTGAAACTATTTATTTTGAAAACTATTGATTACTGAATTCCGTGCAATACCGTTTTGAGCTCATCCTATCGACGCGATGGATCGAGTTGAAATTTTGTGATGAAATTATTTTACGTTTAATATTACGTATTTCGAATATACTTACCTATGTACCTATTGTAGTTATAAGTTGTACACATAATATATTTAGTTACTTTTATTATTATAAGATTTAATATTATTATAAGACTATTTATTTCAAAACGTCTATAAGAACCAAAAATACCTAAATGCTGACAGAAGCAAGTGCATGACCTTGACCGGACTGAGTGGCCCAATTTTGTTTTACCAATAATTGCATTTAATATTAAAGAAATAGGTGTCAATTGTCAAATCCTGGCTGGCGCGCTTTAATACTGTCGCGTGCGTGTTACTTCGGTCAGTTATTCGGTATTTCTCGTTACCGATATTATACGTTTGAACATATTATGATATTAGAGAATTTTTAGCAGATAAATGTTAATAAACAGAAATATAAGCTTGTACAATTTACCTTGAAATTTAAATGTAATAAAAACTGAACGGCAAATTTTGTAAAATGGTAAATTTTTTGTAAATTGTAAAAATTTGGATTGAGCATAAGATCATATTTTGTAAATTGTAAAAACAACTTTTGATGTGAAATAATTCTAGTAAATTGTAATACATACAATTGTAATACGTGAAATAGAAAAAAAGAAGCCCGCTGAGTTTCTTCCGCCGGATCTTCTCAGTGTGTGGCCGCGTTCCGATCCGGTAGTAATTATAAAGAAATCGACCTAATTAAAATGTTTGCACGTCATATTATGGTAGAATGTGATGGTAATTTAATTTATTTTAATAACTTGTGACACCCATATTCTTGCAAATAAATATTTTTTCATTTTCATTTTCATTTTCATTTGACATTGACATGTATAATATTACCACTGGACTTGCTGCTGTCAAAGAATTTTTGTGCCTATTTGAATATCGCCATTTTGGCGCTGTAGACCGATGCGTGCGTCCATGGAACTAAAATTAGTGATTCCCACATGTCCCATAACACAAACAAATTATTTTTTTGTGTTATGGGTGCTAGTTACTAATACTGACGCTATCACCTACAGAGAAGGTGCTATGCGGAGTAAAAGAAGTCCGCGCGGACGAAGTCGCTGGCAACAGCTACTACTAAATAAACAAGAATAATAAGAAATATAGTGATTCATATATGAAGATTTCTCCGTGTTGGTCGGGAGTCGGAATTCCATTGAAGAATAGACCAACTGCCGTTCTACCAGGCAGGTCGTAAAAAGTGACCGGTTGGCTATTACATGTCACTACCATCGTTACTACTAGGTGATAGATTTCCGTATCGTCTCACTTCAGGTATTTGGTAACATCGCCTTACCTATTCCTACCGCAATAACGTTGATTCCGTCATTATCGTGTTCCAGTTTGAAGGATAAGTACAAATAGCAACGTGCCATTAACATTTTTTTTGTCTATAGGCTGTGGTTTCTCTATCAGGTGAGACATATGCTTGTTTGGTTATTATATATGTTAAAGAAAAACTGTTAAAATATATTCTAATAATTCGTAAAGTAGATAAAATTGTGCAGGAAAGGGTCACTAGTAATATTATAACACCAATATTTGTTTGACTTTCCTTCACGCAATATCGCTTTAACAGATTTAGATGAAATTTGGCATTGAGATAGACTATATTAAGTAAACTGTGAAAATAATAAAAACACCGAATATTTCATACATTTAATTTTATAATGTATAGTTTCTTCGAGAATTTGATTGTGATAGTATACCGAAAAGTCCAACAAATGACTCGTTTATCTTATTTTTGTTTTTAAATATATAAACGGGTCAATAACGCGTACATATATAGAACTTACTTGTAAAGCTCGACGTTTCGGCCAAGTTACATTGACCGTGGTCACGAGCAGACACACTTTACAAGTAAGTTCTATATATGTACGCGTTATTGACCCGTTTATTTTTGTTTGTTTGTATTATAGTCAATGTTAGCCCAAGGTTGACCGGAGGTTGCATTAATTTGTTCTTATTTTTTGTATTGTACTACGATAGCGAAAATACTCCTTTTATGTTTCTTTAAAAAATTAAGTTGTTTACAAATTCCTGTTTAATGAAAATAATACAGACGAATCCAAATTATTTGCCATGTTAAGAAATGCCGTATACTTTCACCAGTTACAGAAAGCGAAATTGTTTTTGTTGCTGCGATAATAATTCTTATATCTGTACGTTTTGTCATGATTTGCTTAATCAAAATATCGAAATGACTTTTAAAAGTTTCAATCATGATAGTTTCGATTGCAATATTTAATAAAACATTAACTATCAAAAATATTGTAAACAAGGAGAATCTCTTTTCTTTGGAGTCCAGTTAACAGCTTTCATTGTTGTAGTCATACATTTTTTCCATTAAATCGACTGAAAATCTGCAAAAATAAAATGTAATTAAAATCATAGTTCGCTACATGAACTTTTCCTATATAAATATGCCTCACTTATAAAAAACTTTTCCTATAAGTGAGGCATATTTAATTAAAATGCAAAAGAAATAAGAAATAAGAAATAAAACTGGAAACGAAAACTGAATTTGATTACTATAGTAGAATATCGATATTGAAATTATCGATATGACCTGTTGATATCAATAGTTAATTCTAAGCGAAACAAAATTAAATAAATATTATTAATCTGCCGAAAATCAATATCCCTGTTATAAATGTAATATTGTATTTAGAGTTTCTGGTAAAAATAAGTTGTTTTAAAGACCATGTTACTCAATTTTTGATTAAAAACAGTGACTACATGCACTTACCTGTGAAACGAAGTTTTACACTCCTTTAGGTAGGATAGTTTGCAATATACGCATTTTCTAATGTCGCAAAACTTCTGAGTACACCAAAAATAAACTTAGAAATTCACTAAAACATTAATAAATTAATTAAAATGCGTAACTGCCTCATAATATTTAGACTACCATGGCAACGATATACAGCATACGTCAAAATTAGTTCTCGGTACCCCCGCCGACAGCGTTTCAAATTGACATATAAAATTAGCTGTCATTTGTATGGGATAACCTGTCCAGTGGTAATATTATACACGTCAATGACGTTTGACCTCGTCTACCAAGATTACGTGCGTCGCACGCGGCGCGCTTCGCGCCAATACATAGTTTTGCTTGATAAATAGTTTCTGTAGACCTCAATAAATAGTTTTCGGTATTGCGCCGATAAATAGTTTTTGAAACTGTTTATGGTTTGAAACGTCCATGTCTATCTATAACTGTCTTTTGTGATTTTCTGCACAGCTGCCCAATGTTTAGCCAGTATGCATTAAGCTCGCCATTTGTACCTTGTACATATTGTATGTGGTTCAATAAATATAATTAGATAGGTAATAGTAATTTAAAAAATTAAACTGACTTCAAATATCAATTTATATCACAAAAACTAGTGAACCGATTTTGATGAAACTTGGATTGTCTAAGTTGGAATATACCTGATTTAAATCAAAAATAATTATTTTGATTTTTTTTTCGAGATTTTGGCTTTTAGTTTCCGAGAAATTCGTGAACATACATAAAAATATACAAATATGCAAATATACAAACATACATACATTTACGAAATTTAGTACACGTGCTTGTGCACCTAAATCCATACTAATATTATAAATGCGAAAGTAACTCTGTCTGTCGGTCTGTCTGTTTCTTCTTCACGCCTAAACCGCCAAACGTAAACGTAAACGTAGTGTACGGGTTACCAGTTAGTAAACTGTACACTTAGTTAGTTGAAGTTTGAGAAGGTGATAAATGAAGTGAGTAAAGTTGGTTGATACGCGATGTTTATTATAATCGTTAAGTTAAACGACTCGCGCTCGCCGTGACTGTATCGCCTCTGTTTATTAATGCCTTGTCGGCCCTTTTTATATCACCAATGTACGTAACCGTACACGTAGTTTGAGACCCGGGAAAGGTCATAGTATAAATTTTGTCCCGGAAATCAAACGGGACCGGGAGCTATGTGGGTTTTTATTTTAGATTTTTTTTTCAAAACGGAACGCAGGCGAAGTCGCGGGCACAGCTAATAGATCATCATACTTAAATATTATCCAATTCCAACAACATTACACACATACATGTCAAATTGATAACCTTTTTTATGTCGGTTGATAAATAAAAAAAAATGTATCATCACGCCTATGCTCTTGCGGCAGATAGGCAGAGAGAACCAAAATCGTTTCACCACGATTCAACGGTTCGTCTGTTGGCAAGATGCATCGCCGCGATAATTGAGGTTGACAGCTTTATAGGCTCAAAGGCACATGGGTTATTAATACCACCATCAAACTCCGAGCTGTTACTAGGATTTAGATTTTTAAGAAAACTTTCGAAACCACAATATCACTTTTGCCCAGTCAAATTTGTGACCTTAAACCAAATATAAATTCAAATATCTTTTATTGCATCAGCCTCCTGACCTTATGATCTGAGTCGATTAGCTTAACCCCTAGACTACGTGATAGTAAGTATGGGAATCAAAATGGGAATGTCGAAACTTGTATATAAATTAAGTAGAGATAGCACCACTTAATTCCGAATTGCATCTGAGATTTCTATTTTTGAGAACAACTCCGAAAAAACATAATTAATTGGGTATACTATTGTGTCCCAGGCAATAGTTTAATTAAGTTTGAATTGAAACCGGGACACTAGGAGACAAATTACATTCAAATCGCATCTAGCCGTCTCGATATAGTGTTGAGAATGAATCCAGAAAAACACGTTAATTTTGATTACATCACTTTTATATACATATCAGTCTTTTATATACATAATTTCATTGATATAAAAAACCCAAGATACACAATTAGTGTCTCAAAAACGTCCTCCGCAAATGAGCGCACAACTTTAAATTGTGCGCTCATTTCAAATAGAATCGCGTCGGCCGCGTCACTGTCAGCTTTATTACTTTTTGTACATTGCTTTGTAAAACAACTATGAATCTTGCGCGCTATTTAAATGAAATTAGGGACAGTTTTGAGTGTCAGTTTTGTTCGGGACTGTGCATCTTGTGTTTTTATATCAATGCATAATATTCTCAATTTTCAGGTAATTATTCTTATTTTAAATCGTTTTCATTTCATTCAACATGATCACTTATTTCATTATTCTTATCTATCAAGTATCAAACATCAAATCGTTTGAGTCGATCGCCAAATAAAGTGTGACTAGCTTACGAAACGTTGATGCAAACGTTAAAATCACTGAATATAAGATGTATTGTTCATGCATCAATATCCTAAAACATATTCACAACAATAGCTCCTTTGAAGAATAGACCAACTGCCGTTCTGCCAGGCAGGTCGTTTGGCAGGCATTGGCTATGCGAGTCACTATAATCGTGGCTACTAGGTGGTAGAGTTCTGTATTGTCTTGCCCGGGTCTGGTACCACCGCCTTACCTATTCTTGCCGCAATAGCGTCAGTGTTAGGCATTGTCGTGTTCCGGTTTGGAGGGTAAGTTAGCCGATAAACTTATGAATGTGGCATTAGTCCTCGCTTCAAGATAGCAAGCAAGGCGATGGTAGGATAGGCGATAGTTGACTCTTTCCATCAGGAGACCCATCTGCTTGTTTGCTCTCTTATTAAATAGAGTTGATACAACAATCAATATAAAGAGCGGAGTCAGACAAGGAGACCCAATTTCTTCAAAATTGTTTAAAGCTGTTTTACAATATGTAATGAGAAATCTATCATGGTCCAAACGAGGCATCAAAATTAATGGTAAATTTTTAAGTCATCTTAGATTTGCCGATGACATTATCCTGTTTCAGAATGTCCACACTCCACAACAATTAAACTTAATGATAAATGATTTACACCAGGCTAGTTCAAAAGTCAGTTTGGAAATGAACCTTGAAAAAACAAAAGTTCTGACTAACCATCATCAGTCACCAATCTTGATCAACGATCCATCTTGAATACATTGAAAAGTACATATATCTAGGTAAACAAATATCTTTTAATAAGAATAGAAATTCAGAAGAAGTAGAACGGAGAGTCTAAAAAAAGATAAAACTAAAAGATAAGGTGAGGAATGTAACAACCGCAAGAAAACAAAGGTTTACAGATTCTCACTACAAAGAAAGTGGCAATGGGCAGGTCACATGACTAGGTACAATGACAACAGATGGACTCAGAAAACCGTAGAATGGTCCGAACTACGAGTAAAAAAAGCTAGAGGCCGCCCAAATGCCAGATGGGTAGACGAAATAGTAGCAGTAGCAGGAGAAGATTGGCTGAAAACCGCTAAAGACAAAATTAAATGGTATACCTTGGAAGAGGCTTTTACCCAAAGGGGGTTCATGCAAAAATAGTTACTATATGTTCAGTTGTTAAAATTACTAATAACTAGCAAAAAGCAGAGCTTTGTAAGGGCTCGCAAAGTTCTAGTAATATTGTTAGGAAAGTATTTTTATGAGAATTACATCTTTTAATGTATGGACTTTATTTATAATTATCTAACCTAAAAATCCAGCGTATTTTATCGCCCAAATATTATATTCGCATTAAAGGCCTGATTAAACTGATGGCCCTATAGCTATTGCAATCTATACGTGAACTCTTGCCTTTATACAAGGGCACGATGCCTGTGCGCCGCCAGTCAAATATAAACATTTTGTGAAGTAATCTCTTAATAAGTTTAAAATTTCTCATATAAAATGTATCTTTTATCGATTTTAACTCGTTAGTTTTATAACAGATGGCGTTAGTCGTAATAAGATTCTAATACAAATTGTATCTTTTATGTTTTTTAATGCTTATTATAAAATTGTATTTTTATTGTAGATAACATAGCTAGACATGAATTCAAACTACCACGTCGAAGCTCAAACCTAAAAGTGTGATACTTTTTCAGTAAAATGTACCACAAAAGTGAATAGTTTGTCGCCTAGTAAATAGTAATAAATATTAATGCATATAATGTTAAATCTAATTCTAATTATATTACTGATTAATAATATCTAATTTAAATTAATTGAATGTAAAGTGTTTATTTTGTATTTTTTGCATGGAATATAATAAAGCTTTATTATTATTATTATATATTAATAAAAGCTTACCTCCGCCAAAACGATAGGTTAAGGCGGTTTTCTAATCACCTCACCGACATACAGGTGACAGGTGGCCCGATTTGGTGAGATATTGCAACTTGTTTATAATTTATACAGTTTAAAATTTTATTACTCAAGGGATTTGTTTCCTTAATTCTAACAGAGTCGTTATTGTCTGTAACTGAGACAACATTTGTCTTGTTTTGTAATGGCTGTCATAGCGAATGTAGTAATTTATGTCTTGTTGGCAGTACTTATTATAATAAATAAATAAATAAAAATTGTTTTCACGGTCTTAAACATCCGTTATTATTATCCGGATATTATTTATTAATCAACTTAACCTAACAAATCATACACAGTTGTTAAAATATGCTATCAATAGTGAGATGAAGTAACAAATGCATACAAATAAACGCGTTACTTTCGCACTTCCCTCCGTGTTGGTCCGGGCTCCTTTGAAGAATAGGCCAACTGCCGTTCTGCCAGACAGATCGTAAAAGGTGACCAATTCTGTAGTAGAGTTCGTCCGGTCTGGTACCCAGGTCTCGCTCGCCCAGACCGCACCACAAAGTTCGAGTCTTGGTAAGGATATAGTTTTTACAGGTGCTACCTTTGTACGATCAGCGACAATACTTGTAGCAACAGATCCATCAGATTTTTCAACTCGGCAGTATACGACCGCTGCAATTGCATGCATAGATGCATCGCTAAATCCATGCAATGTAATTTGATGCTTCGCCGAATGGTAAGTATTAAGCCATCTATTTATTTTGATTAACTTTACATTTTTTAAATTATTTCTAATATCAATCCATTTATTTTTCAGGTGGTCATCTAGTGTCTCATCCGACTGCATACCTTCCAACCATAACCGTTGAATCAACATCTTCGCTCGAATAATTGCAGGCGCCACCCAACGTAATGGATCAAAAAAACGCTGTAAATCTGCCAAAATAGTTCTTTTGGTAATATGGATGGCACAAGGCAGGAATGACAATGAATAGTAAATTTTATCTTCTTTTAGATTCCAAGACACACCTAAGGCTTTTACAGATCCATCAAAGCTTAAATCAAACTTTACACGCTCGCCCAGGTCTGGTACCACCGTCTTACCTATTCATGCAGCAATAGCGTTAGTGCTTGTCACTGCTGTACTCCGGTTTGGAGGGTAAGGTAGCCGTTAATCATATGCATGTGGCATTAGACCTCGCTACAAAATAGCAGCACATCATTAACATCTTTGGCGTCCATAGGCGATGGTTGACTATTTTCATCAGGAGACCCATATGTTTTACTATCTTATGATATAAAAAAAACAGTAGCGAAATAATGATACAATACACACCGCGAGAAAATACTATTTACATAATTCTAACATATTAAGATTATTGAATTCTCAAAACGGAGTTAACTAGATTAATCTCTTATAAGTATTGTTTTGTAACTTCGCGTGAAGCGAATTTAAATACGTAAAGAACTTACACTCAAATTGAAGAGACTTGGCATATGAACGTCTATCATCATCCACGCAACAAAGTTGAAATTTCAGTTCTTACGGTTGCATATAATCTCCACTTACATTCTACCAATTATCTTGCATTGGCAGTTCCGCTACAACCAACGGTTTGGTTATAGTTAGTCCATCATCTTCCGTCCGAGTTTCCAGACTGTAGAATGAAAGGCTTTTTTCTATAAGGTAATAATAATAATATAAGGACAATTAAAAAGCATGCTAGGGATTAATGTCTAAGTTCAAAATAATTATATAAAGCTTGTGTATTACTTTTGCTATAGTTTCACTTTCAGTTAGAACTTAGAAGTGCCTAGGTTTTGCGTGTGACCTTGTTTTTACTTAGTTATAAATCATTATAATATCTTAACAATATATTTATACGTTAAATAAATTTATACGTTGTGTTTATTTTATGTTATGTTATTACGAATCGAAAACACTGTAAAACTTGTTTAAGATTTATAATTTAAAATTAACGTAATAATGTTTCCCATTTTTTGATAATGTTACGTTGGATAGGTCTACTTGAACTTATATATACGTCATTTATTCCAAACTTCCTACATATACGAGCTAAAATCGTAAGTCTATAACAAAATATTCAAAACATAACCGCGATCCGATGCTAACTTTTAACTTGAGTCGAAATTTTGTCAAAGATTTTCCGAGCCGTCCAAACTTTTGTCTGATCCTTTGAATTATTTATTTCATACCTGCCGCCGAGTCTCTATGCAAATTTTTATTGGATACAAAATGTATTTTCTAGTTTTCGAAGAAGGATTTTCGTGTGATTGTGATTGAAGTGAATTTTCTTGGTTAACATATAATATGCTTACTAAAAAATTAACAATTGCTTTTTGTATATCGTGGCGAGTAAAGCAGATGGCTCTCTTGATGGAAAGCATCGCCTTTGCCCGTGCTGGTCCAGGTGCAGTTTTACCATCTGCCGTTTTGCCAGGCAAGTCGTAAGAGGCAAATAATTAGCTATGTGAACTAAAATTGCTCCTCAAGTGTCAAATTATGTGTAAATGTGCTTCTCTGATTTTAATTTAAAAAAAAAAAAAACACTTTCGACAAAACGTAGTAGTAAACGTGTAGTGGGATGGTAGTGCCACATGTATATGGTTAAATTACCCTCAAAACCAGAACACTACAATGACAAGCATTGACTACATTACGGCTGGAGTAGGTAAGGTGGTGGTACCAAATATCCGGGCGAGTTATTGAGAAATTCTACTACCTAGAAGTCACGATTTTAGTACGTGTATAGCCAATCGGTCGCCTTTTACGACCTGCCTGGCAGAACGACTGTTGGTCAATTCTTCGAAGGAGATCGGACCAACACGGAGTAGTGACCATTAACTTTCTCTCGCATTTTACGAGATGTCTAGCCATTAGATTAGAATAGAATAGAATATGTTATTTGCATGAAAATGGGTTATATACAATAGGCGTTACAAAATAATTTCTAGCTCGCCATAATCAACCGGTAGAACCAGTGTGCAATATTATAAACTTACTTATAACTTATTTGATTAAAATATTATTGTTATTTAAAATTTGCTAATTTACATTTAATTATATTTTATTAAGATAATTATATAAGAGAATGCCAGATTATATTTTATTATTAGTTCATATTTTATGATATACATTTAATTATATTTTATTAAGATAACGATGTAAGTGAATGTCACATTTTATTTTATTATTAGTTAATATTTGATAATATACATTTGATTTTGATTTGATTGATCTATTCTTTAACAAGATACCCGAATAAATGCATATAAATGTGAAAGTTTGTATGTTTTTTGTTTATTTAGATCTAAGTTCCCTCAAACTCGGTCACTCGAAAAGTATTCGATTTGGATAATATTTGGCATAAAGGCAAAGAATAGTTCACAGAATACTTTGAACAACTACTACATTCCAGTGGGATTCATTAAAAACTTGTACATCGGTCTGCGGACTGCGGTCAGACAAGATTAATTGTTTTTAAAATTGAGATAAACGAACATTTTAAAAATTTCTTGGCTCACCCGGGTCTGGTACCACCGCCTTACCTCTTCCTGCCGCAATACCGTCAGTGCTAGTCACTGTAGTGTTTCGGTTTGGAGGGTAAGGTAGCCGTTAACTTATGCATGTGGCATTAGACCTCGCCACAAGATAGCAACGCACCAATAACAACTTTGGTGTCTATAGGCGACGGGTGACTCTTTTCATCAGGAAACTCATCTGCTTGTTTGCTATCTTATGATATAAAAAAAATACCTTGTCCCATACAAAATAGAAAAAAAGCAGTTAATATCGAAAACTTTAGTCATGTCTACAAATGAAGCCGATGTTATTTTTTTATAATATAAACTGTCAACTATTTTGTCAATGAGTTGAAAACATGCACTGCTCGTAGATTTAGTAGATTAAAATATATGTGGCTCTATTTTTCATATATCTGAAAATTCAACTAGTCTCTGATATATTGCTTTTTGAAAATTTTAGAAAATACCGACAGTAATGTTATAGTCGATAATTTTTCATTTTTCCTATATTATGTTTTATAAATAGGTCTTATGATGGATTTTTTAAAATTATTTACCTGTTTGAGACACGTTTAAGTTAATAATCAGTGAAAGATATAAACTTAATAAACATAAAAATTAAAAAGTAATAAACTTTTTTATGAAATGAAAAGTATTTATGGGCAAAGAATATGTGTGTTAGAAGTTATTAAAAGTAATCAAAGATACCAGCTTATTCTACCATTATTTAAATATAGTTGCAAATATTTAAAAACTACCATATATTCAATGTATTTTAAGAATTTTTATAGGCATAATTCATTCGAACCGCAAAGGACTGGAACATGCTTCCTGAGTCTGTGTTCCCGGACGAGTACAATCTGGAGATCTTCAAGAGAAGAGTGAACAGGTACCTTCTAGGGAAGCGCGTTCCATCTTAGGCCTCATCTTAGCTTACCATCAGGCGAAATCGAGGTCAAGCGCTTACCTATCGATAATAAAAAAAAAAAATTACACATTACTATATATTTATATTAGTTACTTATAATAAACTGAAATTTTACCAAATTATTTTTATTTACATTCAAATACTGAGACACATTTTATTAAATAATTCAAGAAATATTCTTTACATGTGTTCTTGATGATTCGATTTCTTTAGAATTAATACCGGATCGGAACGCGGCCTCACACTGAGAAGATCCGGTGGAAGAAACTCAGCCGACTTGTCTTGTTTTCCTTATAATTTAGAAAATCCCATTTGGTGTTCAATAAAAATGTTGACATATATACATTTTTCAAATTACATAATAAGAAGTTCTTAGTTTAACATTTAAGCTTATCAGCATAAATTCATTCAAACTAAAGTATGCTTTTCCTAATAGCAAATTAAATAACTTCTTTGCAAAATTTATTTAATATTTTAAATATAATTAAGTTTTTTTTTATTAATTACACAATAAGAGATTCCTTCAAGTAACATTTTATCATATCAGCAAAAAAATCATTTACGCTGTAGTATGTTTTGTCAAGTAGATCAAATAGCTTTTTGCGAAAAGTTAGGCAACTATTTAAAATTATCAGGAATGTGATTGTACATATTTATCGCCATACAATAAGCATTTTTATTATTTATTTTATAAATAAATAAATGATATTAAATTATAGTCCTTAAACAAACACCATGAAATACACACGCTAACTTATAGTGAGCCGCACGTTCAAAGCTTTATATAGATTTTAACTGGACTTGTCACCCGGAAACCTTTGGAATTTGTGATGTCTGTAACTTATGAATTACAAAACTAATAACCTTGAAATTTTTAAGGGACAATATTTATAGTATCTCCTTTCGAAAAAAATAATAAAGGATTTCGGACTACAGGTTAATGAATTAAAGCTAAATATGTGTTTTGACTTTCATCCCCTATCCCACGGGAACGGTGCTGAATTATTGAATAAAAGGTTATTATATATGTTGCTTCAGGTTCTTTTTTATTAGTTTCTGTCCAGTAGTTTTCGTGTGATTGACGCACAAATTCACAGACAGATAGACGAATAGACAAAAATTCTAATAATTAGTGTTTTCGCTTTTGTTATTGATCTTTAAACCGACCCGATTATTATTTTTCAAAAAACTTTTGTGTACAGAAATTATTTTTTACTCTTTTATTAAATGTATAGATTTGGAACCACCTGAAACAAACACGAAGGCAAATGACAGTAACTTAACACAAAAGTTGTTAGTTTACACAATACATTATAAAAAATAAAATTAGTATCACTAACAATGACATCAGTACATATTCAACTCGATATTTTGTTCATCAGATATTTAAAATAAACATGATATAACAAAATATTTGATGAGCAAAACTTGACTTTGTAATAAATTTAAGTTAAAATATTACTCATTTTATTCTAAATTTATTAATAAGTCAAGTCCGTATCATTTCAATTCAATTCATCCAAGTGCCGTAGCCTAAAACATCTATTTATCAAAGACATTTCGAAGTAATTGGTTAATAAAAATAATTGATGTATAATAATAATAATAATAATAATAATCTTTATTGTAACAATTAATTTTAAACGTTGACAATGTGCTGCTATCGTTTGAGTTAGCGTGAGCTGTGTTTCAAATGATAGTTCCTTCCCATTTTTATACGTATCACATTAATAGTTACAATCACAGAAAAAAGTACAGAAAGATAATAATACCTACTATAATATTGAAAAGTACGATTACATGTAATGACGACCTGTGCATGTGGGTGGGGTGCAACGCGCGAGTACATGCGTGACAATGTGTGTGTACGTGTGTGTGAATGTGTGTGTATGTATGTGTGTGTGTTTGTGCGTGTGTGTGGGGGGGGGTATATCAAAATCATTTCGAAAGTAACCGGGATAAAGAAACATTTTAAAATTAAGGTGGACATAGCGGTTGTGGCCGCTGTACATTTAAAACAATGTAAAAATTGCTATGCAATTTATGTAAAATTTATTGTGCCCTTCCATCTCACATTTTTTATATTATAAGATAGCAAACAATCAGATGTCTCTCCTGATGGAAAGAGTCAACCATCGCCTATATTAAGAAAAGACGTTAATGGCGCGTCGCTTTCCATGTGGCGGGATCCTAGTAGCAAAACATGATAAGTACAGACGCTATTGCGACAGGAAAAGGTAAGGCGCTGGTACCAGACCCGGGAAAGATAAAGAAGAACTCTACCAGTTAGCAGCTATGATGGTAGCCATGACTCTGTTACAAAAAGCCTAGCAGAACGGCAGTTGGTCTATTCATCAAAGGACTCCGGACCAATACGGAGGATAATTATCACATTACATCACTTCCTGCAAATAGTTATGATGTAACATTGAAGAAGTAGCTAATTGAGAAGATTTATATTATGTTAATGATCTATTTGAAATAAGATACTTAAAGTATCTTCACGCCCGTATCCCCGAAGAGGTAGGCAGAGGTACAAGTGCACCCACGATTAGCCGAAGATACTTGGTCCCACAAATGTGGCAAGCCTATCGCCAGCCGGGCACTTTCCAATCCCGGGCAACTTTGTGTTTATCAGAAAACTGAAAAAACATTTTTTTTTAGTGCCCGACCCGGGAATCGAACCCAGGACCTCATGTGGTAGACGCCAACGCTGGACCACTAGACCACAGAGGCGGCAATAAGATACTTATTTCTAAAAAATAAAAACCTAAATATATGTTTATTAAATATTATACCATATTTTTTTTAGAAATGTGTAATGACTAGGTCTATTGTAATGTAGAGTATATCCTCAGAATAAAATGTATAAAGGATATATTATCTATGTGTTAATACCTGAAGGAAAAACTTTGGACTCTTTTTAAGACAATTGCGCGAACGGTGTCATATGAAATTTGTTACTTTAGTTTTTATAAAAACGTGTTTTTTAGTTTTTTAACTATTATTTATTTTTCAATTATTAATAGAGCTTACAATTGCGCTAACAGTGGAGTACGAAATTTTTAAGTTTAATTTTTATAAAAACGTGTTTTTTTTTTATTTTTTAACTATTCTTTCTTTCAATTTTTAGTAGAGGTACAGCTGATCGGGTAAAGAAAACAAATTACTATTCCTGAAGGTCCTGGTAAGGATATCAGAACTATTTATATTATTGCCTGAGATTAAGGAAACTACTAGATATGAAATAACTAAAGATAAAACGTGTAATTTCGTCGTGAGTAACGGCAGACTGAGTACACTTGTCTACATAACAATAATATTGACAAAATGTCAAAATTAAAACTAAAAATATTGACATGTTATCGATATTTTTAATATAATTTTTATGCAAATAGGATTGAATAAAACACCGGTTAAAAATAGAACACGAAGATTTAAACAATATGTACCGGTGCAAAGATTCTTTTGGCGATTTCGTTCTATTTTCGTTCTACATCTAATAATGCTGGCATTAGGCACCATCCTTTAATTTTTTAACGTTTATATTTAAGGTACGCACCTAATATTGGAAATTAATTATGGAAAACTACAATTATTTAATTAAAATCGGTAAATATTTATCTAAACAAACATTATTTCACGTTTTACGTACATTGACAGCGTGCAACAGTAATGGCGAATCGGCTGCAAACTGTTTAAGATGACGTTATTTTCATAAATTATTTGAAATTAGAGCACAGACAACATTTTTGTAGCTTTGTCTATTATGAAAATTTGAACTTGTTAAACAGAGATTAAGCTGTTTTATATATTAAATTAACTAAAATTATTTTAAAATTAATTAATTAATTAAAATTTTAAATTAACCTGACGATTTAAAGTACATCAAAGCCATGTTCAAAGATTCCGTTACATATACTAACATACAAACACACGAATCAAACTAATAAAAGCATGTTAAAAAGTAATAAATAATTATTTATTACTTTTTTGTAAGCTTATTACAAACATTCGTATGAGTACTTTTTCACTATTATCCATGACAGTCCTTACAACTGTCCCTGATTTTGACACCTGCATAGGTGACACATTCATCTATTAGAATCCCAACAAAAGACAACGATGAATTAAAGTTCACTTTTTAGGTGTTATTTGTTTAGTTTTTATATAATAACATAGCAAACAAGCTGATAGCTCTCCTGATGAAAAGAGATATCCTCGCACATGGACGTACCCAGGTTCTGGGCCAGGGGGGGGGGGGGGGGAAACCGTATCATTTTAAGACTATATTTTTATGTTATTATATTTTTATCTACAACAGTAGGTAGTAGAGAGATAAAAAAATCTAGGGGGGGAGGCAGCTGCCTCCCCCCCCCCCTCCCTCGGTACGCCCATCTCTTCGCATATAGACACCAAACATATTAATAGTGCGTTGCAATCCTTGTGGTGGGGTCTAAATTCCAAATTCATAAGTTTACCGGCAACCTTAGCCTTTAAACCAAAACATAAGAAGTGCAGACGCTATTGCGACAGGAATAGGTAAGGTGCTGGTACCAGATCCGGGCGAGATAATGCAATACTCTACCACTTAGTAGCCATGATGGTAATGAATCGCATAGCCACTGATTCGCCTGTTACAAAATGCCTGCCAGAACGGTGATTGGTTTGGTGGAGGCCCGGGCCAATAAGCGGTTTTGTTCCTTGTTAATCTTACAAACATCCATACTAATATTGTTAATGCGAAAGTAACTGTATCTGTCTGTCTGTCTCTTCTTCAAGCCTAAACCACTAAACCGATTTGGATGAAATTTGGTACAGATGTAGTCTGAAACCCGAGAAAGGACATAGGATAGTTTTTATTCCGGAAAATCCACGGGAACGCGAACTACGCGGGTAAAACCCCAGGATTTTCTATTTTTTTAAACCACGATAATAAGGAGTAAATTAGGCTATTTTTTATGTTAGAAATTTTTCCACGCGGACGAAGTCGCAGGCACAGCTAGTAATATATAAACACAAGTATTTTACGCTTTGGAAGCAGAATTAAGTAGGCCATTTTCGTAGGTGCTCAAATACTTAAATCACCGTGGTGCAATAGCAATCAGGCTTAACCTGATTTTATACGTCTAATTTCCATGCAGTTTTTTGCTATATCTTTACGCTGTCTCCTGCTGTAAAGGGAGGGAAACAGGATGTATATTCCTACTCCTCCTATACTCTTCTGATTAAATTCGATGCGGGTCCCAAGACAGCTTAGCTTTTCCCCCAGGGCACCCTGAGCTCGCAACTCAGTGATTATCAGGAAGGTTGCCGCTGTTGATTCTGGTTTACAGAAGTTACGTTAAGTTAGTTAGTTGGATAGGCCAGGTAAATTAACTGAAAATATTTAACAAAATATTTTCAGTTAATTAAGCTGGTTTAATATAACGATTATGGTAAATGTTTAAAGCGACGAATAATTTACTTATTCATTAACTTGTATAAGTTGGACAAGAGTGTCGTAAACTGGCAAATAGATCATTTATATTCAGGCATTATGACGCACTTGCTAACTTCTAGATCTAATAATTAAACTTTATAGCCTAAAACTGGAAAACCGCTGACTAAATTTATTGCTATAAAGGGATTTAAATCGAAACGACGGAAAATAATTATCTGGCGCTTACCTCACACTGAAAATTTTTACTTTATCTGAGGCGGTTACGTGTTCTTTATTTAACACTAGGTTTTACGCGCGACTTCGTTCGCGTGAAAAAAATCAATACTTTTTTGTCCAGTCGGGTAAAAAGTAGCCTATTTCACTTTTAGACAGTATAGCTTAGAAAGCTTATTGTAAGATAGGTTTTTCATATCATATTATAGCAAACAAGCAGATGATTTCCGTCAGAAGGGAAAGTCAACCGTCGCGTATAGACACCATAGATGTTAATGGTGAGTTGCTATTATTTTGGAGGTCTAATGCCACATGCATAAGTTTACTGGCTACCTTAACCTCCAACCCGAAACACGACAGCGACAAGCACTGACGCTATTGCGGCAGTAATTGTAGTTTTTGATGTGTAATATCTTTCCTAGGCGATAAATCGATCTAGCTAACTTTTAAATCGTTGAAGCCATTTCAAAGATTCAGATTGTATATATATATATATATATATATATATATATATATATATATATATATATATATATATATATATATATATATATAATGTTTTGCACTTCTAGCTAATCGAAACTATTTGAATTTCGAATGTTATATTTTTAAAACGCTGCATCCTTCTTGGTAATAAAAACAACAACTGGCGGGAAATGATTTGTCAATTGTTTTTTATCACACATCAAAGTTCTACGTACGCAACGAAAATGGAATTAAGTCGAAAAGATTTTAGAGCGATGATTTTTTATGATTTTAAAAGGTCTCTTTCTCCGCCGCTCGTCTTCAAAGTGCTTTTGGGAGAGAAGCACCTTGTTTGAGCACCGTGAGGCGATGGTTTGCTGAATTTGAGAGAGGTCGAGTTTCTTTACATGATGAATTTCGTGAAGGGAGGCCTCCAACTGCCGTCAACGAAAATAATGTGGCTACTGTTACGCGGTTAATTGAAGAAAACCCCCGGATTACCTATGAGACAATTCGATGACTATTGGGGATTGGTATGAGCCAAATTCAGAAAATTTGACACGAAGAATTGAAAGTTCGGAAACTTTGTTGTCGTTGGATCCCTCATGAACTGACAGCGAAGCAGAAGCGGGCTCGCGCGGAATGGTGCTCACAGATGCTACTGAAGTACGACCACGGACATTCTAATGCTGTTATGACATTGTGACAGGAGACGAAACGTGGATTTATTGTTTTGAACTCGAAAAAAAACAACAATCTTGTGAATGAGTGTTTGAAAATGAGAACAGGCCAACAAAAGTGAGACAGGCGAGAAACGTTGGTAAAATAATGATCGCGGTTTTTTTCTCAACTACGGGTCCCATCTGTACAATTCCACTTGAAGATCAAAAGAGTGTTAATGCCGAGTGGTATTCTACCATTTGTTTACCCAGGGTATTAGAAAAAGTTCGCGAAAGACGACCCAAAGGCCGCATTCTCCTACACCATGATAACGCTTCTTCACACACGGCCAACAAAACAGTCATTTTTAGCTTCCGAAAAAATACATCTCGTCACTCATCCTACGCATAGCCCCGACTTAGCACCCTGTGATTTCTGTATTTTTCCCAAAATCGAAGATTTGATGAGAGGCAGTGATAACGTTAAATCAGCACGTAGAAAACATGCCTTCAGATCTGTGGTCCTCCTGTTTTAAAAAATGATTCGATCGCATGAAAAAATGTTTAAAATGTAAAGGTGATTATTTTGAAAAGCAATAAACATAATGTTTTGGTTATAACATGTTGTTTTTTGGAACGAAGTTCCTTACGGCAGGCTTGGAGGGGATAGGGATTTTGCTGCGCGACCGAACTGAAAAAAATGTGATAGTAAAACCGTAAGAAAAATGCGTGGAATAAAAGCGTTAAATGAGACGTGCGCAGGCGCGACAGTCGCGTACACAAGCGAGTAGTGCCGTTTAGCCGAAGGAAGTTCGTTCCTACCTGGTATCCCGCGACACCACATCATTTTTTAAGCAATAAACATAATATTTTGGTTATAACATGTTTTTTTAAAAACTTATAGTGTGACCTACGTATTCTTGCCGTGATAGCACCAATGATTGCCGTTGTAGGAAAGAGGACACTTTGGAGGGCAAGCCTACTTATGCATGGTGCGTTGCCATCCCGCCACAGAGACAGCAATGCACCATTATTATCTTTTGTGTCTATAGGCGATAGTTTCTCTTTGCACCAGGAGAGCCATCTGCTTGTTTGCTATTTCATGATATAAAAATGTGTAAACCGGTTGACACTTCAGTCTAGCACTGAAACTTCCCGCTAAATTGAGGTATTTTTAGCTCAAAGGAGTAAAAACTACAAGTGTAGCTTTTTTCAGTTCAAACATCTAGATTGTTAAGAATGACAGTGTTGTGACAGCATACCAGATGATTCCGGTGAGCGTGGCGCGGGCGCAGGCCGGCGGCGAGCGGTCCGCCGCGCACGTCGTACATCACTTGCCGGCAAGTATCGTCACGAATAATAAGCTACATCTGCATTTCTGCCGCGCACTTGGGCCCACCAGCTACTTCTTTGTAATTTACACTAGCGGATATGGAGCAATAAAAATATACAGTTTAATTTCAATGTGCAACCGTACAGACAGTAGGCATATTGATTGTTGAATAGCTGTATATTTTGATCGATATTGATATTTTAAATGATATTCAACGCAATTTTTGACATCTAAAATATAGTTAAAACTACATTCGACGCAAAATCTCGAAATAATGCCAAAAACATTTTTTCATTGATTAAATAAATTGACCGAATTTGATCAAATTTATGGTATTTGGTGCAATTTTTAAGGTGTAAAGCTGATTAGATTAGAAAAAAATATTTTAGGATTTATCAAAATTTTCTTAAAATCTCCCGGGCCAAATCCGTTTAGATTTTCATAAAGTCTAAGTTTGACGGAACCCAATCGAATGTCATCAACCACGTTGCGATCGGTCAAGCCATTCAAGTTAAGAGATGTTTACATACACACATAGAAACATAAACACACACATACACACATACATACACACACATACAAACATATTGTCGTCATCACGAAAGTAGTCGGAAAAGGTTCCTAGGACCTCAAAATGTAGCGATCTGGTCCAAACTCGATTTTCAAAAATCGGGGCAAAATCAGTAACTATACATATGTAGCGGGAAATGAAAAATAAAAATATTAAAACATTTTAAAATATAAGTATTGATCAATCAATTTCCCTAAAACTCAACAGATATTTTAAACTGGACAACATCACGTCGCCGTCGTGACATTAATGGCGACCATGAGGTTTATATACTTAAAGAGTTTTGTCGAAGAAAGAAAAAAGAAGAAAGAAGACGTTCATCCGCCGTCTTTGTTTCGACCTTTGTACAAAAACTCCATGTGTTCTTAAAAAGGCGGACTGTTTTTCTTGCCATGGCTATTCTATACATATATAATAAAATCGTAGGGAAGTCAAAACTGTACATTGAATATTTTTTTAAAAGAATACTTGGGGCGTGATCTACAATCGATATAGAAGCCAAAAATATAGTTTTTAGAATTTTTGTCTGTTTGTCTGTATGCCTGTTTGTCTGCATGTCTGTTTGTCTGTATGTATGTCCGGTGTAAACTCAAAAAGTACTGCATGGATTTACTTCAAATTTTGCATGAATATTACTAACAGGTCGGGTCAACAAATAGGCTACATATTATCACGCTATCACATAAGGGGGAAGAGCTGTGCGGAGTAAACGAAGTTCGCGCGGAAGAAGTCGTGGGCAACAGCTAGTATCTTGTATCTTGTATATATAAAAATCAATTGCTGTTCGTTAGTCTCGCTAAACCTCGTGAATGGCTGAACCGATTTGACTAATTTTGGTTTTGAATTAATTGTTGAAATCCAGGGAGGGTTTAAAAGGTGAGAAAATATAGAAAAAAAAAATAGTTAAAGAGGCAGAACAACGTTTGCCGGGTCAGCTAGTTTAAATATAAAATTGAAATTGATTATTTTGACTAAGCAAAATGTATTTATCAATATCTATAAAATAATTACACATATACTCTTATTAAGCTACCAAATGCTACCTTTGATGATCGGAGCGGCTTTTTGTTACATCTTCTTTATAAGCAAGGATTTAAAACGTTATAATTTCGATATATTTGCGTCGTTTTGATTGGTTATGGTATATGATATTATGACGTTGTCTTCTAGCGCTAGTTGGCGAACCAATCACGAAATAGCATGAAACGCAGCGAACCAATCACGAAACAGAAAACGTATCGAAATTATAACGTTGTTTATAAGTTCATTTCGTCGTTTAATTCAATTAATTTGAGAGTATTTCATAATAGAGTTTCAGACGTTCTACACGTGTCGATAGCGACTGACGACATGTTTACCCTGCCCTAATTATGATTGACGGGGGTCCGCGGGTAATCACACCGAGCGGGAGAAATCCTCATTGGTAGCTAATTCATTATAATTAAATTATCTTGTTACGCCAATTAGCGACTTAATCATAGTATGGCATGCAAATTGAAAGGCAATTATGTAAGTAGATTTTTGTTTTATTAAGAACTAGCTGAATCTTGCAGCCATGCTGTAGCAGACTTGGTAACCTTCTTGAAAAGAGCTTACTTATTCGTAAAAAGCCGACAACGCAACTGTAAATCCGGCAATCCTTATTATACGTCTGGTATTGCGGATATCTATGGGCGACGGTGATCACTTACCATCAAGTGCACCTACGGCTTATTTGCCCCTTATTTGTTAAAAAAATGATCAAGTCGTAGACGAAGCGTACAGTAATAGATACATACATCTATAAAAATTAATACTTTATCCAGTTTTGTTCGGCCGTGTTTGTTTGATTGAATAACATGCAATCCAACTTGTTATGTTAACTTCACAATTATTAACAAATAGCTTATTTAAAAAGAATAGTGGTAGTCTCTCCCTGAATACAAGGAACAAAAACAATCTTGCTGTGCATGTGCCTCGTCTCCACAGAACAAGCAACTCTTTTATGGGACAAAGTATACGCTTCTACAATAAGCTGCCTGATGCCATTAGAGATTTCAAAAAATGTGTTAAAACAAAACTGTGTAAAAAAGGTTACTATAAAATATCTGAATACCTTGATGACAGGAAAGCATGGGATTAACTGCTCCTCATATCGGCAATCCTTATTATTAATGTAACAATTAGATACTAATTAAATATTATTATTTTTTTTTTATATCATAAGATAGCAAACAAGCAAACAAGCAGACGGGTCTCCTGATGGAAAGAGTCAACCGTCGCCTATAGACACCAAAGGTGTTAATGGTGCGTTGCTATCTTGTGGCGAGGTCTAATGCCACGTGCATAAGTCTACCGGCTACCTTACCCTCCAAACCGGAACACGACAGTGACAAGCACTGACGCTATTGCGGCAGGAATAGGTAAGGCGGTGGTACCAGACCCGGGCGAGACAATGCAGAACTCTACCACCTAGTAGCCACGATGTTAGTGACTTGCATAGCCAATCAGTCGCCTTTTACGACATGCCTGGCAGAACGGCAGTTGGTCTATTCTTCAAAGGAGCCCGGAACCAACACGGGGAAATACAAATGTAATTATTATTATTGATGTTACGAAAAAAAGACAAGCCCGCTGAGTTTCTTCCGCCGGATCTTCTCAATGTGTGGTCGCGTTTCCGATCCGGTAGTAGTTTTAAAAAATATGATGCCGTGTCAAAATAACTTGTTAAAAGTTTTATTGAATAAAGTTCTGGTTTCTGATTTCACATTTATAATATTACAAGCTGCCGCGTGTTGCCCATTTATTAATCTTTTTTAAATTAGCATTATAACTTTTTTGGCAAATCCCGCGGGATCACTTAAATTTTCCGGAATAAAAAGTAGCTTATGTGCTATTCCAGATTATCATTTACCTGTGTGTCAAATTTCATTTAAATCCGTTCAGTAGTTTATGCGAAATTGAGTAACAAGCATCCATCCATCCAAACATCCATACATCTAAACTTTCACATTTATAATATGAGTATTAATATAGATGACTCTTCCAGCAACCGATATTTATACGTATGATGAAATAAATAAATATTGCAGAACAAATTGCGGGAATTGATCTAGCAAAGTAAGAAAATTATTTGTTTGTGATGTGGGTGGTAGTGAACGATACTATCTTTATATTAATACACCTACATATTAAAACGTAAAGGTAAAACTTTGCCACGTAAAAATTTACGTTGTGGAGGACTGCAGAAACAGTATTTTCAAATAAGAGTCATTAGAAATACATTAAATTGATACAGATAAATATTACACAAATTACATTACAAGTTGTTTTAGTTTCCGAGCAACTTGGGGACAAACATATCGACATACACTTACGAAATTTTGAAATTTAGCAGATGTCCTTGAAGGCCTAATTAGATCATCATCCTAAAAGGAGACTGATACCGTTGCATACAATCTTGGGCCCTCTTGTAAAAAGATGAAAATTATGTTAATTAATAGCTAGTTTAACATTATATTAATACTGAAAATTTTACAGATTTTAGCGTACTGAGAACAGAGATATAAGATATTCACTAGAAGTAAGGTTACGGTACTATGGTATAGTTTAACTCACTGTAACCGTTTACTATTATATAAACAACTGATACTTGTAATACAGGCAACTATGCTTCATGTTTATAAATTGACACAATACTAAAACACAGATTTTTGGAAAAAACAAATTAAAGGATGCTTCCTTGTAGGTACCTACGTAAAATATCGAAGAGTGAAGCACAGACTAGAGTGAAGTCCGCGACTTGCGACTCTTGCGGAGCCGTCAGTGATGTCAGTTGTAATTGTCAATTTTAGCTGTAGTAAATCCACAGACACTAAATCGTATTAAGTTCGATGTAATGTAATTAATCGATTATTTTAATTGTATCAATTCTATTTTTTCTTTTTATATTATAAATGGTTTGTAAAATAATGATGGTACTTAATGTTGATTAAACTAAATATTAATCAAGAATACACTATTACCTATACTTACGAGCTTACATTTCGATTAAAATTATTTACATAAATCGATTATAATTTTAAAGATCATACAATTATAGTAGGGCAAACTTATTTTCATGATTTCTTTTTTCTCAGAAAGCGGATGAAGCTTATATTTTGAACTTTGAAAGAGAAATATAGTACCATTTTTTGAACCACACTTCAACCCTTTACATTTGGGCCCAAAAATCCCCCTCTCTTTTATACTATAGGTCAAACAGGACATCTTTTTATTGGAAGTCGGTTAAAATATAATCAGGATAGTGAAACCTAAATAGCTGGTCATGAAAAATTAACACCCTTATCTTCGGTGCTAAGTTACGCGGCAGGAATTGTTAAGTTTAGGACATTAGCGGTAATATATAGTGCAATTACAACGGGACCGCCGTCCGTCACACTACGACATTTTAATTAAAAGAGATCTCCATAGTAGACCCTTTTAGTGATGTGCTCTTAATAAATATTTGAAACTTTTAAAGAGATGTCCAATTGTGTTGGATGCTCAATTATATGTATATAAAATGTATGTGGGAGTTTATTCTCGCCACAAGAACATTATCTGACATTTTATATAAAAACCGCTAGAAACCTGTGTGGGAAATTTATGATATTTCATTAAATTTATATTTATTTTGTAAGATACCAAACGAGCAGATAGGACTCTCTCAATAGAAAGAGACAACTATCTCCTACGTTACATCGAAAATGTTAATGTAACCGTAACTTTGGCTTCTGTTTCAGAGTGCTAAGTGTGAGTTTTTCTTTTCGCATTCGATCGTGAGCGCGTTTGGAGTTTACTAGAAATTTGTATGTGATTTGTACAGCGCCACCTAGTGGTAAACGTAAGTTTCTCACTCACACTTAGCACTCAGTTTTGGCCAAAACTGAAACTGTACATTTTAAGACTATATTTTTTTCGATAACAATAGATAGTTAAGTAAGGAGGTAAACAAATTCCAGAGGGGCCCAGCTGCCTCTCTCTGCCCTCCCCTCAACACGTCCACGACAGTGCGCTAAACGCCTGAACACGACTAGTTATAGTGACAAGTATTGACGTTATTGCGGTAGGAATAGGTAAGGCTTATACAATATACCTGGGCGAGATCTTGGGAAACTCTACCACTTAGTGGCCACGATGTTAGTGACTCGCAAAGCGAATCGTTCGCTTTTACATACTGCTTGGCAGAAAGGCAGATGGTTTGTTCTTCAAGGGGACTCAGACCAACACGGAGTCTTTCTTAAAAAAAAATTGGATTAAAAAAATGTTAAAACATACTGCTGGTGAAAAAGATTTCCGCGGACGCAACGCGTCCGAGCAATATATGCATTATATTGCGTGGCGTAAAAACAATAAAAAAAAATTAAACGTAAATTTTAATTTTTTTACAAAAAAGAAGCAGGAGCAGGAGTAAGAGCAAGAATACATTTATTTGAGACGCACACCACAAAAATAGTCATCTAAAATATATTATGTACAGTTTAGTAATATAACAACTTTTGTACACAATACACTAATGAAAATAAAGGAACAAAAGAAGATATATAAAATAATACAAAATTAGTAATGTAATATTTTTTTATTATTCCCTCTTGATCGCATTCAGCGTAGAGCGGTTCGAATCGTTGACGACCAGGCCATTTCGAAACAGCTTGACTCTTTGGCATTGCGCAGAGATGTAGGTTCTCTCTGTGTCTTTTATCGTATATATCATGGAGAGTGTTCCGACGAGTTGTTTGGATTAATTCCTGCCGCCGAATTCCACCATCGGACATCGCGTCAAAACTTGAAGTTCCATCCTCACCATCTCGATGTCTGGAAATCCACAACTGTGCGTTTCTCCCGACACTTTTTACCTCGCACTACTCTGTTATGGAACCAATTACCGGCAGGGGTATTTCCGAACGGATACGACATAGGGACCTTCAAGAAAAGAGCTTAGTCATTCTTAAAAGGCCGGCAACGCAACTGCAAGACCTCTGGTATTGCAGATGTCCATGGGCGGCGGTGATCACTTACCATCAGGTGCACCTCTTGCTCGTTTGCCCCCTCTTCTATATAAAAAAAAAAACTTATACACTTCTACCGTTTCACAATAAAACAGTTATAATTTATTTCCAACCAACCAAATAAAATATTGTGAAACGGTACAAGTGTATAAGTGATAAAACGTTACATTAAAATGGAATTTCACCAAGCGCCGACGATGAAAAGTGTAGAATATACAAAAATAGTACTTAGTGGCGCAGCATACCGAAATGGCCCACCACTCACCATATATTGGGAATAAATAATAATAATAATATAGCTGGACAAATTACACTAATGGATCTAACCCCAAAGTAGGCAAATTATTTGCTTGTGTTATGGATGTTAGTTAACGAAACTAATACATAGCAATACATATCTAAGTACTATTACATACATAATAAGCACGCAAACCCAGAAATACAAACATCACAATACACAAATGTTTGTCTCCGTCGGGAATTGAACCTGACCCCCATCGATCCGTGTTAGGTTCGCTAACTGCTCGATCAACGGGGCGGTCAAAATGCAAAATAAGAAAATTTTTCGACTTTTTTCTTGTCAGTATATATATACTCATCTTTTGTAGCTGAGTGCTAAGTGTAAGTTTTTCTTTTCGCAATCGATCGTGAGCGCGTTTGGAGTTTACTAGGAATTTGTATGTGATTTGTACAGTGCCACCTAGTGGTAAACGTGAGAAACCAGTTTACCACTAGGTGGCGCTGTACAAATCACATACAAATTCCTAGTAAACTCCAAACGCGCTCACGATCGAATGAGAAACACACAAATCGACTTAAAACGTCAGAAGTCGAGACAACAGGTACGTTATGTTGTCAAAAAATGGGTATGCTGTCAAAAAATGTATTTTTCTAGGCAAGATATTAATCGACATCTATAAAGTTTATTTCTCTTACACCATAGAGTAATAACGCTTAGAGGGATAATTGCATTCAACGCTTCGTTCATATTTTAGGCCAAAACCGTGTCAATGTCCGTGTAAGCTTCGTGTAATCACTTGCGTCGTCACGCACACAAAGACTCCAAAGACTCGAATAGTGTTGCAAGTAAATAAATATTTTCCCAAGGCGGTATTTAAAATATATCTACCTAACCGGTATACAAATAATCTTTCATACTATAACATTATTAATCATTTAGTATAAACTTGAAACTTACACTTTTTATTCGGTTAGGTAAAATATGTTAAATGCCGGGAAATATTGTAGATGTTCTCAAGATGATTCCAAAGCTATTTAACCTTATATTTTTTTAGCTTTTGTGCTTTTATTTGTGATTTAAAATATTTTTACCTCACTGAAATAAAGATTGTCTGTCTTTCCAATAGTATTATTAGTCATATAGAAAATTTAGAACTTACAATTTTTATTCTGGTGAGGTAAAATGAGTAGAATTACAAGAAAATGTTTTAGAGGTTCTCAAGTTTTTTTTTTAAATTTCAGTAATTAAACAGCGGTAACCAACCGGCACCGAGCGTAAATAAAAAATATGGTCAATACGAATTTACGTTATTTAAGTTATAAAAACAGTGATTTAAGTAATTCTTACAAAAAAAAAACCTTATTGATATGTATCTACTAATATATTATCCTATATCATACAAATGTTTGAAATACATTGCTTGGCAAATACTTGTGTGTTATTATGTGTATGTCTGTGTGCGTGTATGTGTATGTTTGTTTGTTCAAAGCTATTACCTTGGAACCTTTTTTATTTTAACTTTCATACAAATCTTGCCATGGTTCTAAACCTTAAACTATCTTGAAAATTAGCAAATGGGTGGGCAAACAGAAACAATACTTACGTTATAGACGAACGTTTTAAGGTAAAAATTAATAAGATACTTATTAATCAAGTATTTATTTAAATCAACTTAAAAAATTTAAATATTTTAAGCTAAACGTACTATATTGGCTACTATTGGCTCTGTGCACGACTTGAGCACCACCTAGCGTCCGCAACTGTTTTGGTTCTGATCTTAGAATAATAACGCCTAGAAACCACAAAAAACGAGTAAATAAAACTGAACCAGAAACGGCTCAATTCGTTTTGCGAGTTGTCAATGCTTAATAAGATCAGGTTATATCGGACACAGTTTACGAAAAATAATTCGAAATGACTTATTGCATTATAAAGAAGTGTTTTAACACCTTATAAAAACAAAAAAAGTGAACATTTCACAGGTAAATACTTACAATTTATAATTTTTCTGTTATGTAAATCGACTAAAAATAGATAATTTGAAACACATAACTTATCACTATACAGTTGCTAGTTGTGGAAAAAAAATTGCGCACAATATTTTTAGTTAGACCTTAATGTTAAGAAAATTAATTATTGTATTTGCTTTAACTATTATTTATACTAAGTCTTATGAAAATAATTTAGCTCGAGGGTACTTTTTGATAATTCAGCATTTATTTTATTTGTCTTTTTTTGCCTTTAACAACACAGTAAGTCATATTTTTTTCGAATTGCGAGACCTGCACTCCGTATGACATGTATCGCGATTCTGAGCGGACGGCAAGCGCATGCGTAGCCTTTTAAGGCTACTTTGGAATGGCTTAAAACATCGCGGCCCACTCGGTTCCTACGTGTTATAATTCTACGTTCCAAAGCTATTTCACCTTGGATTTTTTCGTTTTTGTGCAAATTGTGACACGAAAATATGTATACTTAATAATCAAAATATTTATTTAAAATTTTAAAAATTAAAATTAATCTCAGTGATGTAGAAATTTATAGGGTAAAATAGCCAAATTTCGGCCGCCTAACCAAATACATAACTTTCGGACCCTATTAGGCTTAAACCGTTATCGGGAAGAAAATATTAATTTTCTTTTTCGTGTTAATCAATATTTAAATTTTACACTATTGATGTTTCGAATTGATTTCAACAACGAAATAAAAATATGTAAACGTGTTAAGTTTTAAATGATTGACCCTCTCTATCCTGGTTTCTTTTCTATTGTCGGTCAATTTTTCCCTAATTTCAGCCCCATTTTTCTCTAATGTTAGCCAGTAAAGGATGTTTGAAATTGAAATAAGGTATTGACTTTGCATTAAAATTTACTTTAATTTTATTAAATAACTTTTGAAAACATAATATGCCCTCAATTTTTTATGGTATGTATTTAAATGATCTTTTTAATTTGATAAAAACTGTAAAAGAAAAAATCTAAATGGTCACCAATTTTAATGATTGAGTCTCTTTCTTTGAGACATAAAATAAATGAAATAAATTGATATTTTAGTCTCTTTAAAACTACGCAGAAAAAATTTGATATGTAAAAATTACATTAGATCGTTACTTGCTGGTCCTCAAAATTAAGAGAAATGAGCATTAAATATTCAATATTGTGATATTTTTTTAAATAAAACGATTTATATAAATTATTTTTTGTCTATATCAAATAATCTTCAATATAACTATTTTAGGGTACTTATTTTTATTAAGTTGTAGTCAAAGAAAGGAAACAATTTAAAGGCACTTGATATTCAAAGTTTTATTTTTCACTATTAGAATAAAAATAGAATAATTTTCTACGATTGTTAAATCAATTAAATAAAATATATCGCTAGGAACAATTATATAAAAAATATTGAGACTTTAATTTGATTGAATTCTATCATCAAATTTAAGTGTTATCATTGTATAAAACTTAATTTACATTTTCATTAAAACAGCAATAAGTTTATATATTATAATTTTCATTATAAGTATCAAATAAAAATTTTCCCTGTTTTTGTATTAAAGAATAGTTAAAGCTAATTTATTTTTTGTTCTTTTAAGTACCTATAAAGTGTCTTCGCAAAAACTTAGCTCAGAATTCTATCAACCTAACTTAGATTTCTGAGATTAACAGCTGTTGTACTGAAGACACCCAATGACAAGATAAATATCAAGGAAGTTATATTCTAGGAATGTTCACACGCGCTTCAAAATTGTTCCGAAGAGTACCACGACATGGGTGGAGTGTGTCTCTTTCTACTAAATAAAGCGCCAATCGCCATATATAAGTGCGGCCATGCGTTGTTTGCAAATTACTACTAAGTAATTCTACTAATTTGAGAAACAGTTTTTGCATTGTTATTGTTTTAAATTTTACACTTGTACTGTTTCACAATTCATTTTTTTGCAAACAGTTTTTGCATTGCATAATTAATTACGTAATAATTAAAATAAGCACATTTTAGAACTCACTATGTTAATAACAATGCATTTAATGCTAATATATTTGTCGACGTGTATAAATAAAAAGGATTTAACGATTACCAAATGTGTAAAAATCTACCATCTAGATAGTTTTATTTACACTGGCAATTGCAAGAAAGGGACAACATCCACTCTTGTCGTTGTCTTGCTCAGAACGTTTTTCCCCTCTGTTATGTAAGAAACAAATGTCAACTTTATTTGCTACGAAATAAAGTACATTTTTATTTTTCAAATATTGCTTCGTAACAATTCCAGTTATAGTATATAAGTTCCTTGATAAATATCTAACCACAGACTACTAAGGAGAGAACTGATTGCTTACGTTAACCTTACCTAAATTCCAACTTTATTTAACTACTATTCCCCAAGTTAAAAAAATATTTATTAAATGCAGATAAATTAAGCAGTTGATATAGAATCTTAAGAAACACATTAAACTTTAAGATAATAATTAAAAAACGATGTATGAAGTCTTGCCCGCGTTCTTAAAAGTTATGTGGAATATTAGCTTAATTATTAGTATAAACATATTAGGAGGTCGACATTAGGCGCAGACCGATTTTAGGGCACGTTACCCTACATGTTTTCGTGGATAAAAGTCGAAAATATCGCTAATAAAACTACTTGACACTAAGCAATACGAAATAATGCAGTAAGATGGCATATTATTTAATAAGAAAATTAAAAAAAAAATGACATTGGTAGTGACAGAGTTTTTTTCTGATGGTCACTGTGGCATCTAGAATGCTAGTTGGAACATTTTTTTTGTCTTCTAAAAGTCCTCATTATATACGAATAAATGCTTCATAATATTGGTCTGACAAACGGATTTGTAATATTTGTGTCAGTATAATGGGTGAGTCTCAACACTTAAAAACTATTTTTTATGCAAAAGCAAAGTCCAGGCTATGTAATATCGCACATAAAATAGGAATACACATATTATTAATTATAATGAAAATAGGTAAAACAAATACGTGGTAGAATATTTTTCCTTTTGGCTGGCAACATTTTGAATATCGTTCTACTTAGATATTTATGATTTATTTGTTTGGATTTTATACAAAAATATCCGATGTCAAGTAGTTTTATCGGTGAAATGTTATCTTCAAGTCCTAAAATACGCTTTTGTGAAGCACGGTGACAGCATTTCACCACACAGTAACTCACATTTTTTGAAATTGCGAGAGCTGTACTCCGCGTGGCACGTGTCGCATGCCTGAGCGGCCGGCGAACGTAAGAAGCCTTTTCAGGCTTCTTTGAAATGGCTTAATATTGCGCGGGTCGACTCGGTTTCTATGCGTTATTATTCTATGTCTTACACGATATATTTCACACTCCATATTCTAAGCGGACAGGTGAAATTTATCTGAGAAACGAGGTTTATATAAATCTTGCCAGTTTAAGACGAAATAACGCAATAAACATCAAAACCAAATTAACCCGCGTTGGTTTCGGGCCCCTTTGAAAAATAGACAATATGCCGTTCTTCCAGGCAGTTTGTAAAAGGCGCACGATTGTCTGTACGTGTCTAGACGTGTCTACCATCGTGACTACACGGTAGTATAATACTGAAACGCCAAATTGTCTATTTTTTGAATGAACATTGATTTTGAGAGATTTAAAAAAAATATCAAAAATATTAAAATCGGATTTTCATCAACGATAACTCCCGAACGGGTACTCCGATTTTGTAAAAAGTGTTTCTTTGACATAATTTCGAGATTTTTTAACCAATCAATTTTTGAAGTGTCAAATTTTTTTTAAACTTGAAAAACTGCGTCAAAAATAAAAATCAATTCAAGTTTCCAAAAGTTATAGTTTTTCAAATATTAAAATTATGTAGCTTACAACATAATTTAATATTTTTAAAATAATTTTCAGACTAATATAAAAATTTAAAATCGAATCAGCTTTTCTCCGTAAAAAACTGCGCCCAATACCGTAAATTGAATCAAAATCTGTCAATTTATAATATTTTTTTTTGAAAAAATATTTTTTGACATTATTTCGTAATTTTTCAACCCATTGTGTAGTTAAAACAACGTTTTAGATCTCAGAAAGTATGTTAAATGCCATTCGAAAGCTCAAAATCATCATCATTTCCAAAATATACAGCTTTTCAAAAATCAATATACTGTCATCTATTATATTATATTATACATATAATAAAATCGTAGGAAAGTCAATGTATGTCCGGGGTAGACTCAAAAAGTACCGCATAGATTTACTTCAAATTTTGCATGAATATTACTAACAGGTCGGCGGGGTGATCACGTAACTTGCAATGCGAAATTATCGTGATTGTTTAGTTATTGCAAGACACATAACAGCCTTGTACATTAGTGGTAGTCGTTGCCGCTTGATTAGTTTTGATGCTGTGACATTGCAAAAAGGGCATCTAGTGACCAGCAAGCAATTGGCGACGTTTTTGATGATTTTTTCATTATGTTTAGGAGTCATCGCTGATCGCTGGCGAATTGCAAACGTTAGATGATACGCCTACGGGTCAACATATAGGCTACATCTTTTTATGCTATCACCTACGGGGGAGGAGCTGTGCGGAGTAAACGAAGTCCGCGCGAACGAAGTCGCGGGCAACATCTAGTTTTTAATAAACTAGATGTTTCAGACATCTAGTTTATTAAAAATGATAGTATATCGATTGACTGAAAATAATTATGGTATAGGGATGGTCTGTAAAGTCAACCGACTTACACATTTTTCAATATATATCTAACAGATTTTGCAACCAATCGATATTTGAGCTTCTAGAAAGTACTTAAAAACTGCGTCGAATGCCGTTTGAAAATTTAAAATTGATTTAAGTGTTCAAACATTACAGCTTTTCAAATATGTACGAGTATAAAAATAGTGTTGTTTTCAACAAACTTACCTTGGATTTTATAAATAAATAAATATCATTGGACAAATTACACGGATTAATAGAACCTCAAACTAAGCAATTTTTCGCTTGTAGTATGGACGTCAGTAAACGGTAGTAATACATACATATATATAAATACTCAAATGGATTAAATAAACACCCAAAGTCGGAAATACACATTCTCATCACATAAATGTTTATCCCCGTCGGGAATTGCACCCGAGCCCCATTGATGTGCCAGGTTCGCTAACCACTTTACCGACGGGTGGTTAACTTTCAGAATTATAAGCCGATCGATTTGAAAATCACATTAGCTCTTGTCCTTAATGAACTAGGTAAAATACCGTTTATTGTATTAAAGTCGGTTAATTCGTTCGAGCAATATCGATGATGAAAATTTTCGAAACTTCGAAAAAAAACCGAAAAAGGTTTTTCTGATATTACTTCATTTTTCTCAAATTTAATCAATAAATTTTGTAACTAAGACAACCTTTTTGAACCCAAAAAACTATGGTCTATGCCGTCCAAAAAATCAAAATACAACCTTTCTAAAAATTAAAATACTGTTTTTTTTAACAAACTAACGATTTTTGTAATATTTGAGCTTAAAATATCTCAACAGGATATTTCAGGGATGGCCTGTTTTACCGATTTACAGTTTTTTTGCTATCTTTACAAAAAATATAACAATTTGATTGATTAGCGTCCAAAATTCTGGTACTATGAATACCCCTAGTAAAAATTGCACGGTATTTATTACACGGTAAAGTTCAAACATTCAAATCTATATTTCTGCGTTAATTAAAGTGGTCTGTAATTTGTCGGTGAGCGCGTCATTATCATTTCACGAGTAATCTCTAATGGTTTTGAATTAACATCGCGGAAATGGCGTTTGGGGTACATTTAAAATAATCTATATTTTATCAGTTTATAGCTGATTTGATGATTACGCCTTTTACTTTAAACTAGCGATCGCCTTCTGGTTTTGGGTATACTTTGAAATGCAAATGGATTTTCGTTTTAATTCTGGTTTTGTTTCGAAATTCGACCATAGGTTAAACAACAAAACCTCTTTTAATTTTCACAGTAGATATTTTATTGATTCAGTAACGACTTTGCGGAAAGCCATTATTAAAAAGTGAAATTGATTCAATTATCTATTATCCGCGAACTGTCCTATTGTTTTTTTATATAATAAGATAGCAAACAAGCAGATGGGTCTCCTGATGGTAAGAGTCAACCATCGCCTATAGACACTAAAGATGTTAATGGTGCGTTGCTATCTTGGGGCGAGGTGTAATGTTACATGCATAAGTTTACCGGCTACCTTACCCTCGAAATCGGAACACGACAGTGACAAGCACTGACCCTATTTCGGCAGGAATAGGTAAGGCGGTGGTACCAGACCCAGGCGAGACAATGCAGAACTCTACCAACTAGTAATGTTATGTACTATTTATTAAAATCCGCTACACTCAGGTTTAATCGGCGTAGGTTTCGACTATTTTCAGACCTATATGAAGCCTGAAGACCTATATGAAGAAGAATGAAGGTGACTTCCAGCTTCAGACGAGACAAGCACTGACCCTATTTCGGCAGGAATAGGTAAGGCGGTGGTACCAGACCCAGGCGAGACAATGCAGAACTCTACCAACTAGTAATGTTGTGTACTATTTATTAAAATCCGCTACACTCAGGTTTAATCGGCGTAGGTTTCGACTATTTTCAGACCCATATGAAGCCCGAAGACCTATATGAAGAAGAATGAAGGTGACTTCCAGCTTCAGACGATACGCTACCGATAGAACGTCTAACTGACCCTGAGGAAGGACCTCATATAGATCCGAAACTAGTCGGAACCTACACCGATGAAACGTGAGTGTAGCCGACTTTAATTAATATGTAGTTAACAATGTCTCATGATAGTTTTAATAGTTCTGTTGTACCCTCCGGAATGGCGCTGAAAAGAAAGACGTATGTTCAATAAATGGTTAACACTCACCGAAGGTCCGGACAAAAAAGAAGTCTCCAAAGGCACAATTATCCCACATCCACATCCACATATCTCCAACTATCACGTCTTTAAATATTGAAGGTGATTTACCAGGTCTGTATAAGTGATAAAATATTGAATTAAAATATTTGCCTCTATAACGTGGTCCCTCGTCTGCGCAGGCCATTAAAAGAGGTTTTATTGTTTAGTCTATTGTCAAATTTCGGCCACGGGCGGTCGTCAGTATTATTGTATTATTATAAATTTGAGTGTCTCGTTAGTCAAGTGGTCGGCAAAACCTACCTACGAATTTAGATTCCCGACAGGGACAAAGATTTGTATGATTAGTCTAGATGTTTGTTTTTCGGGGTTTGGGCATTTATTTCACATATGTGTGTTACAGTATTTTTCTGTATATTATTGTTAGTTAACACCCATAACACAAGAAAATAATTATTTGTTTACTTTAAAGTTAGATTAATTCGTATAATTTCTCCAGTGACAGTATTTATCCATACTAATATTATAAATGCGAAAGTCACTCTGTCTGTCTGCCTGTCTCTTCTTCACACTTAAACCACTAAACCGATTTAAATGAAATTTGGTACAAAGATAGTTTGAGACCCGAAAAAGGACATAGGATAGTTGAAATCCCATGGAAATAGGAACTATGCGGGTAAAACCCCGGGACTCATTAGCAATTTTTCCGCGCGGGCGAAGTCGCGGGAATAGCTAGTTTAATATAAATGATAAGAAGCATATTATTCACAATTTCCATAGCAAAACCACGGTGATAAAAATCACTCGAAATTAACAGAAATATTTATTCAAATTTATGCAATATTAGCCTTGCTTTGAAAAATTTAACAAAAATTATTAAAATTTAAATTTAAAGGATACCGCAATTGCAATTACAAAAAGGTAAAGAGAGATCATTCTGACATTTAGTAGCATTAAAACGAAAACTGTCCCTGAATGCTGCAGTTAGGGCTGCCAGCTTTTTTAAAACAAATAAAGTATATTTAGGTCTAAGAAGAAAAATAAACAGTATTTTAAAAGTAAAAACAGTATTTTTTTGTTTACCTAATCTAACTTAATACGTAGTACTGAAAATATCACCGCAAGCACGCACAACACTATTATTTACATTTTAATTAAGTTTACGAATATTAGTGTTGCTGAAAACAGTACTTTGTATACTTTATTTTTGTTCAACAGTACAAAGTATAATGTAATGAAAAACAGCATAATACTGTTTTTAACAGTATAGTTGGGAACTCTAGATGCATTATTGTGTGCCATGCTTAACATAAATAATGAAGCCCTAGTTAAAGCCAGGCATAGGGACAAACGGGAAAAAACTGGTTTGTTTAATCACGTTTTTTTTTGTATTGATTGTTAAATAACAATTTTACAAAAAATACACGATATACCTAAAGATATTGCCTAAAGAATGCGCTACAGGCTAAAAAATCTCTAAAACAAACAATTTGTTAATAATATTTCTAATCTTCCACATGATTTTTATATGGTGATATTTAGTTGTAAATACAAAAAAGAATGTGCTAAATTTTAGTTTTCAGCTGATGTCCTATATTTATTTATACGAAAATTAACATGTTTCCCAGCGGTTTCAAAACATACCGCGCCACTTATTTTCTATAGAATTGACGCGCGTCGAAATACCTCGCCTTAAATATTATTAAATTTTATGTTCTTTTTCTTCTATACATGTAAATATGCTGTATAAATTGTAACAAATGTAATAAAAGTTTTATTTTCTTTGTTTATTGTTTGTTCTTTGTTCATTGAGACGATACAATCAAATATGCAATATTGAAAAACATAAAACCGTATTTTTCTCAAGACAATACAATTTTTTAGTTCCTTATGTTTATAATAAAATTCACATACGTCTTGACATTTATCTCAAAATTCATAAATACTTAATTAATTTGAGTTACGACGAAACAGAGAATTTGATATCAATAGTCCAATGATGTCTTAGTAGATATTAAATTTTCCCAAAATTAATGTACTTAAATTATCCACATATACACTTACACAAACTGACGTATAAACTCACACACAGCCACACCAATACACGTAAACCTACAGTCATATATATAGATCATATCAATATCATACCTGTAACATATACACTTATCATGATTACGATTTCACTGAAAAGTATGACTATTTAATGTGCCGTGGTGAGAGACCTGGAGTCCTGAAATACAGGTTTTACCTAGTTTAGGCTCCAGTCCACCGTTTATTGTAATACCTACTAGTTGAAATTGTAAAATAACTTGTAATTGAAAATTGGTGGAAAATAAACTCTTATTAATATTATTATTATTGTATTTGTTGGCTTTTTTTTCTTATCTGTATGCATATTATTGTAGTTTACTTTATATGTGTAATACTGTGTGGTAAATAAAACAAATAATAATAGATAAGAATAATAATAATTTTATTTAAATTATCTATGCATATAATAAAATCGTCGGAAAGTCAAAACTGTACATTGAATATTTTTTTAAAAGAATACTTGGAGCGTGATCTACAATCGATATCGAAGCCCAAAATACAGTTTTTAGAATTTTTGTCTGTTTGTCTGTTTGTCTGTATGTATGTCCGGGGCAAACTCAAAAAGTACTGCATGGATTTACTTTAAATTTTGTATGAATATTACTACCAGGTCGGGTCAACATATAGGCCACATATTATCACGCTATCACCTACGGGGGAGGAGCAGTGCGGAGTAAACGAAGTCCGCGCGGACGAAGTCGCTGGCAACAGCTAGTTCGTAATAAGCTTCGTTAGGTACTACACTAAAATTGAACGAGTGGGCGACTAAGCGCTTTGCCAGACTTACAATTAAGCGCCCAGTCTAGGAGCTTACGATTCATTTAATTGTTAATTAACTTCATAGAGAAAATTATCACAGTTCCTGTATAAAACATATGACCCTCTCGTTACTCACGATATATTTTTTCCTCCGTTGGTCCGGTCTCCTTTGAAGAATAGATCAACTGCCGTTTTGCCAGGCAGGTCGTAAAAAGCCGACCGACTATACGTCACTACCATCGTACTACTAGATGATAGAGTTCCGCAACATTTCGCCCGGGTGTTTGGTGCCACCACCTTACCTTTTTCTGCCGCGATAGCGTCAATGCCTGTCATTGTCGTGCTATGGTTTGGAGGGTAACTTATGCATGTGGCATTACTATCCCGCCACACGGATAACAACGCATCATTAACATCTTTGGTGTCTATCGGCCATGGTTTCTCTATCCATCAGGAGAACCATTTGCTTGTTTGCTATCTTATGATATAAAAAATAATATACGTATACACGATATGTACAGTGATTAATAAAATCTTAACTAGAGATAGCCCTTTTTAATAAAACGTTGTTGACCAACGATGTCATTCATTGTTGGCGGCATCCGATACCGAAATGTTCAACAATGGATGGGAGTAACACCATTCAACGCGATGACAGATATCGAGTAATGCCGACCGTATCCGACAACGACCGATGTCAATAATAACACGGCGATGCCTGATGACCGGTACTTGCTAATGAAATATGAATCCAACTGTGTATAAACGATGGATTCGAGAAACGACACCAACCAAATTGCGTGCTTGAATTAATTTCGTGGAATAGAGAATCATCTTTTTAAATGCGAATGCAAATTTTTAACTAACTAAATTATAATTTATAATTATAATTTCATTTTTGTAATTTTCGGTGGACAAATTACATGAATTGATCTAACCACAAAATAAGCAAAATATTTGCTTGTGTTATGGGTGCTAACTGTCAGTCAACAACACTAATACATAGAAATAACATTTGAATACTGTAACATACATAATAAACATCTAACTTCAGATATACAAACATTTATGTTCATCACACAATTTTTTGTCTCCGTCGGGAATCGAATCCAAGCCCTCTCAATTCGTAGTTAGGTTTGCTAAGCATTCGACCAATGGGGCGTTCGAATAAAAATAAAAAACTTTATAAAAAAAAGTCATCACCTCTGTGGTCTAGTGGTCCAGCTTTGTAGTTGACCACATGAGGTCCCGGGTTCGATTCCCGGGTCGGGCACTTTAAAAAAAAAGTGTTTTTTCAGTTTTCTGAGACACTCAAAGTTGCCCGGGATTGGAAAGTGCCCGGTTGGCGATAGGCTTGCCACCTATCACATTTATGGGACCAAGTATCTTCGGCTAATCGTGGGTGCACTTGTTGTACCTCTGCCTACCACTTCGGGGATATGGGCGTGAAGAAAACTTTATATTTTAATGTTTTGCCTATTCATTTACATTAACTCGTATTAATTCTCATAAATGTTTTTACATTGAAGTACGATAGTATTACAACGTTTATAAAAACGCCATTAAACATTTTTGATGTTCCCCGGCCAGTATATAAGTTGGATGTCGGAAACAAAGATGTTGCCAACGGATGACATTAGCGTAAAAATGATAGCGGCCTATCCACTAACGCTCATTCCTTCAGACTTGTCCTGTGGTGTAAACCGTACAGAAACGCGACGGGATAAAATTAAACCGTTGTAGCAACTAATTAAACCACAAACCGAACCGACGTTTTTTTTATTGCAGTTTTAACTATATATACTCGTCTGATTGCGTATGCTTCGACGCTGCGAGAAGTGCAACCCCGCCGCTCTTACGTAACAAAGCTCAGCAACCATTGTTCGCCTTCGCAACTTCGACATTTTGGGTGCCTGCGGTGATTAGCCTTAGCCACTCCGGCTCGAAAGGTATCTACGATTTGTTACAGCGGGCGGGGGCTGCCTGTCTCCGCGCCTTAGCGTTTTCTAAGGGTAGGACAAACAAGACTACGTCCAAGTTGGGGTGCTCTGATTCGGATCTGTCATCAACTTACAGTTTATCGTAAATATTTGCGCACCTAACCTAAAAATATATGTTTTTTTTAATTGCATTCCCGGCAAGAAACACTAACGGGGTTATCTGCAGACTTTGTAGCAGTTTCATCTTCAGATTTAATCTATCGATTCGGCACGTTTCTAAACCCAACTTCAAATAAATATCTAGCAAGTGATGCACAAATTTAGGTATTTTAACCATTTGGTATTTAAAATGTGTGTAATCTAACTTTGGTGTTATAGCTATAGATATTTAAATTTTTTTAAACATTTTAAACATTAGATATTTAGTCCAATCGGTATTTATTAGGTAGGTGATATTTGCTTAGGTATTTTAAAACATTAGGTATTTTGATTTTATGTATTTTGAAAGTAGGTGTTTTGACGTTAGGTTTTTTGTTTTAATTTTAGACATTTAAATATGTACCCTTAATTGATACAATAGAACTGTAAGAAAGAAAACAAAAATCTAACAGATTTACTCAACAAATGTTTCCACCTCAATATCGAATTCTGAAACAAACGTAGATTAAATAGTTTATTGATTGGACTCCAGCGGTTTTGCAAAGAAATTTGAAACTTTTCCAATAAAACCCGGAAAGCACCCAAGGACGTGAAGAGTTGGATTAGAGAAAATCGCTACAGTGACGCTACTCAACAAAAACCGTTTGTTAGTATGTGGAGTGCTTTTAGTTTCAGCGACAAGATACGATATATGACTGAAATTGATACCCAAGATCGAGTTATAGACACATTAATTCAAACATGCAATGTGACTGCATGGAAGTGAATGAATACAATACGTATAAACGTCATCACGCTGGTCCTGCGCATGGTAGTAAGAGTGAAGTGAATATCTATATTATATTTTGTTTATTTTAAGTTTCGAGATTTAAACATAACACTTATGATAACAAATCGTAACAAATTTCCCCGTGTTGATCCCGGTCTCCTTTGAAGAATACGCCAACTGCCGTTCTGCCAAGCAGGTTTAAGGCGTCTGATTGGCTATACGAGTCACTACCATCGTGGCTACTAGACGGTAGAGTTCTGCATTGTCTCGCCCGGGTCTGGTACCACCACCTTACCTATTCCTACCGCAATAGCGTCAGTCCTTGTCACTGTCGTGTTTCGGTTTGGAGGGTTAATTAGCCGGTAAACTTATGCATGTGGCATTAGACCTCGCCACAAGATAGCAACGCACCATTAACACTTTTGATGTCTATAGGCGATGGTTGACTCTTTCCATCAGGAGACCCATCTGCTTGTTTGATTTCTTATAATAAAAAAAAATATCTAAAAGTAATTTTTATTCAAACACTGCCATTAATTGTATAATTTACTAAGTGCTGTTTTATTGATTGAAAATACAAAATTCAGAGTAAGTATTTGAAGTTGACGTCTATTTAATGTCTGTTGACGTTGGATTCAGTCTGCATCACCCGCGGGTAGTCAACATGACGCTATTTCCTTATGTTAAGTTATTTGTCAATTAGGGAAAGAAATATTAAATAACCCACAATACTAAAATTTAAAATCAGGAACAATATATTGAATTAAAGTGCATTTTAATTACTAATGTAAAACTATTACAAGATAATATAACAATAATTGTTCAAAAATATGTTACTAAATTCATGAAAGACATCCAGTACCGAGTCTTGTGAATGAATTTGTAACGCTGGCAGTGTGTCATTTTACATTTACCTATAATTACGATAGTAATTATCATGTGCTCTTAGTATATTTTTTTCAATCACTTTTAATTTGGTTAAAGGTATTACAATATTTTAGTTCGAATTTTGCGTAATTGAAATTATATCGAATAAAAATGAAATTTCGAATTTTTTAAATTATTCTTTTTGTTACACAAATCGAACATATTATCGATTCTGAACAGACTAAAAATTTTGACGGATGTTTAAAAGTAACCTTGTATATTTTTTATTATTTAATCACCATAAATGTTTCTTGATCCTAATTTATATCATAGAATAACAAACAAGCAGATGGCTCTCCTGATGAAAAGAGATAACCATCGCTTATAGATACTAAAGTCGGCATGCACAAATCTAATACTTTTAAATGAATTTTTGTGTGGTTAAATATATGAAGTTGTTATCGTTGTATTTTCATCTCAGGGGCAATATGGATTAGTTAACCGGTTATCTTACATTCGAAACTGGATTACGGCTGTTGCGTTATAGCGACAGTAAAGGGTAAAGTGATGACAATTACCCCAGGCAAAACATTACAGAGCTCTATTACCTGATGCATATAACGATAGTGACAGTCGTTCGCCTTTACGAATTGTCCGGCAAGAAGGCAGTTTGCATCTTTAATAGGGCATCTTGATGTGCATGCTGCTTCTATACTGGCATAGAAGAATGTATATTTAATATAATGAAGCTGTAAAATTTGATACATAATTAATAGATGTACACCATCAGTCATTTCAAAATATTTTTGTCTATTTATTCAATAAAATAAAATTTATTACATCAATTCTATGACAACTAAGAACGAAACAAATAGTAAAATTTTAAGGATTAAGTTATTTTAATTATGAATGTCAAAATATATTTTTGCTGTTTTAAAAAAACACGTTATACAAATTACAAATGGGTTTTCACTAAGTGTGTCGTTACTTGGTGGAAAACGGTACAACAAAAAATATAATTATAAATAATTTTGAAGTCATAAACTAATTAACAAGATTACCTAATCGTATCGTAGGATATAAATAAAATAAACGGCAAGTAAAAAGCGATGCTCGATACACGCTCATTTATTGCCACTCGGACTGAGACAAAACACACAACATTTGTCATAAATAAGAGATTAAAACAACAACTAGTACCTACTGTAGGTTGTAACACATTGTTCGTTTTGTAGTTAATTTTCATACCTAACGTGAACAAGGTATTGTAAGGACGTATTATAATTTAACCCTAAAGTAAAAAAATTGTTTATGATATGGGAGTTACTTATAGGTATTAATAGATAAAAATATATAAATAACTATTGAAAATATATAAAACTAGCGGCCCGCCCCGGCTTCGCACGGCTATAAAATATACAGCCTATGTCACTCAGTAAAAAAAAAATATTAAAATCAATGCAGTAGTTTTGATTTATTCATTACTGCCCTTGGCCCGCAAACAATTCCTCTTTCCCTATACCATGAAGATTTCCTGCTATCTTTGGAACATCTAAATTTCCTGTTATTTTTGGAACATCTAAATTCATATAGGTACTACATTTTTAGTTTTTTACATTTTTACCTATTTCTTTTACTTTTGCCATTAATATATTACAAAATGTCTTTATGTACAACGTTCACAGCTTTCTGGTCATTAAACAATATAAACATGTTTTCTTTAGAGGTTACTCTTGAAAGAGTGACATATAAGTTGACCATGTGAAAAACAGTCAACGCTCAAATCTAAGCCTGCAACGTTGAAGGTTTGACCCTGCGATTTATTAAGTCGAAAAAATGTGTAAATGGTTGACCCTGCGGGCCATCCCCAAAACGTTTCACTAAGTAAACGTATTTTAAGCTCAAATAGAGTAAAAACTATAAGCATGGATTTTTCAGTTCAATCATCTGTTTTGTTAAATAGATGATTGAACTGAAAAAGCAGTATTATTAATTTTTGAAAAGCTGTATATTTGAAAACGATGATGGTATTCAACTCAATTTTTGAGATCTAAAATATTGTTTTAGCTAAATAACTGATAGGTTGAAACACATTTCGGTGTTATGTCTAAAAACATTTTATTTTTAATTTTCTTCATTGATGAATCCCAAACAAATTGACCGATTTTGATTAAATTAACGGTATTTGACGCAGTTATTAAAGAACAAAAGCTGATAATATTTTTAAGTCAATCGGTAAATTAACTTGAAACTTGAAAGTTATTTAAAAAAAATGAAGTAAGTTTGCTAAGAACAACACAATTTCATTTTTAAAAAGCTATAAGTTTTGAGAATTAGATTCGATTTTGATTTTTGAAACGGCATTTGACGAAGTTTTTTTAGAACTAAAATATCGTAGAACACCAAAAAATTATTGGTTGAAAAAGTTTGAAGCTATGTCGGAAAAACACTTTTTTAAAAATTTTTCGTAAACGCTTACTTCCAAACGAATAAACCGATTTTGATGCAATATATGTATTAGACGTAGTTTTTGAGGAATAGAGCTGATTATTTTTTGTACTCGTTACGTAAATCTGGTAGTTATATTAAAAAATACTGTTTCTTTTGGTGTTTTTTCAAAATTTCTCTAAATCTTCTAGACCGAATCGGTTCAAATTTTCAGGAAATCTAAGTTAAGCGGAATCCAATCGAATGCCATCAACCGCGTTTCGATCGGTCTAGCCGTTCAAAAGTTATGACATGTTTACATACACACATACACACACACACACACACACACATACAGACACTAACGTCAGCGTGAAAATAGTCGGAAAAGATTCCTGGGACCTCAAAACGTGGACATCTGGTGAAACTCGATTTTCGAAAATCGAGGTAAAATCAGTATCTTCCTTATCTACATATGTAGTGGGAAATTAAAAATTGGTTTACTAAATCACGTTTTTTTTACATTGATTATTAAATAACAATTTTACAGAAATTATACGATATACCTGAAGATATATATCTAAGGAATGTGCTAACTTATTACATGATAGAATATACTTTACTTGATCATATACAATTCCGAAAACAGGCTAAATATCTCTAAAACAAATAATTTATTAGTACTATTTCTAATCATCCACATGATTTTTATATGGTGATATTTAGTAAAAAAAAAGAATGTACTAAATTTTGATTTTCAGCTGAAGTCCTATATTAACGACGGGTCCCAAGAATAAAATCTTATGGACAGATCAGACTAAATTGGTTTTATAATAAAATTCGCATTAAACACGCTACAAATATACTTTTTATATTTATTGGTCTTTTTTGTGGAAATACTCAAGTGAACATCATCTACAATGTACTCCCACAAACAAACATATTGTAATTTGGTAATTTTGTAGATACGATTTTGTTCTTGGGGCCCGTCGATTTATTTATCCGAAAATTAACACGTTTCCCAGCGGTTTCAGAACACGCCGCGCGCGCGCCGGCCGACCGGCCGGTAACCCCGCAATCGCTATGCCCCTGCATTTTAAATTAAATCTGTAATATCTTCGAAAATATTCTTTTAAATTACATGCTGTAAACGGCCATATTGCTCTATATTAAATCCGCAATATATTTAAGGTATTTAATTGGATAAGGATTAGTGCTGTATTACTTAAAATTGCTTCGAAAAAAAAGCCATTATTTCTCTTAAAAAGTAAATGACAAAAAAATGCTATTGTGGGTTATCCATAAAAGATAGACATATACCATCGCAGAGTTTTCTGTAGACCTTTTTAAGGTGTACATATACTTAGTACATTATTTTGATAAATCTCGTAGGGTTTAGCCAGCGTTTGCAATGTAAGCGGAAAAAAATGTAATAATTTACGACATGACATCAGAAAATTCAAAAATTGCAGTATTTCTCGACTCTATATTGAATGTTGTTATACACATAAACCTTCCTCTTTAACCACTCTATCTATCGAAAAAAAACGCATCATAATCCGTTGCGTGGTTTTAAAGATTTAAGCATACATAGGGACATAGGGACAGACAAAGAATGCGACTTTGTTTTATAATATGTAGTGATAAACATCCAAACCCAGAAATACAAATCAATCGACTAATCAAATCTTTATCACATCAAATATTGTAAATATTATCTAAAAGTACAAATATTTGGCCTTCTAGACGTGCAATACAATTTAAATATAATTACAAAAGCATTTTGCTCTATGTTAAGCGTTAACAGTATAAGTAAAAGAAAGCGTAACATTTGATTAAATATATTGTGTGAGGAACAAGTCGTTGCTAAATTTATAATTTTATCTTGTATTGTTGAGTTAATCTAACACAAGTAAACAAATCTTAATCCTGTATATACTATTATACAGGAGTAAGATTTGTTTACTTGTGTTAGATTAACTAAATAATACAGGATAAAATTATAAATTTCAAAAACCCCGGCACATTTTCAGTTCGCCATTCTGCTACATATGCATCATTTTAAGACTAAAAAGACTTGATGATCTTCGTAAGGGGATTTTGCAGCATCAGGTTAAGGTTACCACGGTTCCTTACTCAATAAGCTTGAGTCGTTTTATTACAAAGCTCCCATGGCCTCTAGCATCACAATGTAACTCTGGAAATCATTTTTTTTTATAGAAGAGGGGGCAAACGAGCAGGAGGTGCACCTGATGGTAAGTGATCACCGCCGCCCATGGACATCCACAATACCAGAGGTCTTGCAGTTGCGTTGCCGGCCTTTAAGAATGAGTAAGCTCTTTTTTTGAAGGCCCCCAAGTTGTATCCGTTTGACATTGAATGTATGTAAAAATATTACAAATAAAACTATACTCAATGGGCTTATTTTGTTTAGGCAGGAATTCTATGGCCACTTTCTAGTTTCATTATCAAACCCTACGAATCTTATCTTCAGCTCCATAATAATATATCTCCATCATATCCATCATAATAATAATGGGCATAATCAAATTTAGTACTTATAGCAACAAGACCAATGAGTTTGGACTCATTGGTCTTGTTTTAACAAGAGTTTTAACAAGAAAACCTTATTTGGATAAGGTTTTCTTGTTAAAACTCTGCATCAGAGAGTTCCAGGCCCTTCGTCCAGACTACAAAATGAGCTGTTGGATGCTACCACAGTATTACATTGTCACTGAGCTTTCACAAGTCTGCCAAGTTTTTGTAAAAAAATTAGTATTTTTAAAGCTTTTACAAGTTGTTTAATTCCTTTCACCAATTGGAAAGAGCTGGTGATCTTGAAACGGCTGAACAAATTCTATTGGATCATAGCTGATAACCATCAGGCAAAAGAGGGCTTTTAATTTAAAAAAAAAACTGCAAGCAAATTTTACCATCCGCCAGGGCGTTACGATGCCACGGACAGACACTCAGATACACACATACACAGATACATACCACACACTTATCCCTCGTTTTGCGTCACGGGTTAAAAACAGATTTATTGCCGTTAAGCCCGGGATCTACACGGGAAAAAATTCGTCGGGAATAGGATAATAAGTATCAAAATTTGATATTCATCAATAAAAAAATATTAATGATGTTGCTGGTACGTCATTTAAAATAAAAATACTTGATTTTTTATATTTTTTTTATATTTATTATCCTAATGAAAAATTATACTGAATAATTTTGTATTAATTGTAAAATCTTAAATCTATTCATTCATTGACTGTTAGGCGGAAGGATGTTCGCTGGACCAGCAGATAGTTTATAATAATAAGGATAATATCTAACTCGAAGTGTGTAGTAACGCTAGATCTAACTTCTATAACAGGGGTTATCATAATATAAAAATCAAGTTTCCGTATTGATTTTAAAAAAGTTAACAGTGTATATGTGTAAATAATAACCAATTAAGTGCTTTGTGTAAGCGGGCTCGTGGAAAACATACTGTTACGAACTGTTAGCTCTGTCACTTAGGCACTTATAAAAAAAAAGGCACTTTTGTGAACAGAAGTTTATTATTTACTACTAATATTTTACACTTATCTTGGAACTTGAACAACTTGGATTACTATTCACTCGCGATTCCCTTATGTAGGGTTATAACGACCCGGAGTCGGGATATAACACTAGTCTATTCGCTGTGTCCAGGCCGGCGGGCAGAAACCAGGTCCGTAGCTGGGCAGCGTTTAGGCTAGAGAATATCTAACTAACTGAAATTTGGAAAAACATCTGTTTATATACTACTTTATTGATGATTTGCAGTTATGATTGCAAATCAGCAATATACTAAGACTATAAGGGGTGTAACACCTCCCCCCTTTAAAACGAAACATCCGGAAATAAACGGATGTGAGTGTCATCCAAGTTGTGGGGAAATAGGAACAATGGTAGCTTAGACCTAGGACAATTAATTAGTATATCAAATACAAAAAATAAAATAGTATAAATGACATTAAAGTTAGGATACTTTGATATAGTGATATAAATTAGTACATTAAACAATCACTAGGAACTAGAAAAAAAACAAGATTATGTTTATAAAAATCTAAACAATAATTCTAGACACTTTGATATAGTAATATAAAATAGTACATTAAACAATCACTAGGAGCTAGGAAAAACAAGATTGAGTTTATAATAATCTAAACAATATTTAAGTTTTACAATAATTCCAAGTTTCTTCTTGGTGTACTAGAGTCAGTGCTTTCGGTATCAAAATTAGACATTTCGATGCTAGATCTTGCACGAATACTAGTGCTAGGTTTTGTTACACAATTATTTATGATTTTAACACAACATGACTCATTTCTTCTATTATTATTGTTACAAAAACATTTATACAATTTATACGAAAAAAATGAAAATACAGTGATAGATAGTAAGGTTGTCAATATACTAAAATAGTGACTATATTTAATGTGATAAGGTTGATTTTCGATTTTCGATAATTCATCATTTGCTTGATTTAACCTATGGGAGGCATATTGTAAGTAATCTAAGTTAATATGTGATAATTTTACGGGTGTTAAATGTGGCATTGTATTATTCAATTTAGCTTTAGAACAGCAGTCATCTACAATAATATTGAAATCTGGATGTGGAATATAAATTTTAGTTTCAAATTCTTGAGCTGGGATGAATTGGAGTAATTTGTGATATGCTTTACAGTGTTTAGGTAATCTTAAGATACCGGTTCCAATGATATCGTGATCTTCCAGATTTCCATTACAATTGATAGACAATTTTGTTACGTCAGATTGAACATATATCCATTTGTTATTTACAAGTCTTTGCCATAAATCTATTTCTCCTAAAATTAACTTATAACTACATGAGTCCGGAATATGTTTAACATGTTCGGTTAAAATTATTATTTCACAAATGGGATTACCAACACTTGATTGCACATTTGCTAATTTGCACAGATAATAATTGCTGTTTAACACTTTACACTCACTTAAGTCTTGAAGCATAGAATATAATAATTTATCCTGTGTTATCGCCAGGAATTTTGCAGATGGATTTATTAACGCAAAAGTATTAGGGTTATTTATGTCATGTGGGGTTGGCAAGGAGTAGATGTGATAAAGATTGTATTCAACGAGTGATGAAACTAATGGTATTTTGATAGCAAAAATTAATTTTTCGTCACTGATAAAAGAGGAGATTTCAGCTATGTCAATGATTTTATGAATATTAGCTAGACTCAAATGTAAGGGAAGACTTAAAATAACATCATTATTTTTCGAATTCAGTTCGTTATATAATTGTGTTGGACTTAAAACTGACGGATGAACTATATTTTGTTTTCCAAATAAAATAGCATCATTAAGGTCTCGTAAGTTAAAATTAAGTAACATCAGTGAGCTTTCTAAAGCACTAAAGATCATAGACAAGTGAGTGACTACTTCTAGTTTGTTTGTGTTTTCTGATATAGTATCTAAAATCTTACCTAGATTTTGGATGTTATTGTTAAGAAGATTTTCATTGGCATTAAGTTTAGAAATAGTACTATTAAATGAAGCTATTGTGGAGCTCATAATATGTATGTTTTCTTTAGAGATGGAAGCTAAGTGTTTCTGGTCATCTTGAATAGAATTAATGGCATCAGTGAATGCTTTAGCGTCATCCTCGTCAAGTGAGCCAAAAAGTTGCTTTAATATCGGACCACCAATACCAAACCAAGCAGATCTTTTTAATTTATGAGAGTTATTATTATCGGTTATGTGAGATAAAGACATATAGTTATTTTGAACATTACTAAAAAGACTTTCTAGGGGGTTAAGAACATTGTAGCAATCAGTTTTTACCTTAGTAGATTGATGTGTGTTACATATTTGCTTAGAAGTTTCTAGGACCTTTTGAAGAGTGTCGATGTGAGGCTTTATGTATGATAGATCAGAGAAAGTGACGATATTCCAATAATCATTGTAATATTTTAGATTACCTATAGGATCATAAAAGAGACCAGGACTATTAACTATTGGAGTGGTCAAATTTGATGTTGCGAAGGATCCTGGCGCGACGGCCCTGCAATAGAATTACTAAGCTAAATAATAATAAAAGATAGAAAAGTTATCAAAAGTTACTAATTAAGTTATATAACTCACTAATCTAAGAGGGGCATATCTAAAGGAACAGTGTTGCTAGGAGTTGTGTCTACAATAGGTATATCTAAAGGAGTAACACTTCTTGAAGGAGGGTTTAATACAGGTACATTAGAGTTTGAAGAACTTGGAATGTTATGCGCTAATTTTATTTCATCAATATGATGTCTGACATGTTTGCGATTAATTAAAATTGTGACGTTATTATTGTTGTGGATCTTCACTATTCTATAAGGACCTTTCCAAACGGTGGAGAGGGCTTTACGTAGTCGATGATGTTGTTTTAGATAAACCATATCCCCAACGTTGTATGATATATCCCTAGAGTTTTTATCGTAATAGGTTTTAGACTTTTCTTTACTGCGTAAAATATTGTCCCTAGCTATATTTCGGGTATTAATTAGTTTTTGTTTCAACATTTTGACATAATCGGGATATGTAGCCGTAGGATCAATGTCGTAGAGAGAACTGGGAATATGTGGTTTGCAACCAAACAGAAGCTCGTGAGGAGTAAAATTCGTAGAAGAGTGAACTGATGTATTATAAGAGACGATTGCAGTTGGGAGAAATTTGTGCCAATCATCATGATTGCTATTAACGTATGACTTTAGATATTCTTTTAGGGTACCATGGCTTCTTTCAAGAGCGCCATTGGTTTGAGGATGATAAGGTGTAGAAAAGAGATGTTTAATTTTAAATAAAGATGTAATTTGTTTATATACATCGGCAATGAAATGGACTCCTTGGTCGGATAGCAGACTTTTTGGAATTCCAAAGTGGCAGATAAATTTAATTAGACAGTCAGCCGTTTTTTCAGCCGTTGAATGAGTAATGGGATATGCCATGGAATATTTTGTTAAGTCATCTTGAAAGGTGACTATATATCTAAATCTTTCGGGGCCAGATTCTGGTAAAGGTGAATATATCTGTGAATATTCTCTGTAGTGGTTCGGAAGAAGTGGAAGTGATTTGCATAGGGGCTTTATTGCAAGCGCGTAATGCTTTATTTTGTTGGCATTTGGGACAATGTTTTACATATGTCTCGATGTCATTTTTCATACCTTTCCAGTAATAGGATTCTTTTAACTTATTATATAAACGGGAAGAACCTATATGACCACCAACAGGTGTATCATGGTTATCTTTAAGGATAGTGGGTATTTCATCTGAATTAGGATAAATCAATTTGTTATGATAAACATTAATCTTAATACCAGTATTGTGAAATATAAAAGATATCATATCATAAATTAAAATGAACCTTAAGTTATCAAAGGGATTAGAAAAGTCGGAAATAGCAATTTCATTTAATTCAGAATGAAAAATTATAAGGTTATTTCTTAAATCCTTAAGGACCTTAAATATATCCTTGTAGCTAGCGGAATCAAAGTGATGGACTTTTGTGAACATGTGAAAAAACGTTTTGTCTTTTATCGTAGAAGACTTGACAGTATATAATTCCTTTTCGGATGATAAGAATGATTCTTTGTCTTCTAATAGATTAAGTATGTCTTCGCAATAGGGGTTTGAATTATCGAGATCGACAGACGTTGGATACGCAATTGCCTTACACGGTGTTTTTAAAAGGTTTTGATTTGTTTCAGTGATTATCGTATCGTAGACCGTTGGACTCGATCTTTTACGCATAAAGGTCTCATAGGTGATGGTATCTATATCATCAATCAATAGGTCAATTGCATGAATCGGAGGACGGGAGAGAGCATCGGCATTACTATTTAGTTTTCCCGCTTTATATACGATTTCGTAGTCGTATTCTTCTAACTTTAAGCGCCACCTTACTAATTTGCTGCTTGGATCCTTACAGTTAAACAGCCATATAAGGGGACGATGGTCTGTTATTATTTTAAATTTCCTACCGTACAAATACGGTCTGAAAGTTTTAGTACCAAAAATTATAGCTAACAGTTCCTTCTCTGTTGTGCTATAATTTCCTTCAGCACGATTTAAGGTTCGGGATGCAAATGCGATAGGTAAATCTTTTCCAATTTCGCCTTGCGAGAGGACAGCTCCTATGGCATAGTTAGAGGCGTCAGTCGTGAGTATAAATTCCTTTGAAAAATCTGGATATTGTAAGATAGGGGCATTAGTTAGCATTAGTTTTAGTTTGTTAAAAGAGTCTTCCTGTTTGTCTGTCCAGTTGAATTCCGTATCTTTCTTTAATAATGAAGTTAGGGGCTTAGTAATCTTAGAAAAATCTTTTATAAATTTACGATAATAGCCTACTAATCCTAGAAAACTTTTAATGTGTTTAGGATTTTTAGGGGTTGGATAGGATAAAACTGACTTTACTTTATCAGGATTTGGGGACACTCCTTTATCCGTGATAATGTGACCAAGATATGCTACTTCTCGTCTTAAAAACTCGCATTTGTCCGGTTGCAATTTCAAATTGTGTTGTCTTAAGGCATCGAATACGAGACTAAGTTTTTGGATATGGGATTTCAGATCAAATGAGTATATTATGACGTCATCTAAATAAATAAAACAGTGAATTCCTTGTAGTCCAGAGAGAACTGTATTCATCAATCGTTGAAAGGTTGCTGGTGCATTTTTAAGCCCAAATGGCATTCGAGTATATTCGTAATGACCAGTGGGAACAGAGAAAGCTGTTTTTGCAGCATCAAGGTCACTCATTTTAACTTGGTGAAAGCCAGATGCCAAATCTAAAGTGGAAAAATATTTACTATGTCCTAGTTGGTCGAGTATGTCTGATATATTGGGTATTGGGTAGGCATCACCTATTGTTATATCATTTAGTTTCCTATAATCTATAACAATTCGCCACTTCTTTTGGCCAGAAGCATCTTGCTTCTTGGGTACAACCCATATTGGTGATGACCAGGGTGAGACTGAAGGTCTTATGATTTTCTGCTCTAGCATTTTATTTATTTGTTTGTTGACTTCTTGTTTGTGGCATTCTGGATATCTGTATGTTTTTACTTGTATAGGTTGAGAGCTAGTCGTTTTAATTTCATGAGTAGTAGTATTAGTATAGGTGAGAATATCACCTTCTAAATAAAATAAATCGGAATATTCGGCACATAAGTCTAAAAGAGCATTAGTCTCTTCTTGATTTAAGTGTTCCGTTCTTATCAGAGTTTTTACCTTATCAGATCTAGAATTTGAGAATTTGACTGTACCAATTTGGAATTTTGAACTAGAAGATATCTCACAGGGTTGAATTTCAACAAGTAATGACTTGATTTTTACGTCAGAGTTGGTAGTATTAAGGACAGAGACATTAACTTTTCTATTTTGTTTTACCGTTACGATACAGTTAGAAAGATACACTCCTGGTTGGAGTTCAGCCTTGTCAATTATTCCTGTTTGTATTTCAGGATTTGAGGTATTGCACTCAATAACCATTTCCGAACGCGGCGGTATTATATATTCAGGTTTGGTAAAATGAATTGGTATTATGTTGTTGTTGAATTCTAAAGTTTTATTTTTATAATTAATGTTGCAGTTGTGGAATTTGAGGCAATCATTACCAATAATGCCATCAAATTCAATGTTAACACAATCAGGAATTAAATGAAATTGACTGAAGATTGTGCTATTCGGAAGTATAAAATCTAATTTGAAATGACCAAGGCTATTCGAGTATTCTGCATCTTTGTCGATTCCCTTAAATTGTACGATTTCAGGTATTAATTTCGGTTGTATATATAATGAAGATTGTTTTATGAGTGATATACCGGCACCTGAGTCTACAAGTAGAATCAACGCTTTGTTTGAATATTTTGATTGAACATAAACATGAGGCAAATGAATTTTATTATTGTAGTTGATTTCATAAATATTAGAATACCTCTCGGAAATACAAGTTTTTGGTGATTTATCAAAGTTGACTTTGTTGTTACATTTTAGAGGTTCGGTGGAGTTGTTTGATGTAGTATTTTTAAAGGATTTGATGGAATTAAGAAATCCAGCGGGATTAAGAGATGCAGTGGTTTTAGTAGTAGATTTGGGAGGTATAGTAGTTTTATTTGATACAGTAGACTTAGTCGATTTAGGAGGTACAGTGAATTTAGTAGCAGACACAGTGGAGTTAGCAGATTCAGTGGAGTTAGCAGGTACAGTGGAGTTAGCAGATACAGTGGAGTTAGCAGATACAGTGGAGTTAGCAGATACAGTGGAGTTAGCAGGTACAGTGGAGTTAGCAGATACAGTGGAGTTAGCAGATACAGTGGAGTTAGAAGATACAGTGGAGTTAGCAGATACAGTGGAGATAGCAGATACAGTGGAGTTAGAAGATACAGTGGAGTTAGTAGATACAGTGGATTTTGGTAAGATAGTTACAGCGTCGGTTTGCGTGGATGATTCCGTACGACGCGGAATCGGAATCTTCCTTAGTTTAAATTACCGTCAGTAGAGTTTGTATCAGGGTAGTTGTTTGAACTGGAGTTATTTGAATCATAGTTATTTGTTATTTCGGTGAGGTTGTTAATTCGTTGCGGGGTTGTATAATTGTTTTTTCGAGAATTATTATATTGCCGTTTCTTACATTGGCTAATATCATGTCCTAGGTTTTTGCAATATCGACATAAAATTGATGAATTATTTTGTGCATTAGGAAAGGGATAATGTTGACTATGTGATGGGCCTTGGGAAAGATTAAGGATAGGACGTTGTAATCTATTTTGGTAACAGTTTTTATCTAAATGTCCTGCTTTATTACATATTTGGCACTTAGGTTTTATTTCATGTCGCGAGGATTGTATATAATTTTGTAGTTTCTCCTCTTGACATGCAAGGTTTATGGCCTCGTGCAGGTTTGACGGATTTCGACATCTCAAAATATTAGATATGTTACTAGGTAGCCCTAATAAAAATGTATGAAGTGCCAGGTCTTCAGTGCTGGCGATCCGGCCTTTTATCTCGCTAGGATCCTTAGTGGAGTGTGTGATGTCCGTCTGTAATCTAGTGAGATAGGTCTCTACTCTTAAACTAAATTGGGTGACTGACTCCCCTGGTTTAATTTTGCAATTTTGTAAGTCGAGTAGGAGGTGGTCTCTGTGTTTAGTTTCACCAAAGGTGGCTTTCAAAAATTGTTTTAGTTCAGGCCAGTTGTCAAATAATTTTAAGGAACAAGCAGCTTCGGCTTTTCCTTCTAATTGTGAGAGAATATATTTAAACAGGATATTCTGTTGAGATGATGAGGCGAGAGTTAGTGCGTTTTCGCAATTTCTTATGAATGGTGACAGTTTATTTTTGTCGCCATCGAATGTTTTTATGAATTTAGTAAGGATAGAGAAATTTAATTCCTCTGTATATGAAGAAGGGGTGTGTTTATTTTCGGTAGTCATATTAATTTACTTAAATATATATTGAATTTAATAGAATTAGAAAAATAAAATTTAATTAGAATATTTATGTTTAAAATTCACTCGCAAAATTACGGCGAAACAAATAATAAATTATTATAAATAGGCAAACACTTACAACAATAATAGTATGTGAAACATCGGTTCGGCGGAAGGTCGGCGTCGAATTACCGCACGGCAGCGATATGATGACACAATAGTTGGAACGTGCAGCGTTGTAATTATGCAATTTCGAGTCGAAGCGAGGTATTTGGTGATATCCACGTGCAGCCAATGGCCCAGGGCTGGGCAGTGAACCCTCTGGCACTGTGTGGCTCGGCAGCAGGTTGTCCTTTAGTCCAAGTTGGCGGTCTCACGATTGTCAATGCGACGATGGAGACGGCAGATGGCCAGCTGTTTAGCCAGGCCTTGTAGCAGGTCGTCGTCAGGAGTAGGCGACCCAGAGGATAATAAATCCCCTTTTCTTCTGACACCAATGTTAGCTCTGTCACTTAGGCACTTATAAAAAAAAAGGCACTTTTGTGAACAGAAGTTTATTATTTACTACTAATATTTTACACTTATCTTGGAACTTGAACAACTTGGATTACTATTCACTCGCGATTCCCTTATGTAGGGTTATAACGACCCGGAGTCGGGATATAACACTAGTCTATTCGCTGTGTCCAGGCCGGCGGGCAGAAACCAGGTCCGTAGCTGGGCAGCGTTTAGGCTAGAGAATATCTAACTAACTGAAATTTGGAAAAACATCTGTTTATATACTACTTTATTGATGATTTGCAGTTATGATTGCAAATCAGCAATATACTAAGACTATAAGGGGTGTAACAGAACAATCTAGAAGCGTGTAGAGTTGGAGCGCGCGCGCGCTAATTATCTAGAAATAAAAGAAAGAGATAGCTACTCCTATTGACAAACAAATAGTTGACCGGGGCTATGCCATAATGGACTTTGTGGGATATGGCATAAGGTTGAAAGTAGCGTGTACTAGGATTTATGACTCATAACATGTTTACGATAAGAAGTGATTCATTGTTTCCCGATACATTTAGATTTTTCTGGATCCAGCTAGGACTTTCCCCTGCCTATAAATACAGAGATGTTGACAAACACAAGGCAGTTTTTATCAAGCGATCGAGAGCGATACATCAAGTGACCAAGTGCGAAGCGAGAAGTGTTTTATTGTGTAGTGTTCTAAGTTCAGTGATAGTATAGCGAGTGACTATTGTGTAAAGTGTATTTTAGTATTACTTTGTGTTGTGTTGTGTAAATACACGGATTTAATATAAGTGGTGTTTTCCTACAATTGCGAACCCGAGTACGTAACAATACTTTTCCATTACTGCGACGGTTTTCCACTTTTACTCCGAAATTTAATTATTTTGCTTTTTTACTGAATTTTCTGGCTTTTTAATAGGAAATTGGTGCGTCGAGAGAGCACCTGACTTCAGTTTAAATGTTTGTGTTAAAAATCACTCATCTCTTTTATCGGTCGTATTGGAGCGGTCCTGGAAAAAATATTTTTTAGCATAGGCATTTGTAGGTTTGTTTGGCCAAAATAATCACATTAAAAAGGGTAATTTTGTAATTAAATTAAGAAAAGACTAAATAGATAGAGATGAAATGAAGGAGTCGAACACGAGTTTGAAGAGTAAGGTTCAACAGACGTAAGGTTTTGTAGACGTAAGGGAGATGACATATAAGCCGTGGTTCATCTTCAGTATACAGTTGTATGTATACAGTGTGTAAAGAAAACCCTGTCGGATAATTAAAGGTGTTATTTGGTACCGTAATACGGTTACATATGTGTAATTATTTTATGGATATTAATTAATTAGTTTTCCCAATAAAAAAAATCTTAAATGGTATTTTCATACATTAAGTATGACAACACCTACAAATAAGTAAATTCTATTATCAAAGATTGCCGCGCAAGTCGAATGCTACTGAAGGACAAGCGGCGCTTGTGTGTTCCTTTGTAAAAAGCCGGAAAACATATATCGCGCCTTCGTGTGGTGTTTGTGCGAAAGCTGTCAATGCGAAACAATGAAACTAACAGCGACAAGGTGTTGTCATTTTTAAAATATTTGCTTAACTCTAGGGAAATATAAGTAAAAATACGAATATTAAAAAAACGTTATCTTTTTTTATTTTCTGAAATAAAGTCATTTTAATATTTTTTTCAATAATGCCTTTAACCAACCTACATGCCTCTTTCGGATCGGAAAGGGTTTTCTTTACACACCGTATAGTTAGTACTCGTATACCCCGTGTTGATCCCGTGCTCCTTTGAAGAATAGGCCAATTGCCGTTCTGCTAGGCAGGTCGTAAAAGGTGACCGATTGGCTATGCGAGTCACTACTATCGTGGCTACTAGGTGGTAGAATATTGCATTAGCTCGCCCGAGTCTGGTACCAGCGCCTTACCTATTCCTGCCGCAATAGCGTCAGTGCTTGTCATTGTCGTTTTCCGGTTTGGAGGGTAAGGTAGCCGGTAAACTTATGTATGCGGCATTATACCTCGCCACAAGATAGCAACGTACCATTAACACCTTTGGTGTCCATAGGTAATGGTTGACTCTTTCCATTTGGAGACCCATCTGCTTTTTTGCTAATGAAGTTATGATATATAAAAAAATATTAACCTATTCGTGAGCGAAGCTACGAAGGTCAGCTAGTATGTCATAAAAAGAATAAAATCCCCATAAAGATAATTTTATCTGAACTAAACTAAGACATCTTGTCGTATACTACAGTTCAACTTGATCACAATTTAAAATTTTGTGACCAAAAGTCATAACTTCCCTTTGCTTGATCGGATAAAAAAGTAGTCTATGTAATTTCTGGTTAATGTAGCTTTCTAAAGGTGAAAGAATTTTCAAAATTGGTTGATTAGTTTTTGAGTTAAATCGTATCAAACAAACAAACTATAAAGAAATTTCTTTTTATAACATTAGTACCATTATTAACTGCGATTTTATATGTTACAAGCTTGAATACATTTTCCGAGTACACGCTCGCCCGCTGCGCTCCGTGCCAAATCACTAATTGTAAATCGCATCAGCTGATAGCTGCTGTAGCTGGGATTACCGGCCGTGTTTGCCAACGCCGGTCTTTCCAAATATCGGATATACTAAACGGAAAAGTTTCTACATACTTGTATACTTAATTAAATGATTAACTTTAAATTAGAAACGTATATTTGGTAAAACATTTGCTTACCAAAATACTGCTAAAAGTATTGCCTTAATTTTGGTAAGCAGGCTACCTAATGTGAACTATTTTCACTGAAGATTTTTATACCGCCGCTACATATATCGGCCTACGGCGAAGGTTCGCGCTAGCACAATGTTGTCACGAACTACATCGCGACAACAGCTTATGTCATAATGACGTCGTCGTCGACCAAACCGCGGACGGCAGGTTATATTTGTTCGGCCTGCTGATATTTGTGCAGCCCACGACAACACAAACGAGAATATTGTAACATTCCTTAAAACCTTTTCCTCTCAAATTCTTAATTCATGAACATTCGATCCTTAAATTATCTAATTTTATGCCACTGTGTATTGTATTTCATTCGCCTAAAGATTACGAACTTATGATACAGCTTCATAAACATGAAGGTCATCTTCGTATGTTATTTTTTATGCCACGGAACAAAATAAAATAGCATAAGTCGATACACTAAGTCAATATCAAAATACGGCTTATACATGAAATTACCTAAACATATGTATGCGGATAAATTATAGTTTGTTATTATTATTAGTGTTTATTGTAATTATATTAAGTATAGTTTCTTTGTCGCACAACGATCACTTGAGGACCGCAGTTTGATGCCCACTGCAGTGACGCATCTAGCCCCTTCGCGAAACAGTTCGGGATAGCCCGAACACATCGCTATAGCACGAACATTTGCCGTATCCCGATACATCTAGCCTCGCCATTAGGGCCGACTGAATGAAGATCAGTCCTGCATGTATGCATGTATGAAGTCTAAACTAACATCATGGGGCCGAATGGTTTTCAGACACGTTGATTTTGAGAATTTAATCAACCGATTCGTTGCGGTACTTATTTTCCAAAACTTTTAGTATTGGCGGCGTACAAATATTTCGTGAGACGGCTGCCGTGTCAAACGCCATTTAAGTTGATGACACGGCTACCGTGTCACCCGCCATGTATAAAAAGATTTATTGTTTTATGCGTGTTTAGACTTGATTCATTCATTATTTGTGTTATAGCACTCACCCAGTGCTTGGGAAAACTGAAAATTTTTAAAAACAAAGATAATTTCGACACGCAGAGATTGAACCTGCTATTCTTTCCCTAAAGCCGGGACGCTCTACCACTGAGCTACTGTTGACAGGCTCGACGTTGCGAAATTCTTCTTTGCTATATGATCGATTCCGTCGATTGTACTGATCGCTAGGTATACAAACGTCATCACGATGTGATCTAATTCAAATTTGAATTAGAATTTAGGGTGTTTATTACCTACAAAACAAATAATTTGAGTTAATATCAATTACATTGTAGGACTGAGTGTTTTCGGCTAATCGTGGGTGCACTGGTTGTACCTCTGCCTACCTCTTTTGGGATACGGGCGTGAATGTACTAACATCAATAAATGAACGATTATTTTGTTTTATTTTCATTTTTGATTTTTGTTTCGTTGATTAAGAAAGGTGGACGACCACAAATTTTTTACATTTCAGACAATATTCAGAAACGAAGTCTACAGGTTTAATTTACGTGGAAAATTATAAAGGTTTTGTTCAAGGTCATCATCTTTATTGGCCTATTTCCATCGATAATTAATAGATGTTAAATATAGCGTCCATACAGGTTCGTTGAACTCGGCACCTGCGTTGATAACTAGTAAGGCCGATCCTAGAGCAACAATATCGGCCACATAACTGACAGACAAATTGTGTGACTATTGTAGTTGAAGGAAGTGCAGCATGTTGGTGGCGAAAATCGCACATATGGGTTAATTCGGAGAACCAATAGACATTTTGTGATGACTTTTGTACTGTTAATTTACAATGATTTTAATACGGCACTATTGTAGATAATAGTTCCATGCACTATTGTGTATCTTTCTTTTTCTTCTTTATTGTGAAAATTGCAATTATTAGTCAACTCTCCCAGTGTCGAGTGAACTTAGGAAGTGACACGTGTTATCCATTTATTAATAGTGGGACTAGGGAAGCTTCTTTTTGGATGATTGCTTTGTCTAAGCAAGGTTAATAAAAACAGCACAAAAAATACAGGACAACCATAGAATGCATAAGAGTTAAAGTATAGAAGACTCATTCCGAAAAGTCGTTTAAAGAAATAGGACTCTTGTTACAATACGATTAAGTTCAATTCAAATCACGCAGAACTTGATTATCAACGGTTATATTATCTAGAAGTTGCGTCTCTTTCTATCGCGTAACTCTTATCCTTTCTAATAAAATCAGGGTTGTCTAATATAAGAAAATAATTTAATCTAAATATCTGATTCCACTGTTTTTTATTACTCTACTCACAACTCTATTAAACAAATTACTTGTCAAATAAACCTAAGGTATGTGTTGACAATAATTTATACATATAATAAAATCGTAGGAAAGTCAATGTACGTCCGGGGTAAACTCAAAAAGTACTGCATGGATTTACTTCAAATTTTGCGTGAATATTACAAACAGGTCGGATCAACATATAGGCTACAAATCATCGCGCTATCAACTACGGGGGAGGAGCTGTGCGAAGTAAGCGAAGTCCGCGCGAACGAAGTCGCGGGCAACAGCTAGTAATCTATATACATATAATAAAATCGTAGGAAAGTCAATGTATATTCAGGGTAAACTCAAAAAGTACTGCATGGATTTACTTCAAATTTTGCGTGAATATTACAAACAGGTCGGATCAACATATAGGCTACAAATCATCACGCTATCAACTACGGGGGAGGAGCTGTGTGAAGTAAGCGAAGTCCGCGCGAACGAAGTCGTGGGCAACAGCTAGTAATCTATATACATATAATAAAATCGTAGGAAAGTCAATGTATATCCAGGGTAAACTCAAAAAGTACTGCATGGATTTACTTCAAATTTTGCATGAACATTACAAACAGGTCGAGTCAACATATTATCATGCTATTACCTTCGGGGGAGGAGCTGTGTGGAGTTAATGAAGTCCGCGCGGACGAAGTTGCGGGCAACAGCTAGTTCCTAATAAATTCACGCATACCTACTTACGTTTTCGATGCCTTCATGGGAACTGAGACAGGCCTGATATTACTCAAAGATGCTGTCACTCCTGCCTGCCTCACGTACGTAATGATCACGCCGCCTTACTATTACTCTAGGTACTTTTATCAATAAATGACTTCGCCGCCGCTTGTCAATAAATGACTTTATGCAACTTATTTATTTAAGTTACTATTAAGTTACTATATATACATGATCAGATTGGTTGACTGCCCGGAGATGGGATTAAAAGACTTCGCAACCGCCGCGTTTGTATGAAGAGAGTAATGAATGTGGAAGAAGCGAGACAATTCTGTAAGGATCGTGATGTATAGCTTCTCTTGGTCTACCCCGTAAGGGATCGTAGTGACGTGAAGATATATATGTATGTATATACAATATATTACGTATTGAATAAACACCCAGATCCTTAAATATTTCGACACCTCACATCTTTCATATCCTTGTCCAGAATAGAATTCAAATCTCGTCTCGGTATAAAGGTATCATAGCGGTAGATTTTGTCTACCGGGTAGACAAATTGCACGTTCTTTAAGTTTATAGACGTACAACAGAACAAATAATTTTTCATTACAACCAATATTAAACAAGAGCTTTTCAATCGTTGCATCACCACTAGCTGAAAGTTCGATCCAATATTTATTGATATTGAAATACATTTGTACCTTGTAGCTGTAATATTTTTAAAGCTTAGGCAGCTCCAATGTTTTATAAGATTTGCACCAAGTGGATTTGGCTCTATGAGTCATCCCGTAAAATACTAGCAAAAAGCAGAGCTTTGTAAGGGCTCGCAAAGTTATACTATCTAGTAATATTGTTATAAAAGTATTTTTATGAGAATTACATCTTTCAATGTATGGACTTTATTTATAATTATCTAACCTAAAAAACTCAGCGTGTTTTCACCTAAACATTACATTTGCATCAAAGGCCCGCGTCGTCAGGCTTTGGACTAGGAATATATGGTTTTTGTTTGTTGGTATTTTCAAGGAAAAATATGTATTAAAAATGAATGTTGATCTTATAAAAAACACATTTTTGACATTTTGCTGAAATAAATGTTTTATTTAAATAAACCTTCAAAATTTTGGACTACGCAGGCACGAAGAATTGACGGTAGACACTCAGCGAATACATTTTTCGAATTTTTCTCTCAGAGAAACCCTCGGAGTTCGATTCCAGAGTCAGGCAAATGAAAAAATGTGTTTTTTCAGTTTTCTGATAAAACAACTTTGCCCGGGATTAGAAAAGTGCCCTACTGGCGATAGGCTGGCCACCTATCACATTGTGGGACTTAAGTATCTTCAGCTAACCGTGGATGCACACGTTGTACTTCTGCCTACCTCTTCGGGGATACGGGCGTAAATATACCTTTTTTTTAGTTTTTTGCCCTCGCCCTCGGGCTAAGATTGGGAATTGGTCTCAATACAATATAAATCAATTAATACATCTCTACTGTTTCTCAATAAGCATATTGTGAAACTCTCTAACGCTCTATTTACTTTGTTCCCAGCCAACATCCCTGCTAAATTCCTAAATTCTCCTTGTGCCTCCCACAATATTACTTCGAACTTCCCTTGCATTCTCCTTTCAATGATTTTATCATACACCTTCGATGCCAAACTGATCAAACTAATGGCCCTATAGCTATTGCAGTTTATACTTGAACCTCTCCTTTATACGATTTATATATTATAACCGCGCGCCGCCAGACAAATATGAAGAAACAATTCATGAAGTAGGTAGTCTCTTAATAAGTTCAAAAATTCTAATACAAAATGTATCTTCTATCAATTTTAACTCGTTGATTTAATAAGAGATGGCGTTAGTAGTAATAAGATTCTAATACAAATTGTGCCTTCTATTTTTTTTTTATAAAATGGTATTTTTATGGTAGAATCTAGACATGAATATAAACTACCACATCGAAGCTCAAACCTAAAAATGCGATATTGTTTCAGTAAAATGTACCACAAAAGTGCATAAAAAATGGCCTAGTGCAGGGCTTGCTTCGCTCGCCCTGATAAAAGAATGTAAACAGTGTCATTGTCATCGTGACTTCTACTTAGGATAGTGAAATAGGGTTCTATGCAACGTTTGCCGGGTCAGCTAGTTTAAAATAAAAATAAAGGTTACAAAATAATATGAGGATAAAGTAGAGTGTGGTTATGAATACCCAACTCGATTTTGTTTATTACTTTGGTAAGCGCACTAGGCTCGGGATTGAAAAAATGCCCGGTTGGCAATAGGCTTGCCACCTATCACATTTAGGGTTAAAGTATTTTCGGCTAATCGTGGATACACTGATTGTACTACTCTCTACCTCTTGGGGATATGGGCGTGAAGTTTTTTATACTCTTTCCGAAATATTTATTTTAATTTAATCCAAAACACAAAGTGAAATTATAGCAATCATGATTACGTAAGGATCTATTTTTATTATTTGGCAATATTGCATAGATATATTAGGTGTGTTCCTGTTAACTTGGCTGGCTTAAGCCTGTCTGGGCCTAGACAATGGACATACTTTTTATCTTTAACTATAGGAAACTTTTTTTCATTAGACAGCAAACAAGCAGATAATTCTCCTGATGGAAAGAGAATCCATCGCCTATAAACACCAAAGATTTAATGGTGCGTCGCTATACTTGTGGTAGGATGGCAGTGCCACGTGTACAATTCTATCGGCTACCTTACCCTCCAAACAAGACAATGACAAGCATCGTAGCTATTGCGGCAGGAATAGGTACGGCGGTGCGTATATTGAATTTATACCTTCACGTAACGCTCATGACGTCAGAGGCCGTATTATCGTCGGGTATATTACCAAATCCAAAAAGCAAAAATCATTTAATTAAATCGTACCTTTACCTAACAATGTGATGTCACTGGCGCGAGTTGACATCGGGTATACTTTTAGCTAGGCATGGAAATTATTGTTAAATTAAATTAACTGTTATGTTGTTAAAGTTAATTAATATTTAACAGTTATTTATTTGTGTTTTTTTATATCATAAGATAGCAAACAAGCAGATGGGTCTCCTGATGGAGAGAGTCAACCATCGCCTATAGACCAAAGATGTTAATAGTGCGTTGCTATCTTGTGGCGAGGTCTAATGCCACATGCATAAGGTTACCGGCTACCTTACTCTCTAAACCGGAACACGACAGTGACAAGCGCTGACGCTATTGCGGTAGGAATAGGTAAGGCGGTGGTACCAGACCCGGGCGAGACAATGCAGAACTCTACCACCTAGTAGCCACGGTGGTAGTGACTCTATAGCCAATCGGTCGCCTTTTACGACCTGCCTGGCGGAACGGCAGTTGGCCTATTCTACAGAGGAGGCCGGGACCAACACGGTGAAAAAAAATTATATCAGTATATAATTATAGTAATTGTGTTAAATTATATCAGTAGCCTATATATAATAAGTAATATTAGAAGTAGTAAAAACACGAAGTTACCAAAAAAGGTCCTCTAGAATAGTTTTAATACATATTAATAGTTACAATTATCACGGTCTCTCGAAATATTTTTAGTAACAGTATTATCATATATCAAGTTAACGAGCAAAGAAAACGCTCTCTCAAATATTTTTAATAACATTGTTATCATATATTAAGTTATTGGTAATTTTAGTGATGCATAAAAATTAATTTTAACAGTATTTGCTAATATAAATAATAATAATAATAATAATTCTTTATTCATTAATTATTGATACAATTTTCATTTACGTGGCCGGAATTGCCTTTTAAGTGTTTAACACCTGTTGTAGGCAAATCCACTCTTCCATATCACACAAAATGTTTTTTAAAACAACAATAGTTTATTTTATGCAATTATTAAGGTACATAACAATCCAAACTACTATATTATAACACAATATGTAATTGCCGTATTATAGCCCTGCGCAGGTATTTTAAAACATACCCGATCGCAACAACGCAACATTTTGTTTGTTGTCATTCTATTACCACGTGCAAGTCAGTATTGTCTAAGTAATGTAATTTCTCAATAATAAAAAAACAGGAAATATGAATAAAATAACAGGAAAGTGCGTAGTACGGTGCAAAGTAAGTACATCACTACATAGTATAAAAAAGTCGCTTTCTCTGTCTTGTCCCTATGTCCCTATATATGCTTAAATCTTTAAAACTACGCAACGGATTTTGATGCGGTTTTTTTAATAGATAGATTGATTCTTAGCGAAGGTTTTAGTATACATTCCTTTTCGATATTCCCACTGGAACAAAAGCTACGCGGGTGAAACCGCGGGAAGGTCGCTAGTATATTATAAAGAGCTAATCAGTAGTTTAAATACTTATATTACTAGAAGTTTAAGTAGGTATATTACAAAGTACACTATGGTGCTAATTGCATAGTTTGTGTTCCTGTTCAGTTAGCACCGTAGTGTCAGTTCGGAGGGTTTTATTGCAATTGACAAGTAGTAATGTTTGCCAATTGTATTTTTATAGTAGGTAAGTTTATTTTGCGTTATAATAAAAGATTTTTATATTTCACAAAATTACTTTGTGTGCATTGTGAATTTAAATGGGTAACGATTACAGTACAGCATAATAGAATATCCAATATGAAAATATACCCCAGAAAATCCCCTGTGTTGGTTCTGGGCTCCTTTGAAGAATAGACCAACTGCCGTTCTGCCGAGTAGGTCGTAAAAGGCGACCGATTGGCTATGCAAGTCACTACCATCGTAACTATTAGGTGGTAGAGTTCTGCATTGTCTCGCCCGGGTCTGGTACCACTGCCTTGCTTATTCCTGCCGCAATAGCGTCAATGCTTGTTACTCTCGTATTCCGGTTTGGAGGGTAAGGTAGCCGGCCTCGCCACAATATAGCAACGCACCATTAACACCTTTTGTGTTTATAGGCAATGGTTGACTCTTTCCATCAGGAAACCCATCTGCTTATTTGCTGTCTTATACTATTAAAAAAAATGCTGCGGTCGGCTATATTTTGATATCTTTAAAAAGGTTGTATATATTTTATTGTATAGCTGAGCTCAACACTATAGAGCGTTGGATGGAGGTAGAAATTCCATATACGCTACGGCGGTGGTACCAAATACCTGGGTGAAATGTTGCGGAACTCTACAATCTAGTGGTCACGGTGGTAGTGACACGTATACCCAATTAATATTCTTCAAAGGAACCCAGGACCATCACGGGGACTTCATTATATTTACTACTACCAACCGTTTAGCCTGCACTTGACTAACAAAAATTAGCACTTTAAAATTTTACAAAAGAGTCCCTTAATCGAAAATTTGTTTTTTGTAAACCTATCCAATTATTAATACCATATTTTTATAAAACAATTAAGTATTTTTAAAAACCTATCCAACGATATCCCTCATCATGGGGTATGTGAAAAAAAGTTAACATTCCCATTTTACTTGTAGGGGCGTAATGGTGTGACTGATATATTAGTATTCGCTAAGATATTAGTAATATTGAAAGGATTCGTGGATTAGTAATCCGGCGAACTGTAATATGCTAATATTTCATATTCGCCTAATATCTGTAACGGCTATCCAAAATGAATCGGATAATATCATTCGGTCTTCGGAATAGTTCGGATTCACTAGATTGGCGCCCGTCGGAATCGTGAAAATATTAAAATATTTTCACGATACGCCGCGTCGTACGTACGAATGAGACAGACGTATTTCCTGCAGTATGCTGTTGTTTTAAGGTCCAAATTACAGTGAAATATTAGTTAATACTGATATATTAGTTAAGGTTTTCTCCTGCCGTATCAGAATAAGATCTTATTACTGTTGCTTTAAGGTCCAAATTACAGTGAAATATTAGTTAAGGTATTTTCCTGTCGTATCAGTATCAGATCTTATCACTATTACTTTAAGGTCCAAATTACAGTGAAATATTAGTTAATACTGACATATTAGTTAAGACATTATAATATTTCAAAGTGAATATATTAGTATCACCTAATCTTGAGAAATATCGGTATTAACCCACCTCTATAGGGGAGCTACCTCGAAAATAAATATTTTTCTATATTTTACATTACCACTTCGTTACCATGACTCATATGTATATTTGCGCTAAATTACAGCTTTTTAGTACTAAGAATCTTTAAGCTATCGTACGGATGGAATAGCGAAAATATAGGGGTTCCTAATTTACTTCGGAACCCTAAAAGGGGACCCAGAACAGGTGTCAAAGTTATATCGTTCGAAAATGTATCTTTAATTTCGATACAAAGATTGATTCAATAGCTTCGAACTTTAAAGTACTTCTATAAACCAATTAAGCACAAGTTTTCATTTATGATTACATTGTTTTTGCCAACTTTTACAATAAGTGACAATATTGTCACAAAACTTACACGGTAAAAGCAAAATAATTTGATTCAACCAGTCATCCTACATATTCGTATATAACCCGTTCAAAGGCCGAGACTCCGCTCGTAGAGAAGGAACGATGTAATAATTTTAGTGAAATAAATACCGTAGCATATGAAATAATAAATATGGCAGTTTCGAGTGTTGCCACAGTAACGGGTGACATTTCGCCGCTGCCTGGTAGCGAGCGCTCAGAAGGTGCTTCATAAATTGCCGTACACATTCCACCCCACCTAGTGGGGCCAGAGTCTATAAATTGCCCCCAACGCAATATATAGAGACAGTGTCTTAACTCTCAATTATAATCTATATACAGTCGGCGCTAACTCTGGAATATAATATAGAAAATTTAATGTGATAATTTATTTGCAAAGTCGAGCTGTGCGATGTGAAAGACTGCCTCTTAGACCTTCTCCGCCCGTCTTAGACGTCCTGTAGAGACATTCATCCTTAGACAAAATTAATTTGCCGAAATTTATCGCGAAATCCTTATATGTGAGATTTACAGTGACTAGTAGCATTGATTATTATATGCTTCAACTCTTATAGAGTGACTCTTATTGACCGCCCCGTTGGTCGAGTGGTTAGCGAATCTAACTACGAATCGAGGGGGCTCGGGTTTGATTCCTAACAGGGACAAACATTTGCGTGACGAGCATAGATTTATGTATTTCTGGGTTTGGGTGTTTATTATTATTATCTATATATAAAAATCAATTGATGTTCGTTAGTCTCGCTAAAACTCGCGAACGGCTCAACCGATTTGGCTAATTTTGGTTTTGAATTAATTGTTGAAGTTCAGGGAAGGTTTAAAACCTGAGAAAATATAGAAAAAAATAAGTGTAGTTAAAAAGGCAGAACAACGTTTGCCGGGTCAGCTAGTTATTTATTAAAGATTATAAATCTTTACATTTGTTTCGAAATGTATTTTAGTAGAGTTTTGGGAATTCTTCCAAAATATTATTTTTTCTTTAAACTAAGACCTTTGAAATAAGATTGGAATTACTTTGAAATAGTTTTGCAGGCAGATCGGCCTGCAAAACTGCATAAAAGGCGACAAATTTGCTATACGAGTCATTACCATCGTGGCTACTAGGTGGTAGAGATCTGCATTGTTTCGCCCGGGTCGTGTACCACCGCCTTACCTATACCTGCCGCAATAGCGTAAGTGCTTGTCACTGTCGTGTTCCGTTTTGGAGAGTAAGGTAGCCGGTAAACTTATGCATGTGGCATTAGATCTCGCCACAAGATAGCAACGCACCATTAACACCTTTGGTGTCTATATGCGATGGTTGACTCTTACCATCAGGAGACCCATCTGCTTGTTTGCTATCTTGTGATATAAAAAAACTTTCGGTGTGGTTAGACGCGCGATCGTGACGCGCGTGTGATGAGCGAATAAAAGTCTCGAAATCTGTATTTCGATTAACTGCCCCGTTGGTCGAGTGGTTAGCGAACCTAGCTACGAATTAATGAGCCTCGGGTTCAATTCCCGACTTGAACAAACATTTGTGTAATGAGCATAGATGTTTTTATTTCTGGTTTTCGGTTTTTATTATGTTACAATATTTATATTAATATGTATTTCTATGATTACAATCGTAGACTAACACCCATAACGAAAGCAAATGATTTTCTTACGTTGGAGTTAGATCATTTTGTTTAATTTGTCCACCAATATAAGGGCTGTGTATGTGTAAATTGCTATGACAGTAAATACATTTTCTACGTTGAGTAAAAACGTTTAACTTCAGTAGAAAAAAGCTCGTGGGGTATTTGGGTGGGTTCAAAAGTTAAGAGATGTTTTAATACATACATTACATACATATACAGACACACACACACACATACAGAGACACTGACGTCATCGCGAAAATAGTCAAAAAAGGTTCCTAGGACCTCAAAACGTGCACATCTGGTGAAAACTCGATTTTTGAAAATCGGATCAAAATAAGTAACTTCCTTATCTACATACGTAGCGGGAAGTTAAAAAGTACAAATGTATTAATAGGTTAATATTGTATTAAAATGGAGTGAATGAAAATAAATAAAATCTACCGCGCCAAAGTAACATTTTAACTCGTTAGTTTCATAAAAGATGGCGTTAGTAGTAATAAAATTATAATGCAACATAGGCATTCCATAGGCATTTTTTTATTTCATTTTCTAGGTACCTAATCATATTATCACATATCTCTTACCACCAGAAAAACAACTGTTTTTTTTTTGTTTTCCATTGAAATACAATTGTAAATATAAACAAAATATAAATAACATGGACTAGTGTAAATTACACAAATAATTTAGAACGTCAAGCTCCCGGAAACTAGAGATGGTAGAATTCGGTCGCTGTTTATTCGGAGACCTCTGAAATAATATTTGTTCACTCGGACAGACACGCGTAAACACGCCGTGTTTATACTGCCCCTCAGAAACACACCCGCCAAATTATTTTAGAACGCCACTTTGTTTTGTCGCGTGAACTCTATTTGTACAACGTTTTATTTTTCGTATTACTGCTAAGGATTTCTACACAAACTATTTATCCTACAAACGTACATAAAATTGATATTCACTAGTAGTTAGCTCTGAATTAAATAAAAAAATAAAATTTGATTTGGTCCCGGGCTCTTTTGAAGAATGTCTTCTGCCAGGTAGGTCGTAAAAGGTGAACAATTGGCTATGCAGGTCGCTACCATCGTGGCTACTTGGTGGTAAAGTTCTGCATTGTCTCGCCCGGGTCTGGTCACAAACACAAATGCATATACCCACATACATACATATATACATACAGACAAAGTGACGTCATCGTGATAAGAGTCGATAAAGGTTCCTAGGACCTCAAAATGTAGCGAACTGGTGAAAACTCAAGTTTGAGAAAATCGGAGTAAAATCAGTAGCTTCCTTATTTACATACGTAGTGCTAAGTCAAAAAAAAATATATTGTAAAACATACTTGTGTGCGTAATACGCAACAAAGTGTTTCAAATCTGGCCTGTTAATTTGCAGGAAACACTATCTAGACAGTACAAAATCTAAGGTAATAAGCGCAGTATTTTCGATAGCCCAAATAACACATTAAACTTTAAAAAATTACTATCCAATTCACCAAAAAGTTTGTGAAATGTAAAGCTTTAAAGTGCAAATTTTTGTTAGTGTCAAGTCTCCCTTAGTTAGTGTCAAAAAATCATTTAGCTGGTAGAACCCTCTACGCGGCTAAATGATCAGTTCTAGGTTTGCAAAAAAATCATGGTAATAGCAAATATATTGAATTTAAAAGAAAAACTATCACGGCTAAATAGGTTTTACAAGATTATGAATAGATATTAGTTGACCAACTAACGGTTTCTCTCGTGACTAACAAAACTTAACAATTCAAAGCATTGACATATTATTACTATGGACATCGGTTCTGCGTTAAAAAATGTCCGAGGCAAATGAGCTACGCTCAAAAATAGCTATAATTCCGCTTTGGTCGAAATTTAACCTTGATGTAATGATTTAGTGCTTAAATTACTTTAATTATTTTTTTGTTATAGCACTCACCCCGTGCTTGGGAATCTGGAAAAACCTTAAAAACAACAAAGAAAAATATCGACACGCGGGATTTGAACCTGCGACCATTTCCCTAAAGCCGGGACGCTCTTCCGCTGAGCTAGTGTCGACAGGCTCGAGGCGGCGAAATTCTTCTTTGCTATATGATCGATTACGTCGATTGTACTGATCGCTAGCTATACATACGTATAACTAGTTAAATGAGTTCATCGTTACAGATGAAATTCACATTTATAATTTTGATCAGTACTTTCGTATTTTCTAATTATTTTTTTGTTATAGCACTCACCCCGTGCTTGGGAATCTGGAAAAACCTTAAAAACAACAAAAAAAATATCGACAAGCGGGATTTGAACCTGCGACCATTTCCCTAAAGCCGAAATTACAGATGAAATTCACATTTGAATTTCATCTGTAACGATGAACTCATTTAACTAGTTATACGTATGTATAGCTAGCGATCAGTACAATCGACGTAATCGATCATATAGCAAAGAAGAATTTCGCCGCCTCGAGCCTGTCGACACTAGCTCAGCGGAAGAGCGTCCCGGCTTTAGGGAAATGGTCGCAGGTTCAAATCCCGCGTGTCAATATTTTTCTTTGTTGTTTTTAAGGTTAAATTACTTTGTTCACATATCTATTCTTATGATGTGTAACAGGGACATTTTTATCGCGGTTTTAGTATGAGACCCGATGTCCGTAGTAATAATATGTCAATGATTCAAAGCTTGATATTTTGCAAACGAATACCTGAATAGAAAAATGTTTTATAAATTCCCACGATATTTTATATCTATCTGTGCAACAACTGGGACACACGATATGGAATTGAAGACAAATATTTATCTCCATTGTACAGGTGTATTCTAAGCATTTTTTTCAAGTTTTTGTTTTATTATACCCCCAGACGTGATTAGTATTTATATACATAATAGCTGACCCGGCAAACGTTGTTTTGCCATAGAAATTACTTTATTGAATATTTTAGTGAGACACTGTAGGGGGAAGGCGTAAATTGACATAAAAACTATCTTATCTCTTAAGATATTTGAAATCGGTTCTGTAGTTTAGAAAAATCCATAGCGGGCAAATAACGTGACACGTAACTTATATATATATATATATATATATATATATATATATATATATATATATATATATATATATATATATATATATATATATATATATATATATATATATATATATATATATATATATATATATATATATATATATATATATATATATATATATATATATATATATATATATATATATATTGAGATAAAATGTCAAAAATAAGAGCAGTGTGGTACTAAACTCAAGTCGCGAACAGACTGACGGATTTATCTAAATGTTGTTAATCGTCTAAGGAACCATAAAAACGAGTTCCAAAAACCATTTAAATCTTTTATCAGTGTAACCAAATGTAATCAATGTAACCAACCAAACCAAACCAAATAAACGATGCACCGACAAGGTCCAGTCAGTGCAGCGTCTATTTGGTTATACTTCAGCTCTTATCTTTGAAGAAGAACTAATCGGGATAACATAAGGAACAACTATTTGTTTGATGAGCACAGATGTTTGTATTTCTGGGCTTCGGTATTTAACATGTATTTTGTTTATATCATAAGATAGCAAATAACCAGATGGCTCTTCTGAAGGAAAGAGAAGCTATAGCTTATAGACACCAAAGGTATTAATGGTACGTTGCTATCCGTGTGGCGGGATGGCAATGCCATATGCGTAAGTTTTCCGGATACATTACCCTCCAAACCGGAACACGACAATGAAAAGCATTGACGCTATAGCGGCAGGAATAGGTAAGGCGGTGGTACCAAATACCCGGATGAAACGTTGCGGAATTCTACCACCTAATAGTCAAGATAATAGTGACGCTTATAGCCAATCGGTTGCCTTTTACAACCTGCTGGTAGAACAGCAGTTGGTATATTCTTCAAAAGAGACCGGAACAACAGGGGGAGGATGTATGTGACAATATTTATATATGTATTTCTATGTATTAGTATCGTTGACTAGCATCCATAACACAAGCAAATAATTTGCTTACTTTGGAACAAAAGAGTGACAAGTACTGATAGTATTTTAGCAGGATTAGGTAGAGCTGTATTTACGTACCCGTGTACGTACGTTCCAAACGGTTATGGAACTCTACCACCTAACCACCAACAGCATTTAGAATTTTTCGGCCAGGCAGGTCGTGAAAGGCGACCGATTGTCTATGCGAGTCACTATCGTGGCTACTAGGCGCTAGAGTTCTGCATTGTCTCGTCCGGGTCTGGTACCACCGCCTTACCTATTCCTGCCGCAATAACGTCAGTGCTTGTTACTGTCGTGTTCCGGTTTAGACGGAAAGGTATCCGGTAAACTTATGCACGTGCATTAGACCTCGCCATAAGATAGCAACGGCGATGGTTGACCCTTTCCATTAAGAGACCAATCTGCTTGTTTGATATAATGTACAAAAAAAATTAAAGAAATAATGACAGTGACATACATGGACAGTCGTTCGCCTTTGACGACCTGCTTGAAGAATTGCAGTCTATTCTTAAAAGAGGGCGCGAAACAATACGATATATACTAAAAAGAAGAAGTCTCTCAAGATATATTCGCAATAGTAAATGGCAAACGCTATTCAAATTGGACCTGCGACAGTATGGCTAATTTCACGTTAATATGGGCTCTAGTCGTTATAATAACAGGAAGGTAATAATTTCAACTTAAACGAAGCACCAAGAATATGCTAGCGCTTTTAAAGTAGTGCGCCACACTGAGCTGAAGGGGTTTGTTTTTTTTTTACGCCCTAGTGCAAAACATTTTATTGATTAAAATGCTAATTTGTGGTAATCTATTATATTGAATGAATAAATAAAGGTGATATAATTTGCAACATCTCTACATGTATATACTCTAAATCAACTTACATTGTGCAAAAAATAGGACAAATATGTGACTAGATGGTCCAAGAGCTGGCGACGAATTTTGGGAAGGTCCTTTTGGCAGATTGGAATTGCAAAAAATATAATTTCGTCAAATTGCGATGCGGGGCTTGCAACTCTGGCAGAGCGTTCGCAGTTATTTAGATTTGTAAAAAGAAAAACCCAAAAAAATGTATTTTCTGCAACTTGAGACTTTTATTTCATCTTTTAATTAGTATCATCACACCCGGTTCCCTTGTAGGATACGCAGACTAAACCGAACGACTAGACTTTTCAGTTCACCGTGATTCACTGGTTTATCGGTTGGTGAGATAAGTGGTGATCCTCATCGCCGCATTTACCGACATGTTAACGATTATCGACCATTTCTAGCGATAACCGGGACGGACAGTTTAACGCCGACTCCAATCTACTGAAGATTAGATTTTCGAGAAAACCTCAAAAAAACCTCAACAACACTGCTCGACCCGAGGATCGAATCCGGAACCTTATGGTCTGAGCCAAATAGGCTATTAAATTAAAAAAAAACCTTAGATATTTTGGTCATTATAAAGTGTTACCAGACGACACCTTCAAATATATTATAAGAAAGTTTCCAATAAATGTGATAGTGTGATAATATGTAGCCTATATGTTGACCCGACCTGTAAGTAATATTCTTGCATTTGAAGTAAATCCATGCCGTGCTTTTTGAGTTTACCCCGGACATACATACAGACAAACAGACAAACAGACAAACAGACAAACAGACAAACAGACAAACAGACAGACAAACAGACAAACAGACAAACAGACAAACAGACAAACAGACAAACAGACAAACAGACAAACAGACAAACAGACAAACAGACAAACAGACAAACAGACAAACAGACAAACAGACAAACAGACAAACAGACAAACAGACAAACAGACAAACAGACAAACAGACAAACATACAAACAGACAAACAGACAAACAGACAAACAGACAAACAGACAAACAGACAAACAGACAAACAGACAAACAGACAAACAGACAAACAGACAAACAGACAAACAGACAAACAGACAAACAGACAAACAGACAAACAGACAAACAGACAAACAGACAAACAGACAAACAGACAAACAGACAAACAGACAAACAGACAAACAGACAAACAGACAAACAGACAAACAGACAAACAGACAAACAGACAAACAGACAAACAGACAAACAGACAAACAGACAAACAGACAAACAGACAAACAGACAAACAGACAAACAGACAAACAGACAAACAGACAAACAGACAAACAGACAAACAGACAAACAGACAAACAGACAAACAGACAAACAGACAAACAGACAAACAGACAAACAGACAAACAGACAAACAGACAAACAGACAAACAGACAAACAGACAAACAGACAAACAGACAAACAGACAAACAGACAAACAGACAAACAGACAAACAGACAAACAGACAAACAGACAAACAGACAAACAGACAAACAGACAAACAGACAAACAGACAAACAGACAAACAGACAAACAGACAAACAGACAAACAGACAAACAGACAAACAGACAAACAGACAAACAGACAAACAGACAAACAGACAAACAGACAAACAGACAAACAGACAAACAGACAAACAGACAAACAGACAAACAGACAAACAGACAAACAGACAAACAGACAAACAGACAAACAGACAAACAGACAAACAGACAAACAGACAAACAGACAAACAGACAAACAGACAAACAGACAAACAGACGGACAGACGGACAGACGGACAGACGGACAGACGGACAGACGGACAGACGGACAGACGGACAGACGGACAGACGGACAGACGGACAGACGGACAGACGGACAGACGGACAGACGGACAGACGGACAGACGGACAGACGGACAGACGGACAGACGGACAGACGGACAGACGGACAGACGGACAGACGGACAGACGGACAGACGGACAGACGGACAGACGGACAGACGGACAGACGGACAGACGGACAGACGGACAGACGGACAGACGGACAGACGGACAGACGGACAGACGGACAGACGGACAGACGGACAGACGGACAGACGGACAGACGGACAGACGGACAGACGGACAGACGGACAGACGGACAGACGGACAGACGGACAGACGGACAGACGGACAGACGGACAGACGGACAGACGGACAGACGGACAGACGGACAGACGGACAGACGGATAGACGGACAGACGGATAGACGGACAGGCGGACAGAAGGACAGACGGACAGACGGACAGACGGACAGACGGACAGACGAACAGATAATCAAACAAACAGACAAAAATTGTAGATCACGCCCCAAGTATTCTTTTAAAAAAATATTCAATGTACAGTTTTGACTTTCTTACAATTTTATTATATGTATATATTTAATAATTTATTTAATATTTTATTGTACACCTACTTTTTGCCGGCTCATCGTCTGCAACTTTACAAAGCGCAAATTTACCCTCACATGGAGTGTTCTCATCTCTGCGCGGGAGCTTCGCAGTATCAGTCTAATTTTTTAATTGCATACAGCATAGAGAGGTTCGAATGGTTGACGACCAGGCTGATTACAATCGGCTTGACTCCTTGGCTTTACGCAGAGATGTAGATTCGCTCAGCATCTTTTGTCGCATCTATCATGGAGAGTGTTCCAGCGAACTGTTCGGATTGATCCCTGCCGTTAAATTTCATCGGACATCGTGGTTAAATTCAAAGTTCCATTCTCATCTCTCGATGTCTGGAAATCCACAACTGTGAGATCCTCTAGGCACTTTTTACCATGCACTACTGTGGAATCAATTACCAGCGGGATTGTAACCAAACAAATACGAATTAGGGACTTTTAAGAAAAAAGCATACTCATTCTTTATAGGCCGGCAAAGCAGCTGCAAGACCTATGGTGCTGTGGCTGTCCACGGGCGGTGGTAATAACTTACCATCAAGTGTGCCTCCTGCTCATTTGCCTCTTTATTCTATAAAAAACACAATCAAATGTTAAAAAAAAATATCCCCATATTGGTCCGGGCTCCTTTGAAAAATAGACCAACTGCTACTCTACCAGGCAGGTCGTGAAAGGCGACCGATGTCACTATCTACTAGACTCTGACTACTATATCGTAGAGTTCCGCAACGTCTCGCCCGGGTATTTGGTACCACCGCATTACCTATTCTTTCCCCAATAGCGTCAATGCTTGTCATTATCGTGTTCAAGTTTGGAGGATAACCTTATCCTCCAAAATTGAACACGTCTATGTAGCCGGTAGGTATACTTATGGATTTGGCATTGCCATCCCGCCACACGGATAGCAACGCACCATTTACATCTTTGGTGTCTATAGGTGATGTTTTTTCATCAGGAGAGCAAGAATAAGATAAGCAAAAGCGTACAAAAGGTAGAATTTGCAGGTTTTTTCTTATAAATCATGAGATAGCAAACAAGCAGATGGCTCTCCTTGATGATGGATTTATTGGAAACTTTCGTAAAATGTATTGGAAGGTTGTATGTATTATATAGATATTACTTTATAACCGACAAAAAAGTTTGAGATATTATTTTTTGTATTCTAAAAAACCTAATTAAAAGATGAAATAAAATCAGGTTGCCAAAAATATATTTTTAGGTCTTTTTTTGCAAATTTTATCACGCAGTAGCAAAATAACTGTGAATGCTTTGCCAGACTCATAGGCCTGGTATCGCTATTTGACGAAATTATATTTTTTCGCAATTCCGATCTGGCAAAAGGTCCTTCCCAAAATTCGTCGTCCGCTCCCTCGCTAAGAGTACATTTGTATTTTTATCTATATGTTAATAATTTCGTCAGGGGATATTTACGCTACGGTAGACTCGATCGAAAACTTTACTGAATTATAAAGCGTAAAAAAATAATGATTTTGGTCGATAGTCGAGTATTTTGTTAAAATCTTAATTAAAATTCTAACGGTGCCATACACAGTTCGACTATACTTCTTAGAAGTTACAAATATATGGTGTAGATGGCGGGAGAAACTACTGCAGGAAGGAAGAGTAAAATAGGAACAAAAATATCATTTTTTTTTTCTTCAATCATATGAACCTGGTGATGAGATTGAAAAAGATTTATAATATGTATATTGTCAGTTTCGAATTTACATATGTTGTCACATGATATCAGACGATATCATTTTATTCTAGTCAGTAAAAAACAAAAAGTGCCAGTTTTCAAATTCAGTTATTGCTTTAAAAACAACAAAGAAAAATATCGACACGCGGGATTTGAAGTTTTTAAGGTTTTTCCAGATTCCCAAGCACGAGGTGAGTGCTATAAACACAAAAATAATCAGTTATTGCTATTTTGTAATTTACGGTTTAAGATACATTTTCAAAATATTAGGAATAATTTAAGAATTTTAAGGTAGGTTAAGAACAGGTAAGGCGATGGTCAAATCGAACCGCGGCGTTGTATAAATTTCTGAGTCAACTAGTCGAATGTGGCGCGATGTTAAAGCGTCAGTCGGCGTCGTCCTGTCGCCGCGGAAGCTGCCTGCACTTTATGCGCCACATAATGATCCTCCGAGCGAGCAGCATCCACAGAGCACTTGCCTCCGAGCGAGCAGCATCCACAGAGCACTTGTTTACGTCTCTCCCGCGCGCACCAACCATTTTTCCAGTTATAAAACTGCTTTGTAAACATATTTATAATTTGCTGTTGGAAAGTTTAGAATTCTAAACATCTTGGAGAATATTTTTGCACGAGTGTGTCTGAATGAAAAAACAAGAGTTCTTTTGAATGGCGGATATTTTTAACGCGGGATAACTCTATTGTGCCTTATTTTACCTTGAATATAGATATTGTACTTGTATTGTACTTATCAGTTTATTTTGTTAAGTTTGGTTGCCTATAGTTAAGGTTAGATATAAGTATGGATGTTTAGAGAGTATACTACGTTGTATCCGGTAACATATATGAAAAATTGTATACTCCGTTGTTAATTTTTTTTTTCAAAAATAAAAATATTACTAGGTGGTAGAGTTCTGCATTGTCACGCCCGGGTCTGGTACCACCGCCTTGTGGTCAGTCAAGTTGTCAGTGTCAGTGGTTCTCGCTGTCGTGTTCCGGTTTGGACAGTAAGGTAGCCGGTGGACTTTTACGTGTGGCATTGGATCTCGCCACAAGATAGCAACGCACCCTTAACATCTCTGGTGTATATAGGCGATGGTTGAATCTTTCCATCAGGAGACCCATTTGCTTGTTTGCTATCTTATGATAAAAAAAATCCTTAAATTAATAAGTGGGAAGGCGTGGGAACCTCATTGTTACTGACAATTAAATAAAATGATTTCGAATCTATTAGTCGTCACAGAACATTCCTCCATGTTGGTCCAGGATCCCTTTGAATAATAGACCATGGGACGTTGGCAGGTCGTAAGAGGTGAACGATTGGCTATTAGAGACACTACCATCGTGGCTATTTGTAAAGTTCCGCATTATCTCGCTCGAATCTGGTTTCACCGTTTTACCTAGATTCCAGTCGCAATAGCGTCAGTACTTAAAAATGAAAGTACAAGTACATTTTTAATTACGTCTAACTGTAATGAAATTTCGCCAAGTGCCGATGACGGAGAATCTATACATATAATAAAATCGTAGGAGAGTCAAAACTGTACGTTGACTATTTTTTTTAAAGAATACTTGGGGCGTAATCTATAATCGATATCAAAGCCAAAAATATAGTTTTTAGAATTTTTGTCTGTTTGTCTGTATGTATGTCCGGGGTAAACTGAAAAAGTACTGCATGTATTTACTTCAAATTTTTCATGAATATTACTAGCAGATCGGGTCAACATATAGGCTACATATTATCACGCTATCACCTACGGGGGAGGTGCTGTGTGGGGTAAACGAAGTCAGCGCGGACGAAGCCGTGGGCAACAGCTAGTATAGAATATAATGTCTCAGTACTTGTCAGTAAACTTATTATGGTATTAAGACCCACCACAAGAATAGCAACACACCATTAACATCCTTGGTGTCTATAAGTTATGGTTGTCTCTTTCCATCGGGCGAGCCAACTGCTTGTCTGTTGCTTGTTTGCTTTTTTATTACAAAAAAGTAGAATATTGTTAGAAATGAAATAAAGTCACCAAAGGTCCTGAAAATAAAGAAGATTATAGCAGCATAATTATCCGCCCTCCTCCACCACACTTTTCGAGCAAAACCAAAAGCACACAGTGTACCTATTTAACGCACGTTTTACATCGCAATCGAAGAATCTTCAGGAGAAACAATCACTGCTTCATTCAACATAAATAGAATCAATAAAAAATTATATATTTATTCCTAATCTGCCTATTATCAAATTATATGATTAAGTGCATATAACGAATTAGTATAATGGATCATAATATTCTGAACGTATGTATATTAAAGCCGTATTTGCTTCGATTTATATTTGCTTCGTAACGATATAGATACGTCGTTACGAAGCATATATAATGACTCGAATGTCAATAAATACTCTTATTCACTACACTAGTCTTACTTGTAAAATTGTAGATGGTACTTATCTCTGGACATAGAAAACCGCAATAACCAGACCAACAGCTTTCATGTGTTTTAACCATTTTGCGCCGCTAACAGACTGAGAAGTATATGCTACATGTATATTTCTAAAAAAAGTCAGTCATAAGGAAGTTAGAAGTGCCAAATCAATGCTTAAATGAATATTTGATGTCAAATGTTTGTAACAAGCTATTAATTTATTTTACTGCTTCTCAAAAATCGACTTAACAACTGTACTAATTATTGTACACTCAAAAATACATAGCATTAGTATAGTACTATGTGCAAAAATGACTTATCATTCATTTCATGGTGGCTAAAAAGATTGGGAACTACTAACCCCTATCTATGTACACAAGCCGCGTCGCAAGAATGTCGCGTACTTCAGTGACGCTAATCCATATGTTTCCTCCCTATCTAAACTACTTAACATGGCTGAAGACGTCTTCACTGCAAAAATAATAACTCTTTGCTTTACTCAAAGTTTTCTCGAACTTTGTACCTTATCATCTGAACCTGACAGATTTATTATAGCATTTATTATAGCAACAAAACAGTAGGGCTACTCTTGAAAACCGATTTCAATTTTAAATGAATATTTAATGAAATATTAATGAAGTATTTCGTACTCTGGACAACTATATTCAATTATTGGATTCGGCGACAGCGTCACACGAATTTCAAAATTTTTTGGAACTGCTCATTATTGCTTTTATTCGTTATTTTGTTTAAAATGGTACTTGAAATGTTCACTTGTAACACTAGCTTGACGTGAAAGATGACATCTATTTCCAATAATTAGGTCTTTACTATACTGAATCAATGAGGGCAATATTCGTTTTAAGAGTACCGTTTTTTGACGATATTCGAAACATAATGTTTTTATCTATATTGGTTTAAGATTTATATTGTTTTCAAGAGTAGGCCTGCAGATTTCCACAACGACCTACCTAACGACTAATTCAAAAAAAAGATGAAGACAATACGATAATAGAGGATTATCGTAGCATATGGAGAGCATTTCCTGCAGCTGAGTGCATATGTTTGAGGTATATGTGACGGAGATTAGCTCATCACACAAATGGTGTTTGCGGTGCGTCCACCTCGAGGGCTTTATCCACAGTCCTCGCCGCCTTGTGTAATGGGGTTTGGTGTTTGTCGTGTGATCACACTCAGCGACTAATTAATATTCAGTATACTAATGTAATGAAGCTGTAGGAATTTTCAAACGACTTCCCAAATAATAGTAATTAAACAAAAAATCGCTAAGTATGTGACACAAATGGTCAAATCCTTTATTTTTGTTGACATAATTATTTCATTGACATTTTATATTTTACATATTTTTATCCATAGTTCTTGCTAAATTTGTGCAATAATTGTAAATTTAAAAAAATCCCACATCTTAAGGGAGAATCATTTGGGCTGACAATACTGTCGAATGATATGTATGTTTATCCTCTTACAAACAATATTTATTTTGTTAAACAATATTTATATTACAACAGTCAATAATAATCAATTTAAGTGTATTACATCCTGAAGATGCTTAAAAAGTGAAACCGGTCGAGTGACATACAAAAATAAAAGTTTTAATGTAAAATGTGTTCGCTTCGCTTGATAAAAGGGTAAAAGATTTATTAATTTAAACAACAACTGACGGAATATTGCATTATATTAAATACAAAATACACGACTGGTGACACTTTATTGTATGTTACGACACTTCACTTCTCAGTTTCATAAAAACGAATGCTTTGAAACATATCTGTCAGGCCTTTTATAATATTTTATTCCAACAGTTTATTGACTTTATAATTACCTTAATCAAATAGTTGACTTTATCAGCTCAAAAATCATATTAATTTTAAATATGTTAAATAATTAACAATACTTAATATTTCATTAGATATTTTAAGAATAAGTAAAAATTAATACTTCATCGTTATTTTGACATAACAGTTTAGAAATTGATGGCGGCATATACTCATTTTAAATATGTTTGTGTAAAATATTGACAACAAATGAAAGTACAAGTGCTACAACAATTGTGTTACAATCAAATCCTTTGATCGCGTTGACTTATAATTTTGATTTTTTCTTGACTGAGAGGGACCGTATACCCGAGTATTTGATATTTTTTATAACATAAGATAGCAAACAAGCAGATGGGTCTCCTCATGGAAAGAGTCAACCATCGCCTATAGACAACAAAGATGTTAATAGTGCGTTGCTACCTTGCGGCGTGGTCTAATGCCACATGCATAAGTTTACCGGCTACTTTACCCTCTAAATCGGAACACGACAGTAACAAGCACTGACGCTATTGCGGCAGGAATAGGTGGTACCAGACCCGAGCGAGACAATGCAGAACTCTACCACCTTGTAGCCACGATGGTAGTGACTCGCATAGACAATCGGTCGTCTTTTACGACCTGACTGGCAGAACGGGAGTTGGTTTATTCTTCAAAAGAGCCAGGGACCAACACGGAGAAAGGAGTTTTTGATTCCGTTTATTCCTCATGAGGTACGGAACCCTAAAAACAATGAAAATTTAAATTATTAATTATACAAACAGAAATACCTCCACATTAGGAATCAAACCCTAGCCTCATTGATTTGAGACAACTCTCGGGCTATCTCCTATCCAATAAAAGAAGAATTATCAAAATCGGATTACTCTGTAAATCATTATGCGTTGCGTGTGCGTGCGTGTTATGCGTCATACATTAAAATCAGTGATTGAAAAATCAAATATCCCTTGTTTACATACCCTTTGGGTAGGATTAAAAAATGCTCGTCCCATTTAATTTATGTGACTGACTGATGTATCAACGCACAGGTTAAGGCTAGAAACTTGAAATTTCGCACAGATATTTTCTTACGATGTAGGCATTCACTAAGGAAGGATTTTTCAATATTCAACTCCGAAGGGGGTGAAATAGGGGATAAAAATTTGAATTAAGTACAAAAAAATAATGAATTACGTATTGAAGCGTCTTTCAAAATTCGATCTCTAAAAGGGTAAAATAAGGAAAGTAGCTTATAAAGAAAGGTTAAATAAGTTCTAAAGTATATATGCGCGAGCGAAGCCGCGGGTAACAGCTAACTCGTTTATAATGCACTTGTACTTTTCACTTGTACTTTTACTCTAAGTATAGAACTTAGAAAAATGATTGGTCTCGCGCGAGAACAATCATTTTATCTATGGTATAGACAAAATTATTTTAAACTAATCGAATGATTTCGTTTTTCAAATCAGTATTGAAGATGCTGAAAGAAGATTACGTCCTGAAGATGCTGAAAGAAGATTACGTCCTGAAGATGCTTTAAAAAGTGAAACGGCGATCAGTTTAAAATAATTTTGTGACGTAAAGTAAGACTTATTCATGTGACATTAACATCCCGCGACACGAATGACAACGCACCATTAACATTTTTGGTGTCTATAGGCGATGATTTTTCTTTCCATCAGGACAGCTATCTGTTTGTTTGCAATATTATGATATAAAAAACTCCATCATTATTATACTCATCTGCAAAAATCTTGTTTTATTTGGGATTATACACTTTCCGTTTAATTTTATAAATTTTAATGAAGATTTGTTTTATAATTTCAGAGATACAGGAGGTCAAATCTGTTATAGCAGCAGCATGTATTTCTATGTATGTATTAATATTTAGTATCCTTGAATTATATCCTTGAATTATCGAACTTCTAGACGCAGGCAGAAGTTCCATCCGTACGACCATTCTATCCGTAGATATTATAAAAAATCGAAGAAAATAGTTTGATAACCCTTTTTAGTATGAGTCACCAAGGTTTGAAACAAACTATCTGAGTCTATTTTTCCTCACAAATACAGTTCTTGAACCTTTTGGAGTAGAATAGGTTTCTTATGGATGGGCTTGTAGCAACTGTGTCTTTATCGACACTTTCGGTCGATGTATATCGGTGTACAGGTAACTGGTATGGCTCCATTAGGAACACCATCTGCTTGTTTGATGTCCTATCATAATTAACAAGTGAAGCAAAAATTTTGTCTTCCTCATAACATTTCAGGAACGGAGTATTAAATTGGCACATTCAAAGTTTATGGAGTGAAAATGCAGGAAGCTAATAGTTTTATACAATACTGGCTGTGCCCGCGACTTCATCCGCGTGTTATAAAAAAATTAAAAGTAGCCTAAGTTACTTTGTATTATCAAGCTTTAAACAATGCATACAGTCTCGGGATTTTACCCGCATAGTTCCCATTCCCATAAGATTTTCGAGATAAAAACTATTCTATGTCCTCTCTCGGGTCTCAAACTCTCTTTGTATCAATTTTCATTCAAATCGGTTCGGTGGTTTAGGCGTGAATAAGACAGACAGACAGAGTTACTTTCGCATTTATAATATTAATATGGATGGATTATTAGAAATATTTTAATAAATATAAACATTACACACACTACTATTCATGTAGTATACTTGATAATATATGTATATATGTTAACGGAAATGTATGTAATCCGTTATTGTATACAATTCCTAGGAGATGTATGTAATTCATAAAATCGCCCGGAAATGTGTGAATGAATCATATTGGACACATTCCTAGGAAATCTATACATTTCCTAAATAGCAAGCGGAAATGTAGAAAATTTAAGATATCAATGGCGTGAGGGGAGGGTATTGCATCATCCGATCAGGCGATCTCGCTACCAATTGATACTTCTGTACGATTTGTAGTTCCAGAGGTCGATAGAGGACGTGGTGATGCCCGAAATATTATAGGTGTAGTTTTGGATAGGAACGATGATGAGCTCTATCAAATTGGTACCAAGAACGGAATCTTAAAACAATTATAGTCTCGATCTCAGATTAATGTATCTCCAAGAGGTCTTCTCGATGCAGAGGATATACCGGATGTAATGTCAAGTGCCTTAATATAAATTAATATTCTCATTTTAATAAAACAACGTGTTTTATTTCATAAAACACGTTGTTTTATTAAAAAAGCAATCTTTTTATACATTTCCTAATACGATATTGGAATTATATACAATTCCTAGGATATGTTTACGTTTCCTAGGATATGTATGTATTAAATAATTTTTAAAACAATATTTTACACATTGCCTAAATAGTTTCGGAATTTTATACATTTCCTAGGACATTTATACAATTCCTAGATTTCATACATTTCCGGTAACATATTATACATATCGTCGTCCCCCGCGAATATCCCAGTAATAAGTTATTACTGAGTTTTTCGTGTTGTTTTTTAGCATTAAGAGGTCATTTTAATACTTATTTATTTAATACTTTATTGTACACAATAGAACAACACACAAAATTACAGCAAGCAGTATTTTTAAAAAGGTACAAAAGGTGAGCTTATCTCTAAAAAAGAGATTTCTTACAGCCAACCCGGTAAAGTGAAATACTTGACCATTAATATAAGTCGAAGTGTACAATATACTAAAAATATTTAAACACATCTATTAATGAAACCTAAAGTACTTCAGCAATATAAAGACAGGCACTTAAATTATTTACAGCGTTAGGTATCTACTAGAAATTAAAACAAAAAAATATATATAACTACTGTGAAACATTAAATGATATTAACCTCTTGAGATGAGTACGTGTTGCTCAAAAAAATACGAACTCGTAAGATCCATTTAAAAATAAGAAAAAAAAAACAAATTACAAATTATATTAATGTGGAATAGACAAATAATGATTCCTTAGATTGTGTTTAAAAGAATTTATAGATTGACTCATGCGAACTTGAAGTGGTAATGAATTCCAAAGCCTTATTGCCTGAATCGTAAAAGAGTTAGAGAAAAAACTGGAATTATGAGATGGAAAACGGAGAAGATTGCTGACATTAGTCCTACAAGTAGAATCAGGAGGGTGTAAATAGTTAAACGAATCACCGCCCCGTTGGTCGAGTGGTTAGCAACCCTGACTACGTGATCGACGGGGCTCGGGTTCGATCCCCGACGGGGACAAGCATTTGTGTGATGAGCATAAATGTTTGTATTTCCGGGTTTGGGTGTTTATTAAATATATTCTTGTATTTATATATGTATTTCTATGTATTAGTATCGTTGACTAACACCCATAACACAAGCAAATAATTTGCTTACTTTGGGGTTAGATCAGTAAGTGTAATTTGTCCCGTGAATATTTATTTATTATTATTTAATCACGTAAATAAGCGGGAGAAGAAGGGTTAAATAAAATGTTATAGAGTAAGCAAAGGATATGAGTGTTCCTACGCAAACGTATCGGAAGCCACTTAAGTTGGGTTCTAAACTTGGATATGTGGTCAAACTTTCGAAGACCAAATATATAACGAATACAGGTGTTTTGTAGCCTTTCGAGCTTATCTACAAGCACTTCCGTAACATCCAAGAAACATGAATCAGCATAATCTATTATCGGTAAAATAAGCGTTTGCATCAAGGAAATTTTAGTTTTTAGGGGTAGAAAATTTTGGAGGCGCTTTAAAGAGTGAAGTGCGTAGTATACTCTTTTACTGATCTGATTTATATGTAAATCCCAAGATAAATCCGCAGCTATAGTAACCCCTAGATATTTAACAGAAGAAGCAAATGGAATTGGGGTCCCAAGGTAAACTACTGGTGGAATATGCAAATCTGAAAGCACTTTGCACATATACCGGCTACCAACTATTATAGCCTGGGATTTCTGTGCATTCAGCTGTAAGCCAAAGGCCTTGGCCCAAGCAGCAATTTTGCTAAGGTCATTATTAATTAGGTTTATAGTGTTAGCTACATCCATGATACAAGAGCGACGATAAATTTGGAGGTCATCCGCGTATAAATGAAAGTTAGATGAAATAATCTCAGTTATCTTATTAATGAATACAGAAAATAATAGGGGTGAAAGGACGCCTCCTTGCGGTACACCAGTACTAAGGTAAGTCCAATCTGAGAATGAATCATTATAACTAATTCTTTGGGAACGTCCACGAAGATAGGAGTCAAACCAACTTTGGGCAGAAGAAGAGCAATTAAGTGAACGAAGTATACCGAGTAAGACGTCCCAATCAACACAGTTAAAAGCGTTGCTAAAATCAAGAAAAACAATCACAGTAACGTGCTTATCATCCATAGCAAGGCGAATATCATCTGTAACTCTCACCAAAGTAGTAACCGTACTATGACCAGGACGAAAACCAGATTGCAAGGGATGAAGTATTCTGTTAGTACGCAGATAATCAGCCAACTGAGAGTGCGAGTTAAATTGGGTTGAATGCCATTTGAATTTGACCATTTGAAATTTGATCGAATTGATCATCGTTTCCAAAATATACAGTTTTTCAAAAATCAATATACTGGCATTTTTATCCAAATAGACTGCAAGTATGATTATTTCGTTGCTTCATTCATGTTTTCTTGCTGTTTTTTATGACTTAGCAATTGAGACATTTCAATATTTCTTCGAACTGAAAAAATCTATGCTTATAGTTTTTACTCTTTTAAGCTTAAAATACCTTAATTTAGCGGGAAGTTTCAGGTAAACCATTTACAGATTTTTCACAATACGATTATTGTGAAACAGTACAAGTGTATTAATTGATTAATATTGTATTGAGATCAATTTCCAATCTTAGCCCGAGGGGAAAAAGATAAAAAAGGTATATTTATGCCCGTATCCCTGAAAAAGTAGGCAGAGGTACAACGTGTGCATCCTCGATTAGCCGAAGATACGTCTTAGTCCCACAACGTGATAGATGACCAGCCTATCACCAACCGGGCACTTTTCCAATCCCGGGTAACGTTGTTTTTATTAGAAAATTGAAAAAACACATTTTTGATTTGTCTGACTCGGGAATCGAACCCCGAGGGTTTCTCTGAGAGAAAAATTCGAAAAATTTATTCGCTGAGTTTCTACCGTCAATTCTTCGTGCTTGCGGTAAGTCCAAATTAATCCTAAAAATATTGAAGGTTAATTAAATAAAATATTTTTTGATTTCGAAAATCGATATAAAACCAGGAATTCCCCATTTTAGAAAAAACTATTAATCTTAGCGAAATGTTAAAAATGTGTTTTTCTTTATAAGATCAACTTTCATTATTAATACCGATTTTTCCTTGAAAATTCTTTTACATGAAAGCTACCATAAAAAATGATTTCTTTCAATATTAGGCTTTAAGAGCGAAGTGGTGGTGTGAGATGGATCTTGAGTTGCTTTGACATATTATAGATAGACCGTACTATATTATAGGTAGATCAAAAATATGGTGTAAAATTTTAGTATATAACCTTTATATTTGCTCAGTGTCGATAACATTGATAATAATTAAAATCATGTTTTTAATAAATCAAAAAAATTTTAACGAGTTTTTCTTGTAAATACTAAAAAATATTGTCTTGTAAACATGCTTTTTTATTTTGGTTTTATTTTCCTGTGCCTGAAGACGCCTTTGATGGGAATGTTTGATGGGAATGGGAACTGTTTGGATAAAAGTACGCTGGATTTTTTTAGGTTAGATAATTATAAACATTAAAAGATGTAATTCTCATAAAAATACTTTCCTAACAATATTACTAGGTAGTATAACTTTGCGAGCCCTTACAAAGCTCTGCTTTTTGCTAGTTTATATTCTCCATTGACGAAAAACATATCAAACTTTTGTTAGTAAGTGTATTTTGCCTCTATATGAAGATAGCTTTAAAAAATTGCTATTTTTTGAGATACAAAACTATTCGAAATTCGTAATTTTCTATTACCGGAATATTCGCGGGGGACGTCGATATATACTTGATAATATACTATTGTTTATTGCTAAGATCTCTCGTCAAACTTAAAAGATAATCTATTATTTAGTCTATGATTAAACGGAGTTATAGAATTGTGATCGAATTTCGAGCAGAGGACGATAACTACAAATTTTAAACAATAAAAAAAGCCGTTAAAATATACAATTCATATCACAACTTCTGACATTTAAACTTTGTAAACTTTTGCCGAAGTTGTTGGTTCTTTTCTTATATCGCAGATCCGAGTAATTATTAGTTAGTTAAGTGCGACTTAAGCTAATGACTTTCTCTTGCTCCTTTCTTACACGATCCCTGCTCAACTTTAACTTTCATGTTAAGTAAGCCTCGTTAGTTACCGTGAAGTTGAAGAAGTGAAGAGTTATGCTCCGTTAAACTTAACGGGGTTATCAATTATTCATATGTAGCGGGGAATGAGAATACGTCTAGATTATATAGCGGAAGTTGCTTTCTTACTTGTAAAGCCATGCAAGATATTGAGAGAAGAATAGGAGGATGAGATTGAATTTTATAGACATACTAGCTGTGCCTGCGACTTTGTTCGCGTGGAAAAAAATCTAAAATAAAAACCCGCATAGTTCCCGTTCCCGTAGGATTTCCGGGATAAGAACAATCCTATGTCCTTTCTTGGGTCTTAAACTTTTATCCAAATCGGTTCAGCGGTTTAGCCGTGAAAGCGTAACAGACAGACAGACAGACAGAGTTACTTTCGCATTTATAATATTAGCATGGATTAGACCATCAACAAAACGTCTGTTAATTGTAGATGGTTGGTCCTGGGTTTCTTTGAAGAATAGGCCAACTTCCGTTCCGCGAGGCAGGTCGTAAAAGGCGACCGATTGGCCATACGAGTCACTACCATCGTGGCTACTAGGTGGTAGAGTTCTGCATTGTCTCGCCCGGGTCTGGTACCACCGCCTTACCTATTCCTGCCGCAATAGCGTCAGTACTTGTCACTGTCGTGTTCCGGTTTGGAGGATAAGGTAGGTAAACTTATGCACGTGGTATTAGACCTCGCCAAAAGATAGCAACGCACCACACCATAGTTGACAGTCAACAACACTTTTGTTCAAATTATTTATAGCCATAATCCAAAAACTTTTTAGGTTTGAGTCCTCGGTAGGCCAGTTCTATGATCAAACTAATATGGAGTCGTACTTTTATATAGTAGATGAATGAATTACAACACATTTTTTTTGTAAAAACGTTTAGTAAACGGAATATAAAACTTGCGTAAAAATGGTAAAATCGAACAACGTATCCTGTGTCTAAGCCAGCCATACTCAACCTTTTTTTTATCAGAGCCAACAGCCAAGCTAACTTTTCAGTCATGGGGTCCCGGGCCGCAAGCGAGAAATTATTGGATCATATATAAAACGTAAATCAAAGGTAACGATGTATTTACTTTATTGATGAGAAGATTGAAAAAAAAACTGTATTTCAGTGCGATATTTGATACTGTGAACACTTTTTTCACAATTTTATCAAGATCTGTCTTCTTGCTACATGCTTCTCTTATTACATCATCCAGATGAGAATCTTTGAGTTTATTTCCGTTTAGATTCTTTGTATACTTCATTTTAGAAAACGAAGATTCGCATACATACGTAGACCCAAAGAATGTTAGTAAGATTTAAGCACATTTTTGTACGTTTTTATATTTTTGGGGAACTATGTTCAGAAACTCAACATATTCTATGTTCTGTGACCACTAGGTTTGTGTCGTTTTTAAAGTCAATAAATTACCATAGCCTACAATAACAGGCTGCGTTCAATTTTTGTTTTGAATCACTCGTTCCCAGATATGTATTTAAAATAGAACGTAGCATAGAAACTTCAAGTGGGCCAATCAATAAGGCCCAGCGGGCCGCAGGTTGAGTATAGCTGGTCTAAGCTAATGAGCCTTTGTATTAACTTTTTTGTGTACGGTCTAAATATATTTCGTAGATGTTATATCAATTAAGTTTATACCATCTCCGGCATTCTGTAAATAGATTGTAAAGCAAACAGTGAAATTTATATACTACTAGCTATGATACCCGGCTTCGCTCGAGAGTTGATATGAAATTACGTGGTAGTTGAAATACTATATATATAATAACAAATGTAATTTAAGACTTTATTGAAATTGGAATTTTAAATTTCACGCCATTACTACACATGCTGCAATTGTTCGCAGCGCCTTTCGAAATGCAACCCAAATAATCGTTGTTCTGGATAAGTTCAAATACTCGACAACAGATGGCGCCACTACACTTAATTTCTAAGTTGGAGGGTTGGAAAAGCCCTTATATCTTTAAAAACACGCTCTTTAGGTTAAAACGGGATAAAGGGCTATCACACTACATAAGTCCCTTTATCGTGCCGGAACTCCTTTTTAAGTTTTATCGGCACGCACATTTTATCAACTTAGTTTTATTATATATAATGATAAAAAGTATCATCACGTCCAGTGACATCAGCCTTGCGGATAAACAGAAAAACCCGATCATCTCCAGACTTTCTGGTTACCATGATTCACCAGTTTGTCAGTTGACGACCGGGACCGACTACTTTGCTCATTCAAGGCATGCGAGCTGTTGCTGAGATTTTGATTTTTTTTTTGAGAAAAACCTCAAAAAATCTTCGGTGACACTTTAGCTGGTGAATTGATACCGGGACCTCATAATCTGAACCCAATAGATTAACCCCTAGGCCACAAAGCAGTCGCAATTTGAAACTATGATGATAATAAACCCAAATTTAACATTTACACGCTACAAAACGAGCAAAATGGGATTAAAGAGCGACATATTTTTAAATAGGATTTAATTATGTGCCCTATTTTATAGAAATAAAGAAATAATTATCTACTAGCTGTAACCGCGACTTCGCTCGAGTGAGAAAAAACATTCATACGTTAACATTAACTATATTATTTTTGTTTTTATAGCACTCACCTTGTGCTTGGAAAACTTAAAAAGCTTTAAAAACAATAAAGAAAAATGTTGACACGCGAGACTCGAACCCACGACCATCTCTCTGCCCTCTCTGCCACTGAGTTAGTTGTATCAACCACGCTTGACAACTACTAGCCGGCCAGATGTGCGGCACATCTGTGTTATGACGTCATAATAAAATAGATAACGAATGGTATAAATAAGCGGGGACATCATGTTTTCGAGTCATTGTAATTCTATCGTTTGTTGAGGGCGTTACTCTGCCCAAAATTATATTGTGCGTGTAAAAGTGATCCAAGTGTTTTATTCGGCCAAACTGCTTCACGTTAATATTTCAGAAGTGGGATAGAATACGCCCGATCTAACTCTGACAGTTTTGAAAAACATAAACCGGAGTGAGTTTCGAGAAGTGATAAAAATTTTCTTTGAAAACGATCTGAAACGCATAGTAAGTAAGCAACGGCAATAGTGTCAAAAAAGCAACGACATGTTGATATGGATGGAATGATCCGGAATGAATATTTATGTAATTACGATTTAGTGGTTCTGTCAAAATGGAACTATGATGATTAACTATGTGAATAAATTGGAAAGTATGCTGCCAGCTGGTTTGCTCTCGGTACATCGCGACGTCAAAAAAGGTTAGTCGTATCCTACACATAACTTAAGATGTTACAAGCTTTTATTAAACTTGCAATATATAATCAAATCTATAAATCAAGCATATACATAATATGAAGTAGACGGCTGTGTGAACAAGTCTACATACATGACATAAAATGATATAAAGTAGATGGCTGTGTGAACAAGTCTACATAAATGACATAAAATTATATAAAAAAAGATGGCTGTGTGATCAAGTCTTAGACGGCTGTGTGATCAAGTCTATATACGTGATGTAAAATGATATAAAATAGACGGCTGTGTGACCAAGTCTATATACATGATATGTGATAATATAAAATAGACGGCTGTGTGATCAAGTCTATATATACATGATGTAAAGTAGATGGCTGTGTGATCAAGTCTACATATGTGATATAAAATAGACTGCTGTGTGATCAAGTCTACATATGTGATATAAAATAGACGGCTGTGTGATCAAGTCTACATATGTGATATAAAATCGACGGCTGTGTGAATAAGTCTACATATGTGATATAAAATAGACGGCTGTGTAATCAAGTCTATATACATAATATAAAGTAGATGACTGTGTGATTAAATCTACATACATAATATAAAGCAGATGGCTGTGTGACCAACTCTACATACATATAAAAGAGGAGGCTGCGTGATTAAGATAACCTGCATATAATTTAGACTGGTAAGTGCTTAATTGAACCTACATACATAAAAATTAGACTGCAGTGTGATCAAGTATACACATACATTAAGTAAATGGTTATTCGATCAAGATAACGTAGATACTTAAAAGTAAACAGTTGTGTGAATTAGTCTAAAATAAAGCTGTAAAGTAAATCTGTTTTCAGAGGTTACTAAAATTTAATTTTCAAGAATAAATACTTAAAATTAGATCTCTTAAATTCTAATAACAATGTTTTCAAATATTAAAGAATAATAACACTGTTTAAAGTAAAGTAAAAGTGAGACTGCCACAACTCGCACTATTTTAGATAACGTATCTGCTAATTTGTATAATAATACATTTACGATATTTGTTATTAGATCATCTTTTCTCTAATCACTAAGAAATTATTTTTAAGTTTGCAAATTTACATCATATAAACTACAACAGACCGTTTAAATTAAAAAAAAATAGTTGAACGCGTTAGTTTAAAAGTTCATACTACAATAGATTTATTATACTACCATGAATTACTATACCTTGAACAAACCGCACAGAAACTAAACATAAAAATGTGAACTGTGACTAATATTACTTCAAACACTACAGCAAACAATAAACCAAAATATTAAACCTACTACAGAAAAACTGGACAACTAAAAAAGTAAAAGTGAAGGGATAGTTAGCTAGTCATAATATATTTACAACACGGCACATTTTGATACACTTCTGAAAAATATTTTTCAGGTACCCTCGTTTGTACATTATATACTATTAAATTGTTGTTTCTCTTTAAGTGAATACTAATTTAATTCTTTTGGGAAATAAAGTCTTAATTAATTTAAACCATAGACAGACCTAATAATTATTGGGATAGCTTAAAAAGGCCAGTCCAAATGAATATATATATATTAAAGATGTAATTTGGAAAGAGTGAGTAAAATGTAAGGGTTACTAGAAATATTATGTACATGACCATGACCATAAAAATGGCGCATGACCTAATTAATAATGTAAACAAAATTAAAATTGATAAAGTGATATACAACAAACTTAACGAGTATTAGACCGCTAAATCTTTTATTGCATAGCATTACGGTTTTAGACTCAAGTCTAATACTTTATTAGCAGCGATTGATATGACTAACATCGATCAAAGACATGATTGTTTAGGTACATTCATAGATCTAATAAAAAAACCTTTTATATGGTAAGGCACTCAAAACTGTTACAATATAAGTAATATAGGAATTACAGGCAAATCACTCGAGATGTTTTCATCTTTTCTTAATAACCATCAACAAGTTGTATAGGTGCAAAACAAGTTACTTGCGGTATTCTGCACAACTTATTACTGGGACCATTCCTATTTCTTACATACATTAATTACACATACCTATTGAACTTTGCACACTCTATTCACGAAATTATATCATAAGCTCAAAAGAATTAAAACGAACTAAATAAATGGTTTCCATATAATCTAACACTTAAAGAAGAAAAAGTCATTTCTAATAGGTTCAAATGGGACTCTCAAGTTGACCAAATGACTTTACTTTATATTAAAGTATCAAATTATATTTTATACAACACTAGAAAGTAGAAACACATTTGCACCATATTACATGCTATCTACATTAAATTTGAGGTATTTAATAGAGGTATAAGCATCAGCCGCACAAGCACAATTTAATAGCTACAACCAGTACAAAATAAACTTGTAAGAACACTATTTCGTAAGAACTACCTAATGCCAACTAAAGAAATATACAAAAAAGTTTAATTACTAAACATCAAGCAACATTATATACGTAAAAGAGGTACATGCCTGGCTACTATAAAAATAAAAACAAAAATATACCTACATCCAACAGTAACATTTACACAAAGGCATTTTATATATAAACTGTGCAACAATAAAACTTAAAATTTGGTAACCCCGGACTAAATCATATAGCAATAAAAATATAATAACGTAGTTCTTTTAAGTCTGTGAAACGTGAATATAGGTAATATGTTAAGGTGTCTGTGTCGGCAGACATAATGTTATATTGTACAATAATTTTGTTAAAAGTACGATAATTTTTCGGCTCTGGTTCGATAATGGCTTTTCAGGGGTTTGCCAACACTGTAGGTTGTGTCCTCTTGTGGAATTCTTATATTCATATATTGACACGTGAAGGGAAAGCTTTGTACCCCTTTAAGTAAATTGTGTTAACGGTAGAGTATGAAATTTGGCACAGTTAAGGCTTACATATTGCTTACATATTTTTTAATGAGAAGCATTAGACATACATTAATGTAGATAAACATTACACACACTACATGTTACATACATGATAATAATATACACACATGTAATGGGTATTATTTCCTTTACGGCCAAAGTAAAAAGACCCTTCGTTCTAATATGTAATTTCATTATGTCATAAAACTTAATAAATTAAAAGTGTAATTTGTCCACAGATATTTATTTACTAGCTGATCGCCCCGGCTTCGCACGAGTGGTGTGCCCGAGAACGATGGGACGGGGTGGGATATATGGAAAAGATACAAATGTTTACCGTCATCGTTTTGTTCAAATATTTATTCATTTATTTAAATTTTTGCACATTTCCAGTTCAAAGGATGATTTAATGCTCTTTGGTATTCTCCACCAGTCAATCCCAAACAATAACGATAAAATTGGGGTACAAGCTGATAATTATAACAAATAATAACATGTAATATAAAAATATAAATATATATATGCATAGTTTATAATAAATACCATATGTATAATGTATACATAATATAAACTCAAACACTAATTTAATACATCATAATAAATTCTATTAGTCCCAAAAATTAAAATTAACAAAATGTAAAAGGTAAAAAAATATTAAAACAGAAAAATTAGTAAATATTCGAGATGACATAATATGTACTTAATACAATTTAAAACATGAATTGTGAGTTCCGTCTTAGTTCTCAAAATCAACATTCTAATTTCAAAATATAAGAAATCCTCCCCTATCTTTTGTCTAACTCATTCATTTACTCTTCATATTATGAGGTTAAAGATTAATATGATTTTTAAACATTTCCATTTACACAAACCTCTTAAAAACAACGAATTATATAATTTGATGTATTTATTCCAAGGTTATGCACGTTTAACCATTTCAGGGATTCATTTACATAAATCTGATTAGTTAGGCTTAGGGTAACTAAAATTAATAAGAATATAACTAATGCTACCGTGTATTTATTCTAAATATTGTTTAATAGAAATAAAGATCTTCGAACTGAAACACTTGATGTTTAATAACTAAATAGAGAAAATTTAACTGCCGTATATTGTTTCCATCCGCAGAACTTCGAGGCTGCTGCTGAAAATGAAGCCAGATCCGTGAGACACGGACTACGCAGGATGGCCGAGTGTTATCAACCGCGCTTGACAACTACTAGCCGGCCAGATGTGCGGCACATCTGTGTTATGACGTCATAATAAAATAGATAACGAATGGTATAAACAAGCGGGGACATCATGTTTTCGAGTCATTGTAATTCTATCGTTTGTTGAGGGCGTTACTCTGCCCAAAATTATATTGTGCGTGTAAAAGTGATCCAAGTGTTTTATTCGGCCAAACTGCTTCACGTTAATATTAGTGTCGACGGGCTCGACGTGGCGAAATTCTTCTTTGTTATATGATCGATTACGTCAATTGTACTGATCGGTAGATATACATACGTATAACTAGTTAAATGAGTTCATCGTTACTTATTTTTTGATCAGTACTTTCGTGATTTCTATTTATTTTTGTTTTTATAGCACTCACCCGTGCTTGGGAAACTTGAAAAACTTTAAAACAACAAAGAAAAATGTCGACACGCCAGTCTCGAACCCGCGACCATCTCTCTCAAGCCGGGACGCTCTGCCACTGAGCTAGTGTTGACGGGCTTGACGGGGTGAAATTCTTCTTGCTGCAAGCGCCGCGAACCCAATCATTTATCTATGACTATATTATGTTAATACGTGAAGGCAAAACTTTGGACACCTTTTTAAGACAATTTCGCGAACAGTGGAGTATGAAATTTAGCACAGTTAAAGTCTACATCACGGAGAACTGCAGACATTTAATATTTTTAAATATAATGCATTAGAAATAAATAAAATGATAAAAAATAAACATTACACACACTACATTCATGTGAAATACATATTAATATATACAAATGAATAATATTTTCTTCACAGCCAAAGTCTTTTTGTGAAACTTAAAAGAGACTATTGTTAAGTGTATGGTCGAATTTCGGCCACAAACGATCGCTAGAAATTGTAAAAGTCTATTTGTTTGTGATGATTTCAGGACAAGCCGCTGATTTTGATGAAATTCGGCATTCAGATAGTAGAAGATTCGAGTTCAAACATGGGGCACTTTGTTAAATTAATCCCTAAGAGACTTTTTAATATCATAAGATAGCAAAGAAGCAAATGATTCTCCCGATGGAAAGATTCAACCATCGTCTATAGACACCGAAGATGTTAAAGGTGCGTTGCTATCTCGTAGCGAGGGCTAATGCCACATGCATAAGTTTATCGTATACCTTACCTCCGAACAGAGAAATGACAGTGAAAATCACTGAAGTTATTGCAGCAAGAATAGGTAAAGCGGTGATACCAGACTCGGGCGAGACGATGCAGCACTAAGGTAAGGCGGTGGTACTGAATACCCAGGCGAGACGTTGTGGAACTCTACCGTCTAGTGACAACGATGGTAGTGACTCGCACAGCCAATCGGTTGCCTTTTATGGCGTGCCTGGTAGAACGGCAGTTGGTCTTTTCTTCAAAGGACTAACTAACATGGGAAATAAAAGTTTTTGTGAAGATCACGTCGATCGATGTTACTTAAGACACGGGCGAAGCTGCGAGTGTCAGTATTGCAATAAATGTGAAACACTGTTCTCCGTGTTGGTTCGGGCTCCTTTGAAGAATAGATCAATTGCCGTTCTGCAAGACAGGTCGTTAATGGTGATCGATTTGCTATATGTGTCACTACTGTCGCGACTACTAGGTCACGGTAATATTATATATACAGTATTCCAACTTCATACAAACGGACAAAACGTGAGCTATAACTAAGCGCCTCGATCTCGGTATTGCGCTCGGCATGCAGATAGTCGCGACTGTGCCGCAGTGAAAAACGGACGGTGTGTTGTTTTGTTAACAATAACTGCGCGATTTTTTTACTAAAAATGAACTAAGTACATATTTAATATGATGAGTGTAATTAAATCTACCAATCAAAAAACAACACGCATTTTAATTGAACACTTCCTATTCAATTCACAAAGTATTTTATTTGTTTATAAAGTATATTTACAATCACAAAATTAAATAGAAACACAAAGTAGGCAAATGTTATTAAAATGCTGGAGGCGAGCAACCCTATTGCATGTTTAGGTACCGCGCAGCTGTAGGCATTTATGTATTTTAAAAATAAGGCCGAGTTACAATACTGTATAGATTGTATTACCGTGAGTAGGTGGTAGAGTTTCGCACCGTCTCGTCTGGGTCTGGTGCCATCGCCTAACCTATTCCTACCTCAAAAGCGTCATTGCTTGTCATTGTCGTGTTTCGGGATTGAATGGTAAGGTAACTGGTACACTTATGTACGTGGCAATGCACCATTAATATCTTTGGTGAATAAGTATACGCAATGGTTTTTCTTTCTATTAAGATAACTATCAACTTGTTTGCTATCTTATAATATAATAAAAACAATATAATATAACATTAATGTGAACTACCTCACCAAGTATCATTTGAGATAACGTAAAGTGTCAGCTCTCTCTAGATACAATAAGATGTCTTCATAAATAGTGCGAGCTACTCCAATAGCGGGAACAGGTGACAGCGAGACGACCCTATCTTCCTTAACTAATGGTGTAACTAGGTTAAGATACGATGTATCACACTGCATAGATGCATGTTTGAATTAAATAAACGCGGTAAAGCTGCCACAACTGACTTCAAATCTCCTGTACTTCTGGAAGCCTAGATCAGAACATTTTTTAAAACATTAGATAGCAAACAAGCAAATGAATCTCCTAATGGAAAGAGTCAACCATCGTCTATAGACTAGTCATGGAAATTATCGTTAAATTAGATTAATATAAATAATATAAATCCAGATTGGTTCTGATAATTTTACACACTAATTTTTAAAACAAGCAGAATCGGAGGTCCGCGTTGAGGAGGCGAGCAAAAAAAAAAGTTTTCTATCACAATATCGATAATATTTATGTATTCATTTGTTTCCACGTCATCTTACTTTATAATCTTATGAACTACGACTAAACAACATATTTATATCCTTACTAGCTGTTGCCCGCAACTTTGTCCGCGCGGACTTCGTTTACTCCGCACAGCTCCTCCCCCGTAGGTGATAGCGTGATAATACGTAGCCTCCTAGGTATAATGTTGACCCGACCTGACAGTAATATTCATGCAAAATTTGAAGTAAATCCATGCAGTACTTTTTGAGTTTATCCCAGACATACATACAGACAAACAGACAGAAATTCTAAAAACTATATTTTTGGCTTCTATATCGATTGTAGATCACGCCCAAAGTATTCTTTTAAAAAAATATTCAATGTACAGTTTTGACTTTCCTACGATTTTATTATATGTATAGATTTACTTTTGTTTTTGCACAGAGAGATGGCTCCTTTACATATTTTGCATTCCAGAGCCATCGACAAGGAATTACAATAGGTACGTTTATACGAAAATGTACTGGTATTGTTAACTAAACACATAAAATCGTTTACATACAATATTTAATTCGATGATCAATACAAATATTCTCATTGGCACTGGTTCATTTTGCTACGAAAGATCATAGGACTTTTACAAAATAATTCTAGATTGAGAAAGTCATAGTAATTTATTATTTAAAAGGTAAACTAATTAGGTTATGAACACGAAGAATGAATAACTATTTACAATATTAAGGAGGTACAGGTAAGTTACGAATCTAAATCTTTATCAAATTTTATTAAAATAATAACTGAAAAATTATTTAATATTTACACGACACAAAAACAATACAGTACCTACTTTCAGCATCGAACTTGTAGAAAAAAAATTTCATTATTCGCTAAGTAAAATAAATTCAAATTTGTCATTAATAGTTATTTAGAAAATCTTGCGAATTCTGAATGTAAATAAATATTAGTAATTTATAGCACCTGAAAATTAAGCCTTGTGGTGCCTGTATTAAGATAGATTTTTTAGTTTCCCCGACACGTCAAATATCAAACGCCTGCAGAATGATACGTATCCACTATTAACGAATATTTTATAGCTCGCAGTATTTAGCAGTGTACTGTTATTTTTATTAGCAGTATTTTTAGTACATTGTTACTCAGTAGTTTTAGTGATATTTCAAATTGATATTTTTAGTGATATTTTTAACTGATACTTTTAATGATAGTTTTTAGAGGCGATAAAAATAACTTTTAATAGTATTTGATAATATAAATAGCGGTTATTATTTAGTAAAAAATCAACATGTTAATTTGTTAAATGATCCATGCCTACTATAGATACCAAAGATGTCAATGGTGCGTTCTATCTATCTTATCTATCTATCTTGTGTCGAAGTCTAATGTCACGTGCCTAAGTTTACCGGCAACCTCGCTCTCTAAACTGGAATACGGCAGCGACAAGTCCAGACGCTATTGCGGCAGGAATAGGTAAGGTGATGGTACCGGACCCGGACGAGACAATGCAGAACTCTACCACCTAGTAGCCACGATGGTAGTGACTCGTATAGCTAATCGGTCGCCTTTTACGACCTGCCAACAGCAGTTGGCCTATTCTTTAGAGGAGCCCGGAAGCAACATGGGGAAAATAAAAATGTTCCTGGCACCACGGTCTGCTATTATGTGTGCAGGTGTTGAAGTCTACATATAAGTAAACTAAACAAACGCTTATCCGGATTCCTTTAGGCTACGTCCGCACAGGCAGGCGGCTTGCTTAGCACCTAGAGCCTAGCGGACAATCTACCGAGTAGCTTTGTAAAACGAACGTTTTAAAATGTTTGCGACCATCCGCACTATTTACTAGGTGGTAGAGTTCTGCATTGTCTCGCCCGGGTTTGGTACCACCGCCTTACCTAGTCCTGTCGCAATAGCGTCAGTGTTAGTCACTCTCGTGTTCCGGTTTGGAGGGTAAGGTAGCCGGTAAACATTCATGTGGCATTAGACCTCGCCATAAGAAAGCAACGCACCATTAACACCTTTGGTGTCTATAGGCGATGGTTGACTCTTTCCATCAGGAGACCCATCAGCTTGTTTGCTATCTTATGATATAAAAAAACTTCGACATGTCGCCAAGTAATTAGCTAGGCGCTAAGCGCGGTGTGCGGTTGGTCGCGAACATCCTAGAACATTCGTTTTACTCGCTAGGCCCTAGACACTTAGCTAGTCGCCTGTCTGTGCAGATATAGCCTTATCGATCCGTCATTCGTAACAGTAACTATTAGCAACCAAAAGCTATATAGAAATAAATTAATAAAGTGACCGAAAGTGATACGTCAGGCTACATACGTCGCTCTGTGGTCTAGTGATCCGGTGTCTGTGCTGTCCACATAAGGGCCCAGATTTGATTTCTACATAAGGTATATTTAAAATATATTTTTTTCAGTTTTTTAATAAAAACAATGTTGCCCGGGATTGGATAAGTGCTCGGTTGGCAATAGGCTTGCCATCTATCACAATGTGGGACTAAGTATCTTCGGTCAATCGTGGGTGCACTGGTTGCGCCTCTGCCTACCTCTTTGGGGATACGGGCGTGAAAGTATTTCAGGCTACATATAACATTAGTCACTCAATAAATATTGCGAGAATTTGATTGGAAAGAATAAATTCATCCATTAAATTGATCCTCAGATTTTCACCTAAAAATTGTAAAGAATCTTCAGATTTTTTGGGTGGTGTTAGGGTAACATAAAGAGAGGACTGTCAAAACTATTTGTCCCAGCTCTTCGATCAGAAGTCCGACGATTCCGAAGTTGTAGAAAAAACTTAGATATATCCGATTTGCAAAGTCAATATTTGCTAGCGTAATATTATGATCATGCGTAATTATTTTATAAACATTGTAAAATACATTTTTAAAGTATTTGCTTAATTCACGAGCGTGTTTCTAGATTTTGCTATCAATTGGGGAATTAAAAAAAAATAATATATTTTACAGATTCAGGCATTACCTTGTGGAAATCCATAATTCAAAGTCAAAATTAAGATATTTCATCCACGTCAGTAGCAAAGGCAGTAACATAGAAATTATCATTATTAATGCATCGCCCACCATAAAGAGAAAGGCTATATCTTCATTCTAGGAACGGTACTTATTTCAAATGCATCACAGCAGTTTCATATATAAGATTTCGCGAAAATTTTCAAATTAAATATTTTATTTACGTCTTTGAATATCAGCTCTATTTTTATGTGTAGAAATATTTCTTTTTATTAAATGTAAATTAATTTATAATTTCATTTTTCGAAATATTTCGATTTTATATATAGTTAATGATTTTAATAAGCTTGATGATGCTTGTGTGAGCGAAACCTTAATGTTAATTATAAGTAATTGAAAGTGAAATAGCATAAGTGTATTTATTGATAACTATTACATGCAAAACATTGATATAAAAAACCCAAGATGCACAGTCCGTGTCTCAAAAACGTCCTCTAAAAATGAGCGCACAATTTTAAATTGTTTTCAAATAGAATTACGTCGATCGCGACACTGTCAATTTTATAACTTTTTGTATATTTCTTTAAAAAACAACCATAAAACTTGCGCTTAAGGTTGGATATGCAAAAACATATATTTTTGCCATATCTATAACTACTTATGTAAAATTAGGGACAGTTTTGAGTGTTAGTTTTGTTCGAGACTGTGCATCTTGGTTTTTTTATATCAATGATGCAAAAGCTTTTTTCTGACCTTATATATTTAATTTAAAACAATATTGGGTTCTAACTAAACAATAAATGCTATACAATAGTTTGCTTTATTGAGTGCATCTAGATTAGCAGTGTTCCAGCTTCATACTTTCTGTAGTATATTAAATTTCCTTTCATAATATAGTATCTCAAATATTTTATCTCAAGATTACGGTCTTTTGTTCTCGGAAGACAGCATTCCCAGTATATAACATAATAAATGTAGTTTCAATAACATCTGCGAACAAGATAGGGCGAAAGCAACCCTGTCATAGGCTACGTCTGCAGTTAAGGCGAAGACGACACGATGTTATAGCTATTAAATCCTGTCTTGTTTATCCCAACTAATATTATAAATGCGAGAATTGTTTATTCGTTACGCTTTCACGACTAAAAAGATATGTATAGGTATAGATATTTTTTATTATTATTTCGTTGTATTGAATACAGTTGTTCAATTTGAACTGTCAAACATTGAAACAGCCTACCTCATACTTTTGAGCATACTCATACATTTTGAGTAGTTTTGATTATGGGATTTTTAAGATGAAGATCAACAAATTCCTTAGAAACCGGCATCGCATTGGCAATTAACCCTTTGTGTTGTAAATATCCATGGGCAGTGGACGCTGTTTTTCATGAAGTGGTTCACTCGCTCGTATGCCTGTAAATACGATAAAAAAAGAATATTGTGATTGTCACTCAGCTTGCTTATTTTATTCGTTGCAATAATCATTTAGCTTGGAGGGTAAGATATCTGTTACACACCGTGGAAAAATTAATTTTATATTTGTATATGATGAAAGCCAATAAGTACGAATCGTCTTTCATCATCAAAATTTCTCCACGTTTATTGCTATCTATTGTTAAAAAAATAAGGACAAAAAATAATGAAAATCAGAATTAATGTAATTTAAATTTAATTTAGTCGGCATTTTATAATAATAATAATACGTTTATTTTCTCAAAACCAAGATTTACATGTTTTTGTACATATCAAAAATTTATAATAAAATCTATACTAAAGTGCTTACATACAAATGGGTGTACAATTGGCGCGCAGAACCTACACTAAGTGTTAAACTTGTGTCGTAAGATCTGCTAACCCTTCCTATTAAACATGATAATTTTATGTGAGCAATTAGTCTTCTAATTTTAACATTCTTTCTAATCAATATTACTATATCTATATTACAAAGAATAAACGTGTGGTATTTTGTAAGGTGTGTGTATGTGTGTGTGTGTGTATGTGTGTGTGTATGTGTGTGTGTGTGTGTGTGTATGTGTGTGTGTGTGTGTGTGTGTGTGTGTGTGTGGGTATGTGAGGGTATATGTATGTGTACGTATGTGTGCTTGTATATACATGTACGTAAGTGTTTTGTGTATGTCATTTTTATGAATATTGTGTTAGGAATAGATTATTTTAAAGAATTTTTCCGTGTCATCGGGGCTTAGACTTTTTATCCAGTTCTTAATTGTGTATTTAAGCTCTGAATTGTTTTTTGTATTCAAATTTGTGAGAATTTTATTTGTTTTATTATAGAGATAAGGCCCTAGAAATAATGCATGACGATGTGCTAATTTAGTCTTACATAAGGGTATCTCAAAAGCAATGTCTCTTCTTCCTCTGTTTTTATTATTTGTTTCTTCTACTGTGTGTCTTTTTTTGTGTTGCATAGTAATAATACTGTAGATATAAAGTTGTCTGACTGTTAGAACTCCACAGTCATTATAAAGGTCGGAGGTACTAGATCGATAAGATTTAAAAGTTGCAACCTTTAAAATGGCTCTCTGTGCTCGTTCCAGAGGTAATATATGTGATGTACAAGCACCACCCCATGAAGTGATACAGTACGTGAGTATAGATTTGCATAGGGCATCATACACATTAAAAATGGTTTTACGGTCGGCCACTTCTCTTAAACTTTTAAAAATATAAATAAGTTTACGAACTCTGGAACAAAGAGTATCAATATGAGGTTTCCAGGACATCCTTCTATCTAAAACCACACCTAAATATTTCAACTTATTGACACTTTCTAATTTTGGACAGTTGCAATTAGTGATATAACAGTTAGTGTGAACTTTAATATCTAAATTTGGAGTTTTGTGAGGTGCATTATTAAAAGGGAGAAATTTAGTTTTTTTGACATTAAGTGTTAGCTGGTTTACACACAACCATTCTGCTACTATCTTTAGGCCCTTCTCAGCATAATTCTTCGCCTCTTCCCAAGTTTTGCCTACGAAAATTAGCGCCGTGTCATCTGCATAAGAAAATATTTTCCCATGAGGTAAGTTCAGACAACATAGCTCATTCACGTAGACAGTGAAAAATGTTGGACCCAAAACACTACCCTGAGGAACGCCATAATTGATCTCTTCATCACCACTAGTCACTCCACCGATACGAGTCTTTTGTTTTCTTCCTCTTAAGTAGTCTTCCAGCAATTTCAAGGTAGTACCTCGAATACCAACACGTTCAAGCTTTTTTACAAGAATGGGAACAGAGACAGTGTCAAAAGCTTTTGCCAGATCAAGAAAAACTCCGATTACTTTGTTCTTTTTATCTAATTCCTGAACAATAAAATTAGTAATTATAAAACTACATCACATTGATTTTTTAAATCACTTGTTCTATTTCGCCTGGGTATTTGGTAATTATTCTAATATGAATACAAAATGTTCTTTAGGTAACAAATTATACACTCACTACTCAAAAGGCAAAAGAGACATGCAATCGTATAATTAGTATGGCTAAAATTTAGTGAAGAACTGGCTCCTGTAACACAGTTTTTACTATTTTAAGAGTCATATTTTATATATTGTACCTTGTAAAATTTTGAAATAATATATTATTATTATTATTCTTGCCGTAACAATGTCAGTGCTTATCATTGTCATGTTCCAGCTTGGAGTGCAAAGTAGCCAATAAATTTATGTAATTGGCATTGATAACAGCATACACACAAACAATGAATAGCAGCACACCATTAACATTTTTGGTGTTTCCTTTTTTCATCCATTCCATATTTGTTTTAAAGTAGTTTGAGCAAAGTTTGGCTTATTAGAACCTTGATAACGCTATTGTAGGTGGTATCGAATGGATATTTTTTGTTTAATTTATTTTAATAACATTGCAACAAATACATTGCAATTGTGGAACAATAGGAAACAATAAGAGAACTTAAATTAACGCGTTATCAACAGGAGCAACCTGTATTTAAACCCTACGCAACCCTACCCAAGAAATGTAATGTACGTCACGGAAAATATGTGTAAACAATAAAATACCTATCTACCGCTTTATTTTAATTGTTAAAGTACTGAGTATGTTTAAGCAAAGACAATTATTGTAACTGTTAGTAATATATTTTGTAGTGTTAAACTTATACCTATTTATATGTGAAGTGTGCAACATCCGCATAAACCTCTAATTATAGGTTTAAGGATGTTTAGCAAATAATTATGATATATACTTTTCTAAATAAAATAAAAAAAAAAATTAAAGAAAATCAATTCAAAAACAAGAGAATTACTAGTTCAGAGCTTTTATCAATACAATTTCTGGATATTAATATTTTTATACTGCTATGAAGAACTTACACTTAAATGTGTCTTTACAGATCAGAAAGTCGGCCATCGCTTCTATAAGTTGTAGCGAAGCAATAAAATTAGTCACGCCGTAAAGCAACTACGAAAATAAATAGACAAAATAAATTGGTCGCATTAGTAGTAGTTAGAAATTTGAATCAGAAAGTTTTTGCTACAACTCATATGTGATAGTGTTACTTAGGAACTTACATAATAACAGAAATAGTAAAACAATTCACCGCTGAAATATTGACACTTGGTACTTCAAAATGGGGTCAAATTTATCTGATACTAGCTGACCCGGCAAACGTTGTTCAACCTTTTTTACTATTCTTATTTTTTTCTATACTTTCTCACCTTTTAAACCTTCCCTGGACTTCAACAATTAATTCAAAACCAAAATTAGCCAAATTGGTTCAGCCGTTCTCGAGTTTTAGCGAGACTAACGAACAGCAATTGATTTTTATAATAGATTTGGTTTTATGTAACACATTTTTCTTATTAACTTTCATTACAACACCTTCTCTCTGTTTGCTTTGCTAAGTTGTTCCTTCTCTTTGATGCTTTATTAAGTTAAAAGACAAAGAACGCAATTCAAAGAGCTATGTCTAATCAATTCTAAAATAGTATCATCATGCTGGTTTCTTACCGGGGTGGGCAGAGTAAACTGAACGACTATAGACTCTCCACTTTTTACTGGCTTGTCGGTTAGCGAGATGGATGGTGAATCTCGTTGACTTATTTCATTGATCTGGATTACCGGTTATTCTGAACTGCTATTGAGATTTGGGTTTTTGAGGAAAAAAAATGAATAACCTCATTAAGAGAGATTGAACTCCTCATGATCTGAGCAGAATTGACTAACCTCTAGATCGCGAAACTAAAATATAAACAGTTACCACATCACATGTATTAACTCGGCGTCATTGTGGTGAAAAGTACATATACGAATGCTGAGATGAGTCAAAACTACCCATATTTTTAATCCACGATATACTTTGGGTTTTTAAATGTATTTGTTATTTATTAAAATTTTAGGCATAATAATACTTAGGTATATACGAGAAATGAAACAAAAAATAAGTAAAGATAATTAAAGGCTGCCTTCAAAAAACTGATTAATATTGTTTTTAAAATCAAGAAAAAGCAAAGTGTTTTTCAAAATGACTTTAATAATTCCTAAACATTATTTTATGTGAATTGAACACAAACTCAATCATGACTCAATCTTTCGATGAACTGAGCTGTCAGTAAGAAAAGGTAGCCGTTTAAATTTTTTTCTTTGTATCGATGAACGGTGAACAGTGATATCTATATAAAATTATACCGTTCAAGAGTAATTCCGTAAATCATTTGGAGCGCCAATAAATATCCAGTCAAATTATCCAATGTTTCATAAAACATATTAACTGTAACATTCGCCCCCTTATCGAGAAGTCCAAGCATCTCCCGCAAGCGCACATTCAACACATGATATCCTGCGGTCAACACTCAATGCTCGCCATGTTTACCAACTTTATTCTGATATTTGCTTTGAATTATATACGTCTCCTCTTGAAGCAAAGTCAATAGATTCTATAATTGCCAAGTGTGCTTGTCATCGACATAAAATTATGTGCAGCGATCGCCCTCTGGTCGAAATTCGACCATGAACTAAACGATAAAATGTCTTATAAATTTGACAACAGACTTTATCCATAAACATAACAGTATAGTTAAGTATCTTCAAGCCCATATCCCCCAAGGGGTAGGCAGAGGCACAACAAGTGCACCCACGAAGCCAAAGATACTTGGTCCCACAAATGTGATAGGTGGCAAGCCTATCGCCAACCAGGCACTTTTCAATCCCGGGCAACGTTGTTTTTTATAGAAAACTGAAAAAACACATTTTTGAATTGCCCGACCCAGGAATCGAACCCAGGACTTCATGTGGTCAACACCAACACCGGACCACTAGACCACAGAGGCGATTGCAGTATTGGAGAGTATACATATATGTATATTATCATGATGTATGTCAAATGAATGTAGTGTGTATAATATTTATTATTGTATTTGTGTATTTCTAAGGCATATTATTTAAAAATATTAGGTTTCCTCAGTCCTCTGCAATATAAACTTTAACTGTGAAAATAAAAAGTTCGCCGTTCACCCCACCGTTCGCGTATTTCCGTAAGAAGGGGTAAAAAGTTTTTGCTTCACGTATTAATATATAACTAGCTATCGCCCTGTGGTCAAAATTAAACCATAAACTTAACAATAACCATAATTCACGGATAGATTTGACAAAAAAATTTTTTAACAAAATTAAAACAGAGGGGGTATTGGTCAAAATCTCTTTTATGCATGTTCTCGATTTTTTTATATCATATGAAAGCAAACAAGCAGATGGTTCTCCTGATAGAAAGGGAAACCATAGCCTATTGACACCAATAATGTTAATGGTGCATTGCTATCCATATGGCAGGATGGCAATGTCACGTGAATAAGTCAGCTACCTCACACTCCAAACCGGAACTCGGCAGTAAAATGCATTAACTCTATTTTATTTTATTTTATTAGGAAAACAAAGAGTGATAAAAAAGTAAGTAGCTCAATATAAGACTTTACACCAATTGACTGTTTTCGCGTATAAATGTCTTGTAACTTAAACTTGCTGGTAAAATTAAATTTTAAATTATGTATACGTAAAAAGTAGGGTGGGTGGGGGGATGTTAATTGTACTTTACTCTGAAATTACTCCTTAAAACTCCTTAAAACAGTTGAGCAGACTCTAAACCAAGATGAAGCGAGTATGCTTCTAAATGTATCAGGCTTTGTATATTGTGGCAGGAATAAATAAGACGGCGATACAAAAAATCCAGGTGAAACGTTGGGGAACTCCACCGCCTAGTAGTCACGATGGTAGTGGTTCATATAGCTAATCGGTGGCTTTTTCGACCTGACTGGTAGAACGGCAATTAGTCTATTCTTTAAAGGAGCCGGAACCAACAAGGGGAAAAACTGATTACTCAAAAATGCCTAGACTGATTTATAAGTTTTCAGTTTGCCGTGGCGCAGTGGGACGGGCCGCATCGCACTCAACGAAATAAGCCGCGCAATTATCCGCCGCGCTTCGGCCCTCATAGTATACGGTAGTTTATGCAAAATGTATAAAAGTGATCTGCGTGATCTGCTACGAATGTGCTCGATCTATTTGCACGCAGTCTGCTCACTTGAAGCATTCCGGCGAAAATCACGCTGTCCATGTCAGCTGGCTTTTGTTTTTACATTGACTGAATTAAATAGGTATATTGCATAATATTACTTAGCACGCAAACTTGAGAGACAATGTTTTACGGGGCTCAACAGTTGATTGTTTTTGTATCTCAACCTTTAAATGCTGGAGAGTCTCAGTAATCTTACTAACTAAGAATTGTTAAATTTCATGCATTGGCAACAGATAGCTAAGAAAAAGATGTAGTAAAAGGGTCTGTCAGAGGTCAAGATCTACTTCAGATCATTAAGTTAACGGAATAAACAAATGTATTTTACATCAATATTAAAGCAGTTCTGAAGTGATAAACATACAAATATTTAATTGCGAGGGAGCGCTAAAGCTTTCCATAAAGAAATTAATTACAACCGGGCCGCATCAAAGAAACTTTCGCTTTTGTGCACTTAATTGAGACCTGGGGGCAAGTGTACACTTGGCGACTACTTCCTTTCAATATTTTCAAATGTTTAAGCCATTCCGAACATTATTATCACATGATAAAGCTTAAAATTCCACCTGTAAAAATATTTGTAAAGCATTTTGATGACCAGTGTATTTTTATTTGAAAACACAAATGCAGAATAATATTGAATACTTAACTCGGAGCTGCAGTATAGATTTGACGAAAGTTTGCAAATTGCAATTTAAAAGTCAGAAAAATGCTATTGGTGCGAATATTAATTGGGATGAAATAACATTTCTTGCTATAACAATTTTGGCTCTTTAATCATCCGCAAAATTAATTATTATGATTTTTTAATCATAAGGTTTAGATCAAACAAGCAGATTGGTGTCCTGGTGGAAAGAGAAGCCATCGCCTATAGGCACCGAAGATGTTAATGGTACATTTCTACCCTTGTGGCGGGGCATTTATGACACGTGCATTCATTTATTGGCTACTTTATTTTCTGTATCAGAGCATGACAGTGACGCTATTGCGGCAGTATTAGGTAAGGCGTTGGTATTAGACCAGAGCGAGATGTTTCAGAATTCTACCACCTAATAACCACGATAGTAGTGACTCGTATTATCAGTCGTTCGCCTCTAACGAACTGCCTGGGAGAGCAGCCGATGATCTACTCTTTAAAGGAGGCCCGAAACGAACAATAAAATAATTGTTTTAAACAAAATAAGCAGGTGATAATAGGTGACCATTACCTATAGATACTGATGATGTTAATGAAGTGTTATAGTCTACGTCGTAAGGATTAAAGCCTTATTTATTGTTTTTTACTCTCTAATTTTGATAGAGTTGATAATTCTCGATTACTAAATCTAGTAGATATTTTATAGATTCAGCCATAGCCAAAGCCATAATTCAAAGACGAGTTGAGGTATTTAATTTGCAAAGTTTCCACGAAACCTTATATAGAACTGCTGTGATGCAACTAAAACGAAAGGTAGTGTACCCAAGGAATGGGGCAAACTTAAAAACAAGGCCTGAAAATGAATGGAGGCCCAAGCGGCACTCTCCACCTATGTCCACCACACTTTCTTTCACGTCATTAGCAAAGGCAGTAAAACTCATATTATGTGCTTAGCGTACGTTTCACTTCGTAACCGAAGCATCTGCAGGAAATCGAATAGCACTTCACTCTAAGGAAGGGGAACTCTAGGAAAGGTGAAGCATTAATCATAAGCAACTCATAAGTACTTTTCCTGCGCAGGACACAATTTTTTTGTCCTAGCGAGTACGCTGGAACTTTTTTAATGGCAATTCACATTTTTATTGCAGTATATACGTCAATAAGTCTATATTTAGGTGTGTATCAGACTACACTGACTACACTGACTACACTGACTACACTGACGAGACCAATGACACACCAAGGTCGAAACTGCTAATTTCTATACTCGGACAAATACATCCAACTGTTAGTGTTCAAGTGAGGATGGTAAGATATAGATCTTTGATCGAAAGACAAGGCAGTCTTGATCCTTAGTGATATGTCATTTCCATTTTAAACTTGATTGGCATGTTACTAGTAAATATTATGACATTCTTTAATCAAAAGATAAACAAGCAGTTGGTTCTTTTAATGTTAAGAGACAACCAAAAAAAAAAGACACCAAAGATGTAATTGGATTGTTGCTCGTGGCGGGATGATAGTGCCACGTGTATAAGTTTACCGACTACCTTACCTTTCAAACCGAAACATGACAGTGACAAACATTGGCGCTATTGCGGCAACAATACAGAAATAGGAAAAGTGGTAGCACCAATTAAACCAAATAATTTTTTGCTTTCAAAGGTTTTTTGAAATTAGGTTTTATCAAGTAATAAATGTGATTTTAAATAAATATTTGTAAGCTTTTAAACTATTGCTATTAAAAACATTACAGTGATTATTAGTTATATAAGTGTGCTTAATTTAGTTAATTACGATTTGCTTTTTTTAATTACAGTAGTTTTGTAGTAGTTATTTATAGTTATATATTTCAGGTAAATTTTAATTTGATGAAATTTTAAAATTTGAATACTTGCTGTGACAATGACAAATAACAAATAAATATATTATTCTATTTATTTTTTATTTTCCTGCAATCTGTACCGAGAAAACAGCGTGGCAAATTTAAAATACTTAAAAAAGATTTGTGGCGAGTTTACAACAACCACATACATGGCCCAATTCCATTACACGCTGTATATCCCAGTTGGTCGAGTAGTTAGCAAACATAAACTATAAACTAATGGAGCTCGAGTTCGATTCCCAACAGGGACAAACATTTGTGTGATGAGCATAGATGTTTTATTTCTGGGTTTGGGTGTTAATTGTGTATATTACAGTATTTATATATGTATGAATATCGTTGAATAACATCCATAACACAACCCGTTTTTTTTTATTGGTGATAGGGAAGCGCTTGACCACGATCTCGCCTGATGGTAAGCTAAGATGTGGCATAAGATGAAACGCGCTTCCCTAAAAAGTGCCTGTTAACTCTTCTCTTGAAGATCCCCAGAACACGTCGGAGAACACAGACTCAGGAAGCATGTTCCAGTCCCTTGTGGTTCAAATGAAGAATGTGGAGTTGAACCGCTTTGTCTGGGTACATGGAACGTCAACCATCATATGGCAATGCTTAGAATCTGTGGGCCTCGACGATCGATAGAACAACGGGGGTGGCGGAATTAAGTCGTTCAATTCTGCAGCGCACTCTCCAAAATATATCCGATAAAAGACCGATAAAACTTTGCAGCACTTTGCAGCGATGTGCGAGGCTCTGAACTTTTTGCCAACCAAATTATCGTCGTTTATGAGCCTCTTAGCACGCCTCTCTATCGCCTCAAGTATCTCCAGCTGGTATTTGGCGGATCCATCCAAGAGGTGAGAGGAGTATTCTATGCAAGAACGGACTTGTGCTTGATAAAGGTTGAGAAACTGTACCGGGCTGAAATACTGTCTCATCTTGGCCAGAATACCAAGCTTTTTTGAGGCTACTAGGGCAACCAAAGTTGAGACTAGGCGTTAAAGTGATACCAAGGAGCTCGAAGTGGTCAGTTATTGGCACGGAAATACGGATATAGTTAGAATGGACTCCGTTTAGCGGAGAAGAGACACGCCTGGGTTTTAGTCGCCAATCTGGTCATGTTTAACATGACCAGATTGGCATCGCCCCAGTTGGAGACTGCCTGTAAAGACAGGTTTAAACGATCGATCATCGCCTCTCTGAGAGACCGGATCTATGCCGTACTGGCCAGCCCGCTGGATTCGTAATTCTCCACAATAGTTAATGTACAGGAGGAATAGAATTAGTTTGTCGGAGTTATATCGATTAGTGTAAATTGAACAGCAATATATTAAATAAATATTGCTATATTTATAATCGACCTAACTATATACCCCTCAAGATCGGACAGGGTTTATATAACTCAGGGTATAATGATCTGAAAATAACATTTATTAACATGTAATAGAATTTTCACAATGCAACTTGGCGTTCGAGTTAATTCCAGCAGCTTTGTGAACCACAAAGCTAAATCCAGGGTCAAAGGTAAATTAATCAGGACCGCCAACGACGCATATCTAATGTAGCTGAGCACCATTCAAAACTCACCGGGAATTGAACGAATTTCCCGAAATACCGCCACAAAGCGCTATATCCCCTTCTATAATTGGATTTCAAACATCTGCGTCGCATTTGATGCAATCAGAATATTAATATGTTATGCTTTTAAATGATTTAATTCTAAAATATTTTTATAACAAAAGGAGAATTTTCGAACTCGGGATCAGCACACGGGTTTCCCAAGTAGTCGTAATATTGGGAATTTTTAGGGGAAGATTAATAATTTCTAACGCATCAAAGTCAGTATGGCGGCTATTGGGAACCGTCGGAAAAGTAAGGCAAGGTGATTTGCCTGAATGGCTACTCGACGATGATCATATCCTTTATCATTTTCCTTTATATAACAATTTCTTGTTTCTTGGTACTACCACAATGTTTGATACTTATAAAGTATAAAAAGTAATATAAGTTCTTGATAATTATTTACACAATATGCAATAGTTTTTAAGATTTGATTTGACTAGTTTTCACCTACAGACACACAATTAGTGCAAGTTATTCGCTCGTTAGTGTACTTCATATTTATACTGTTACTCATACTGTTAGGTTGAAATATTTTCTGTTTTTTTTGACGTGAACACGTCTATAAATTTGCTTTCATAGGGGGACAGTTCAGAAAACGGATGATAATGAAATTGGGATATTACAGTTTGGTTTTATAGCTACATAACTATTACCAACATCTAAAATCTAATTACACGACTGGATAAATAAAGAATCAAAGAATTTGATAAGCCACGCACGGATTACGATGCTTCACGGGGAGTGGACTAGGAATCGCCGCCATTTTAGGTAATTTCACTGCGTTACATATTTTGAATATGGTATATCTTCTGACTCAGAGCAACTATAAAGTTCAATTAAATATTATTCGAAAGCTCCTGTAGTGATTTATTGATTGTATATATATATTGCGCTTAAGTAACAAACTCAGAGAAAAATTGTAATCAGCCAAAAAATCTTTAAAAAGGCAGGTCAAAATACAAGGAACATATACCGTTTGAAAAGGATATGAAATAGCAATCTAATGATACCCATTAACCCCCGTGTAAAAAAGTGAGGAAATGTCGAGATCGCAATAAGATGAAGACGTCCGGACCCATCAACAATGGCACCTGTACGAGTAATAATTTCCGAACGACAAATAAATGTCTGAACCATTGCCATCCTTAAGAACCTTTACAGCTTCCTTGATCGTGAGGGCTAACAGATTGCTCAGACAGACTTTAAAGATGTGGGGCTGTACGCCCTCCGCCCTAAGGGTAACTCCTGTGACACCGACTCTTGGCATCGCTAGGTGGGGCATGCCCATTGGCTGATCCTTGCCCTTGAGCTCGGTATATCGCGGTAAACCCACGACAATACGTATTTGTTCTGTACTACTTGCAAAGGATGAAAGTCCGTACAAGGGAGGTAGGCAAACGCTACGCAGGTGTATAATAGAATAGGTATTACGCACATCTTGTAAAGTATCACCTTGTGTCTAAGTGACATACTGCGTCTATTGATGAGCTTGTAGTATAACTGACTTAACCGAATTTAGCCTGAGCTTTCACTCTTTTTCTGTGCGATTTAAATGATATTTTACTGTCCAGCCCCCCCCAGGTTACTTGACTTTCCTTTTCCATGGGATGACGCTTCCGAAAAGAGTTATGCCGCTTAACTTTCACAAACAGCGCCTTTACTGTCTCGAATGTTGACTATGGCGAAACTGCACGGCTGCCCTTTTATCTGGGTTGATATCGATACGCCATTTTCTGAACCAATCGCCAAAGGAGCTGGCCGCTGCCTGCAACTGTTTGCTCCTTCGCTGTTGATGGCTAAAAGCGGGCCACCCTCTGGTGGTAGCGCTGCCCTACGCTCTACTTCGCTATCCACAAGGCTGATGTGGTCTAGGTCGGTAGGCTGGTTTGATGGGGAACATTGTGATTGGAACGACGTATGACAAATGTTACCAACGCAAGCTGTTACCGTGACGTAAACGTATTCACATAAAAAATGAACGGCTGCTACAACTAGGTGACCAGCGTATCTTTGTCCGCAAACAGGATAACATTTTGTCAATATAATATTTCATACAAACTTTCATACCCTATTTCAGCCCCTAAGAGGTTGATTTTTTTAAAATAGCCTATATTTCAATTTACCTCCATGGTAAATTACATCAAAATCAGACAAACAGATAAATAGACAGACAGACACACGCATTTATAATATTAGTATGGATATGGATAGTATGGATGCTATTTGTTTTTGACTTGTTTCAGAATTTATCGGTAAGTTACAAAAAAAAATAGAGTAAAAAAAGTATCTTTACGCCCGTATCCCCAAAGACGTAGGCAGATGTACAACAGACACACCTATGATTAACCGAAGATACTTAGTCCTACAATAAGATAGGTGACCAGCCTACCGCCAACCTGGCACGTATTCCAACTTCAGATTTGTATCCAATGTTGTTGTTTTTGTCAGAAAACTGAAAAAAACACGATTTTGAATTGTCCGACCTGGGAATCGAACGTGGGACGCATGTGGTTAACTTCAACACCTGGCCACTACACCATAGAGGCAACAAGAAAACGCATCTTTACTGTTTATAATATCTACTAAATTGTAATTACCCGCCCGCTTCACTGGGCGTTAATTGTCAAAAGATATTACAAGCAAATTTGCTTACTTTGAGATTAGATCTAATCATATAATTTGTTCAAGAATAAGAGTTAAATTTTTAAGTTTATTTGCAGGAAGTTATCTTATAAGTTACAGAACCAATTTTAATTTTAAATATTCTTTCAACTGTAAAAAGCAACATTACATCGAAACCTACTCTGGTTACCGCGAAAAACGGCTAGTAACGGACAAACTGAAGAACTAACAATTGATTAAAAAAATCGTTATCTTCAGGAACAGGTTTTAAGGTCTTACCTGTGCGAAATAAGGGCGATAGCTAGTTTAAAATAAACAAGATACATGTAATTATATTCCAAGGCTAGAGTAGGCTAAGTCTAACAAAATAAAGAAAGGCTTTGAAAATATAAAGCATAGAATTCATACACCAATATCAATCCACTAGAAAAGACCATAATAAAATCGTAAAAAAACCAATAGGCATTACAGAATATAGACAGAAACACGCATCGCTAGACTCATTCAATTTTCCAATTTAAAACGCGCGTCCAATCGGTTTGTGGATTCACTGTCATAAAGTTCTCTTTATAGGTGGTCAAAGCGGCTTAGTTTATTCCAGCCGTTTGTAACTTCTTCTATTTTCATATTTTTTCCTTTTTCTTCTGCAGTTTCATTTAAATGGTATGTGTTTTTATTTACATTATATATTTACTAGCTGTGCCCGTGACTTCGTCCGCGTGGACGTACGCGCGGTGGCGTGGATTTCTAAAATAAAACTCGCAAAGTTCCTGTTCCCGTAAGGTTTCTGGGATAAAAACTATCCTTTGCTATTCGGCACTTTAGGAAACCGCGCCATTTAACAAATGAACCAAACGAACTAACCAAATTTTCAGAAAAACACAGTTTGTGGCTGTGCCATGGGTATCCATGACACAGCCACAAACCGTTTTTTCTTAATTTACTATGGAGATAAATTCAAATAAAGGCTATTTTTAAAAAATCAACCCCTTAGGGGCTGAAATAGGGTATGAAAGTTTGTGTGAAATATTATATTGACAAAACGTTATCCTGTTTGCGGACAAAGCTACGCTGATCACCTAGTTGTAGTACAAAATAAGTACTGTAAATATATTAAAAGATGTTTTATAGAACGAAGAAGCTAGTTTAGACACTATATTAAACTAAAACTTCACGTATTACATTAGGATAAATCAATATGACAATTTGAACCTGAAAGTGTCAGTATAAATTAAAAAAGTTCCCCGTGTTGGTCCGGGCTCCTTTGAAGAATAGACCAACTGCCGTCCTGCCAGGCAGGTCGTAAGGGGTGACCGATTGGCTAAACGTGTCACTACCACCGTGACAAGGTGGTAGAGTTCTGCAACGTCTCGCTCGGGTATGTGGTACCACCGCCTTATCTATTTTTACTGCAAAAGCGTCAATGTTTATCATTGTCGTATTCCGGTTTAGAGGGTAAGGTAGAACCTAGTCGTAGAAGGTAGACCTCTTAGCCATATAATTAATTTGTCATTTTTGGAAGGTAAATTTCCAGAACGATTAAAAAAGTGTATTGTCAAACCATTATTTAAAAAAGGAGATATGTGCGATATGAACAATTATAGACCTATTACTTTAATTCCAGTTATTTCAAAAATCTTGAAAAAATTATGTATGAAAAGCTCTATAATTATTTACCTGATTTTGGCCTACTAAAAATAATCAATATGGATTTAGGAAAGGTAGGTCTACTACATTAGCATGTTTTAATTTAGTGAAGAGCATAACTGAATGTCTCAATAAGAAAATGTATCCACTTTGTGTATTTTTGGATATGAGTAAGGCATTTGATTTTGTTTCACATAATATTTTACTATCAAAACTTGAAAAATATGGTATTAGAGGGAAGGCTTTAGATTGGATAAAGAGTTACTTAGAAAATAGGAAACAATGCGTCGAAATATCTAAAATATGCGGAAACCGTAAAAAAATATTTACTTCAAACTACCGTGTTAACAACTGTGGTGTACCACAGGGCAGTGTTTTAGGACCCTTGCTATTTTTAATTTATATCAATGATCTTCCTGATAGTACACAACATGATTGCTTTTTATTTGCTGATGACACTACCCTACTTATTAAATGTAAAAATAAAAAAGACTTGGTAAACGAAACAACTGAAACCTTACTTCAAGTTTCAGACTGGTTAATTAATAATAATTTAAAAGTTAATGTAACTAAAACAAAATTAGTTGAATTTCAGAACTACCACAGTAATATTACTAAAAATACAAATATATTTTTAAATAAAGTAAATATAGATGATGTAGATTATACAAACTTTTTAGGAATAATTATTGACAAATATTGTAATTGGAAAGCACACATTGAATCTATATGTAATAAGATTGATAGATTTGTCTATGTCTTAAGAAGACTAAGAGAAGTAGGAAACGTAAAAGCCTCCCTATTAGCATATTGTTACGAATAATCTAGAAGCGTGTAGAGTTAGAGCGCGCGCTCGCTAACTATCTAGAAATAAAAGAAAGAGATAGTTACTCCTATTGACAAACAAATAGTTGACCTGGGCTATGCATAATGTACTTTGTGGTATATGGCATAAGGTTCAAAGTAGCGTGTACTAGGATTTATGACTCATAACATGTTTACGATAAGAAGTGATTCATTGTTTCCCGATACATTTAGATTTTTCTGGATCCAGCTAGGACTTTACTTTAAGTTCAGTGATAGTATAGCGAGTGACTAGGGTGTAAAGTGTATTTTAGTATTACGTTGTGTTGTGTGTAAATACACGGATTTAATATAAGTGGTGTTTTCTTACAATTGCGAACCCGAGTACGTAACAATATCATGGATATGTCTCTTCTAATTTACAATATGGAATTCCTATTTGGGGAAATTCTGTTGAATTGATACGAATTTTTAGAGTCCAAAAGAAATGTATTCGAGCAATATGTGGTGTTAATTAGTTACATTCCTGTAAACCACTTTTCAAGTCTCTTAAGGTACTTCCCTTACCATGTTTGTATATTTTAGAGGTATGCGTATTTGTAAAAAGCACCAAAAGTTATTTAAAACAAATGCTGAAGTCACTGGTAACTCATATTTTAGGAATAGTAAAAAATTATATGTGCCTAATCAAAAATTAAATATTTTTACAAAAAATGTGTATTGTATGTCTATTATTATATGCAATCATATTCCTGATAGTCTTAAATCATTACCTATAAATAAATTTCGCAAAAGGTTGTTTGATTTGCTGTTAGATAAAACTTATTATGATATTAAAGAATTTTTAGCCGATAAAATTAAATATTAATGGATAGAAATATAAGTTTGTTGAATTGTCCTTAAAAAATTTCAATGTACCTAGTAAAATTTTGTAAATACTGAATATTTTGTAAATTATAAAAAATTTAATTGCACAAAATATGAAACTTGTAATTATAAAAATTTCTTTTGTAATATGAAAACATCATTGTACATTTATAACAAGTACATAAAATAGAGAAAAAAGACCAGCCCGCTGAGTTTCTTCCGCCGGATCTTCTCAGTGTGTGGCCGCGTTCCGATCCGGTAGTAATTCTAAATAATCGATAGAATCTTTTAAATGTAATATTTCATAATGATTATTTTTTTAAATATTTGCACACCATATAATGGTAGAATATGTTAGTAACTTAATTTATTTTTAACAACTTGTAACACCCATATTCTTGCAAATAAATATTTTCTTTCTTTCTTTCTTTCTTTCTTTCAGCTACAACAGAAGTTATTTCAAAATGTTGCAAAATCCTGACATGCTTTTGATTATGTTTTTATTATAATGCTACTATAGATAATATCTGTCATTCCTGTCGCAATAGCGTCAATGCCTGCCATTGTCGTGTTCCGGTTTAGAGGGTAACATAGCCAGTGAATTATGCATATGTGGCATTGCCATCCGGCAACACGGATAGTAACTCACCATATTTTTGCTTTATATAGGCGATGGTTTCTATTTGCATCAGGAGAGCCACCTGCTTTTTTTATATCACAAGCTAGCAAACAAGCAGATGGGTCTCCTGATGGAAAGAGTCAACTATCGCCTATAGACACCAAAGATGTTAATGGTGCGTTGCTATCTTGTGGCGAGGTCTAATGCCACATGCATAAGTTTACCGGCTACCTTACCCTCCAAACCGGAACACGACAGTGGCCAGCACTGACGCTATTGCGGCAGGAATAGATAAGGCGGTGGTATCAGACCCGGTCGAGCCGATGCAGAACTCTACCACCTAGTAGTCACGATGGTAGTGACGCGCATCGCCACTCAGTCACCTTTTACGACCTGCCTGGCAGAACGGCAGTTGTCCTATTCATCAAAAGAGCCCGGCACCAACACGGGGAATGTTCTTGTCTTATGCAGTGCATTTTTGTGTCCTAAACTGCTGGCTCAGTTTGATATAAATTTTAAAAATTAAAAGTCTCTTCATTGCTTGATGATATCGACATTTTGAGCGATTAAAATACGCACCGTCACGCCGTCACCGCACAATCACTATGAATGTCAAAGTTAGCCAATAGGACTCCTGCGCATCGACGTTAAATTTTTTACGATCTCTGCATGTAGTTAAATCACATATCACTAAATGAAAGGTATGCATGTGCTTAAAAAATTAGCGTTCGCTCGGTTCTTATGAGCTGCGTAGCACGGTCTTGCGAGCTGAATAGCACGCGGTTAAGAGCTGCGTAGTACGTAGCATGTAGCACATGTAGCAAGTAGGAGGAACGTAGATGTTAAGATTGTTATCACGTGTTTTCTTTAACTGAATATGTATGTAAAGATACGTAGATAACTTTATCAAATTAACAAGAAAGGTTTCGAGACCTATGATCCTTTAATATATTTCAAATTCAAAGTAAGTTTGTTTTAAATTACACCTCGTCCATTCATTATAAATACACTTTTATACGCAGAACGTGTTTAATAATAACTCTACCTTTACTCTCGGCAATTTAATTAAAAAGTAAGACATTATCTTTTTTGAAGTGTTTTTTTTTTAAATTTTGCACTTGTAGTGTTTCACAATTCACAAACTATATACACTTCATTTTAAGTTTTTAGCTCTGATGGTGATGATGATGTACGTTGTTATCCATGAAGCGGGATGTCAATGCCACATGCACATGTCTATCAGCTACCCTGCCCTTCAAACCGGAACACGACAAAGACAAGCGTTGACGCTATTGCGGCAAGAATAGGCAAGGCGGTGGTACCAAATACCCGGGAGAGATGTTGCAGAACCCTACCACTTAGTAGTCACAATGGTAGTGACATGTATTGCTATACGATCGTCTTTTACGACCTGCCTGACAGAATGGCAATTAGTCTATTTTTCAAATAAGGTCAGACCAACAAAAACCAAATATATATTTGTTTTTTGTTGTAATACACTGAAATATATTTAATAAGCTCCTAAACTTGGACATACAAACAACTACATTTAAGCGCATCTCATAAATGTCTGTCCCTGTCGGCAAACGAGCCTAGGGTGTAGTCAGGGTCGCTAACCAATCGATCAAAGGGTCAGTATCCAGTAGACCCGTACAACTTCGCTCGCTTGTTCAATTACACATATTAATAAGGGAACGCCGTGCAAGCATGAAAATACCTGTGTTGGGGGACTCTGTTCTTCTGTACAAAGTTTTAATATCAAGTGAATGATAACATTATTTAGTCAAAAGTCCACGGGATAGTATTCACGTTTAAAAGTTTTACGATCTCATTAATAAACAAGTTTTTTTATAGTAATTATGAGTGTTATATTACAATTATTATCACATAACTAGCTTATCCCGTAAACGTTGTTTTGCCATATATATTATTGAGTTCAAAAATAGGAGTTGATGTTAGAAGAGTGAAAATTTAGGGTTGTATTTCTTTTTCAATGTTGAATCATATAAAAATAAGAACAAAAAATTCGTCCAAACAATAAAAAATGAATTAGGGTGGATCACTCTAATATTAAGGGATATGAAAAATAGTTGTTGACCGATTTTTACACTTACATACGCAAAACAAATTTTCATAAGAATCAGTCGAGTCGTTTCGGAGGAGTTTGGTAACAAACACCGTGACACGAGAACTTTATATATTAGATATGAGCTATGTTTGCAACGTTCATTTATCATCACATATTACTATTTACTACGAAGTAGCGGCTGCACCAAAAGAGCACTAACTTTCACGCTTTATCAACTGAAAATAGATTACCACGGAGATAGATGGCACTTCCCAGATTAATTTTAATAGTAAAAGACTACTTAAATACAAAATTTCGTCAAAACAGTTTTTTTTAAATTAGTTTAACTTATCGTTATAGTACGCTCTACATTAAAACATTTTATTAAAATATTTCAGATTAGATAATTCGTTATTTAAGGCCGTTGTTTTGTAGCGTAGTATGTTCAAACATAATGGTAAGCCTAGTTAGCTCGTATTGTAGGTAATATCTTACAATTAGCAATTAAATATGTTCTGCCACAACAGAAAAACGATTTTCTGAGAAAACACGATGTGTTAACAGTGTGCGGTCCCGATCCGGTGGCATTTCTAAAACAATCGACTTGTTAAAAGTGCATGTAAGGAATAAAATATTTCTTGGGTTAGTTAATAAAATGTATCTTCATATTTCAATGTAAATAAAAATTATTATTTAATAAAATTTCAATTCAATACTTTGGGGTTAGATCAGTAATTGTAATTTGTCATATGAATATTTTTTTAATCAATAAAATATATACTTTAGTAGTATTATAAATATAATGCTAAGCTAATCAAATGATAAATTTCCTTTGACTATCATTATAAACTGACGGTTTCTAGAATTCTACAATGAAATAGTGTGACTTTTTTAAGGAAGATCTTAGAAAAGAGACAACCATCGTCTTTCTTTCTTCTTTTTCATACCAAAGATGCTAATAATGCGTTGCTATTCATATGGCGGGATGTATATGTTTATATGGCGGGATATATGTGACTTTTTTAAGGAAAATCTTAGAAAAGAGACAACTATCGTCTTTCTTTCTTCATTTTCATACCAAAGATGCTAATAGTGCGTTGCTATACATATGGCGGGATGTTAATGATACATGTATGAATTTACCAGTTATCTTAACCTCCAAATAGGAACAAAACAGTGGCAAAGATTGACGCTACTCCAGCAGGAATAAGTAAGGCGAGGTACCTTATCCAATCGAGATGTTGCAAGAATCTACCATCTAGTAGTCTCGATAGTAGTGACACGTATAGCCTATATATAATAGTACGCCTTTAATGAACTGCCTGTAGGTAGATGGACTATTCTTCAAAGGAGGCCCGGACCAACGCCCTTATACTTTTTTTTTTTTTTTTTTTTTATAGAAGAGGGGGCAAACGAGCAGGAGGTGCACCTGATGGTAAGTGATCACCGCCGCCCATGGACATCCACAATACCAGAGGTCTTGCAGTTGCGTTGCCGGCCTTTTAAGAATGAGTAAGCTCTTTTCTTGAAGGCCCCCAAGTCGTAACCGTTTGGAAACACCCCTGCCGGTAATTGGTTCCACAACAGAGTAGTGCGAGGCAAAAAGTGTCGAGAGAAACGCACAGTTGTGGATACTCAACTTTATCTCAATTTTGATAACGAAATGATCAAAAATAGTTGATCACGAAGCAAGAGGTTTATAACATCAGTTAACATAAAAGGTAAACTAGTATATTACTGAAATTATGAAATTATACACCCTGTTCTCGTTCAGTTTATTACGCTTCATAATAACTCACATCATCCATCATGGCGGATCGGTGAAATATCTAATAAAGATGCGGTTACCGAATGCAAACGAAGATTAATTGCTTACTCGTGTTTTCACTCCTACCTAGTGACCGCTACAGTTTTTATTTGGTATTTATAAAACGCTACCAACTTTATAATATCAATCTTATCTCGTAAATATAAAACTCAAAATTGTATTACAGAGTTTGCTGTGCTTCAGTAATAAGCCACTTTTTAAATTCATAAACTCAAACACGCTTTTGTTGCGGATTTTTGGAGCGTAAGTGATGTTTTATTCCGAGAGCTCGTGTCGCAACTTCCAGGAGGTGTTTTGTTCAACTTGAAAATTTTATATGTTAACAAAGTAGTAACTTCCTTAGTATTTTAGGTATTTCTATTTTCACATACAAAGTGTTTACAATGTTCATGCTGGTTTACTGAAAATAAGGAAATAAACCCATAGAATAAAATGAAAACAAAACTGTTTTATAAAAAAATATATAAAAACGCCTTTAATAGACAGTCAACTTTTAAGTAACTGCTGAGACAGAAATGCGGTCACATATTAAGGAGATTCGGTGAAAAAAATTGCATTGGTCTTGTTCAAAGTTACATGTTTTATAAACTAGCATATTACTCCAAGTTCAGTTCTAGGCCCGTAAATATTTTTATTTATATTGTTTGAGTATTGAAACGATTGGCTAAAAGTATCATTACTGACGCAATAAGATTGTAACTTACAAGTTCCGGTTTGAAAGGGATAAATAACAGTGTTAGTAATTTTTATGAACCATGTTAAACAGTTTTTTAATATAATTTTTAAATTGGTTACTGTTTTATTTTTCTTAAAAGGAAACTCTTGAGCTAAGATTATAAATTTTTCATACTGCTCTGTTATTGTATTACGAACGGAATATTTATTTTAATAAATTTGCTCGGTGAAGAATTCCCTCAGACACAATGCTCTAAAAGTAACTAAGTATACAATTTTTGGAGTTTCAACGTCAATTAATTTTATTTTGACAGATCATGCTGCTGAACTGTAATTGTTTGTTTAACTATCAATAAGAAATACTCATCAATTTTTTTTAATTTCGTATTTGTAACAAAACAGACTGGAGAGACTATCAGGTAAAAAATTTTCGTTTGGTCTTTGCGCGAAAAGGAACTTTATTTGTGTGTTACTTCAGGGCTCCTTTAAAGAATAGACCAACTGTCGTTCTGCCAGGCAGTTCCTAAAAGGTGACCAATTGGCTATGCGAGTCACTAACACCATAGGTGGTAGAGTACTGCATTGTCTCGACCGGATCTTGTACCACCGCCTTATCTATTCCTGCCTCAATAGCGTCAGTGCTTGTCAATATCGTGTTCCGGTTTGGAGGGTAAGGTAGCCGGTAAACTTATGCATGTGGCATTAGATCTCGCCACAAGATAGCAACTCACCATGAACATCTTTGGTGTATATAGGCGATGGTTGATTCTTTCCATCAGGAGACCCATCTGCTTCTTTGTTATCTTATAATATAAAAAAAACTACATTAGAAATTGACTCGAAAACATTTTTTGTTCCACTATTCTTGAAATGAAAAAGTAACACTCTTACTTTTTTTCTCTAGCATTGAGTTAGAGAAGAAGCCCACATATATTGCCTCTTAGGTCTAGTGGTCCGTGGTGGTGTTCAGTTTTTTGTCAGTTATTTGATAAAAACGACGTTGCCCGGGTATGCATAAATTCCCAGTTGGTGATAGGCTTGTCACTTATCACACTGTAGGACTAAGTATCTTCGGCTAATCGTGGGTGCATTGGTTATAACTCTGCCTATCTTTTCGGGGATACGGGCGTGAAGATTTTATTTTTTATTTCTATGCAAAATACAAAAAATATAACTGGAAATCAATACATTAACTCTTAGACTATTTAAAGTAAATTAATTATAAAATGTGTAAATAAAAATGATGGTGTACTATATATGTAACTAGCGACCTGCCCGCGGTTTTACCCGCGTAGCTTTTGTTCCCGTGGGAATATCGGAAAGGTTTGTATACTAAAACCTTCCGCAAGAATCAATTTATTAAAAAACCGCATCAAAATCCGTTGCGTAGTTTTAAAGTTTTAAGCATTCATAGGGACAGATGGACGGATAATACATATGTAATAATGGTGTAAATGTATGTAATAATGGTGAAAATAAAAATAATAAATGTGTAAATAATAATAATGGTGTAAAAATATAAATAATAATAATAATGGCGTACTTATCTATTCTATTCAAGTCTCAGGGGTTCTTTGCTGGGCAAACAATGTTACAAAAAAAATCCGCAACCCGAATTCGTGGTATGTTAATACCTCTATGCCTCGGACGACCATGTCCTAGTCACCACAACGTACAAGCGACAGTTACTAAAGATAAGTAACATTCAGTAATATCACCAATCACCATCACCATTATAGATCATCATCATGTCTCTGTAGTCTAGAGGTCTGATGTCGGTGTTGACCATATGAGGTCTCGGGTTCGATTTCCGGGTCGAGCAAATTTTTTTTTTCAGTGTTCCGATAAAAACAACGTTGCCCGGGATTGGATAAGTGCCCAGTTGGCGATAGGCTTGCCATCTATCACATTGTGGGACTAAGTGGGATACGGGCGTAAAGATATTTTTAAACAATAATTATTGGTCATTACCAACAGTAACAATTAGTAAAAATAAAGTTTAATATGATCAGTCTAAGAACTATTTATTTCTCAATTTTGTCATTATGAAGGTTGTCTGTCTGTAAGAGACTGAACTTCAGTCTTGAGAAATAAAATAGTTTATATCATCAATATGTTGATAATGTTTATTTATATATTTTAGAAAGAATTTGATATCTATCAAATTCTTTCTAAATGCTCATACTTCTGGAAAAACAAAATAAACCCCCTACTACACATATCCATATCTCTGGAGATAGAATCTCTTAACAAGAGCAAGTGCCAGACATAACGCTGTTATTTCAATAACAAGGAAAATAAAACTTCCAGTATGAACTTCCGCTCCATACTTACTTTTCGATTTTAGGCTCTTTACACATGTAGATAAAAATTATATAATTCGGTTGACATTTTTAAATGTGTCATTAACTAGCCACCTGCTCCGTCTTGGCACTGGCCTATTTATAAATGTAGCCCTATGACGGCTACGTTAGTCGAGTGGTTACCAGTACTAGGGGAGTCCAAGATGCTAAATAGGTAGTTACTCGAGCGTCATAGGGACCTATTGGATTTTGTAGATTAAAATATAGGAAAAATAAAAGGTTAATAATGTTTTTTATTTCAATGGTGGGGAAAAAATCTACAGATAAAAAAATGTTTTTAAAAGATCTGTGACATGGCAACAATTAATCGCGTCAGATTAAGGTATGGTGCGTTGCCACCTAAAATTTAGAAAATCTGCCGATTCAAATGACAAGAGGTCACAAAGTTGCAAAGAAAACGTTGTTTTGACATTCTCGAGCGCGTCTGAATTTTCTTTTATAATAGATAAAATGATGTGAGAATGACGAAAAAAATATAATCTGACAAGCCGACGTTATTGGAATTTTGTTTTTTTTCTGCTCTCCGCCACCCGCCTCTATATAAAGGTCTTATATTTGGTGAAGAGCCTCAACAGTATGCGACATGACGCACTCGAATAAATGCAGAAATCCCCTCTTGGGCTCCTCTACTATATTTAGTTACTCTGATTACGCCATCGATAGACCTCGAGTTCGATACCGACAGGAATTCATATGATAAGCACAAATGATTTTATTTCTGGATTCGGCTGTTTATTAAACGTAATTTAATATTAGCTAAAGTTAATATAATTTACTTGTATTCAATATTTTGAAAGGGGTAGGAGCGGGTAAATGAGATAAAACTACCCTATCTTTGAATTTGGACCAAACAGTAGATATCTACAAAACTTCATTGAAATCGGTTCAGTAGTTTCGGAGTCCGTCGCGGACAAACAACGGTATATGTTAAGATTAGTATCGTTGAGTAACATCCACAAAACAAACAAAAAATTTACTTCCTTTGGGGCTAGATGTGGCCAGATTTTGTAATTTGTCCAGTAATATTTATCTATTATTAGGCATATGACAAAAAAATCACAATTACTAGTACAAACGTCTTCATGTCACGCACCAGGTTAATTTAAAAATTGCCTGAAAATTTCATCGAGCCTTTTTAGAGTCTTTGTCGTCTTTCAGTCGTACATATAAGATTGTTGGTCGGCATGTTGGTCCCGGCCTCCTTTGAAGAATAGGCCAACTGCCGTTCTGCCAGGCAGGTCGTAAGAGGCGACCGATTGGCTATCGAGTTACTACCATCGTGGCTGCTAGGTGGTAGAGATCTGCATTGTCTCGCCCGGGTCTGGTACCACCGCCTTACCTATTTCTACCGCAATAGCGTCAGTGCTTGTCGCTGTCGTGTTCCGGTTTGGAGGGTAAGGTAGCCGGTATACTTATGCATGTGGCATTAGACCTCGCCACGAGATAGCAATGCACCATTAACATCTTTGGTGTTTATAGGCGATGGTTGACTTTTTCCATCAGGACACCCATCTGCTTGTTTGCTGTCTTATGATATATAAAAAAAACATTGTCAGAAGAAACAGTCTATGTCTAAAAAAATGTAAACAGATTTAAAAATTTCAGTTTTGGATAATTTTTACTTACATCGATTTCCTCCGTGGTAGGCTGGGCTCTTTTGAAGAAAAGCCCAAGTGCCGTTAAGATAGACGGGTCGTTAAAGGCGACCGATTGGCTATACGCGTCACTACCATCGTGACTGCTAGGTGGTAGAGTTCCACAACGTCTCACACGGGTAATTGGTAACACCGCCTTACGTGTTCCTGTCGCAATAGCGTCAATGCCTGCCATTGTCGTGTTCCGGTTTAGAGGGTAACATAGCCAGTGAATTATACATATGTGGCATTGCCATCCGGCAACGCGAATAGTAACTCACCATATTTTTGCTTTATATAGGCGATGGTTTCTATTTGCATCAGGAGAGCCACCTGCTTTTTTTATATCATAAAATAGCAAACAAGCAGATGGGTCTCCTGATGGAAAGAGTCAACCATCGCCTATAGACACCAAAGATGTTTATGGTGCGTTGCTATTTTGTGGCGAGGATAATGCCACATGCATAAGTTTACCGGCTACCTTACCTTCCAAACCGGAACACGAGAGTGACTAGCACTGACGTGGTAGCAGATTGCGGCAGAAATAGGTAAGGCGGTGGTACCAAACCCGGTCGAGCCGATGCAGAACTCTACCACCAAGTAGTCACGATGGTGGTGACGCACATAGCCACTCGGTCGCCTTTTACGACCTGCCTGGCAGAACGGTAATTGGCCTATTCTTCAAAGGCGCCCGGGACCAACACGGGGAAAACAGCTTGTTTGCTGTTTACCGATATATAAAAAATATCTGACTAGAACTGCTTAACGGATTTGCACTAGTTTTATATAATATTATTCGAGTAAATGCAGGTACATTACGACGATACTGAATAAATTTGTCAAAGAGTACAGTAGATTTGCACAAAAATTGGATTTGGTTCTACTTCAAAGTTGACCATGTACTGATGGTAGCTTTTTGTGTTTTTTGAGGTCAAAACTATCACTATTCGAAAACAAGGTCTGAGTGCCAAGTGTAAGTTTTGCTTTTCGTATTCGATCGTGAGCGCGTTTCGAGTTTACTAGGAATTTGTATGTGATTTGTACAGTGCCACCTAGTGGTAAACTGGTTTCTCACGTTTACCACTAGGTGGCGCTGTACAAATCACATACAAATTCCTAGTAAACTCCAAACGCGCTCACGATCGAATGCGAAAAGAAAAACTCACACTTAGCACTCTGAACTTATAATCGATTGAAATCATTTTTAACTAAATTGAATGAACGTCAATTGAATTGACATAATTTATTATTACTTAAACAGAATTGCCTTTAAAATATATCTCCTAGAATAATTGTCATTAGAATATATCTTGGAAATATCATCAATTTGCATGAAAATTTGGATTTAATGAAATAAATACCTTTTCCTCTCTCCGTCAAATATTATAAACCTATACCGTTGATTTCTAGCTTATTTTTTTACGGACGAACTCTAAATATAAATTTGCAGATACAATCTTGTGATTGAGATCTTTTTTAATTAAACACTGCGGTATGGTGCATGTTAAAAATCACTAATTTTTATATTGTTTGCTGCATGTGCTAACTAATTGGGTTTATCGTAGAGAAACTAGGTCAGTTTACGTTTTATATTAAGTATAGATTGTAGTTAATAAACATAAGATAAGGTATGTATTTATGTACGAAATGTAATCCGAAGTTGGTTGAAATAAAAATATTTTAAGTATCTTCACGCCCATATCCCCGAAGGGCTTGGCAGAAAGTACAACAAGTGCACCCACGATTAGCCGAAGATACTTGGTCCCACAAATGTGATAGGTGGCAAGCCTATCGCCAACCGGGCACTTTCCAATCCCGGGCAGCTTTATGTTTCTCAGAAAACTGAAAAAACACTTTTTTTTGTGCCCGACCCGGGAATCGAACCCGGGACCTCATGTGGTCAACGCCAACGCTGGACCGCTAGACCACAGAGGCGATTAAAAATATTTTAGTTTATTTAAATAAATTAAGTTAACATGAATTCAAATTCTGGGGGATAAATTATGGTACACTGAATATTTTCAACCCCCAAAACCGCTCATTTATTAAAATGTAGTGATATTAAATTATTATTTTTTTGAACAATGCTTGAAATCATAAAATAATATTATGTACATGTGTTGTATGTAGTTGCGCAGTTGATTACGTGTGTTGTGTAAGGATAATTATTTATGTTTAAGAACTAGCGTTAAGAACGTATTGTGGAACTAAAAATATCCTACTAATATTTTTTTTATACTTATCACTGTCATGTTCCTGTTTCGAGGGTAAGGTAGCCGGTAAACTTATGCATTTGGCATTAGACCTCGCCATAAGATAGCAACGCACCGTTAACATCTTTGGTGTCTATAGGCGATGGTTTTCTATTTCCATCAGGAGACTCATCTACTTGTTTGCTATATGCCATTAAAAATAATCGAAATATTAGGAAAATAATGAATAAAACCACTAAAATTTTATCTTTTACTTATGTATAAGAGTACTATTAATCTGTTTAAATTAAAATTTCAATTTCTTGTAATTCACTTATTTATTAAAACGACTTGAATAAAAGATGTTATTAGATTGACGAGTATGTATGTAATATTATTAGAAGTGGATCATATTGCGAGTATGATTATTATCTATTTAGTCTTCCAAGCACGTTTGCTAAGTTTCGTAAGTGTATGCAGGTATGTTTGTAAGTTTGTGTCTATCTACAAATTTATAGAAAACTTAAGGTCAAATTGAAATATCCTTTTAGATTTAAATCAGGTATATTTCAACTCAGGGAACAATTCGAATATCATCTCAACGGTTAAGTAGTTTTTGGACTGTGGGTATAGTTGACAGATATTTAAAGTCCATATCACTACATAGTATAAAACAAAGTCGCTTTCTCTGTCTGTCCCTATGTATGCTTAAATCTTTAAAACTATCCAACGGATTTTGATGCGTTTTTTTTTTAAATAGATAGATTGATTCTTGAGAAAGGTTTTAGTATGTAAATCTTTTTGATATTCCCAAGGGAACAAAAGCTACGCGGGTAAAACCGCGGGCAGGCCCCTAGTAATTTTTAAAATTACTTTTATTATTTTAGTTTATTAATTCACTTCACACAAACGCTTTGTCTGTCTCCAACCTGTCGCTGTAACTTTTAAAAGAGTGCGCCTTATTTCTGGGCGTTATCTCATTCGTTACATTTGTCCCCGTACTGTAAGAGAGCACGCTCCACTTCGTTTGTTTACTGTCAAGCATATGTACAGTCAACCAGTGACATAAGTATTAACAAAACTTTATAATTACAGGGGTTTTTTTCAAGACCCTTCAACAATCCATTGCCCTACGGATTATTACAACATAACGATAAAAAATTCGCGTCAGCCGTCAGTCCCAATTCACTCTTTTGCGATACCACGACTTATAGAACTCTCGCTACCTCACAAAGTTCACCTTCGAGGACACAGTTACCGATTATATATCATTTTTATATAAAGTAGATATAGATTGAATTATATACTGGTTTATCCACAGTATTGGCCCGAGCTCCGTTGATAAATAGACTAACTGCTAGAATGGCAGGCAGGTCATAAAAGGCGACTGTTGGGATATGCGTGTAACTACCATCGTGACTACTAGGTGGTGGAGTTCCGGAACATTTTGCTCGGGTATTTGGTACCACCGCCTTACCAATTCCTGTCACAATAGGGTCAATGGTTGTCATTGTCGTGTTCAGGTTTAGTGCATAGGTAGGGTAGACTTATATATGTGGCATTGCCATCCTGTCACACGGATAACAACGCATCGTATATTCTTTGGTGTCTACAGGCGATTGTTTCTCTTTCCATCAAGAGAGTCATCTGTTTGTTTGCTATCTGAGTGCTAAGTGTGAGTTTTCTTTTCGCATTCGATCGTGAGCGCGTTTCGAGTTTACTAGGAATTTGTATGTGATTTGTACAGCGCCACCTAGTGGTAAACTGGTTTCTCACGTTTACCACTGGGTGGCGTTGTACAAATCACATACAAATTCCTAGTAAACTCCAAACGCGCTCACGATCGAATGCAAAAAGAAAAACTCACACTTAGCACTCTGATGATATAAAAAAATATAAACTTTTAGTAGTAGGTAGTAGAGTTTTGCAATGTCTCAGCCGGAGTTGGTATCACCGCCTAACCTGTAGTCATATTTTGTTTTTTTTATTTTCTAAAAGTTTGCAATGTTCTAAGATTGATAAACGATTGGATAGTTTCCATCGTCGGCACTTGGTGAAACTGCATTTTAAATTATATATTACAAATAAACTCACTTGTACTTCCAGTTCACGTATATTTTTAATTTTTTACTATTCACATCCAACCGGTTTCGCTTATTAAAGCATCATCAGGGATATTTTATAATATCTTTAACATATTTTTTACAATAATTCAAGTCATATTATTAGCTACTCTTTATAGGTGGGTAAGAGTAGCTAATAATGTGACTTGAATTATTGTAAAAAATATGTTAAATATATTATAAAATATGTGTAAAACATCCCTGATGATGCTTTAATAAGCGAAACCGGTTGAATAGTAAAAAATTAAAAATATACGTGAACTGGAAGTACAAGTGAGTTTATTTGTAATACATAATTGATAAACGATGATCTTAGTCGAAAAACTTAAAAAAACAGTTATACTAATTTCAAACTTTTATAAACATGTTGATAAAAGGTAGTGTTTATTTAGTGTCGTAAGTAGGTACTATTGAAATGATATGTAATAAAATTTATTGCTCAGATGCTGATGCTCAGAGAATACGGTTATAGCAAGAAATATGCAGTTATTAAAAGTATGAAGTATCACGCATTTTACAATAGGGTATGCAATATTTACAAATTATATTTAATTCTTTTTAAATTGATTATATAAAATTATTTCATTCTTGTTTCCATATTTACTTAAGATACCATTCAGCATATTTATTTTAAATGTTTTATCGTCATAAATATGTTTATAATTAAGTCTAATCTAACTAAATGTAGGATAACTAGTTAATGGTTATTCAAATCTGAGGCTACGAAGCCCTTCTGTGAGACCGGCGTCACTAATCTTGTAAGTGAAATTGACGTCACCAATGGCGGGTTAACAATTTTAACTTTATTACCTCCAAAGTCACTTGCCTTGTTCATTTTAAGTTCTAAAACTTACACAATATTTGTCACGCCGCAGCTGGGCCGGTCTCCGACCTCACAACTTCCACCAGGTGAAATTCCTTAGCACCAACACTCACGATTTTAAAATTGAAAAACTTTTATAATATAAAGGCAATTTTCCAATTTGATGGCTGATGTTACCGTTTCATTAAATTAAGCTGAACGATCGAACTTTGTTACAAAATAATAAAAAATAAACTTTTTAGATAGCAGACTATATTCCATTAGACATCTGCACAGATATATCGTAACTCTTCCAATATTGTTTGATATTTACTGTGGCAAAAATCTTTTACTAACATCAAAATGGACGTTTAGAGCACAAAACAAATAAGTATAGAAGTCAATCTATATACAAAGAGCTCTTGAGCAACGCACACAAACACCTCTCACGGACGCGATATCTGGGAATGATTGGGAATAGTGCAAGCGTGAGTGCCACCCGCTTTTGTGCAGAAAATTTATAATAGGTATAACAATAACTTTAATATAATATGTTAGTTATTATTGGTTTACATTTCCGTTTTTCCTGTTCCGTTCCGTTCATTCTCAACAGATATTCAAATACCTCGATACGAGGTGTTTGAATTACTGTTGAGAATGAACAATATCACCATTTTTTTTTTCATAAACCAAGACTGATAACCCTAGCGCGACCGTTGAGTGTAAGTATGACAAGTGAAATACATACACGAGTTTCAGTTCTGTACTTATTTATTTTGTGCTAAGGGTGAGCACAGGCTACATATTATCTAGTTAAACGAAAAAACTTAGTTCTTACATTACCCTTCGGTTGGGTGCAAAAGCTTCCTATAAATGTAACTTTACCAATAAGACATGTTTTTTATCATTAAATAATAGTGGTTAATAAAGAGCGGAATATGGCTATCGTGATATCCGAGTATTCGTATATCAATCGCTACATATATCTATATGTAAAGATTAATTCACAAGTAAAGACATATGTAAAGATTAATTCACAAGTATTTGATACATATTATAAACTAGCTGTACCCGCGATTTCGTGCGCGATTGCCATACCAGCAGAGTAATTATTCATATTTGACCAAAGTATTTCACATATATAGTAATACTTTTTACGGTAAAGCACTTTTATCAAAAAATAACTTTTTTGTTTGGATTTAAAAACACGTGGACTTTGCTATTTACCTTGTGCCTTGTGGGGCTTTAGGCAGTGTTTAACTGAAGTTACTACAAAATAACATTGGAACAACTAACATAGGCCCGTCGCAACACGCCTTATATTTTCTATAGTCAAGTTAACAGTTTACTTTGTCTGCCATTATATATTTATTCCATATGACTATTGACTAAATTAGATTATAGAACGTTTTTTCAAAACCTATTTTTATTTGGAGAAAGATACCACCCCGGTGATACAAATGTCTCTAAGTATATTGTTATCTCAAACATGGCTGCGGCTATCCTCTCACTGGATAAAAATGTTGCAATTAAACGACGCAACTGTCAGGGCAATCATAATCAACCAAGGGGCTGCGATTTTGAACCTTTTTTGTGAAAAATGTTTACGTTTAAGTCAAGTCAAGTCAAGTTTACAGTTTACTTTGTCTGCCATTATTAACTATATTAGATTAAGAACATTTTGCAAAACCTATTTTTATTGAGAGAAAGGTACCACACCGGTGATACAAATGTCTCTTAGTACATTGTTATCTCAAACATGGCTGCGGCTATCCTCTCACTGGATAAAAATGTTGCAATTAAACGACGCCACTGTCAGGGCAATCATAATCAACCAAGGGGCTGGGATTTTGAACTTTTTTTGTAAAAATTTTTACGTTTAACTCCAAGTCGAGGCAAGAAAAATATTTCCATTCCAAGTTTATGGCATTATCGCTTACTCCATTGAAAGGTGTCCGCTGATTAACGGCTGCACGGTTTGGTTTATATTTGATATATTATGTACATTATATTATTATCCTATTATATACGTGCAATATCTGTCACGACATAGGTGGTTTCAGAACAATAGACCTATCATTTATTCAGGAGCTACCGTGTACGAAAAATTAAAAAAAATGTTTTTCAACATAACTTCGAGATTTTTCAACCAGTTAAATTTGTACCAAGACAACGTTTTTAGATTTTGCTAAGACTGCGATTAATGCTGTTATACTACGTTTAACTGGGTTTGCCACCCGGAAGACTTTAAAACTTGTATGTCTGTAACTTCTGAATTAAAAAATTGATGACCTTAAAATTTTAAGAGAACAATCTTCATAGTGCTTTCTTTTGAACAAAAAAATGATAGAGTTTCGGACTTCAGATTAATGAATTAAAGCTAAATATACGTTTTGAATTTCACGCCCTATCCCAAGGGCACCATACTGAATTTTGAGATAAAAAGTATCCTATAACCTTCTTCGGAGTATGAACTCTAATCATGCTAAATTTTATTTGAATTCGTTTAGTACATTCGGCATTATGCGCGGCCTTGGTACAGACATATAGAAAGACAGACAAAATTTAAAAAAAATGCATTTTTTGCTTTAATATCGATTAAAGAATGCCTTCCAGAAAAAAAACTTTTAAAATATCTTTAACGTACAGAATTCAACCTCTTACAGTTTTATCATATGTATAGATATAAACATTTGTATATTTGGATGTTTAATATTCATTGCCTAGTGGAGAGTCCAATAGAAATATAAACTATTATATTGTATTTTAAAGTAAGCAATAATAATACATTTTATCTTATCTCATCGCGCAAAAGTTTGGCTAAAGCTAATATAATGACCTGAAATAAAATTTCTAACCTAGAAAAATACGTTGTTCCCGTGAAAATCCCGATAGTATATGACTAAAAGTGTATCTTTTCAGAACCAATAAATATTAGACAATTAACATTCCAATAAATAAATGATAAATATTAACGGGACAAATTACACTTACCAATCTAACCCCATAGTAAGCAAATTATTTGCTTGTGATTTAATTAAAAAACACTTGTACATATTTTTGTTCCATATTTTTTCAAATTATTTAAAGTCTACCGGTTTTGCAGATTAACGTATCTTCAGGACTTATAGTTTATTTGTTTGGGTTATGGGTATTAATCAACGATACTAATACATAGATATACATATATTAAAAAAAACTTCCTATTGCTTGTTAGGCGATAAAATAAAAGCGCGAGTCACTAGTTGTAATGTGTAATCAAATTAGATGCAACTTTTTCGCTCACGCTGCCATCGCAAGATAAGAGTCTTTTCTCGTTTTTAATAAAATTATAGCTGCTTTGTATCTCTCTGCTTTGTAATACTGGTGCTTTTATGTTTGAGTAATGCTACTCATATTTTATATTCATGAAAAGTTGCAAATCAGAATGAATACATTCTTTTGCTTCTTTTGCATATTAAGCTTGTTTTCACTAGTAACGTATTAGTTTCTAATGATTAATTTTGATATAGTGATAACAAAACACTAAAATATTTACTTTAAGAGATTAGTAATATTTTTAGGATGTAATTTCGGCAAAAATCTCAGACAAAAATAGATATTAGTCAGGTGACAGTAAACGCGAATCTGGAATTGTTACGTCACATCGTGTAAAAAAGTCATATTATTTTTGCATTTTCATAGAAAACACAGAGTATTTGATGTATACGTATGAAAACGGAGTGTTGTCATAGACGGCATGACAGCTCAAAGCGCTTTCACGGTTTTAAATTTTAAAACGCGAAGTTTTTATAATAAACTAGCTGACCCGGCAAACGTTGTTTTGCCTTACATATTAGAAATCCATAGCGGACAAACAACGTGACACGTAATTTATATAAGTCTACGGGATTAAACTTTATATGGTGGTTAAGTATTCTTAAATTTTCTAATTTTCCGCGCAATTTTCTTAATTTTTTCTTTTATAAGAACCTCCTCATTATAATTACAAACACAACAAAAAAAAATACCGAAATTGGTCCAGCCATTCAGGCGTGATGTCGTGACCAAGGAAAATAGGAATTGATTTTTATATATATAGATTTATGATGTTAAAAAACTAATAGTTTTTGGTTAATTTACCTAACAAAGTATTTTTATTTATGTTAGTTGGATAGGCAAAATGGCAGACGTGCCACCTGATGGTAAGTGATCGACGTCACCAATGAACACAAACTAGTTTACTAGGAACTAGTCCAAGTATGCGTTTCCTATCCTGAGACATGCGATGTTAAGTCTTGGTAGCAGTAATTCCACTGCCTGTCTTGCCCTTCTGGCTTCTCTCCGAAACACAGCAAAGCTGTTTTACGGGAGAAACAAGCAGGATGGTGGTACCCACAGATCACACATATACTAATAGATTATAAAACTAGAAAGATTATAAAACTAGAAAAAAAAACTAGAAAGAAAAAAAGAAAAAAGAAAGTATACATATGTATACGAAAAGACATGAACCCAAAAAGGGTTTAAAAGTATATAAAGTAGAATAAGTTAACATGTAAGAACTAGTAACTTGTAAAATTAAAGGCCTTGTCCACGCTAGGGGTATAAGTATTTTAATAAATAAATAAAAAAAATACTAATAGACACGGTATTGGGCGCAAAATGCGTAGCTCATATGAGCCAATGTATATATAAAAAACACTTTTAGATATATTATATCGTACAAAAATAGAAATACACTGCAAACTCGATATAACAAATTGCAAGGGAACAAGTAAATATTCGTTATATCAAATAATTTGTTAAACTAAGGTTTGTTATATTGACGTAAGCTTGGTCTAAAATTTGTTATAAAGAGGTAAAAAAATATAAGCTTTATTCACTTCAACATTATGTGTACTCATCTTGTAAAAGCAAACTGATTCTACTTATAAAAACAACACGTTTTTATCAAATTACTCTGTATTTCCTATTTCAATTACATTAGTGTCCATCAAACGGCTTCGATTGCTTTAAAAAAAAAACGTGTTGAAACCTGTCGAGACTAAATCTAATTTGTATTATGTACTACGGGATTAAGGGTCATATTTGTATATTGGTGGGAATGTTATATAGAGGTTTGAGTTGACAACATTCGTTAATTAGAGATATTTAACCTTTTTTTGATAGTTGAGAATTCTTAATAAGGAGGTTGTTCTAAAAGAAATCGTAATGTAGAAGTATATTTTACATTAACTCTTATGGCCAATACAAGAGGATTAAGAAAAATTTGTTAAATCAAGGAAGTCGTAATATTGAGGTTCGTTATATTAAGGTTGCGCTGTATGTCATATTGTACTCGTACTATTTTATCGTGTCGAATAAAAAGCTAAGGCTTAAAGAATACCGGTGATTTTATTTCATCGGTAAGTATTATAATACTGTATTTCTCTGAGTAAATGCAAGCGACACTGACAACCTACCAAATTGCCTTGAAATGTGTATCCGTTTTAATCCGTGGTGGTACCCATGCAGCCGGGAGCGCGGCATAGCGCATGGATCCCACCAGTAAAATTAGTTTTTATTAACTGGTATTAAGTTTTTCAAATTTAGTCAACTAGACTATTGTTAGTTTAACAAAAGGATGTTGTGTTTAAACCTACGTTACCCACCTATAATTATTGTTTGTTACAATAACTTAGATTTTTAAACTATAAAGCCTATAAATAAATTGATATAAATATTGTATATAAATATTGGTAAGACTTAAAATAAATAAAATAATAAATAAAGCACCGTTCTATTGACTTTGTATTAGCTGTAAGTTTAAAATTTCCATTTCAAGATCCTAGTACACCTTAGTTATCTAAAACCTTTTCGAATGGAAATCAGAACAAATTAGTGACCAGTCTAACGAGGCGGCCCGTCCAGGGCTCTCGAATTAACTACAAACACTTCAGCTAGGTCATCTAAGAGGACTTTAACGCTTTAGTCCATCGTATTTCGGATTTTGTCCTCGTTAAATTAACTTATAACACTTGATTTATTTGTAATGACTTATACATATACCCCGGTTATCCCCAGATAATCTTTTTATATATCACTAGCTGTTGCCAGCGACTTCGTCCGCGCGGAGTTCGTTTACTTCGCACTGGCCCCTCCCCCGTAGGTGATAGCGTGATAATATGTAGCCTATATGTTGACCCGACCTATTAATAATATTCATACAAAATTTGAAGTAAATCCATGCAGTACTTTTTGAGTTTACCCCGGACATACATACAGACAAACAGACAAACAGACAGATAGACAGACGGACGGACAGACAAACAGATAGACAGACAGACAGACAGACAGACAGACAGGCAGACAAACAGACAGACAAACAGACAAACAGACAAACAGACAAACAGACAAACAGAAAAAAAAGACAAACAGACAAACAGAAAAAAAGGCAAAAATTGTAAAATCTATATTTTTGGTTTCAATATCGATTGTAGATCACGCCCCAAGTATTCTTTTAAAAAAATATTCAGTGTACAGTTTTGACTTTCCTACGATTTTATTATATGTATAGTTAAGATAGCAAACAAGTTGATGGCTCTATTGATGGAAAAAGTCAGTCAAAACATTTTTGTTTAAATTGTCCACTTTTGACGAGTCAAAAAAAGACGAGTAATGTTTGCGGGTTTTCTGGGGGGGGGGGGGGGATATATGTTGTGTAAGTCGGGAAGAGACATAAAGCAGTAAAATAATACAATATCACTACATAGTATAAAACAAAGTCGCTTTCTCTGTCTGTCCTTATGTTTGCTTAAATCTTTAAAACTACGCAACGGATTTTGATGCGGTTTTTTAATAGATAGAGTGATTCTTGAGAAAGGTTTTAGTATATAAACCTTACCAATATATCCACGGGAACAAAAGCCACGCGGGTGAAACCGCGGGCAGGTCACTAGTATTACTATCTATCTATACATATAATAAAATAGTAGGAAACTCAAAACTGACACTGAAAATTTTTTTAAAAGAATGCTTGGGGCGTGATCTACAATCGATATCGAAGCCAAAATTATAGTTTTTAGAATTTTTGTCTGTTTGTCTGTTTGTCTATTTATCTGTTTGTCTGTTTGTCTGTATGTATGTCCGGGGTAAACTCAAAAAGTACTGCATGGATTTACTTCAAATTTTGCATGAATATTACTAACAGGTCGGGTCAACATATACGCTACATATTATCACGCTATCACCTACGGGGGAGGTGCAGTGCGCAGTAAAGGTAGTCCGCGCGGACGAAGTCGCTGGCAACAGCTAGTAAATTAATAAAGTTCGGGTTACATTTTCTCAGATTTGAATTACATGTGTATATCTATTTCAGGGAACGTGGGTATTCGAAGTCCAGTTAAAGATAACGTCGGCACACACAAGAATGTTTAAAAAATTAAAATGTTTGAAAATTTAAAAAATTGCAAATAAATACTTTTCATTTTCATATTCATTTAAAAAAAATACTTTGAAGCGTTAAGAAAACGATAAGACAACGTACAAAAACGTTAAAACGTTAAAAACGTTGCTGGTAGACCACGGCACCCGGAACCCGGGGCTGGACTTACTTCGCAAAGGGGGAAGGTTCGACGAAAGGTTGTTGCTGCAGCTCTAGCAGTTGTGTGAGTAGTGTACAGGAGGCCCAGGCACACCTGGAGAGGTTGGACGACTCGCCGCAGGAAAAGGTAATCACCGATCCCTTGATCGCGAGTCCGTACTAATTGGCCGTGGTCCGTTTGATATGAAAGGCCGCCAGGAGGGCAGCCTGAGCTCTTATAGGCCTCCGCTCCCCTATAGGGAAGGGAGTAATCCGTTGACGGTTCGGCGTTGCTTAGAACGAACGAACGAACGAACGAACGGGAAACTAGTAACGTATCTACGTTACATACTATACCATTATTACTAGGGACACAAAGATTTTTATATGAACATAAAAATTAGCAAACACGGGGTAAAGGTCAAAGGCTATTTTTTACTATTACTGTTCTCTTTTCTAGAATCAAAAAGCAAAAGAAGAGAATGATATGAAATGAGAGAGAATAAATTTCAAAAGAACAAATATATAAGATAATTCGTTCATTACAATTTTCATTGAGTGCATTTCCTTTCCTGACTAATTTTCTTCATTTTATAACTAACAAGTATAATCACGCCCGGTTCCCTTGCGGAGTAGGTAGAGTAAACCAACTTAGATTATTACTTTTCGATTATTATTGTATAGACTTTTTGATTCACCACGATTTACTGGTTTGTCGGTTAGCAAGATGAGTGATGATCCCCATCGCTGCATTTCACTTGATAACGATTATCGACTATTTTCAGCGATAGCCAGGATCAAAGGCTTCATGTGCTCATTCAAGTTACGGGAGTGGTAAGACACTGTCCTCCACACTCCGAGCTGCTGCTGAGATTTTGGATTTTCGAGAAACACCTCGAATAAACTTCAATTACACTTTTGCCCGACCCCGGGACTCATGATCTGAACCGAATAGGCTATCCTGGACCACAACACTCAAACTAGCCTACTTTCGTGAGAATAATTTCCCGCTGTTTTTGCCAGAATGTTATCCAGCTGTAAATATTTTGTCAAAATTCAACTCATCAAAATGTTAAACCAAGTCGATCCATTAACATAATAGGTACGAAATCCCGTGGACAGCTCCGGGCGATTTAGAGCAGATATAAATAATACAAGTGAGCGAAATTACGAGTGTGTTGGCCGGGATTGATTTCCCGCGGGGTCGTGTCCCGGGCGGCGCTCCGTCAGCGTCTCGCTCCACAGACCGCACTCACGGCTGATGCTATCTCACTGACATTATACGTTTAATAAAACTCATATCAGCATTGTCATTTATTTTATTTTAAATATAAAGTTAGTATTAAATGAACTTAGGCGAATCTTTTACTTCATTTCGAACAAAAGACGAGCTTGACTATTAAAAGATTACTTTATACATTTTGAAGGACACGGTAGTTAGTAGAGTTTGACTAGTAGAGGTTGACTGGTAAAAGAAGGAAGGACGAAGGAAGGACGAAGGAAGAACGAAGGAAGGACGAAGGAAGGACGAAGGAAGGACGAAGGTGAACGGTCATAAGTAAACAATAAAAATATAATAAATAGACAATATTAAATTTGTCTCTCAGTCATTCGTATCTGTAAGGTTCTGGAATTCTCTTGCGATTGATGTAAGGAATGTGTAGTTCCTTCAAATTTTCCTTTAAGCGTTCAGTTAAAAATTACCTATTGAATTAACAATATAGACATTATTTTATCCTATTTATGTATTCTCTGTATTTATACTTATTCCCCTATTATAAGTGATATAATATGTATGTGTATGTATTGTTTTTAAATTGATGGCCGGTTATAGCCATGAAGTATTAGATATAGGTGGAGCTAGCACTCGGATTAAACACTAGAAACAAATACCTACGTTATATCTCATTCTATGAGGTCTCGCTATCTCTTCTTATACAGCTGTGTTCGAAAGAGAGGGTTAGACCTCAGTAGATGACAGCAGTATTTGAAATTTGGTTTCAAGTCGGTATTAGAAGTGTTGCCTCAAGATATAATACAGCTTCATGGTAATAGTAAAGTATCTTCACGTCCGTATCCCCGAAGTGGTAGGCAGAGGTACAACAAGTGCACCCAGGATTAGCCGAAGATACTTGGTCCCACAATGTAATAGGTGGCAAGCCTATCGCCAACCAGGCACTTTCCAATCCCGGGCAACGTTGTTTTTATCAGAAAACTGAAAAACACATTTTTGAATTGCCCGACCCAGGAATCGAACCCGGGACCTCATGTGGTCAACTCCGACACCGGACCACTACACCACAGAGGCGACAATATGGTTATAGGTACTCATTTTAAATATGTTAGTGTAAAATATTGCAACATTGTGATTTATTTATGTATGTACGTTATAAATGCGTATATATCGCACACCTAGATCTAAACTGGGACAACTCAAAAAGGTTATTTTTTTAGTAGCCGGTAGTAGCAGGTAGCCGGTAAACTTATGCATGTGGCATTAGACCTCGCCACAAGATAGCAACGCACCATTAACATCTTTGGTGTCTATAGGCGATGGTTGACTCTTTCCATCAGGAGACCCATCTGCTTGTTTGCTATCTTATGATATAAAAAAAAAAGTTGACAAAATAAACGTATATCTGCATTTTTAGGGTACTTATACAACTTAACTTGATTTTATCTTAGATTAAGGAAACTACTGTCAAAGGATTCTATAAACAATAAATGGCTTGCAAAATATAACTGTATTTAAAGCTGGGAGCTAAAACTTGATAGTTTTAACTCCAGCTATTTAGAGTTGTCTCAGTTTAGATCTAGGTGTGCGATATGTGTATAACAAATTTTATATATGTGTAGGTATGTATGTGAATAAAATATGATTTGTTTTTTAGTAAATATTTTCAGCAGTAATTGAAAATAAATTTTATTAATTTTATCTTTTTATACACCCCTTTAAATTGAATGTTCTTTAATCGGTTTGGCTTGAATGCAACATATCTGGGCGAATTTAAAACCATATGTAATGCCACATTCTGGCGTTGTTGTAATTTAAATAAATAAGAAGTCGTCGTTGTCTTGGAAAATTGACAGGAGTACATTGAGTTATAAGATGAGAAACCCTGGTTTAGGGCTAACCGTTACCGTCATACCTGCTACTCAAGTTATTATCGTTATATTTCGGTAGAACATTATTTCTTTTGCATGCACTGTTAAACCAAATATTTTCGTTGGTTTTTGTAAATTTTAGTTTTAGTTTTTTATATAAGACGATTAATTTAGTTGTCTACTGTCTTAATGAATCGGATAATTTCCGTCGTCTGCACTTAGTGAAAATGCATTTTGAAATAGAAATTACAAATACAAGTGAACTGGAAGTATAAGTGAGTTTATTTGTAACTAGCTGTTGCCCGCAACTTCGTTCGTGCGGACATCGTTTACTCTGCACAGCTCCTCCCCCGTAGGTGATAGCGTGATAATATTTAGCCTATATGTTGACCCGACCTGTTAGTAATATTCATGCAAAATTTGAAGTAAATCCATGTAGTACTTTTTGAGTTTACCCCGGACATACACACAAACAAACAGACAAAAATCATTGTAGATCATGCCCCAATTATTTTTAAAAAAATGTACAGTTTTGACTTTCCTACGATTTTATTATATGTACTAGCTGACCCGGCAAACGTTGTTTTGCCATATAAATTATTTCTAAGTAAAAATATTAAGGGTGGACAACCCTTATCACTAAGGGATACGAAAAGTAGATGTTGGCCGATTCTCAGACCTACTCAATATGCTCACAAAATTTTATGAGAATCGGTCAAGCCGTTTCGGAGGAGTACGGGAACAAACATTGTGACACGAGAATTTTATATATAAGATGTATATAGATATATTTTCTATAGCTACTGTCTGAAGCTGCTGTCCATTGTTATAATAATACTAACATATTAAATGTATAAAGTCACAAAATTGATTTAACAAAAGAACCAATATTTTTAAATGCAAACAAGATTCTGAGAAAAAAGGCAATTATTATTTATTTATTTAAATCAATTTATCAAACCAATTATTACTTATTTGCCTATAGAAACTTATGATGTTAACGGTCTGTTGCCAACTATGTGATGGGGTGAAATGCCACACGTACCTACCAGTTTTTTTAATTGCAAGATTGCAAATAAGCAGTAGGCTGTCCGAATGGAAAGTGTAACCATCGCCTATAGATTTTAATAGTGCGTTGTTATCTATGTGGTTAGATGGCCTTGCGACATTTATTAGTCATACCTTAACCTCCAAAGTGGAATTCGACAATGACCAGCATTGACGTATTGTGGCAGGAATAGGTAAGGCGGTGGTAACTGGTAACAAATGCACGGGAGAGACGTTGCAAAACTCTAACGTCTAGTAGGCACGATGGTAGTGACACATTTTGCGACCTGCCCGGCAGAACAGTAGCTCGTCTATTCTTCAAAGGAGCCCGGCCCAAAACGGGGCCAGGCTCTTTGAAAAAAACAACTCCTAAGGGGCTGGAAGTTTGTATGAAAAACATGTTAATCTTTTAACAGGCGAAACTGCGCTAATACGTTAATTCTATAATATAATATTAAATGATCTGTCATTTTATAAGCCGACATCACATTATTATTATTTAAAATGCTGCTTAAAATAAGTATATCCATATTAACACGTAAAGTGGAAAATTTGCACCCCTTTTTCTGACAATTGCGCAAACGGTGGTGTGAAAAGAAAAGAACGGTGGAGTATGAAATTTTGCACAGGTAAAGTTTATATTGCGAAGGATTGCAGAAAACTAACATTTTTAATAATCTATATCTATATATAAAAATCAATAGTCTCGCTAAAACTCGAGAACGGCTAAACCGATTAGGCTAATTTTGGGTTTGAATTAATTGTTCAAGTCCAGGGAAGGTTTAAAAGGTGAGAAAATACAGAAAAAAAATAAGAGTTGTTAAAAAGGCAGAACAACGTTTGCCGGATCAGCTAGTCTATATATATATATATATATATATATATATATATATATATATATATATATATATATATATATATATAGACTAGCTATATATATATATATATATATATATATATATAAATCAATTGCTGTTCGTTAGTCTCGCTAAAACTCGAGAACGGCTGAACCGATTCGGTTAATTTTGGTTTTGAATTAATTCCAGGGAAAGAAAAGGGAAAGGAAAGTCAAGGGAAGGTTTAAAAGGTGAGAAAACATAGAAAAAAAATAAGAGTAGTTAAAAAGGCAAAACAACGTTTGCCGGGTCAGCTAGTATTATATAAAAATCAATTGCTGTTCGTTAGTCTCGCTAAAACTCGAGAACGGCTGAACCGATTTTGCTAATTTTGGTTGTGAATTAATTGCTGAAATCCAGGGAAGGTTTAAAAGGCGAGAAAATATAGAAAAAAAGTAGTTAAAAAGGCAGAACAACGTTTGCCGGGTCAGCTAGTGTGCAATAAAAATACCTACCACACTACATTCATTTGACCCACGTGATACATCTCGAGTCAGAGTGCTAAGTGTGAGTTTTTTTTCGCATTCAATCGTGAGCGCGTTTCGAGTTTACTAGGAATTTGTATGTGATTTGTGGTAAGTAAGGTAAGTGGTAAATTGGTTTCTCACGTTTACCACTAGGTGGCGCTGTACAAATCACATACAAATTCCTAGTAAACTCGAAACGCGCTCACGATCGAATGCGAAAAGAAAAACTCACACTTAGCACTCAGTTATCAAACTTAAAAGAAAATTTATTATTCATCTATGGTTAAATTACGCGTTTTTTGAAATACAAATTATATGAGCTTGGCGGAGGCTACTGTTTTCACAAAACATTTGAAAGACAAATTCCGTCTCTGTTATTAAATAAACACAAAGCGACGTCACTCGGCCGCTAATTGGGGGTTAAGGCGATAGGTAATGCCAAACTACGAAATAGACACCTGTTTGAAAGCCTACTGCTGCTAACCGATTGGTCCAATAACTAAAAAAAAATATGCATTATACGTATTATATAATTAAGTTTAAATTTTAAGTTCGTTTTTTCAAATTTTATTGTTATTTTTGACGGAAAAAAATCGAATATCTTTCTTATTTTTACACAAAAAATTGCTTATAACTTCCAAACTACTGTAACGATTTTGATGATTTTTTCTTTTTATTACAGACAATTTATTGCTTTATAAAATTTAAGTTCAAAATTTTGCAAAATCATTATAGTGTGCTATTAAATCAATAAAAACCTTATTATTTAATTCGCGGACAGCGCTCGCGTTGAAAGTCAGTCTCCCGGTAGCGTTCATACGGGGAGGCTGTGTCGCATGTTAGCATGCTCCGCTCTCCATATTCGAGTCAAAGAGTAATAGTACAGATAGAACGTTTGGCACAATAGTAAGATTGTGCCGTTTGGAAATTGAAGATTTCGTTTACGCTTGGATGTTTTTTTATAGTAGATAATGAGCTTGGACCGAGAAGCCTGTTTTTTTTACAGATGTTGTTCTTATGATATAGACAAGGAATAAGAAAGGATTTTTTAAATTCATCCTCTAAGATGGTGAAATAGGGGGTGAAAGTTTGTTTGAAACTCTGTCATTTTTGAGTTATTACAACTCAAATAGAATGATATGCCGTAATTAAATTATCCTTTGACTGAAAAAAAATAAAATATTAATTTAATATTTTTTGGAATTCTAGCCTATAGAGAGGTAAAAAGAGGCTTTAAAGTTTGTATCATAAATGAATTGTTTATTTATTGCATTACTATAAAATCTAAATTATTTTAATTTAGTATTTATGATTTTTAATACAATTAAGAAGTACGAATTTTTGGATTTTTTTTAGTACTTATGCTCTTCAATCGAAATTGAAGAAACATGCATGTAATGTTCGAAGTTTCATCTATTAAAGGAATAAAAGTGTGTGTTACAATTTATATGAAAAATCAAAGGTTTATGGTGAAAATAACTTGAAATTCGGCACTTATAATCTTCAACACAATTTAAGAATCATACATTTGGGGATTTTTTAAAATTTTATTCCTTAAAGGGTAAAAAAAGCATTGATGTTTGTATAAAATATAGATTGTTTATTATAGAATACTGTAGAAATTATTTAAAACTTAGTATTTATGATTTTTAATACAATCAAATGAATACGAGTTTAAGGATTTCAAATGTCATCTCTTGAAAGGATGAAAAAAGTGGTAAAGTTTGTAGAAAAAATAAAATATGTTTAATCAAAATCTCTTCAAATTTATTAGTCATGATCTTTAATTCAATTAAATAAACGTGCATGTAAGGATGCTGTGAGTTTTATCTCTTAAAGAGGTAAAAGAGGGTATTAAAGGGGCTGAAAGCTAGTACTTTATAAATAGTTTTGTTTGCGAGTAGACGCTGAATAATATTTTGAGACTATTCATGTTTACGCTTTCCTACGTTTACGCTTGAATGTTTTATTAGCTATAGATAGATAAGTATTTTGTCAATATTTTGTATAAATGTACAAAAATAAATAAAAAATAAAACATATAAACAACGAAAATAATTCAAGCAAGCGAATAAAAAGCAAAACTCTAAAGAAAAAAAAACTGGTACTATTTGAAGGTAGTAAGGACTTCGCAACTAAAAATAAATAAATTAAATATATTATACATACAAATAGTCTAAATAAATCAACTTATTTAGTGGTTTCCTCTATAAACATTAAATCAAATTATATATCTTCTTTTTTATTACGAGATTTTGAAACAAAAACTAAGAAGCAAGTTAGTTTTAAAATATTATTCAAGAGATTATATTTAACCAAATCAAATTTTGAAAGGTTTTGTTAAATATTAATTGTTGATTGTATGTATTAAAATAAAGTGCTACACGGGATGTATTGTATATTACAACACTTTCAAAGAAATAGGAAACGAAACTGTTATTATTGTGTAAATTGTTATATGATTTTTTGTCGATTTTCGGTACATTTTTTTTCTTTAGATATTTATCGTTTTTCTAAAACGAATGTATATATAATCAATAAATGAGCGATTACTGGTTATTGGTTTTGAGTTTGACAACATTCAGTCGATCCATGATGATAAAAGTTCATATAGGTGAACAAAAATGTTAAAACATAGGTATCTGCATTAACTGTAAATACTCTTTGACGTTGGAGCAAGCTAGCGCGCGATATAATTTTTGCGCTGCTCCTGTCAGAAACTCAAGGTCGTTCGCAGCTGTAATCGCCTTAAGCATTATATAAACAAGCTTTTTAATTACTTCGAAATTTCGCTTGAAGGGGCTTACGCCAATTATCACTGCAAATTTTAATTAATGCACTTTATCTGCGTAATTTTATTTGTAATGTTAAACGAAATGATATTTGAAATGTTTTATTCAGAGAGCCCGTCGATTATGTAGATGGAAAGGATATGTATAATTTTTTTGTTAGACAAGTCTTAGTATGGTGTAGTAATTCGTTGTTAGGCAACATTGAATTAAATGCCATACCAAAAACAATCTACGTACGATATTTTAACAATCAATAACATAACTGCTTTATATCTGCAGTATTAATCCAAATATTTCATTTAACATGTCATTAAGTATGAGTCAAAAATTACGATCCCACTAAGGGTGAGATACAACAACCGCTTATATATATATATATATATATATATATATATATATATATATATATATATATATATATATATATATACATATATATATATATATATATATATATATATATATATATATATATATATATATATATATATATATATATATATATATATATATATATATATATATATATATATATATATATATATATACTAATGTCATATTAAAAATACATAGAAAACGATCATAGGACCTTAAAAGGTGGAAATCTGATGAAAAGTTGATTTTCAAAAATCGGAGCAAGATCAATGACTTTATTTTACTACTAATGTAGCGGGAAGTTAAAAAATGTATTAAATCAAAACTATTTGAAAGAGAAAATTATACAATACTTGAATATCTAAAACAGTTAATAAAGATAGTTTGTCCATCAGAGGATTGAAATCAAAATTATAAGACACACCATTTCAACCTTAAAATATTTTAATGTTCGCATACACTGTGTGTTGTTGTAATGGATTTAATTTACCTGTTTTAATTTGAGAAGTACGGTGCGTTTACCTTCGCTCAAATGTCTTTGGGTAAGGATTATTCTGAAAAACCTGAAGGTCATTCACATTTTAGTCTCTTGCGGTCTGGGACAAACGTCACGTAAGGTTGTTTTTAAAAATAGTTTTATCGTTGATAATGCTAGAATTATTTTTTTATTACATCGATGTCAACAACATAGACTGCCGTGTTAGTTATTGTCAGCTTGTTTAGCTCAGACAATGAGCTCAATGTATTTTTGATTTTATTCTATTACTAGCGACCTGCCCGCGGTTTCACCCGCGCAGCTTTTGTTCTCGTGGGCATATCGGAAAGGTTTATACACTTAAACCTTCCTCTAAAATCAATCTATCTATTAAAAAAAATCGCATCAAAATCCGTTGCGTAGTTTTAAAGATTTAAGCATACATAGGGACATAAGGACATAGGGACAGACAGAGAAAGCGACTTTGTTTTATACTATGTAATGACTAGATGTTGTCCACGACTTCGTCACGTCTGTTTAAAGCAATATATAAGATATACAACTTTACTACATACACCTATTCTGGTTGCTTCTTTTTCAAATACTAAGACTATACTTTTATTTGCATTCAATTGCAAGTTTCCTACGATAATTGTGAACAGAATTGGGGACTGTACAGCCTACTTCAATATCTACAGCAGACAATCCTTATAATAGTACTGACTCTGACTGAAGTAATAAAAAGCTCTCAATTTCATATGTAGAAGTAGAAGTTATGAATAGATTTTTCTTACTTACACCGTGACTAAAGATTTTGACGATTTATTTTCATAAAGTCCAGTCAGAAAAAGTTAACACCTTGCTTTTCTAATATTCTGTACTTTTTACTGTGAAGACACATAAACTAGCGGTTGGTGCCATAGGTTAATACTAGTAATTAACTAAGAAGTAAGCCAGTCTCGGGGGAAATCAGTGTCGGTGCTCCGTAAGCGAGTTAATATGGAGGAGCGTCTTTTGCTTAATATTTTAACTGGAAATTAATTAGGGATGCACGCTGGTGCTCGGTGCATTTACAACGAAAATATTTTGAGAAAATAGTATAAGTTTATTTTGGAATAACATACGTGAACAAAGTCGATTTAATTTTGAGATTAAATATTTGGATGGCAGTGGATTAAAAGTTATTTAACAAATAGAAACGAGTGCACATAAATTATAAAAATTGTACATGGAGCAGCAGTCAAAATTTCGGATAAACAATATTGGTGTGCCACAAGGTAGTATTTTAGGACCCTTCCGAAATAACCCCCACCTTTGTATTTTATATGCGGATGACACAACCATATTGATAAAATGTAATAATATAAACAATAACGAAAATGAAATTAAATATACAATATACAAAAAATTTGAATGTTTACAGAATAATAATTTGAATATTAATGTAAAAAAAAAACTAAATTAATGCAATTCAGTAATATAAATAGGAATAAAATACCCTTAGAAATTAAATATAATAATGAAATTATAGATGAAATGGTTAATATAACATTTTTGGGAGTTATATAGGATCGCCATTGCAATTGGAAATCACATACAGATATGATTTGTTCTAAGCTAGATAATTTCATATATGCTATAAAACGACTACACCAAGTAGTATCTAAAGAGGCAGCGCTTAGTGCATATTATGGCTACGTATCGTCAGTTCTTTTATATTGTTACAAATAATCTAGATACGTGAAGAGTTGGAACGCTGGAGAGATCGAGAAATAAAAGAAAGAGATAGCTACTCCTATTGACAAACAAATAGTTGACCGCTATTCGTACCGGTTTGGAGGGTAAGGTAGCCGGTAAACTTATGCATGTGGCATTAGACCTCGGCACAAGACAGCAACGCACCAATAACATCTTTGGTGTCTATAGGCGATGGTTGACTCTTACCATTAGGAGACCTATCTGTTTGTTTGCTATCTTATGATATAAAAGAAATTTAAAACATCGCGATAAAAACCTGTGTGCTATTCAGGTTATCATATCTGCAAAATTTAATCTAAATCCATGCAGTAGTTTTGGCATGATTGAGTAACAGCATCCATCACTCCAAACATCCAAACTTTCGCATTTATAATACTATAGATTCATTCATTTTTAAAACAACTTTTGCCTCGGTTACTTCTAAAACCATTTTTGGACCAATAGTTAAGCTTAACATGTTCATTTATTCATTCATAATTTATTTATTGCTTGAACATATGTAAATCAGGATGTTACATTATAAAATATAATTAGTGCACTACATTCTGCGTATACATCGTGCAATATAATTATTGAACATATGATTATTACTTTTTAACAGTTAAAATTTCTCGTATTAAATTATTAAATAAAGCATGTGCAACAATATAACATTATCTGTCTAATCTCACATGCAATCTAATGCATCACAAATTTCAAATGTATATTATACTAGCTGTGCCCGCGACTTCGTTCGCGTGGAAAAAAATCTAAAATAAAAACCCGCATAGTTCCCGTTCCCGTGGGATTTCCGGGATAAGAACTATCCTATGTCCTTTCCTGGGTCTCAAACTATATTTGTACCAAATTTTATCCAAATCGGTTCAGTGGTTTGGCCGTGAAAGCGTAACAGACAGACAGACAGAGTTACTTTCGTATTTATAATATTAGTATGGATAGTATGGATTGTACATTAAGCGTTAATTTTGTATAAATCGTATTTTTTCAATTGGCGTAAAAGATTTAGTATAAAAACTAAGTGTTTATAAAATAAAATCTGATAGAGAAAAAACTGCACTAAAGCAAAGATTAAAAGCTCAGTACAGAGCGCAGTGAGCGGTGCAATAAATAGCAATACGTCGGTTTTAAGTCGCAACACGAATACCTTAGAGGCTTCTCTTTGAGCAACCTCCTTTCACGTTTATTAAGACACAAGCGTCTATTTAGAACTAGTCTAATCTGGTATTAGGCGGATTTTATGCTTCAAAGACCATTTTGTAAATACGTGTATTACGGCTTAGTGAAATACGTTGGGTTTTAAAAGTAAAATGGAATGTGAAAGAAATACATATTGTTGCTTTAAAAGCCCTTTTTAAATAAGATTTTGAGCTTCCAGGCATCGTACAACCCCTTAAAGGACCTTCACATCGTTATTTCTAAAGAATAACAAATCTTTCAAACTCGTTGATAACGGCCGCGTCAAGCTTGTAGTTCTCGCCATACCCAAGTTCAGGAAGCCCGGTATATGCTTTCCTATTCATATGATACCGATGATTCCCCGTGTTGTTCCGGACTCCTATGAAGAATAGACCAACTGCCGTAAATTGCGCGACTGATTGGCTATACGTGTCACTACCATCATGACTACTAGGTGGTCGAGTTTTGCAATATCTCGCCCGTGTATTTGGCACCACCACCTTACCTGTTCCTTTAGCAATAGCGTCAGTGCATGTCATTGTCATATTCGGGTGTAGAGGCTATGGTAGCTGGTAGACTTATGCATTTGGAATTGCCACGCTACTGGTTGGGTAGCTACGCACCATAAACATCCTTGGTGTCTATAGGCGATGGTTTCTCTTACCACCAGGAGAGCCATCTGCTTCTTTGCTATCTTATGATATATAAAAATACTGACATAAGTCCAGCGAGTCTCGTTACTTGAAATAAATGTTTATAAATACACACAAAACACGACACAGTCATACTAGCAATAGTTGATGACGAAGACTACTCATGCGAGCGATACGAGCGTAAAGCTACCATTTCAAGCTGAGCAAGGATTTAAAACGTTATTATATCGATATGTTTGTTGTTCCGTGATTGGTTGGCCGCGTTTCATGCTGTTTCGTGATTGGTTCGCCAACTAGCGCTAGAAGACAACGTCATAATGTCATATACCATAACCAATCACGACAATGCAAACATTACGAAAATATAACGTTATAAATCATTGATGCTGAGGTCCGGTCTGACAGGACACATTCTTTAGCGTGCAATTTTGCAGCCTTTAACTTTAAGCTCTGGCCTGAGCACTGGCTCAGCCCAAAAGTTTGGTGTCATAGTAACGATCCGTAGGGTTAACTGTAGATTAGTCTAATTATATTAATAAAAATATATTAATATTGTCGCGTCCATTTCACCGAAGAAATATAACGCACTCACAATTAACCAATGGTATTAAAATCCATAATATCTTACGTGTCGACCAATCAACTAATCGGTTCCATATTCAGTCTAGGGCAAGTAACATTTTGTAAAAAAACTAAAAAAGCCTTTCCAACACGATTCGCGTAACCCAAGATGCAACACACAGAACCTAACACATCTGTTCGCGCCGATGGATCGACAGATGTACTGAAACCGGTCGAAACGTCATAAGGAAGACACGGCGGGGCGGCGCGGCGATGTAGTCGAAAAGGACGAAACATTCGCACTACAGACGCGACACGATAGGACGTCCACCAATACGTGCAGTTTACCTATTTTTGTCTATCTTGATATAGTAATTAAAAGTTAATATACAATCCACGGGTTCCTTTAAAACCTCACACGAACACATCTATATCAAAGCCTTTTGCTAGGTCAAAATGAACAATCAACAAATGAATATAGTATTAAAAACAAGTATATAACTTCAAACATAAGACACGATACACTAGAAAATAAGTTCCTAACTTTAAACAGAGACAAAATAAACGGAAAGTTATCTAGACCAAAAATTCAAAGCTCAGTGCAGCAGCGATAAGACGCCGAGCAATACAATAAACTGCAATTCGTTGCTTTTAAGTTGCATCTCGGATATCTTAGAGGCTTCCCTTTGAGCAGACTCGTTTCCTGTTTATTAAGAGAGAAGTTTGTATTTAGAGCAACTGTAATCTGACATTAGACGACTCCAATGCTAAAAAAAACTATTATTATTTTAGATAATTCAACAAAACTACAACAGCTGTCTTTCAATCTTCTGTATCTATAGAATAGTGAAGCTGAATTTTACCAAAGAAGGTTGGCAACATTTTGTTATATTTTAATATCGTCTTGAAATACCAATTATATTCATGCGATTATTATTTTATGTTACATATTTTGAAATTAAAAACTATTGTCGTATTCTTTATATGTTACTCCTACATTAAAATATTAATTTAAACATTAGTTAACTAAATGCAAATACCTGCAGGCCTACTCTTGAAAACAATATAAATCTTTAACCAATATTGATAAAAACAATATGTTTCGAATATCGTCAAAAAACGGTACTCTTGAAACTAATATTGCCCACATTGATTCAATATAGTAACGAACTAATTATTGGAAATAGATGTCATCGTTACACGTCAAGCTAGTGTTATAAGTGGAAATTTTAAGTACCGTTTTAAAGAAAATAACAAATAAAAGCAATAATGAGTAGTTCGAAAAAAATTCGAAATCCGTGTGGCGCTGAATATAGTTGTCCAGAGTATGAAATACCTTAAAATTCATTAAATATTCATTTAAAATTGAAATCGGCTTAGAGTAATAAAGGCTTAGAGTAATAATGCGTTATTATTCTATGGAAATCGGTTTTCAAGAGTAGCCCTACTGATATTATTTTTTATGCAATAAACCAAATGATGCCATTCGATATTTTATCTAAGATTAGTAGAATATTTTTGTATTCTAAGTATGAACTTTTCATAGTAAAATTATTGTTAACTTAAATATTACGCTATTAAGAATGTAAGACTAGAATTATTTCATTTAATAAATTTTAATGTGTCTTTTAAAGGGACGGCGTTAGCTGTACGGAACATTCGTGTTTTATTCCGCAAGTACAATACTCTTGTATATTTTTAATGAAAAATGATGTTAAGAAGATTAAAATGATATATCCTTTTAAACATATTATTATGAATTTTCTCCCAATTTTCTTTAGTTCGGAAACAACAATGGAACAAAAAATTTTCTGGACTGCCAAAAAATGACAGACTGATGGTTGACTGTACTCAAACGGGTGCTGGTTCGAGAAGTAAGAAATAGCGGGAAAGCTACTAGCCTTGACTCTTCTGGAGATGATACACCACACTTTATCTCGTATAATTGTTAAGGGGCGGTTGAAATAGCGGATCAGATACGCACGCGGAAAAGCAAAGCATTTTCATTATGTTGGCGGTCATCTCACGAATGCGTGACACTGCAAGCGCACAGTACCTCCCCCCCCTCACTCCGTAGCTTCGTATGTAGTCTTCTCAGGGCTTTCTAAGAGATCGGACCGAGAGTAAAGGAGGAATAAGGGATTTAGCGGGAGCGAATTTATATAGCGATACCACTTTATCATTTTGTCTGGATTGTATTTTTTTAATCCATGTGAACAACACTTATATAAATAACACAATATAAATATTATTATAAATTACTTTGAGGGCAGAGTTTAAAATTGTTACTTTGCTTACTTTCTGCTGCTTTTTGCGTTTACGTAGTGTTTTAAATGCTCTGAAATTCTTTAAGTTAGGATACCACGTAATAAAACCCTTGTTTATAAATGATCAGAAATATAAGCCATATTTATTTATATGTTTCTCATTTTAAGACACTAGTCAGATATTTTAGTGTATGAGAGTTTACCGATGTTCTTTAAGACAAACTCTTTGTTTGATGTTTTTATTTATTTTATGGAAATACACATAAGAATGATGTAACTAAAAATAACACTGTATTTAATCTAAATAATATATATATATATAACTTAAACTCCGCACCAAAACAAAACAGTTATGCCAATAACGGCAAAAAAAAAACAAATCATCCATTCCCGACACTCTTTTGACTGAATGTGCGGACTTATTTTTAGAACTATTTTTAGAAAAATTCTATCATACATGATTTTGGCGTAACTCTAATAACCGTTTCGAAAGTCAACTTATATAACATACGATAGTTTGCAGATTTTGTTTTGGAATCAAATGGGAAATATCTCAAATGAAAAAATAACGAAATCTCTTAATAAATGACCAAGAGCAACAAATATAAAAAATACAATCAAATTGAACTTGAATCTCTTCCTTTTTCGGAAGACCGAATTTGTCCGGATCCGAAATCGCGGTCACAGCTGGTATTAAATAAACCAACCAGTGTAAACAATTAACATGCCAAACATATCCCTAAACTTCTGAGAAATTTATAATTCATATTAAAGTAACAAAAACATACACAAAAGCATTAATTCAAATATACCTTTTTCGTATTATAGGATAACAAGCAAGTAGATATTTCTCTTGATAACAAAATACTCATACCCACAAATATAGATGGCAGGGATGTATGTATTACATCTTTGAGCAAGCAGACTGTTTTTCTGGTGAAAAGAGGCTTATCACCTATAGGCACCAAAACTGTTAATGGTGCGTTAAATTTGTGTAGTGGCGTTCAAATGCCACATTTATAAGTTTTCCTTACCCTCGAAATAACAATGACAAGTACAGTGCTATTGCGGCAAGAATAATATAGCGCAAAATCCCAGTGAAATTAAATTTTCTGTCGATATCAAAACAGTAATACCATAATTAATTTTTTGTCTCACTCATTTTTATTGAAGCAAAATTAAAATTACTAAATATAATATTGAATATTCAATCTTACGGTAACCGCATATAGTATATTTTACAATGCAATGTATAAAGAAGATACATTCAGAAAGAGAAAGCACATTTTCGGAGGCCATAAACTGCTCGAAGCGACAATTCAGTCGTTGGTGAATACTTTTCGCAGGATATTTTATGACAGCGACTGTAACATAACGAAAGATGGGATCAGCTTGAAAATTGGGAACGGGTGTGAAAAAATCATAAAAAGTTTCAAGTAATGGAAGTTCCCCGAAGTTTCGTCGAACGACTTTTTTAAGCTTTGACATAATAAAAGTAATCTTCTTCGTCATGTTTACGAGTTTGTTTAAAATTTATGATTTTCATCGTTATAATCATAATTTTAGTGGTTAATGATATGCACATACAACGCATAATGAACGCTTTTCTACATTCAAGATTTCTATTGCATCTATTCTGCATTGAAAAGTTACGTTATGTTAAAAATTACGTTTGTCAGAGGAAGCAATTTTATTTTTTAAAATATCGAGGCAGAGAGGGCTTGCTGACTGATAATACCTGAAATAGCACACAGATTATTTATTATCCCGTAAAAATAATTTGTTCTCGTAGGATTCACCAAAAACTTTTATAATGGAGCTTCACTACATAGTATAAAACAAAGTCACTTTATCTGTCTGTCCTTATGTGTGCTTAAATCTTTAAAACTACGCAACGCAAATAGATTAATTCTTGAGGAAGGTTTTAGTATATAAACCTTTCCAATATTTCCACGCGAACAAAAGCCACGCGGGTGAAACCGCGGACAGGTCGCTAGTTCATTATAAAAGTTAACAATATAATTGAGATGGCCACAATGATAGAATTCCTTTCTATTTTATTCAATCACCAATATGCATTTCAAATTAAGATCGTCTATTGTTTTGGATCACTCAACATCATTTCGCAACATTCAATAATGCCGCTCATTACAGATCTTTGTTTTGGTGAAACAATATTTTTGCTCGGCAAAGGCTCTCATTAATATTTTGAACAATTTGCGTTCAATCAGGAAATACCAATAATTTGTATAAAGACTGTTTTCCGTAATTATGAAATACGTTACCAAGTTCTCCAATTTTCAAAACAATGGATACTTTATAAATTTTTGTTGTGTAAGTGGCGAACGTTCGGCTAAACGTGTCACTATCACCTTGTCTTTTTATAATAGTAGTAATAGTAATAGTCGTTATCTAAGCGTCTTATCTATATCTAATCTACACATATAATAAAATCGTAGGAAAGTCAAAAATGTACATTGAATATTTTTTTGAAAGAATACTTGGGGCGTGATCTACAATCGATATCAAAGCCAAAAATATAGTTTTTAGAATTTTTGTCTGTTTGTCTGTATGTATGTCCGGGGTAAACTCAAAAGTACTGCATGGATTTACTTCGAATTTTGTATGAATATTACTAACAGATCGGGTCAACATATAGGCTACATATTATCACGCTATCACCTACAGGAGAGGAGCAGGGTGGAGTTAACGGAGTCCGCACGGACGAAGTCGCAGGCAACAGCTAGTAATAAATATTCACGGGACAAATTACACTTACTGATCTGACCCCAAACTAAACATAATATTTTCTTGTGTTATGGGTGTTAAGTCAAAGATACTAATACATAGAAATACATATATAAATACTGTAATATATTTTCATAAACACCCAAACCCGGAAATACAAACATTTATGCTCGTCACACAAATGCTTGTCTCCGTCGGGGATTGAATCCGAGCCCTGTCGATTGCGTAGTCAGGATCGCTAACCACTCGACCAACGGGGCGGTCAGTTTTTATTTATGTAATTAGATAGTAAACAAGCAGATGGTTCTCGTGATGGATAGAGAAATCATCGCCTATAGACACCAAAACTGTCAATCTTACGTTGCTATCCTATGGTGGGATGGTAATGCCACATGCAAAACTCTACCGGCTACCTTACTCTCCAAATAGGAACACGACATTGATAAGAATTGACACTATTGCGACAGGTATAAATAAGGCAATGGTGCCAAATTACTAGGCAACACATTGCGGAAAAACATGAGTTATTAGTCTCGTAAGTTGCCATATTAAGCCTTACTACATAAAAGTTTCAGTTTTACTTAACCATAATCACACGACAGTTAATGAAAATGAAAATACGACGCAAGATTAGGTAAAACATTCTGCGTGTCGAAAAAGTATTGTTATAAAATAAGTATCTTCACACCTGTATCCCCGAAGTGGTAGGCAGCGGTACAAAAAGTGCACCCACGATTAGCTGAAGTTACTTGTCTCACGTTGTGATAGTTGGCAAACCTATCGCCCGGTCTGCGATAGGCTTATCCAATCCCGGGCAACGTTGTTTTATGAAAACTGAAAAAACACATTTTTGGATTGCCCGACCCAGGAATCGTACCCGGGACCACGTGTGGTCAACACTGACACCGGACCACTAGACCACAGAGACGATAGAATTAATATAATAAGAATAATAAACTGATTAATAAATATAAATAAATAGTCGCATCTATGGTCTAGTGGTCCAGTGTTGGTGTTCTACATGAGTTGTTTTTTAGTTTTATGATAAAAACTATGTTGCCCTGGATTGGATGAGTCCCGCTTGGCGATAGGCTTGCCACCTATCATGTTGTGGGACTAAGTATCATTAGCTAATCATGAGTACTCTTGTAATATGCTTCGAAATATGGATTTTACTGATACGATTTGCTTAAATAATATCTAGTACAATAAACCAGAGAACATTCAACAAAAGTGCAGCACTGATTCCGAATTAACACAGCTTCAACCCCGATAAATAGATTACCACTTCGAGGGTTGCGACTCAACATGAGAGAATACAAGATATCTGTTTTGCAGACTGTATTTAACAATTTATACGAGGCAATAGTGGCAGATATTCTGGCGCAGCAAAGCTAATAAATCCTATTGCTTTCAACTGGAACACGCTGTGAGACTTGTCCGAGTCGTAATGTCAGTAGGGCTACTGAATTTAGTAATTTTTCATTTCCGATGTTGTAGGTACTCTGTAACAGTTTATTTTATTTATTTATTTTGTTTTATTTTTATTTTTTTATATGATAAGATAGTGATAAAGAATATGGGTCTCCTAATGGAAAGAGTCAATCATCGCCTATATACACGGGATATAGGCGATGGTTGACAACAGTGCGTTGCTATCTTGTGGCGAGTTCTAATATTACATGCATAAGTTTACTGGCTACCTTATCCTAGGTAAGGCGGTGGTACCAGACCCGGGCGAGACAATGCAGAACTCTACCACCTAGTAGCCACGATAGTAGTGACTCGCATAGCCAATAGGTCGGGTTTTACGACATGCCTGGCAGAACGGCAGTTGGTCTATTCTTCAAAGGAGAAAGGTCACGGGTAAAATTTATTATAAATATATTTAGTTATTGCTAGAAATCGATATCAGCAGGCCTACTCTTGAAAACAATATAAATCTTAAACCAATATTGATAAAAACGATAAGTTTCGAATATCGTCAAAAAACGGTACTCTTGAAACCAATATTACCCATATTGATTCAGTATAGTAACGACCTAATTATTGGAAATAGATGTCATCGCTATACGTCAAGTTAGTGTTTACAAGTGGAAATTTTAAGTACCGTTTTAAACAAAATAACGAATAAAAGCGATAATGAGTAGTTTCAAAAAATTTCGAAATCCGTGTCGCCGAATCCAATAATTGAATATAGTTGTCCAGAGTACGAAATACTTCAAAATTCATTAAATATTCATTTAAAGTTGAAATCGGTGTTCAAGAGTAGCCCTGCAGTAAGAGTAGGTCGTTAAAATGCGGCGATGGCGATTTCCACTCATCTCGCCAGTCGTCAATCAACAAACCGGTGAATTGTGGTGGACCGGAAAGTCTTTAGACTTGTTTACTCTGCCTACCGGGCGTGGTGATACTTTATAATTCGAGAACGGCTTGACCAATCTAGGTGGAAGTTTAAATAGTACAGTTAGAACTCGGGACGCGACGGGATGCGACTGGTATGCAATATAATTTCTATCTATTTGTTCTGTTTTGACTCAAAAACAACTTTACTGATCTTGATGTAAATTGATTATCAGTAAGAAGAAGGAGAAGAAGAAGAAGGTAGCCGGTAGGCTTATGTATGTGGCATTGTCATCCCGTTACATAGATAGCAACACACTATCTTTGGTGTCTATAGGCGATGGTTCCTCTTTCTATCAGAAGAGCCATCTGCTTGTTTGCTATCTTATGATATCAATATATATAATAAAACTAAGTTGATAAAATGTGCGTGGAGATAAAAGTAAAAGAGTACCGGCATGATAAAGGAACTTATATAGTGTGATAGCCCTTTATCCCCCCTCGAACAAGAAAGTTCCCGATTTAATATAACGGGCATGTTTTTAAAGATATAAGGGCTTTTCCAATCCTTCAACTTGGAAATTAAATGTAATGGGGCCATCTGTTGTCGCGTATTTGAACTTGATTTAGAACAACCATTATTTGGGTTGCATTTCGAAAGGCGCTGCGAGCAATTGCAGCATGTGTAGAAAAATATTTTTTTTAATTCCAATTTCAATAAAGTCTTAAATTACATTTGTTAAATTTAAACAACCACGTAATCTCATATCAACTCCCGAGCGAAGCCGCGTATCATAGCTAGTACATACAGTGTGTAAAGAAAACCCTGTCCGGTAATTAAAGGTGTAATTTGGTACCGTAATACGGTTACATATGTGTAATTATTTTATGGATATTAATTAATTAGTTTTCCCAATAAAAAGTAATCTTAAATGGTAATTTCATACATTAAGTACGACAACACCTACAAATAAGTAAATTCTACTATCAAAGAATGCCGCGCAAGTTGTATGCCGTGTGCGGCGTGTTTAAAATTCTTTTATAAAAAGCCGAAAAACGAAGACCGCGCCTTCGCGCGGTGATTGTACGAAAGCCGCCAAAGCGAAACAATAAAACAAACAGCGACAAGGTGCTGTCATTTCTAAAATATTTGCTTAATTCTAGGGAGATATATGTAAAAATACGAATATTAAAAAACTATATCTTTTTTTCAGAAATAGTGACTTTAATATTTTTTTTCAGTAATGCCTTTAACAACCTATATGCCACTTTCGGATCGGACAGGGTTTTCTTTACACACTGTTTATAAAAAAAACATACATATTTCTTTATTTTTTATTTTTATTATTTGTTATAATAAGACAATGTAAGGCAACGATCCTCTGATACACATTTTATTGACATGCACGTGTAAATCTTTTCAGAGCGTTGCACGTTGTATCGCACATCTGGACATGGAGATTTACGCCTTTGCATCCGGATGCAGCCCGAGCTCTGCGGTTAGCCACTGATCCGAGGCGAGACGCTGACGCGCCGCCAGATGCTCTCTTTTGAATATAAAGTGGGAAATACTTACATTCAATATAGATGTTAAGTTATTTAGATACAAGGATTTAAATATCGGTATTTTGTGGTAACGTTACTGCTCGCGGCATGATATAACGGTATTTTCAAGCATAGCGTTATCCAAAAATTATACAGAATTTGTTACTATTTAATAACGTTATTCATTACACTACGAATTGGCGTTGTGGTATATGGTATTATGACGTTGTCTTCTAGCGCTGGTTGGCGAACCAATCACGAAACAGAATGAAATCCGCATACATAATGATATTATAACGTTATTTAGCGTTAACAATTTCGTTCTGGTATTTAAGTAGCGATATTTAAGCAGTTCTGGTATTTAAATAGCTTTAGTGCATCCCATTCCTAAAAAAGGAGATCGCTCTAATCCGTCAAACTATCGGCCAATAGCCATAACCTCCTTGTTCTCCAAAGTCATGGAGACACTTATAAACTGTCAGCTCCTGAAGTATTTAGAAGAGCACCAGCTGATTAGTGACCGTCAGTACGGTTTCCGTCGTGGCCGCTCAGCTGGTGATCTTCTAGTATACTTGACACATCGTTGGGCGGAGGCAGTTGAGTCCAAGGGGGAGGCATTGGCAGTTAGTTTAGACATAGCGAAGGCCTTCGATCAGGTATGGCATAAAGCGCTTCTCTCAAAGCTGCCTTCCTATGGGCTTCCCGAGAAACTATGCAAGTGGATCACCAGTTTTTTGGCTGATCGGAGCATTAAGGTCGTAGTCGACAGTGCATGCTCCGATCTTAAACCTGTCAATGCTGGTGTTCCCCAAGGCTGCGTGCTATCACCGACACTGTTTCTCCATGCATATCAATGATATGTTGCGAATTAGTAACATACATAGCTATGCGGACGACAGTACTGTTGATGCTACATACTCCGGCCGTAGCGGTATTTCTCGTGAACACGTCGAAGAGGGCCGGATCAAGCTCGTGTCTGAACTCGAGAATCAACTAACTGATGTCTCAGAATGGGGTCGTCAAAACCTTATTACATTTAACCCCAAAAAGACGCAGCTCTGTGCGTTCACCGCAAAAAAAAACACCCTTTGTCGTGTCACCTCGGTTCGAAAATACTCTCCTGACAGCCTCAGCCAGTATTGGAATTCTGGGAGTCGACATATCGAACAACGTTCAGTTCCGCGGTTATTTGGAAGGGAAGGCTAAACTAGCCTCCAAAAAGCTTGGTGTACTCAGTAGAGCAAAGCAGTACTTCATGCCAGCCCATCGCCTCCAACTTTACAAGGCCCAAATTCGACCTCACATGGAGTACTGTTCTCACCTCTGGGCCGGAGCTCCTCAGTACCAGCTTCTTCCTCTTGATCGCATTCAACGTAGAGCGGTTCGAATCGTCGACGACCAGGCTATTTCTAATCGGCTTGACTCTTTGGCGTTACGCAGAGATGTAGGCTCGCTCTGCATCTTTTACCGTATTTATCATGGGGAGTGTTCCGACGAGTTGTTCGGACTAATGCCTACCGCTAAATTCCACCATCGGACATCGCGTCAAAATTTAAAGTTCCATCCTCACCACCTCGATGTCTGGAAATCCACAACCGTGCGCTTTTGTCGACACCTTTTGCTTCGCATTACTCCTTTGTGGAATCTATTACCCTCGGGGTGTTTCCGAATGGATACGACTTAGGGACCTTCAAGAAACGAGCTTATTCATTCTTAAAAGGCCGGCAACACAGCTGCAATACCCCCGGTATTGCGGATGTCCATGGGCGGCGGTGATCACTTACCATCAGGTGCACCATCTGCTCGTTTGCCCCCTCTACTATAAAAAAAAATATAGTGTTTGAAGATTATGGAAATAAATAAACAAATAAAATAAATAAATAAATAAATTTTGTTACTGAGGTATCGCTACAGTAATAACGTTAAGTATCGTAAAATAAGTTTTGTTATCTGATAACGTTTTAAATCCTTTTTTTTTATATATATTTATTTTTACTTGCTGAGTGAAAAAATTAGTATTTCTTATCAATTTCATGTTAATGAAGTTATAAGTTTTCCCCCCAATTTCCGAAGAGTGAGTTTTCATGATCTTCCGGTGTCAACGTTATGAAGTCCTAGGTCTTTTCTTACTATTTTATGGCGATTATGATGATTTTAGTACGCCTTTATGTATGTAAGTGTCAGTGTGCGTGTGGCAGTGTGTGTGTTCCTGTGTTGTGAGCCGCTCGTAACTGTTGAATGGTCCGGTAAGGCTTGGTGGATTTTGAAAAATTTCATAAAGCCTTTAAAATGTTTCCGATATGACACTTTTTTATATAACTTCAAAATACAAAAATCAATAAATTCATTTCCTTAAAAAACTGCGTCGTATACTGCAAATTGCACAATATCTGTTTATCGGTACGGTAGCTGTCGTTGACAATTTTTCTTAAAGTGTATTGTCGACATAATTTCACATATGTGTGTGGCCGCTTTTCTACTTCTATTAAATTTCCGATGTCGATTTCCATACTGACATAACGTCCTTCCCTAGCAAGTGCACGCAGCCGACTGTCGGTGAGTAGTGTGCGTTTATACAATATACATACATTTCGGAACGTTCTATTTGTTGCCGTCTGCCGATAATCGGATCGGTCGGAATGCACCGATTTTATTTTTGACCTACTTTTTGTAGGACGTGTGCGTTGCTCCATTACTATCAGTACGTTCTATTTTTCTTCTAAAAAAAATCGGTCACCGATTATCGGACGTGGGCGAGCAGCCTGAGTACCTAAGAAACGACAATGACAAGCATTGTCGCTATTGTGGCAGGAATAGGTAAGGCGGTGGTACCAGACCTGGGCGAAACAATGTAGAACCCTACCACCTAGTTGCCACAATGGTCGTTACTTGTACAGCCAGTCGACCTCCTATTACGAACTGCCTGGTAGTACGGCAGATGGTCTATTCTTCAAACCCCAGATCTACACGGGGTAAAGTGTCATAAAATACTTTATATTTTGAAATTTAATCACATGCACGAAGCAAAATTATGTGCGCCCGCTTTTATAAAATAAAGGGACTTATTGAAGTTAAGAAAAGTCAATGTCTCATACATTATAGCTTAATCTAAGTTCCGGCAAGTATTCACGCCGGCAAAATATCCAAACAATTTAGCGCTCCGATGAAGGTTCAGCCGAGTTTGTTCCAACTAGAAGCTGTTTATTTATCGGAAGCGAGGTGCACTATGTGTCAGTTTTAATACACTTCATATATTTACTTTCATAAGAAAATATTTTTAGTACTTTATCATACTTGAGTACAATCCCTACGTACTACCCTATTCTTGCTATCAAAACGTCAACACTTATAACTTTGGTACTCCGGCTTGAAGTGTAAGGTAGTAAGGTAGCTGGTAAACTTATCTTTTATTGACATTAATACTGATAAAATCTTTAAGATTTTTAAATATCTTTAATCAATAATAGTAAATCTTTGTTCTGGGAGTCTAACATTTCCCTTATCCATAATTATGTAACGGTCTATTACGGAAGCTTGATTTTCTTCATTCTATAGATCTTGCTTGTCGTTATTAGTGTAACAGCTCTCTTGCGAGTTCTTCAGGTATATCAGACAACGTATTTTTGCCCGTTATTTACCATCCGTGCCGTTAGGCTTTAGAATATTTTGCCTCACTCCATCAGAAAAAGTTTAGGAATCGCCTGAAACAGCACTACTTATCCATTGCATAGTTTATTTTGTTTGCAGTATTAGTAGTAGTTATAATATGTTGTATTATTTTGGTAGTTAATTTCCTTTTGTTTTTGTTCTTTTGTGCATTTTATTTTTTCTATTTTATTATATTTTTTCTATTTTATTATATTTTTTTCTAAAATTCACGGTTTGCGCGCGGATTTCAATTTTGCTTGCAGTCGGGTAGCTCTGACGAGTCTATGTATATTTTTATACCTAAACCTGACTTTTGTTAGGGAAAGAATCATCCGTACGGTAGTACTATTAGGTATTCTATGTCGCTTATTCCTGCCGCAATAGCGTCGAGGTTTATTTACTCAAAGCGTCAGTGCTTGTCGTTGTTAATAATTAACTTATTATAAACTTATTCATGTGGCATTACCATCCCGCCACACGGATGAAATGCACCATTAACATATTTTGTGTATATAGACTATGGCTTCTCTTTTAAGTAAAAGAACCACCTGCTTATGTGTTATTTTATGATATAAAAAAAGAAATTTGGCCACCGCAAAAGTATTTTAAAAAAACTAAACCAACTTCAAATATTTATTAACTATAGCTATATCTTAAAAATTATTAAACCGATTTTAATTTTACTAAGACTGTTCTCTAAGTCGAATTATACCTGATTTAATTCAAAAAGGATTGAAAGTGTCAAATTAAAAGGGGTTATCTCGATGTGACTTATTTTCCGAGATATTCGTGGACAAATATACAACGATACATAAATTTACGAAATTTAGCATACGTGCTTGGAAGCCTAAATACATCATCACACTCAAATATTATTCAATTCCAATGATATCACATATATACAAATCAAACTGATAACTTCGTATTTTAAGACTGTTAAAAAAATAATGCATACTATTTCTTATCAAACTTATAATATCTCTGATATTCGAAATGCTATCAAGTTTTTCAGCGTTTATTCAACACCGATTCTCAAGATTAACGTTATGTTCAATAATACGATTATTTGCTATAATTATTCCATTAAACGGAACGTTGTCTATAAGTGTGTGTCGTCAAAACAATACTGAAACAACAAGCGTTTCGAGTTACAGCAATTGAATTCCGATGGTTATATGAATTATTTATAAGGCGGCCCGGATATCTGTGTGACAGCGTCGTTTTTTCTCAATTTCTGCTAAAACCTCTTACTGTTCTTTTAGATACAGTTTTTATTAAACGCGAATCGTTTCCCGTTGTATAACCCGTGTAGTCAAAGCCAAAAATTATAAACGCTTTACAGATTCGTCAACATTTTTTTATACATTTTACTAGATCTTTGCGCGGTCACTCACTGCTACTCCGTGAGTGACCGCGTTCCGATCTGGTAGTATCCGGTGAAAAAAATCAGCTTACTTATCTTTTATATTCACTTTTTTTTTTCGTAATTTTTCGTAAGTTCCGTGTTAGTCCTTATTTTAGCCTGTATTGGTGCGGATCCCCTTTGTAGAATCATCTTTGTAAAACCCCATCAATCATTCCATCAGGAAATTCGTAAAATGCGAATGTTTGGCTATACTAAAGCTCGGTGTACTCAGTAGAGCGAGACAGTACTTCCTGCCGGATCATCGCTTGCAACTTTACAAAGCGCAAATTCGCCCTCACATGGAGTACTGTTCTCATCTCTGGGCGGGAGCTCCGCAGTATCAGCTTCTTCCACTTGATCGCATTCAGCGTAGAGCGGTTCGAATATTTGACGACCAAGCAGTTTCCAATCGGCTTGACTCCTTGGCTTTACGCAGAGATGTAAGTTCGCTTAGCATCTCTTACCGCATTTATCATGGAGAGTGTTCCGACGAACTGTTTGGATTGATCCCTGCTGTTGAATTTCATCATCGGACATCGCGGCAAAACTCAAAGTTCCATCCTCATCACCTCGATGTCTGGAAATCCACAACTGTGCGATTCCCTAGGCACTTCTTACCACTACTCCTCTGTGGAATCAATTACCGGCGGGGGTGTTTCCGAACGGATACGACTTAGGCACCTTCAAGAAAAGAGCATACTCCTTCTTAAAAAGCCGGCAACGCAGCTGCAAGACCTCTGGTGATGTGGCTGTCCATGGGCGGCGGTAATCACTTACGATCAGGTGAGCCTCCTGCTCGTTAGCCCCTTTTTTCTATAAAAAAAAACATATCACTACCATCGTATCTACTAGGTAGTAGAGTTTTGCAACGTCTCGTTCGGGTATTTCGTACCATCACGTTCCTATTCCTGCCACAATGTCGTCAATACTTGTCGTTGTCGTGTTCCGGTTTTGAGAGCAATGTAGCCGATAGACTTTTGCGTGTGGCAATGCAATCCTCCCACGCGGATAGAAACCCATAATTAACATCCATAGTCTCCATAAGCGATGGTTGTCTTATTCCATCAGGAGAGCAATCTGCTTATTTGCTTTCTACATATATCTATCTAATATGCAGGGCTACTTTTAAAAGTCCGGCCAAATTTAGAGGCGGACGATATGTTCGATATGTTCGATTTATGTAATAAAAAAAGAATTAAAAAAAAATAAACTTAATAATTATCCGACACAAAAACAGAACGCATGGATATAATTTCATTTACGTAAAATTGGAACTAAAATATTTTAATGCCTTCAACCAAATTGAAAGGTTATTAAAAAAATTACATAATAGTTACTATCGTTATTATAGGTTAATGTAAAATAACACAATGCCAACATTACAGAGCGCATTCACAAGACTCGGTGCATCCAATTCATGACTTTAGTACGATATTTTTAAAATATTGTCGTAAGTTTATTTTTGTCCCAAAACCCTGCGGAAATCGCTGTCACTGTTGCTAGATTTATGCCAGATACATAAATTAACCGTCTACTTTACTCTTCAAACTGGAACATGGCTTGTCACTGGTGTTTTCCGTTTTGGTGTCGCAAAGCATGACAGAATGAGAAATGATGTAGATACTCGTATAATATAAACTTGCCGTTTCACACAGCGTTTCACACACCCATGACTATTAATAGTTTAAAGTTATATAAAGTTATTATATAGTTTTTCGTACAAATTTCCACTTACTATTTCAACCCTTTAAAGGATGATGTATGAAAAAAATTAACCAATATTTTGATCCCGCATTTTTGAATATCTCCATACCAAATTTCATCAAATTCGGTTTAGTAGTTTAGCCGTGAAAGCATAACAGACAGACTTTCGCATTTATAATATTAGTACGGATTACATGATAAGAAGTTCGAGAGACAGCAACGTTATTCTCGTGTACAAAAATTACATAACTATTCGTTATCTATAATCAACGCTCTGTTCATTTAAACAGGAATATAATACTGTTTATTAGTCAGTTGCTTATTTTGTGATAAAACTAATTAACTCATTATTAATGATTATATAATATAAGCACTTGTACTGTTTCACAAATGTAATTTAAATTTTATTTATTACACAATCACTTTTAAACTGACCCTGATGATGCTTTAATAGGCGAAACCGGTTGGCCGTCAGTTTAAAAGTGATTGTGTAATAAATAAAATTTAAATTACATTTGTGAAACAGTACAAGTGCTTATATTATATAATCAATATGATGCAGTTTCACCAAGTGCCGACGATGGAAAGTATAAATTATATCATTATTAATGCTAGAACGTTCAGTTAATTAATGTTATTTCTTTGTATCAGACATGTCTAAAGTTGCTGTAGTTACTGGTTCTAATAAAGGCATAGGGCTCGCCATAGTAAAAGGTCTATGCCAAAGGCTGGGAAAAAATGGAACCGTTTATTTGACATCGAGAGATGACAACCGCGGGAAGCATGCTGTGGCTGAGTTGAATAAAATAGGTTTAAATCCTGAGTATCATCAACTAGATGTGGCTGACCGAAATAGTGTCGCCAAATTTAGAGACCACCTAGAAGCTAAACATGGAGGTATTGATATTTTTATGCTGCTATTATTTATAGCTTTGCATCTCCAGGATCTTACGAAGAAAGTGTGAATGTTATTGATATAAATTTTAGAAGTGTATTAACGATGTAAGAATTAATTTATCCACTTGTAAGAGATGGCGGCCGCATTTTGAATATATCATGCGATTGCGGATACTTATCGAATATTCGGAATAAATATTGGATTGAAAGACTTTCTAATAAAAATCTTACATTGGAAGATGTCAATGAATTTGTAGATTGGTTTCTACAAGCAAAGAAGAATGGAACATTTAAAACTGAAGATATTGCTGATGGAGCGTCAGTAGTTGCATACAGAGTTGCGAAAGTGGCTTTGGGCGCTATAACTATGATCCAACAAAAGAAATTCTAATCAAAAAATATATCAATATCTATGTTTTAATGTAAAACTTTAATGTATTGAACATTAAAGTTTGACACTAAATCATACTTTTTATAAAGTGACGAAAATTAAGATTCGATAACGTCCGTACTTGCGAAATTCTATTAATAATGAATTCATACTGTAGTACTAATTTTCAATTTATTTCGCTACACATAAAAATACATTTTAAGGCATTTTCAAGGTATACAATATTTAAAAAAGATTTAAAAAACATACACAGTATAATCAAAGGCAATGTGCAATATTGATTAAATATATATCTTTATATATAAAAATCAATTGCTGTTCGTTAGTCTCGCTAAAACTCGAGAACGTCAAAACCGATTTGACTAATTTTGGTTTTGAATTAATTGTTGAATTCCAGGGCAGGTTTAAAACTTACAAGGTGAGAAAATACAGAAAAAAATAAGAGTATTTAAAAAGGCAGAACAATGGGTCAGCCAGCTAGTCATTAATAAAATTTTGCGTACCATTTAATATAAAAAAAAATATTAAATGCTTTATTTATAAGACTCATGATTTATTTAAAGGTATTTAAAGAAATGTGTTATAGCAATTTTGTTGAGTTTAAACCATTTTCATAAGTTTATTTCTGTCCAAAAAGATTATCATTACGCCTGGTTCCGTTGCAGTATAGGCAGAATAAACCAAACGTCTATATTCTATCTAAACTTTTTATCGTCGGGACTTGGTGAAACTCCATTTTAAAACAATATTTGCTAGCTGATAACACTTGTACTGTTTCACAATAAGATAATTTTATTTAATTTCCGACCGGTTTCGCTTACACAAGCATACTCATGGCATTTACAATTACTTAATTAAATAATTTATAATAATAATATATTTATTGTATATACTCTGAGGATGCTTGTTGTGAAACTTGTGTGCATCTTATTGTGAAACAGTACAAGTGTTATCAGCTAGCAAATATTGTGAAGCATTAATGGCAAAAACACCTTTCTCTTTTCACTACCCGCTGGAATAAACAATAGGTGTTTATTGCAAAAAACTAAAATGTTACAATCGTTACTCCCAAGGTGTACTCCAAAGTGCTGCACTAAGCACGAGGTGGTAAAGTTCTGCAGGTTTTAGTACCGCTGACTTAGCTTTTCCTGCCACAATAACATGTGTGCTTGTTGTCGTCGGGTTCCAATTTAGAGGAATTGTATTTACCTTTTGCAGTTGTAAGTAACTAGGCTTAGGTGCGTCTAATTACCCAATTAGTTGAAAGCTTTGATCAAATACATAGATGATCAGCATTGAAAGTCAGATTACTCCATTTAAATTATAATCATATATTAATTGATATTTAGCCGAACACAAATTGAAAACGTTAATCACTTGAAAAAGCAATTAAATAATATGCATTTGAAATACATTTATCTATAAACTAGCTGACCAGGCAAACGTTGTTTTGTCATATAAATTATTTAATTAAAAAATAAGGGTTGGTGATAGAAGGGTAAAAATTTAGAGTTGTATGTATTTTTCAATGCTGAAACATAAAAAAAAACAAAAAAAATGTTTAGGGGTGGACAACCCTTATCACTTAAGGGTATAAATAAAAAAAATATTGAAAACAAAAAACCCGACTGCATTTAATCTTTAGAAAAGGTTCATTGCCTGAAATGAAAGCTAAAAAGAAAGAAACAAGCCCAGTAGTTTAGAATCATGTTAAGTAATAATGAATAACTTCACCATTGAAATAGTTCTATAATCGATGTAGGTACATACATATAAAACAATTCATGAATTTTAATTCATCACAGAATGATTAACAGTCGGGGCCCTTTGTGAAAATTTGATAGCTAAAAATTGAATGGGCCCCGACTGTTAATCGTTCTGTAATGAATTAAAATTCATGAATTGTGTTATATATTTGTGTACTACCTGATGTACCATGTAGGTACCTCCATCGATTATAGAACTATTTCAATGGTGAAGTTATTCATTATTACTTAACATGATTCTAAACTACTGGGCTTGTTTCTTTCTTTTTAGCTTTCATTTCAGGCAATGAACCTTTTCTAAAGATTAAATGCAGTCGGGTTTTTTGTTTTCAATATTTTTTTTTATTTAACACTTTTTAGTTAGGATTCATTAACTTCGATATTAAAATTATCAGATGGTAAATTACGCAATCTTGTCATTTAATTCAGAGAGTAAATATCGTAGGGATTATTAAGTAATTTATGTTGGTCTAAACTATTTATTATTAGCCCCACTTGAGACCTAACCCGGCTCAAAGCAATGCATGCTTTGAGCCGGGTTAGGTTCGATTCTGACTTTCACTCCAGGAACATTGTTTTTAATTGCGTTGTCGTCAAATTCTATATAGGTAAACCAGCCTATGGCAATTCTCCGTCTTCCAATTGATATTTTCGAAGAACTGGTCACTCTATTGTCCTTATAACTCTCATTGCTCCCTTTCCATTGTATAATATTATATTTAATTTACCTTTTTCATTTTTATTTTGCATTAATCCCCCCGTTGTAAAGGCAGAATAATGAAACACTAATTAAAGTATACGTATAAAGTAGGTACTTGTTATATGTAGGAAAATGGTTTTAAACAAATTTAAATCGTTATAAATAATATGTACCTATATCCTAAACTATTAGATACCTACCTCTGTTGTACCTACCTATTTAAAATAGAGCATCTTCTTATGATTTCAAAACTCGAGATCTGATAAATACCCTATTTTAGAAAATGGGGTGAAATCAAGGACGTTCCGAATTTTGAAAATTTTCATTTACCTAGTGGGAAGTTAAAAAAAAGGTAAAAAAAAGGTAAAGTAAAAGTATTAACGCACTATTAAATAGGTAGGTACCTAATAAAACCAACTAACTAACGCCCTGACCGCCCCGTTTTTGCTTAAGTAGCGACCCTAACTACCAATCAACAGGGCTTGGAGACAGATTATAATAATATAATGCCTACTACCGTAACTTGGGTTTGATTCTAAGCAGGGACAAATATTTGTTTGAAAAGCACGTATGTTTGTATTTCTGATTTGAATGCTCATTAAGGCGATTACACCTGCGAACGACCTTGAATTAGTGACAGGCGCAGCGTAAGTGCGGGATAGCACGCCAAAATCTCCCAACGTCAAAGAATATATAAAGTGGATGCAGATACGTTTTAACATTTTTGTTTACCTATATGAACTTTTATCATCATGAATCAAATGAATGTTGGCAAACTCAAAACCCATAACTGATAATCGGTCATTTATCGATTCATTTTAGAAAAACGATAAATATCGAAAGAATTTTCGATATTTACTGGTTTTTCTTTCGATATTTATCGAAAGAAAAAACAGTAAATATCGAAAATTGACAAAAGAATTATATGACAATTTTACACAATATGACTATTTTCTTATTGTGTAAATATGTTTATAATATACATTTTATCTCGTGTAGCACTTTATTTTAATACATACATTTAACAATTAATATTTAACAAAATCTTTGAAAACGTGATTTTCTAAAAAGTGATCAAAATCTCGTCAAAAAACGTAGAGATTTAATTTAATTGAAAGCATATCTATATGCTTTCAATTAAATTAAAAGGAAAGTATCAAACAGGTTGATTAATTTAGACTATTTATTTGTATGTATAATTTAATTTATTTATATTTATTTCATTTCTTATGTTAGCAAACAAGTAAACAGTTTTCTTGATAGAAACATATAACCATCGCCTATAAACACTAAAAATCTTAATGGTGCATTGCTATTCATGTAGCAGGGTTAGAATGTTACATGCATATATTTACCTTGCCCTCAAAACCGAATCACGACAGTTAAAAACACCGACGCTATTGCGGCAGGAATATGTAAAACGGTAGTTCCAAAACCGGGTTGATGTGTTGCAAAAAACCAAGGTCGAAAAAATAACTAATGATTATGATAACTGCCTCGTAGTCTAGGGGATAACCTAAAGTCTCGTTTAAGGTATTTTTCGAAAATTCAGAAATCTCAGTAGCGGCTTGGAGTCTGGCGGGTGGTGTGTTACCACTTCCATGCCTCGGATGAACACATAAAGCCGTCGCTCCTGGTTATTGCTAAAACAACAACAATAACGATATATATTCACGCTAGTCCCCTTACGAGGTAGGCAAAGAGAACCGAGTGCAATATGTCAAGATCCTTGCAAATTTTTCTTGCTTCCTGCACGTTCATTACTCTCTTCATACAAACACGCTGGTTGCGAAAACTTCAAATAGTACCGGATTTTTATCTTTTTTCTTCAGAGTTTTGCTTTTTAGCCGCTTGCTTGAATTATATTCGTTGTTTATTTGTTTTATTTTTTGTACACTTATACAAAAAATTTACAAAATACTTATCCATCTATAGCCATTAAAAACATTCAAGCCTAAACGCAGGTAAGTAGAGGAAAGTGACCAAATATGGAATAATTTCCTAATATGGAATACCGGCAATTCTCTCAAACGAAAACTCACACATGCAACAAACAGTCTCAAAATATTATTTAGCGTCTACACACAAATAAATATTTGCGTGTGCGTAATACGCAAATAAATAAAATTATTGATAAATAAAGTACTAGCTTTCAGCCCCTATAATACCCTCTTTTACCTCTTTACGAGATAAAACTCAAAGGTTCCTTACATGCACGTTTATGTAATTGAAGTAAAGAGCATAACTAATAAATTTGAAAAGATTTTGATGAAACAAATTTTATTTGAAATTAGGGATGAAATTTAAAAAACCTTAAACTCGTATTCATTTAATTGTGTTAAAAAACATAAATACTAAGTTTTAAATAATTTCTACAATATCCTACAATAAACAATCTATTTTTCATACAAACATAAATGCTTTTTTTACCCTTTTAAGGAATAGAATTTATGAAATCCCTAAATATATAATTTTTAAATTGTGTTGAAGAACATAAGTACCAAATTTCAAGTTATGTTGACCATAAGTCTTTAATTTTTCATATGAATCGTAACACCCACTTTTACTCCTTTAAGGGATGAAACTCCGAACTTCATTACGCGCATGTTTCTTCAATTCGGATTGAATTGAATAAGTAGGTACTAAATTTTATGAGAGTTTAGATAATAAACTTTTTATTTTAACACAAACTTACACACTTACCCTTTTAATAGACGACATTAAAAGAAATTCTAAAATACGAATTTTTTTAATTGTATTAAAAAGCATAAATACTAAATTTTAAATAATTTCTACAATAAACAATTCATTTTTCATACAAAAATTAACTCTTCTTTCACCGCTTTATGGGATGATATTCAAAAACGCGTATTCCTTTAATCGTATTAAAAAGCATACTTAAGTACTAAATTTTAAACAATAAACAATTTATTTAATACACTCATTAACGCCCCTTTTACCTCTTTAATGGTTTAAATTACATCATAAGAACAACTCCTGTAAACAAATCAGCCTTTCCGCTCCAAACTTATTACCTACTATAAAAAACGTTCAAGCGTAAATGAAATGTCCAATTTTCAAACAGCACAACCTTATTACTGTGCCAAACGTACTGTCTATATTATTACTCTTTGACTCGAATGTGGAGAGCGGAGTACGCTGACGTGCGACACAGCCACCCCGTACAAACGCTACCGGGAGACTGACTTTCAGAGCGAGCGCTGTCCGCGAATGAAATTATAAGGTTTTTATTGATTTAATGGCACACTATAATGATTTTGTAAAATTTTGAACTTAAATTTTGTAAAGCAATAAATTGTCTGTAATAAAGTGAAAAAATCACCAAAATCGTTTCAGTAGTTTGGAAGTTATAAGAAAATTCTTGCGTAAAAATAAGAGAGATATTCGATTTTTTTTCGTCAAAATTAACAATGAAATTTGAAAAAACGAACTTAAAATTTAAAGTTAATTATATTTTACGTACAATGTATATTTTTTTTAAATAATTGGATTAACCGTTTAGGAGTAGTAGGCTTTCAAACAGTTTCAAACAGTATTTCGTAGTTTGGCGTATGCTATCGCCTTAAATAACCAAGCGAAGCTTTGTGACGATAGACGCAAGTGCGGTCGCTGCATTAGAGGTGCCACGAATATACGTCGCCAAATATTCACGTGATTTTGGTGAATATTTTGCGACGTATTTGTTTTTCACGTGCTGGTTCCGGGCGCCTTTGAAGAATAGGCAAACTGCCGTTCTGCCAGACAGGTCTTAAAAGGTGACCGATTGGCTATACGAGTCACTACCATCGTGGATACTAGGTGGTAGATTTTTGCATTGTCTCGCCTAGGTCTGGACTCTGGTACCACCGCCTTACCTATTCCTGCCGCAATAGCGTCAGTGCTTGTCACTGTCGTGTTGCGGTTTGGATTTGTTAGACCTCGCCACAAGATAGCAACGCACTATTAACGCCTTTGATGCCTATAGGCGATAGTTGACTCTTTCCATCAGGAGACCCATCTGCTTGTTTGCTATCTTATGATATAACAAAAACATTAGCGAGTTCGGAGTTGATCGTATCACAAGGTACAGGTATTGTTTGTTTATGAAGATTAAGTGCTGTAAGCAGATGCCTTCGATCGTCTTCCAGATCGCCTATAGACACCAAAGATGTTAATGGTGTGTTGCTATCCGTGTGACGGGATGGCAATGCCATTTGCATTGGTGTACCGGCTACCTTACCCTCTTAACCGGAACACAACTTTGATCATCATTGACGCTATTGTGGCAGGAATAGGTAAGGCAGTGGTACTAAATATCCGGGCAAGACGTTGCAGAAATCTAACACTTAGTAGTCACGATGGTAGTGACGGAAATAGCCAATCAATCGCCTCTTACGACCTGCCTGGTAGAACGACAATTGGCCTATTCTTCAAAGAAGCCCGGACCTGCACGGAGTAAGAACTACTGAACCGATTTTGATAAAACTTAGACAGTTCCCTAAGTTGTATATTATTTATTTTAAATCAAAAATAATTATCTCGATATATCTTTTATTTCCCGAAAAATTCAACATACAAACATACAAATATACATACACTTACGCAATTTTAGTATACGTGCTTGGACGCCTAAATATATCATCATAGTCAAATGTTATCCAATTCCAACAATATTATTACATACATACATGTCAAACTGATAACCTCCATTTTTTCGTCGGTTGAAAATATTGTCTAACTGATGATAAATACTGATTAATGAAATGAATAGCGAATAAGAAATACTGAAGTAAGTAGGTATATAGGTGTGTATAAAGTACGTGAATATAAATAGGAAAATTAACTTTAAATCGTTATATATCTTAAACTATTATTTAAAAAGAAAAATGATGAATAAAACCCAAAATTATTTTTAAATACCTATTCAACGATACCCCACATGATATTGTTCATCAATATATTTTTTTTTAAATTTTGACAATATGGCGCCTGGTGGTTTCCATGGTGGGTTTTAATAAATGTCATGTCTTTAGTGACACTCGCAAGGTTAAGACGAATCGATTGACATGCGAATCATCAAAATCAGCCTACGCGTTTGGCCTCTAGAATGCCACATAGGAATAAACATTTCCCCTCCTGCAGTCGGGTAAAAATAGATAGTATCCGATTCTCAGACCTACTGAATATGCATATGAAATTTCATCAAAATCGATGAAGCCGTTTCGGAGCAGTACGGGAACGAACATTGTGACACAAGAATTTTATGTGTAAGATATTGGACGATATTATTTTCTGAAATCTAGTTTCGACACGCTTTACTTCTTAAAGATTTAAAAATATAACACAAAAAAAATAAGTATAAATTAAAATGTCAAAAAATTATAGATTTGCATGGTATCTGTAGCGAAATAGGATTGTACACTAACATTAGATAATAGGTCTTATAGAACCTTATTTCAGGCAAAAAAATCGGTTGTCTGTAAAGTTGGTTTACAGACGATAGTTGAACGTGACAACGTCTTAAGCTCTCGCTTGTACTCCAAGCCTTAAACGGAACGCCTCAGAGCGAGGTAACGGCGCATGAGTCATGTTTTTTCGTGCGTGCAGCCAGCTCTATCGAATTATAAGACGTTGTCACGTCAAAAAGAAATTTAATTTAATAATGCCAGATACATATTAAGATAACTGTCTACTTTAACTTCCAAACTGGAACAGGATATTACCACTATCATTTTCAGGTTTGGTATCTCAAAACATGAAAGGGCGACCATTTATATGTTTTTATACTTAGAGAGAGGGCACACATGCTACTTTTAGCATATGCGATCGGCGATTCAGTCGCTTTTAGTTGATGGATGCAGCGACCGATCGCTCTACCGGACACACTTGCAAACGCCCTACACACATTACACACTATCGTATACCGGTCGCGGCGATTAGCTTCCGTGGAATGAGAGTTAGTGTTGTACTTAATATCGATGAAGCTACACTCTTACTTTAAACTTAATATAAATGAAGAATATTTTTTGTTAAAAATAATCTTAAGAACTAAATAATTTCTACCACTTAGGTACCTATTATTAAAGGAGAGGGGGATTTTTGGGCCCAAATGTAAAGGGTTGAAGTGTGGTTCAAAAAAATGGTACTATTTTTCTATTTTAAAGTTCAAAATATGAGCTGGATACGCTTTCTGAGAAAAAGAAATCACGAAAAAATGTTTGCGGTACTATAATTGTATAATCGATAAAATTATAATCGATTTATGTAAATAATTTTAATCGCAATGTAAGCTCGTAACTATATGTTAAAGTGTATTCTTGATTAATATTTAGTTTAATCGACAGTAAGTACCACATAATTTTACAAACCATTTATAATATAAAAAGAAAAAATATAATTGATACAATTTAAATAATCGATTGATTATCTTACATCGAACTTGATAAGATTTAGTGTCTGTGGATTTAATACACCTAAAAGTGACAATGACAACTGACATCACTGACGGTTCGCAGGAGTCTCAAGTCGCGGACTTCTTAGTTATATTTTTCTGTGCGGACTTCACTCCTCGCCACAGAACATATTCTACTACCGCAGCTCCTCGCTGTTTTGCGTACCTACAGGGAGGCATCCTTTAATTTGTGGTTTCCAAAAATCTTGTTTTAGTATTGTGTCAATTTATAAATATGAAACATAGTTGCATGTATTACAAGTATCAGTTGTATATAATAGTAAACGGTTATAGTGAGTTAAACTATACTGTAGTACCGTAACCGTACCGTAATTATATGTACGTACCGTACGTACGTACCGTAACCGTAATTCTAGTGAACATCTTATGTCTCTGTTCTCAGATTGCTAAAATCTGGAAAATTTTCAGTATTTATATAATATTAAACTAGCTATTAATTAACATAATTTTCATCTTATTACAAAAGGGCCCAAAATTGTATGCAACGGTATCAGTCTCCTTTCAATGCTGCTGGAAAAAAAATTACAAAACCCAAAAATACTTTATGAACGAAGTAAAAAAGGAAAAAATAAGAAAAATTTATAACTTTTTTAGTTTTAGATTTGAAATCAATATCGAATAGTGAATAAAAGTAATTCAAAAATTAAACCGACTTCAAATATATGTCAACTATTGATTCCCCATATCTCAAAAACTACTAAGCCGATTTTGATAAAACTTGGACAGTTCTCTAAGTTGGAATATTGATTGAGCTTGATTTAAATCAAAAAGAATTATCCCGATACGACTTTTAGTTCCCGACAAGTTTGTGGACAAACCTACAAACATGTATGTTACAAACATTAACGAAATTTAATACATAAGCTTGGACATCTAAACAGCACTCAAAAACATACTCAAATTTTATCCAATCCCAAAAATTACATACAAGCATATATTATGTCAAACTGATAACCTCCGTCTTTTCGTCGGTTGAAAAAAATTGTGTTTCTTGCCGTAATAGCGTCAGTGCTTTTCATTGTTATGTTCCGCTTTGGAGAAAAAGTTAGCCGGTGCATGCACTTATGCATGTGGCATTGCCATTCCGCTACACAGATAGCAACGTATCATTAACGTCTTAGGTGTCTATAGGCAATGGTTTCCCTTATACGTCAAGAGAGACATTTGTTTGTTTGCTATCTTATGTTATAAAAAAACCCGGCCAAGTGAGAGTATGAATCACGCACGCAGGATTCCGTACCATCATACCAAAAAATACGAAAATAACACGTTTGTAGTATGGGGCCCCTAATTAATATTTTCATTTATTTATTTTTAGTGTTTGTTATTATATCGGCAACGGAAACATGATTTTTGAAAATTTCAGCTTTCTAGCTACCATGGTTTATTAGATACAGCCTGGTGACAGACAGACAGACGGACAAACAGACAGCGGAGGCTTAGTAATAGGGTTCCATTTTACCTTTTAGGCACAGAACCCTAAAAAACGCACCATTAACATCTTTGGTGTCTATAGACGATGGTTTCTCTTTCTATCAGGAAAATCATCTGATGATGAATCATGATAATGATGACGTTATGGAACAATCAAATATTTTATCGAAATTGTCTAAACTCCGCCATATTTTTTGATTATTACATACCTTGCTAATCTAATTACCATCTTTTGGTGTCAGAATCGTTTATTTGAGAAACCCCATAAGTCCAAAATACTAAATTTTTCAGGAGAAGCAAAAAAACATTTTTCCAGGTTAAGTTAGCATTAACATCGTGAACCAATGATAAATAATAATAATGTTAGCATCTCTAAAAAAGATTCCAGCATAAAAAATTTTAATTGTTAATTACTACAATTAACAATAATGATTTAAAGTAGGTGGACTTATGGGGTTTCTCAAACAAACGAAGAAAATAGTTAAAAAATCATTAATTTATCAATTTTTCTTCCTCAATAATTTATTAAATTTATAAAATAAACTACAAAATATGGAGTAGAACTACAATTAACGGAAATAACAAATAATCATTTATTTTTAAATTAAAGTCAGTGAAATCACAGTAAAGAATAAAACAATAATTTAATTAAATTTTATCAAACTTATAACAGCAAAAATTATTAAAATTTAATTGAATTAAACATTGAACTGAATTAAATTTGTCTAATTATTAATACCAATGTACAAATTCATGGTTATCACTCGTTACTCTTCAAGAGTTTCACGGTCTTCAACCGGCCAAGCGTAAATCTCGTCGTAAAACAACTTTATTTTTTTTTGAGGAAGATAAACCTTCAATTTTTTTAAATCTTCCATTTTCTTTTTATTAATTTATTTTTCTTCTTTTTTCTAAATTATTTTCATTTTCATCAATATCTTCCATTCTGTCTTTTATTTTAAGCTATAGTCCAACACAATTTTTTTTATTTATTTAATCACCAATAATTATTATATTATTGATTAAATGGCTCTTGACAATAATAATATAAACAAAACAAAACATACATACTTGACAATAATAATATAAACAAAACAAAAGAAACTTATTTTTTTAATTTTGGACTTATGGGGTTTCTCAACTAAACGAGATTTGTATCGACCGATTGGTTAGGTTTTGAACACGGATTTGATAATTTTTGGTACTGGTAAACGTGAGAGGATATTCAAAGAACCGAAAAATGCAATAAATCCAATTTCGAAAAAAATGTGACTTATGGGGTTTCTCAAATAAACGATTCGACTCTATGGGCAATAATTGTCTATTTTCAGGAGGAGATTTATCTGCGTGTTTGCTGTCTTATGACCAAGGAAGTTACATTCTACCCCGAATGTTCACACGCGCTTCAAAATCGTTCCGAAGAGTACCACGACATGAGTGGAGTGTGTCTCTTTCTACTAAATAAAGCTCCACATATAAGTGTGGTCATGCGTAGTTCGCAAATTACTACTAATTGTTTGTTGAGAAACAGTTTTTGCATTGCATAAGTAATTACGTAATAATTAAAATAAGCACATTTTAGAACTCACTATGTTAATTACAATACATTTTATGCTAATGTATCTATCGACCTGTATGAATAAAAGGGATTTAACGATTACCGAATATATAAAAATCTACCATCCGAAAGTTTTATTTACACTGGCAATTGCAAGAAAGGGACAACATCCACTCATGTCGTTGTCTTGCTCAGAACTTTTTTCCCCTCTGTTATGTGAGAAACAAATGTCAACTTTATTAAGAACGAAATAAAGTACATTTTTATTTTTCAAATATTGCTTCGTAGTAATTCGAGTTATCGTATATAAGTTCCTTGCTTATGGCATAATACGCAAAATGGATTACTTTAAAATTTTTTTTTATTAGATCAGTATATTCTTTATATTGCTACCAAAATGGGTTACTGTTACTGTTTTATAAGAAAAAAGAAAGATATCATATCAGTATAAAATTTAAAGTAAACAATACTTTAACAAATCAGCAAATAATCGATAGTCGACTATCGAACGGCAACACTACTGCCGACCCGGCCTAGCATCGAAGCAGTTGCTGAAACGCGCGATTCTGCGTTCGATCGCTAAACCGCGATGCAGCATCGATTCAGTCGCTAAAACGCGCGATTCGGATGCCGCGATCGATCGCAGAGAGTCGCTGAAACGCGCGTTTTGGGTGCTAAAAGTAGCATGTGTGCGCTCATTACTCATGCAAATAAATAAGGCATGATAAAAAGTTCGATAAATTTCAACGTTATTATGTTGTCTTATATATAATATGTCGCCGTGAAATTGTCAATACCGTTAGATTATAATCTACTTAATTTGGTTGGGTTAGGTTAGCAGTTACATTATAATATCACTTAGCTAGATTATAATGTAAAGGAATTGCTCCCTAGGTAGATTATAATCTAATGGTATTGACAATTTATATAAATTTCATATTTATTAAACCGGCGACATATATATAAATTTCATGTCCGCGATGTTGTTTGTCCGCGATGGATTCTAAGCTATTGAACCGATTTCACTGAATTTTTTTAGATAGGTATCTACTATTTGGTCTAAATTAAAATATAGAATAGCTTTTATTACAATTAAACAAGACCCCCCTAAGGGCCGCCTTTACCAAGTATACGAGAGATGGGTTCCTAAGCTATTAAACCGATTTCACAATTTTTTTTGGTTACTTCTGTTTGGTTCAGCTTAAAAGATAGAATAACTTTTATCACAATTAAACTCCCCTTCACCCCCAACCCCAATTATCAATCAAGTAATTTGTATGGCAAAACAACGTTTGCGGGTCAGATAGTCATGTTATTTTGCGAGTTGTGAATTACACAACAATTTGTTATCACTAACCAACGCACGGACGGGTATTCGACCCATAAACGCGGCCAAAAGTCCATTTATACAAAGTAAACAATTCCTATAAAATGTTATTACCTGTGAGTACCTACTACAATGCACAGAGAACAAAAGAAGACCGCCATTATATTTTTAACAGGCCTGCAATAGTTGTAATTAGTCGTTATCTGAGCGTCTTATCTATATCTATCCTATACATATAATAAAATCGTAGGAAAGCCAAAACTGTACATCGAATTTTTTTTTGGGGCGTGATTTACAATCGACATCGAAACCAAAAATATAGTTTTTAGAATTTTTGTCTGTTTGTCTGTTTGTTTGTTTGTCCGTTTGTCTGTATGTATGTCCGGGGTAAACTCAAAAAGTACCGTATGGATTTACTTCAAATTTTGCATGAATATTACTAATAGGTCGGGTCAACATATAGGCTATATATTATCACGCTATCACCTACGGGGGAGGAGCAGTGCGGAGTAAACGAACGAACGAACGAGTAAAGAAATTATTATTATTATTTTTAGTTGAAACTAGTTTATCACTCACTTGTACTTTTATTTCACTATTATTATACACTAAATTATTTAATTTTATCGACCGGTTTCGCTTTTTAAAGCATCTTCAGGATCTAATATTCTTTAATGACAGTTTAGTGTTAGATATAACATAAACATATTGAAAGTGTAAAATCTATTATTATTATTATTATTTAACTTTTTAAACTGATTTAAATAAATAATTTGATTAATAAGCATACCTACCCTATTACTTTTTACCTCAAAGAGCTCGTAGGTATTGTTCCTGCTTGCCTGCTCATCTGCTAACGTTCAAGCTAGTTTAGCTTTCACCAAACATATACGCATACACACATACACGCACACAGACATACACATAAAGACCCACAAGCATTCGCCAAGCAATGCACAAATTTGTAAGAACATTTGTATTCTACAATTATATTTTAGTAGATATATTTCAATAATGTTTTTTAAAGAATTACTTCAGTCATTGTTTTTATAACTTCCATAATGTAAACTTTTATTGGTCATATTTTTTATTTACCTCTTTAACATTTCCCTGTAATTCTACTCATTTTATCTCACCGGCATAAAAAATGTAAGTTTTAAGTTTTCTATATGTCTAATAATACTATTCGAAAAAAAGATAATCTTTGTTTTAATGAGGTAAAAATATTTTAAATTACAAATGAAAGCACAAAAAAAATATAAGGTTAATCTTGGGAATATCATCTTGAGAACATCTAGAATATTTTTTGGCATTTAAAATATTTTACGTAACCGAATAAAAAGTATAAGTTTTAAGTTTATACTAAATGACTATTAATGTTATATGAAAGACTATTTGTAAGGTAGACCTATTTTAAATACCGTTTTGGGAAAATATTTATTTGCTTGCAACATTATTCACGCAATAATGTGTCTTTGTGTGCGTGTCAACGCAAGTATTACACGAAAGGTGACGAAGGTCATGCGCACATCGATACGGTTTTGGCTTAAAATATGAACGAAACGTTAAATGCAATTATCACTCTGAGCGTTATTACTCTAAGCTTCTTGGAAGTTCCCGGTACATGTTATTTTTTCTTAAGATAATATAACTATGTGTCACTTTGATAAAGTTAAGATTGGGTGCCTTAATTTGCTTATCGGTTTTTATTTCTTTTTTCTTTAATGACGTCTTTATACAAAACCAAATTAAATATTCACTTAACATAATAATATCGATTTTATTTTTGTTTATTTAGATCTGAGGTCCTAATTTAGACTCGCGAACATTTGCGTAAAATGGTCAAATAGAGTCCAGAACGAGAATTAGTAAAAAAGTAGGATTTTGTGGAGAACGCGATAATTAGCAAACCGTTATTTCCTGTTGAAAATATTCAAGTGTTTCTCCGCCAATTTTCTTACATTAAATCAGAAATGAAAGCCAGATGGCTTGCTACCAAGAGAACATAAAAGGTTTTTATAAAAAACGTCATGATTGGTTGTAAGACACAGTGGAAATCCCTACACAAAGTACGATAAACTGGGTCGTCCAGCAAAGGCATTTGATAATTTGAGCAACAGCAGAAAGAGGCGTGGAATTGAAAATACGAAAGAAGACATAAGATTTATATTGAGGAATTCACCCAGTTTTGCTAAGATACGGCATTATTACATGTTGAGTTATAATCTCTTGGCACTCGATCACCCCCACGGCACACAAGGTACTAGTTCATGGGCCTCTTGTAGTTCAACAAGCCTTGTTACTGATCGGAATTTAACGAAAGAAGCAGGTGAGGCGAGGAACAAACACTATCGACAATTTCGCCAAAATTTTTCACGAAAGTTTTCTCAAAAGCAATGCAGTCAAAACATTTTAAACAGATTACTTTTAACGTCAAATCCTTATTTGAGTAGCATAATCCAAAAGCACCGAAAAGATCAAAACCATTCAGCGCAGTAGCCATGGAAATGTTATTACCGAGTGAAGTTAGCGTCTCATCTGAAGAAGTTGAAATTACTGAAGACACGAGCAAAATAAATAATTCTGATAATGAAAACGGGTAAAATTCATCCTCTGAGTAACAGTAGTCTATATAAAGTAAATTAACAATTTTACTAAGATTTTTTACGTTTTTTTTACATTTTCTCAAAAATGTAGATTTTCTACGTCTCATTCTTTATTTTTTTCTAAACTAAATTACGTAAAAAAAACCTTAAGTATATATAATAATGTTATACACTAACGTAGAATAGGTAAAATAATGTTATCCACGTTTTTGGGTTAAATACCCCTATGTGCAACGCTCTGTTTATCTTAAACATGAATTTACTGTTTTGTTTAATAATTAATCGCTCGTGTTTGGAGATAAAGCTTATCATTTTAATATAAATGCGAGAAGGTTCAGTTAATTAATGTTATTTCTTTGTATCAGACATGTCTAAAGTTGCTGTAGTTACTGGTTCTAATAAAGGCATAGGGCTCGCCATAGTAAAAGGTCTATGCCAAAGGCTGGGAAAAAATGGAACCGTTTATTTGACATCGAGAGATGACAACCGCGGGAAGCATGCTGTGGCTGAGTTGAAAAAAATAGGGTTAAATCCTGAGTATCATCAACTAGATGTGGCTGACCGAAATAGTGTCGCCAAATTTAGAGACCACCTAGAAGCTAAACATGGAGGTATTGATATTCTTATTAATAATGCTGCTATCGTTGATAGTTTGGTATCTCCAGGATCTTATGAGGAAAGTGTAAATGTTATTGATATAAATTATAGAAGTGTATTAACGATGGAAGAATTAATTTATCCACTTGTAAGAGATGGCGGTCGCATTTTGAATATATCAAGCGATTGCGGTCACTTATCAAATATTCGAAATAAGTATTGGATTGAAAGACTTTCTAATAAAAACATTACATTGGAAGATGTTAACGAATTTGTAGATTGGTTTTTACAATCAAAGAAGAATGGAACATTTAAAACTGAAGATATTGCTGATGGAGCGACGGTAGCTGCATACAGAGTTGCGAAAGTGGCTTTAAGCGCTATTACTATGGTCCAACAAAAGAAATTTGGATTAAAAAATATATCAATCAATTCAATGCACCCTGGTCTAGTGCGTACTGATATGACCACGGGAGTGGGATTTTACAGCGCTGACCAAGCTGCAGAAACTCCAATATATTTAGTGCTGGACGCACCGCCTTCTCTGAAAGGTGCCTATGTCTGGTATGATAGGAAAGTTCTTGACTGGTTTGACTACAACGCAGATTATTACTTTAAAAGTTCTACGTTATCTATGTAAGACATAGAAAACCGCGAGCATACGGCGCTTGATGAAATTCTAAAGTAAAGAAATTCTATGAATAATGAATCAATATAATAAATAATGCATTTTTACTTTTATTTCACGATACACAAGATTTCTTTTGTAGCACATAAGTCAACTGATTTCGCTTTTAAAAGAATTTTTGAGGTACACTTGTGTATTAAAAAGTAAGTTTTAAAAAATGGACATAGTGAAATCACAGGATAATATTTCTGTAATATGCCTGAAAATAAAGATTTTGCATTTAATTTTATGCCGAAAATATTAAATGTTATGTATGTTAGATATTTTGTCATTCATTTAAAAAATAACCTGTTATCTCAAATTAAAACAAAAATTTGTACTACAATATAAATTACTAGCGTCTGTCTGTATATTAACGTTTTTGTAAACTTTCGTAATAAATGTTTATTTATAACTCAGTACCATTAATTTGATTGTTTTGAAAATTTTTGTCCGTTCGTGTATGTCTGTATTTACGCGTATTTATGCAATTACGAGTAATACCTTGGTTAAACAATTTGAGTCTATATATACGCCTGTCTATCTGTCTGTGTCCTGTTATCATATCAGAATGGCGTATCATATCTTGATGGAAGTTAGTATTAAATTAGTATACAGTGATAAAACTTGGTTACGTACATAATACGCCATAATTATAATAATCTTAATCAATATGTATGTTTGTCTATGTAATACTTGCATATGCATAGAGAAATAGGACATAGAATTTTTATACGTCTGTTTATTTGTCCCGTTATAACTCGAGAATTTTTTGACAAATCTTGATGAAAATTGGTAAATGTGTCTTGGCTTGATCTTAAAAATGGCTACATTATAAAATGCTCCAGAATGCGAGAGCTAGAAATGCTACCATTTTATGAAAATTTTCACTGTCCATTGGTCACATCATGATCTTTCTTGCTCAGACCAATGATAACAAACCGTTTATCGATATGGTTAACTAAACGCGCGACTACTTCATGTAATGACTAAACTTATTTGATAATACTTATGGTAAAATATTTTATAAAATATCGATAGAGACGCTTGTTTATGTATCAATATAGCTCCTCTTTGCTCCTGCATTATTCCTCTTCCTGCGTTTTTATAAGTATTTTGCAAACCATAATATTACTCACGTACATAACGTCAGAAATGTTTGAAGCGCTGGATTGAATCAGCTACTAGAGTCAAATTGATCGTTTAATTTAAAACGTTCATATATTAAATAACTCCTATGTTCATAGACCGTTATCATTCATCATTTTTTGATGCACAATCATTCTTTGATTAATGAAACACTGAAATCTTTTCTATATTTGAAAAACCTCGAATTAGGTAACCAATTTGGCGATAGGCTGGCCACCTATCACATTGTGGGACACGTATTTTCGGCTAATCGTGTGTGCACATTTCATGCCTCTGCCTCCCCGTCAGGGATACGAGCGTGAAGATACATTTTTTATATAAATGTTATAAAACAGTATAAAATATCAAATAGGGAGCCCGTGAGATGTCTACCTTTAGTTTCCCTCGAACTCTAATATGGTCCGCCCCCCTGGTTATGGTTAAAGAATTGACCACCTCCCTTTCTGCCATGTAGTTTGTAAAATGCGAAACATTTGCCAAATTTGTAATAACTAGCAAAAAGCAGAGCTTTGTAAGGGCTCGCTAAGTTATATTACCTAGTAATATTCTTAGGAAAGTATTTTTATGCGAATAACACCTTTTAATGTATCATGGACTTTAACATATTTTAATGTATCATGGACTTTATTTATTATATTCGCATTAAAATCGTCGTCAGGCTTTGTATCTAGGGAGGCGCAGAAAAATAAAACGAAAATAAAAAATAAAATGTTTCTAAGATACATTTTTGAGTACTTATGTATAAGAAAAATTCTTTAATATTTTTTTGATTTATGAAACACACGATTTCTATAATTATCAATATTATCTACACAGAACAATTATAAAGGTTATCTACATATTTTACACCATATTTTCTGGTCTACCTGTAATATAGAACCTACCTATAATATGTAGCAACTCAAGATCTATCTCGCGCCACCACTTCGCTCTTGAAGTCTAATATTGATAGAAATCAATTTTTATTTATGGTAACTTTTTTTAAAAGAGTTTTCTAGGAAAAACGAATTTTAACAATAAAAGTTGATCTTATAAAGAAAATTTAATAGTAAGTCCAATATTAATTCTAAAAATTTTGAAGGTTAATTAATAACCATTGATCTGGAAGTTATTTAAAAAATTCTGTTTCGCCACATTTTTTTTTAGGTTTTTTCAAAATTTCTCTAAATCTCTTTGTCCCATTTGGTTCAAATTTTCAGGAATTATAAGTTGAGCGGAATCCATCAACCGCGTTTCGATTCGTCCAGGTGTTCAAAACTTATGAGTACACATTCACACACACATACACACATACATACAGACGTACTGACGTCATCGCAAAAATAGTCGAAAATGGTTCCTAATGCCACAAAACCTGGGCATATGGTGAAAACTCCATTTTTGAAAATCGGAGCAAAATCAGTAACCTCTCTATCTACATACGTAGTGGGAAGTTAAAAAGTACAAGTGTTTTAATAGATTAATATTGTATTAAAATGGAGTGAATAAAAATATGAATTAAATGAAATAAAACTACCACGCCAAAGCTTAATCCTAAAAGTGCGATATTTTTCAGTAAAATGTACCACTAAAGGGCACAGATCGTCGCCTAGTGTAGCTTTGTAGCATTTAAACTCGTTAGTTTTATAATAGATAGCGTTAGCAGTAATAAAATTCTAATACAAAATGTATCTTTTATTTTTTAATGTTTATGAAATAGCATTTTAATGGTAGATAACATATCTAGACATGAAATGAAATGAAATGAAATGAAAAATATTTATTTGCAAGAATATGGGTTACACAAGTTATTAAAATAAATTAAATTACCATCATATTCTACCATAATATGGCGTGCAAACATTTTAATTTAGGTCGATTTCTTTATAATTACTACCGGATCGGAACGCGGCCACACACTGAGAAGATCCGGCGGAAGAAACTCAGCGGGCTTCTTTTTTTCTATTTCACGTATTACAATTGTATGTATTACAATTTACTAGAATTATTTCACATCAAAAGTTGTTTTTACAATTTACAAAATATGATCTTATGCTCAATCCAAATTTTTACAATTTACAAAAAATTTACCATTTTACAAAATTTGCCGTTCAGTTTTTATTACATTTAAATTTCAAGGTAAATTGTACAAGCCTATATTTCTGTTCATTAACATTTAATCTTATCTGCTAAAAATTCTCTAATATCATAGTATGTTTTATTTAACAGTAAATCAAACAATTTTTTGCGAAATTTATTTATAGGTAATAATTTTAGACTATCAGGAATATGATTGTATATATTAATTGCCATACAATATGCATTTTTTTTATAAATATTTAGTCTTTGGCTTGGCACATGTAGCTTCTCACTGTTTCTAAAATATGAGTTCCCTAATACTTGAGCATTTGTTTTAAACAAATGTTGATGTTTTTTTACAAATACGCATACCGACAGTATGTAAAGACAAGGTAAAGGTAGTATTTTAAGAGTTTTAAATAGGGGTTTACATGAATGTAGTTGATTAACATTACATATTGCACGTATACATTTCTTTTGAATTCTGAAAATCCTAATTAAATCAACTGAGTTTCCCCAAATAGAGATTCCATATTGCAATACAGATGAGACATATCCGTGATATGCCAGCAATGCAGCATTTAAGTTGGCTACTTCTCTTATTCTTCTCAAAACATAGATAAATCTGTCAATTTTTTTGCAAAGAGAATCAATGTGCGCTTTCCAATTGCAATGGTTGTCAATAAATATTCCTAGAAATTTAGTGTATTCAGTATTTTCTATATTTATATTGTTAAATAATATATTTGATTTTTGAACTTTATTGCTATAACATGTTTGAAATTCAACTATCTTTGTTTTAGTCAAGTTAATTTTTAAATTATTACTTTTTAACCATTCCGAAACTTTAAGTAAGGTTTCAGTTGTTTCTTTTACTAGATGATTTTTATTTTTACATTTAATGAGGAGTGTAGTGTCATCTGCAAATAAGAATGACTCATGTTGCATAGTCTCTGGAAGATCATTAATGTAAATTAAAAAGAGCAAGGGTCCTAAAACACTTCCCTGTGGTATTCCACAGTCACTACAACTATAATTTGAAGTATATATTTTTTTATGTGTCCCAGAAATTTTTGAAATTTCTACACACTGTTTCCTATTTTCTAAATAACTTTGTATCCACTCTAATGATTTCCCTCTTATACCATATTTTTCAAGTTTTGCCAACAGAATTCTATGAGAAACAAAGTCGAATGCCTTACTCATGTCTAAAAATACACAAAGTGGATAACTTTTTGTATTTAGGCATTCCGTTATACTCTTTACCAGTTCAAAACATGCTAAGGTTGTCGACCTACCTTTTCTAAATCCATATTGATTATTTTTTAATATATTACATTTCAGTAAGTAATTATGAAGTCTATCATACATAACTTTTTCAAAAATTTTTGAGAGAATCGGAATTAATGTAATGGGTCTATAGTTATTCATATCGCAAGGATCACCTTTTTTAAGTATTGGTCTAACTATAGACTTTTTTAGTCGTTGTGGGAACTTCCCTTCTAAAAATGTCAAATTAATAATATGACTGAGCGGCTTTGATATTACAGCAGCCACATTTTTGAGTAGTTCTGTACTAATATTATCATAACCAGTTGCACTTGTATTTTTTAAGGAGTTTATGATCTTAAATACTTCATGCTCATCTACTGGTGTAAGAAACATAGTTTTACTGCTATTAGGTAACCCAAGTATTTTTGAAGTGTTTGTGAATTTGTCATTGTTAATACTTGTTTTTGATTGGTTTATAAAAAAATCATTAAATAGGTTACAAATTGATTGGGATTTTGTATACTCTGTATTGTTCACTCTAATTTTCTCAATTTCTTGTATATTTGTTTTATTCTGGAATGTGTTTTTAATTAAATCCCACGAAGCTTTGCATTTATTGGAAGATTTTTCAATAAATTTCAGAGATGATTGCCTTTGTGATTCTAGTATACATTTTGATAAAATTCTTTTGTAACGCAAGTAATTATTTTTATTTTCATTCTTATTAGATTTACCAAACCGATAATTTAAATATAGCTGGCATTTGACTTTACAACATTTAAGAAGTCCTTTTGACAGCCATTTATTTTTAATTGGTTTATTTGATACCTTAGTACGAATTTTTGGAAAGCATAGCTCAAAAAACAATAAGAATATGTCGTGGAAATTATTAAATGCCTCTTCACAATTTGAACATGAATTTAAACCACCACGTCGAAGCTCAAACCTAAAAGTGCGATACTTTTTCAGTAAAATGTACCACAAAAGTGCATAGAAAGTGGCCTAGTGTAGGGCTCGCTTCGCTCGCCCTAATAATTTATAAAAGAACTTTTTATTATTTTACACTGTGTAAGTATAGACTTTTGTTTTTGCTTCTGATTTTGGTTTCCGTTTTTGTTTTTTTACAATATCTTATGCAATTAATATAATAATCGTCTTTCTTCAAATTTGTTATTTTCTTGTTTCAATTTGTTATGTTTGTATTTATATTTTTAAATTTTTTATCTTTAATTTTGATTGTCACTACTATTTTTTATTTTGTTATAATATAATTGCAATATGTTATTAAGTTAAGATTTTTTATCAGTCTGAAAGCCTATTTATCATATGTTAAATATGCTGTAGACATAGCGTTAAGTTATAATTAAGAGAATGCTGCTATTGTTTATAACTAAGACCGTAATAATAATTGTTATTATTCGTTTTGCGTGTATTTAGTTTATGTCTTGTTGGCAGTATTCAATAAATAAATAAATTTTTCACTTGCATTATGACTGCTTAGCGGTAGAGTACTTGAATGTTTTGCGTGGTTTGTTACCACTATCTTATCTATTCCTGCCTAATAGCAGGGGCGTGCGCACCTTGTAGGCAGAAATGCAGTGCTTTACTTGCCATTCACATATATTTTAATGATTAATGAATGAATGCCATTCACAGATGACATATCCGTTACAATTTCTAAAAAGACAACTGAAACTACCCAAGAATATGAATCTAATGTTAACAAAACTGTTCAAAAGATCATATCATGGCTCGATTTAAATATTTTCAAAACTAACATATCGAAAACAAAATTCGTACAATTCCTTAACTACAAAAGTAAAAAATATAATATAAAAATTCATTGTTTGGGAAAAATCATAGAAGAAGCAAATGAAGCCCAATTTTTGGGAATAAATTTAGATCAACACTTGAACTGGAAACAACACATTAATAATTTATGTGGTAAAATAAATAAATACGTATATGCATTAAATAGATTGCGAAAAAAAGCAGGACAACATGCAGCGCTAATGGCATATCATGGTTATATTGGGTCTATTATAGGGTATGGTGTCTTACTTTGGGGTAATTCAACGCATGTTAATAGGGTTTTTTTAGCGCAAAAAAATGTATTCGTCAGATTTGTGGAGTTAGCTCCTTGACTTCTGGTAGACTATTATTTAAAAGACTAAAAATATTAATATTAACATCACGGTATATTTATGAAGCTAGCTGTTTTGTTACAAAATATCCAGAATTATATGAACAAGATAATAAAATTGACAAATATATATCGAGAGATCCAAACAAGATTAAATTTCCTAGGTGTCATAGTTCATAATTCCAAAAAAAATTGTTATATAATGACAATAAAAATTTATTTGCTCTTTCCAAAAGTATAAGAGATTTAAAAACTAAACTATTTAAGAAGAGATTACGAAATTGGCTTATTGAAAATTGTTTTATTAAAATATACATTGGAAGAATATTTTACTTATAAACATAATAAATAATTTGTTTCAAACATTAATTTTAATACAATATTAAAGAGAGAAATATATATTTTTTTTAAGTTATGCAATGTGTAATGTGATGTTTATCATAATAATTTAATAAACTTATGTATAATAATATTTGTTAAAAATAAATGACTGTGAAATATATAACTAAACTTTAGAGAATAATAATAATAGTAATTATTAGTTAATGGTACTTATTAGTAATAATTTGTTATATTAATTAATTAAAATTAGTGTTAAGTTTTTTTTCTCAAAGGTTATTTATTGTAAAGTAGAAATTATTATAGTTATATCTAACTAAAAACCGTCTTGCATGCTATTGAGAATTGGCGGAGCATTGTACTACAAATAAATATTAACATCTTTATATTACATCATGTTCCAAGCAATGTACGAATAAATGAATAAACGTTCATACAGTTTAGATGACTTTAATTAATAGTAAATAAATGAATAAACAAAATATAATAACTTTAAGACGCCTAATATTTTATAAATAGCATCTATTTGCAAGCACACAAACATTATGTTTGCCAGGCGTTTAAAAATAATGTACCTAATTAACAAACTCATGCCGTCACGTCCCACAGGATATTTTTTTGTACAGTTTACAAACGCACATGCCCATGAATATCGAAAGCCGTGATTGGCGCGACTCCAGCCGCAGGCTACGGAGTTCGGCAGTTGTCGGGAGAAATCGGAAATGTTCGTTGCATAATACCTATAATCCGAGTAAAAATAATAGACTGAAATCTAATAAATCACGTGTGCACATTATGCATTTTGTTTAGTAAGGTTTTATTTGATTAAATAGCAAAAATATTTTATTTCGCGGGGGCCATTTTGCATGTTTCATGTGATAACAGATAAGCATTGTATATTATTTTGAAAGTGTGTACATTTAAGAGTTTATTACTGAGTTTCCATAATAATTGTAGTGATTTGCTTGTACTAGTGCGTTTGTTGATTTTTTAAAAATGTTATTTGATTGTGAGGTTTGTGTTGAATATGTGTGTTTATTTAAAATTAAAAATACCAAGTTCTCACAATTGTCATTCAATGATTTAATCTATAAATGCATGAGTAGTTTGTTTTTTACTAACCCGTAGTTTTATTATTAAGTTTATTTATATATTTTGCCAATCACATGAAAATCGGCCTTTTTAAAGGCCAACATCGGATATCTTGCAAGGGACGTGTTCTGTAAATATCACTCACTTGGATAAGATATTTGAGGTGGCCGAAATCTTGCGTTTACTTACATCGGGATAACTATTATATCGGGATATACTATTATGGTAATATCATTAGTGCTCATCACTATCTTATTCCAGTTTGGAGTGTAAGCCGTAAGGTAGTTGGTAAAGATATGTATGTGACATTATAACCCCGCTATATCTATAGCAAAGCACCATTATCATGTTGGGTGTCTATAGGTGATGGTTGACTCTTTCCACCAGAAGAGGCATCTGCTTGTGTGCTTTTCCATGCTAGAGGTAAGGTCGCAGGCTCAAATCCTGTCGTGCCGAAATTTTCTTGTTTAAAAAAGTTTTTCCAAGCCCCGGATAAGAGCTAAAACAAATATTATATAATTAGAAATACAAAAGTCAATCCAAAAATCAATATTATAAATCTTAATTTCATCTGTAAAAATGAACTCATTTAACTAGTTATACGTTCCTATATACATATATGTGGCAATCAGTACGATAACTGTCTGTTACCTAACAGTAATACAAGTCACTTTTTAAACGTATAACTGAATTTTTATACATAATATGTGTGTATACCTATATGTCCAATTGATAACTTCCGTTTTTTCGTCGGTTGAATAATACAAGTATAATGTGTATTAAAAATTTAGTTTTTTGTTTAAAAAGTGACTTCTATTATTGTTGGGTAACAATTCAGAAAATCTATTTAGTTTACAGAATTACCTAAGCCTTAGTTAATAATATTACTCAAGCCACTGCTACTGGTCTGCATACAAAATTTTTGTGTCCCACAAATATTTCCATTATGTAACGAGGACACGGTAACATCGCCAAGGCACTAGTTCATCACTTGGGATTCACTGCAGTTTTTAATATATTATGTAAATAATATTGTTGGAATTGGATGATATTTGAGTAAGGTGATGATTTAAGCGTCCAAGCACATGTTCTATATTTCGCAAGTGTATGTATGTCTGCTTGTATATATTATGATTGTATAGATTTTTTATGCAATAGGGGGCAAACGGACAAGAGGCTCAGATGGTAAGTGATCATTGCCGCCTATGAACAGCTGCAACACCGGGGGTCTCGCAGGTACGCTGCCGGATTTTAAGGAATGTCGGTTTGGAAATACATTCGCTAACAATCGATTCCATGTTGGTTTAATCTTGAGTTTTGACGCGATGTTCAATGGTGGAATTCAACGGATTGAAATAAACCGAATAACTCGTCAAACACTCCTCGTGGTAGCTATAGAAGATACGTAGAGAACCAACATTTTTTCGCAACGCCAAAGGATCAAGCCGATCAGAAAGAGCCCCATTGTCGACGCTTCGAGACGCTCTGTGTTGTATGCGGCCAAGAGGGAGGAGTTGGTACTGCAGAACCTCTGCCCAAAGATGAGTACGCAACAAAGCCTCACATGGAGTATGTAAGGCTTTGTTGCGACTTAAAGAATCGCAAGCAGTCGGCTGGTGTGAAGTACTGTTTGGCCCTGTTCGGAACACCAAGTTTTATGTTTATATAATTTCTCGGGAACTAAAAGGTTAATACTTAAATCTGGTATATTTCAACTTAGGGAACAATTTAAGTTTGATCAAAATCTGTGCAGGAGTTTCTGAGACATGGGAAGTATTGACAAATATCTGAAGTTGTTTAATTTTTAAGTTATTTGTATTATTAATATTTTTTGATTATTATGTAATGGAAAATTTATTTAATCATTTATATCATAAGCGAGCAAACAAGCAGATGGGTCTCCTGATGGAAAGAATCAACCATTGTCTATAGACATCAAAGATGTTATTGGTGCGTTGCTATCTTGTGGCGAGGTCTAATGCCACATGCATAAGTTTACCGGCTACCTTACCCTCCAAACCCAAACACGACAGTGACAAGCACTGACGCTATTGCAGCAGGTTGGGAAAGGGGTGGTACCAGACCCGGGCTAGACAGTGCAGAACTCTACCACCTAGTAGTCACGATAGTAGTGATTCGTATAGCCAATCGGTCGCCTTTTCGATCTGCCTGGTAGAACGGCAGTTGGCCTATTCTTCAAAGATGATCTGTTCCCATATAAGCAAATTATTTTTCATGTGTTATTGGTTTTATTAAACCTTACTAATAGATATAATTTGTACAAACATTTGTGTTTATTCTACTTTTTTTTTATATCATAGCAAACAAACAGATGGTTCTCCTGACGGAAAGAGACACCAAAGGTGTTAATGCTTCGTTGCTATTCTTGTGGCGGGGACTTAATGCCAAATGCATAAGTCTACCGGCTACCTAATACCTTCCACACCGGAATACGATAATGACAAGCATTGACGATATTGTGACAGAAATAGATATGGCGGTGCAGTGGTGCCATGTATATGGGCGAAACGTTGGAGAATTCTGCCACCTAGTAATCACGATGGCACGGACACGTATATCAGTCGCCTTTTACGACCTGCGTGTCAGAACGGCAATTGATCTACTGTTTAAAGGAGGCCAAACCAAAACGAGGTAAATGGTGTAATCAGGGTACTAATAACATAGCTAATAGTTACTATTGTAAGTCAGGATAACTATCACGAATGACGAGACGGTCATTATTTAATATTACAATCCGAGAGATTATAAAGCCATATTACAATTTTATGAAACTAGTAAAGCTACAGGTAATTAGTAGCGTATTTATTATAATGTATGTATAATTCTATTATACAAGTAAACCAATTAACACAAAATTATTTTAAATTATAAAATTATTGGATCGAATTTCCTTAAAGTGGCTTACGAGTAGTGCGATTTAGTAGAAATCGTCACGTAACGGAATGCCGTATGCCATGTATGTGTGCGTGTGTGTATCGAGCCTACTACAAACGAATAAGCACATGAGCGCGGAGCGGTAAGTGCGCACTCGGCTGCACGTCTCTCTCCCTGTCCATTTCTCTTTTTATCAACCTCAACACAGGGTTGAACATACACGATGAAATTTAGTGAAAACGGATTTGATATGTGTGTTTTTGCGTAAGATAGATCATACGTGCATATTTTATTATTGTAATAAAATTTCAAAAAATGGAAACTGAAGCAAAGCGTGTAAGAAAGCAAGAGAGGGCAGGTAGGGGAGGGAGGGGGAGAGAGGGAAAGAGAGTGAGGGAGGGGGAGAGAGGGAGAGTGAGGGAGGATGAGAGAGGGATCGAGGTGGAGAGAGGGAGTGTGAGAAAAAGGTGAAGAGAGACGGAGATGAAGGAAAGGGAGAGAGTGGGGGCAGAGCACGGCTTTACGTTAGTTGGATGCCGTTGTTTGCCTTGTAAAAAAATTTTGCTATAAGATTATAGACAGGAAATATAAGATTCCATTACCTCCCTCAGTGATAATATAGCTTTGTATTAATAAAAGAAAATATAAAGTATGTAAGGCTTTGTTGCGACTTAAAGAATCGCAAGCAGTCGGCTGGTGTGAAGTACTGTTTGGCCCTGTTCGGAACACCAAGTTTTATGTTTATATAATTTCTCGGGAACTAAAAGTCTTAAATCAGGTATATTTCAACTATGGGAACAATTTAAGTTTGATCAAAATCTGTGCAGGAGTTTCTGAGACATGGGAAGTATTGACAAATATCTGAAGTTGTTTAATTTTTAAGTTACTTGTATTATTAATATTTTTTGATTATTATGTAATGGAAAATTTATTTAATTATTTATATCATAAGAGAGCAAACAAGCAGATGGGTCTCCTGATGGAAAAAGTCAACAATTGTCTATAGACATCAAAGATGTTATTGGTGCGTTGCTATCTTGTGGCGAGGTCTAATGCCACATGCATAAGTTTACCGGCTACCTTACCCTCCAAACCCAAACACGACAGTGACAAGCACTGACGCTATTGCAACAGGTTGGGAAAGGGGTGGTACCAGACCCGGGCTAGACAGTGCAGAACTCTACCACCTAGTAGTCACGATAGTAGTGACTCGTATAGCCAATCGGTCGCCTTTTCGATCTGCCTGGTAGAACGGCAGTTGGCCTATTCTTCAAAGATGATCTGTTCCCATATAAGCAAATTATTTTTTATCTGTTATTGGTTTTATTAAACCTTACTAATAAATATAATTAATACAAACATTTGTGTTTATTCTACTTTTTTTATATATCATAGCAAACAAACAGATGGTTCTCCTGACGGAAAGAGACACCAAAGGTGTTAATGCTTCGTTGCTATTCTTGTGGCGGGGACTTAATGCCAAATGCATAAGTCTACCGGCTACCTTACCTTCCACACCGAAACACGACAATGACAAGCATTGACGATATTGTGACAGGAATAGGTAAGGCGGTGCAGTGGTGCCATGTATATGGGCGAAACGTTGGAGAATTCTGCCACCTAGTAATCACGATGGTACGGACACGTATATCAGTCGCCTTTTACGTCAGAACTTTTATGTCAGAACGGTAATCGGTCTATTGGTTAAAGGAGGCCAGACCAAAATGAGGTAAATGGTGTAATCAGGGTACTAATAACATAGCCAATGGTTACTATTGTAAGGATAACTATCACGAATGACGAGACGGTCAATATTTAATATTACAATAAGAGAGATTACAAAACCATATTACAATTTTATGAAACTAGTAAAGCTACAGGTAATTAGTAGCGTATTTATTATAATGTATGTATAACTATATTATACAAGTAAACCATTTAAATAAACACAAAATTATTTTAAATTATAAAATTATTGGATCGAATTTCCTTAAAGTGGCTTACGAGTAGTGCGATTTAGTAGAAATCGTCACGTAACGGAATGCCGTATGCCATGTATGTGTGCGTGTGTGTATCGAGCCTACTACAAACGAATAAGCACATGAGCGCGGAGCGGTAAGTGCGCACTCGGCTGCACGTCTCTCTCCCTGTCCATTTCTCTTTTTATCAACCTCAACACAGGGTTGAACATACACGATGAAATTTAGTGAAAACGGATTTGATATGTGTGTTTTTGCGTAAGATAGATCATACGTGCATATTTTATTATTATAATAAAATTTAAAAAAATGGAAACTGAAGCAAAGCGTGTAAGAAAGCAAGAGAAGGCAGGTAGGGGACGGAGGGGGAGAGAGGGAAAGAGAGTGAGGGGGGGGGAGAGAGGGAGAGTGAGGGAGGATGAGAGAGGGATCGAGGTGGAGAGAGGGAGTGTGAGAAAGAGGTGAAGAGAGACGGAGATGAAGGAAAGGGAGAGAGTGGGGGCAGAGCACGGCTTTACGTTAGTTGGATGCCGTTGTTTGCCTTGTAAAAAATTTTGCTATAAGATTATAGACAGGAAATATAAGATTCCATTACCTCCCTCAGTGATAATATAGCTTTGTATTAATAAAAGAAAATATATTTTTAAATCGGTCCAGTAGTTTTTGACTTTATCCATTACACCAAACAAGTTTTACTTGTTTAAAATCTATATATTGATACGTGAACCTAAAACCTGAACCTCTTTTTAAGACAATCACGCTAACGACGGACTATGAAATTTTGGAAAGTGTTGCATACATAATTAATTTTAAACAGAGAGAACAATAAAGAAATAATAAATATAAATATTTACGTTACGGTAGTTACGTTAAAATTATTTGCTTGTGTTATGGGTGTTAGTCAATGATACTATACATAGAAATATATATATAAATACTAGAATATATTTAATAAACACCAAAACCCGGAAATACAAACATTTATGCTCATTATACAAACGCTTGTCGCCGTCGGGGACCGAACTCGAGCCCCGTAGATAGTCGCTAACTACTCGACCAATGGGGCGGTCAAAATAAAAGGATAAATAAAAAAAAATTAAAATATACATATTTAATTACGAATTCCACTCAATGAAAGAAAAAAGGATCTTCGTTCCTGACGGGGGTACCAGACCGCATACTTTTTGTACATGTTGGTTTCTGTAGTGACAAGGCAAAAATTGTTTTAAAATACTTTTGAAGTCGTAATGACTTCATCCTAGTAGCTTTCAATTATCAATTTATTGTTATGTGCGTCCAAGTTATCCCAATGAAGTTATTAAAATTTATATTCATTTAACTCTTCAAGTCTGAAGGCATGATCAGTGCTGTAGTCGAACCAGTCAACAATTCTCTTATCATACCATATGTACTCTCCTTTTAATGACTGAGGTGCTTCAAGCGCTAAATATAACACAGTCTTAGCAGCTTCATCCGCAGTGAAAAACCCAGCATAATTTGTCATACCAGTTCTCACAACACCTGGATGCATGGAATTAATGGAAATATCCCGTGACCTTAGAAGTTTTTGTTGAATGGGAGTTAAAGCACTTATGGCTATATTTGATACTCTATATGCAACACCAGTAGGTTCTGTAAAATCTTCTTTTTTAAATGTACCATTTTTAATAGAATCAAGGAACCACTGAACAAAATCTTTTACATCTTCTATAACCAAATCATCTTTTTTTAAGAATCTTTTAATCCAATAATCATTTTGTAAATTTGAAAGATGCCCGCAATTGCTAGACATATTAATAATTCGTCCACCATATTTTATTATTGGAAAAAGTATATCTTGCACGTTTAAAAGCCCATTGAAATTGACTTCAATAACACTTTTACTATCATCATAAGTACAATTATAAAAATCTGTATCAACTATGGCAGCATTATTTATTAGTATATCTATTCCACTATACCTGGCTAAAACTGCGTGTTTGAATTTTTCTAAACTCTTTCTATCCGTTATATCTAGCTGATGGTATTCGGGTTTGAATCCAAGCTTCGTAAGAATCTCCATTGCTTCCAGTCCACGCTTTTCGTCTCGCGATGTTAAGAACACAACTCCATCAAAATTCTGACAGAGTGCCTTAACAACGGCAAAGCCTATTCCTTTATTAGAGCCGGTAACTACAGCAACTTTTGACATGCTTTTTCTACAAATATATATTTAATATATTGATTACCAGAAGAACATTCGCGTCCTAATTTTAATTTACAACTGTCACGTATTAATTCAAAGAGCCAACGCGCCTAAACCAGTTTGCAAGTAATAGGCCAGTGATTGTTAATATATATCTGAATATTGTACATAAAGTTAAACCTCCACTGATACAACAGAGAATATTTTATTCACATAGATTCATTTATTACCACAGAAGCTTGATGAGATCACATTCAAACTGCTGCTACTATAATATAATTTAATATTTTAATATAATTTAACGCTATCAGAATCTATATTAATATTATAAATGCGAAAGTTTGGATGTTTGGATAGATGTTTGTTACTCAATCACGCAAAAAACTACTGAATAGATTTAAATAAAATTTGGCACACAAGTAGATAATGACCTGGAATAGCACATAGGCTACTTTTTTTCAGGGAAAAAATAGTTAATCCCGCGGGATTCGGCAAAAACTTTTATAACGCAGCGGACTGCACGCTGCAGCTAGTTTAATCTAAATGTATATTAAAACTCAACGGACGCTATTTAGTAACAAGCAAATTTTAAAAAGCAATATAGTTGGACGTCATGAAGTCAATCAAATTTATACGCATTTTCTTATTTCTAATTAAAGCAAAGGTTTTTATTTTCTGCCATAAGGTTGACAATATTTTTTGTTTATGACTAACAAACAAATTAAAAAAATGTCGGATAAGTAAGACGCAAAATAGTAACAAAGTACTGTAATAAAATGCATTACTGTTGTCGAAACTTACAACACAGAAGGATTTATAAACAAACTTTGCTTGTATCATTTGACCGCCCCGTTGGTCGAGTGGTTAGCGAACCTGACTACGCAATCAATGGGGCTCGGGCAAGCATTTGTGTAATGAGCATAAATGTTTGTATTTCTGGGTTTGGGTGTTTATTAAATATATTCTGGTATTTATAAATGTATTTCTATGTAATAGTACGTTGACTAACACCCATAACACAAGCAAATAATTTGTTTACTTTGGGGTTAGATCGGTTATTGTAATCTGTTCCGTGAATATTTATTTATTTATTATCATCCTAAAGAAACAAAAAAAGCAAGTGTCATTTATTTAATCTATGAATGAGTAACAAATAATTTTCTGTAAACAAACGTTGTTCATTTTTTAACTATTAAGTGGTTAAAATTAAAATCTTCATGATGAGAGATACAAAAATGTATTATATCAATTTGGACGTTATATTGTGACGTAAAAGGTTTAAAATAGTATGTAATGTTAGTGAATTAATCTTAATCTTCAAAGTTTTTTTGTGAATTTTAGCATTACAAAAAGTTTTCGTGATACAATTTACATTTCAGAGGAAATTACTATTATATTACAATAGAATAAGCATCTATCAAAATGCGTTGTTTTGAGGCCAAATATATATGGATCATTGTCATTCTCTTTTACGATAAAATCAAATGTAGGTATTATATTTTTTTGTTAAGGATAAATACACACATATAAAGGTTCTTACATTGATAAGGTAATATTTTTAATAAATTTTAAATAATTAAATTTGAAAAATGACAAATATTTGTATATCATAAAATAGTAGTGTAAAACTTCCTTAGTGTTTAAATGTTAACGGCCAAGGGCCGGTTATTTACTTATTTCAGTAATCAAACAGCGGTACAATCAACATTTTCTTTTGTCATTTTTTGAATTTTATGGAAGCGCGAGAGAAAAGACAAAATATATTATCAGAAAGAAAACGCAAATGTGAAGCTTAGGATATACTCGTGGAACAGAAAACAAGCAGAATTGGCAAGTACAAACATTTGTATCAGGACCGCGATCGCCATACTTACACATAAAATAAGCATTATTGCATATAAACTACTAATGCAAACATTGTTTCATTGGTCGTTTTCATTTTAAAAAACAATAATCCTAAACACACAAACAGAACATTCAAAAATATACCAAACTGCGTTACAATACATTTTATTTTGCTACAAAAAAAAGAGTATTTACGTCCTTTTATAGGCTATTGAAAATTAATAATAATTATTGTAATGAGGATGCTTGTGTAAGCGAAACCGGTCGGAAATTAAATATAATTATCTTATTGTGAAACAGTACAAGTGTTATATGCTAGCAAATATTGTATTGAAAATAGACTCATCTATTTGTACAATAGTGAAACTATATAATCTTAATAGTTTCGCTATTCTACAATAGATGGCAGTATAGATTTTTCCGTAGTTTTCAGTTGGTCATATTTGAGTAGAGAACTTTCTAGAACGATATACGTAATGACTGTCATTACGTATATCTTTCTAAAAAAAATAGGTCAACCTAAAATGAACTTTATATGTAAGGTGTACGGCTGATTTTAGCTTGACTTTCTATTATATCATTAGAGATTATATTAAATCAGGAATTTTATTAAAATAAAATAAAAATTGTAGTTTCGGATGATATGAAATATACCATATTATATATATAATACATATATATAACACTACTCTCTCACTGAACACCGACGTAAAGCAACGGCTCTGCTGTTATGTTTCGTATAGTTTGTGAGAGTACCGGAGGCCTAACACCCCCCCTCCCCCCCCTCCCTACCGCATTAATGAAAGCGCAATTTAAAGGTAATTTATCCTAGGGGGGTACCACCTTGCGTCAGCGGTGGAGAATCCCCATCTGAACATCCTTGCTCTGGATTCTTTAGGCAGGCAGATCACGGATGCTCAGGCTGCCCTGCGTATTCTGGGGGAGGAGGGGCAAATTGCGCTCATTCATAAAATTGCACGGGGGACATAAGAGTAAGAAACTCAGGGCAACCTCTTCCACGCTCAATGTGGACTTTTGTAACATCAGGGGGCTTCACTCCTGGGACGGCGAAGCCAGCCTTGCTCTTTCTGATTGGGACCCAGTATCTTCTCCGGCTGATACTTCCTACCTCTCATTCCTTCCTTTTACCGCGGAACATTCTTTTGTACCGCGGGTATGCGTATACGTCAGAAAAGATGTCTGTTATCGGTGCCTCGGCAAACTTGAAGGTCGGGACCTTTCCATCCTCTGGCTGCGCGTAGTTTGCAACGACCATCCACGTATCTATGCGTGCTCATACAAGTCCCATAGTGGGAATGCTGACGTTGATCGGCTTGTTAAGTACCTTCAAACGGCTGTAGATTCCGTGGTACAACAGACTCCCTCCGATGAGATAGTGATCTTGGGTGATTTTAATGCCCACCACGCCAAATGGCTATGTTAGCGCACTACCAATCGTGCGGAGAGGTCTGTGCATGATTTTGTCTTAGCGTATGGTCTTACATAGTTGGTAACTTCATCTACGCAAGTTCCTGATATGGACGACCATACGCCTTCACTGTTGAACATTCTGCTGACCTCTCATTCGGACCACAAGGTATCTGTGGACGTTCTACTTGGTACGTTAGACCACTGCTTGATCCTGAGTAAAGTTCCGGTTTCGCGCCTATCACGGCCTCCTTTAGCAGGCTGTCGTCGCGTTTGGCACTACAGGTCAGCAGATTGGGACGGAATGCGGTCTTTTTTTGCGTCCTACTCATGTAGGCGGTTGTACTTCTGATCCGAGTGTCGTCACTGACTTTATTGCTGATGTGGTGCAGAGTATGGAACTTTTCATTCCATTTTCTCCGGTACCAATTGGTGGTAAATGTCAGCCTTGATTTGGTCGCTCCTGTAAAACGTCCTCACGCCGAAAGCAGGAGTGCTACCGGGCTTGGGCTGCAGTGCCCGCATATTATGATTAACAAATCAGCGCATTACGCGAGGAGTACAATTCCGCCTCGAGGTACTTCAACAGAGCTATCGCCAAGGCAAAAAAACACAGGCAGAATTGGTGAGACATTAGTTCGCCTTCATTTCGGGACCCGTGCGTTCTGATCTCTCGCCAAGGCTGTCTTAGGGAATTTCTCACAACCCTCTCTTCCATCTTTGTACGGAGACAATGACTCTTTGGCCCATGCCGCAAAGGATAAGGTCAATCTCCTGGGCTCCTTCTTTGCGGCCAACTCGACTCTGGATGACCAAGGGAACGCACCACTTACCATCGCGTAGTGTGGCAGATAGGTCACTTTTAACCCCAAGAAGAATGTGCTTTGCGTGTTCACCGCTAAAATGATACGCTTTGTCGTATCACCTCGATTTGAAGATACTCTTCTGACAGTCTCAGCTAGTGTTGGAATCCTGGAAGTTGAAATAACGAATTACGTTCAGTTTCAGTTCATTTCATTTGAAGGCAAGGCTTAACTAGCCTCAAAAAGCCCGGTGTGCTCAGCAGAGCGAGACAGTATCTCTTTCCGGCCCTCCCTTTACAAGACGCAGATTCAGCCTTACATGGAGTACTGTTCTCATCTCTGGGCCGGAGCTCCCCAGTACCAGCTTCTTCCTCTTGATCGCATTAAGCGTAGTGCGGTTCGAATCGTTGACGACCAGGCTATTTTGAAACAGCTTGACTCTTTGTCATTACGCAGAGATGTAGGTTCACTCTGCGTCTTCTATCGTATTTATCATGGGGAGCGTTCCGACGAATTGTTTGGATTAATTCCTGCCGCCGAATTCCAGCATCGGACATCGCGTCAAAATTTGAAGTTCCATCCTTATCATTTCGATGTCTAGAAATCCGCAACTGTGCAATTCTCTAGACATTTATTTGCATTGCACTACTCGATTGTGGAATCAATTACCGGCAGGGGTATTTTCAAACAGTTACGAAATAGGGTACTTCTAGAAAAGAGCTTACTTATTCTTAATAAGCCAGCAACGCAACTGCAAGAATTTTGGTACTGTGGATATCCGTGGGCGGTGGTGACCGCTTACCCGTAAATCCCGCGGGAATAACTCATTTTTCCAAGACAAGAGTAAGATAAGATGAAAAGCCTATGTACTATTTTAGGTCATTGTCTGCCTGCGTTCCAAATTTCATCCAAATCCATTCAGTAGTTTTGACTTGATTGAGTAACAAACATCCATCCATCCAAACATCCAAATTTTTGTATTTATGATATTAATATAGAAAAATATAGATCAGCTTTCTGCCCTTCTTTCCTTGCTATTTTACGATTTTTATATCATAAGATAACAAACAAGCAGATGGATCTCCTGGTGAAATGAGTCACCAAAGATGTACATAGACCGTTGCTATCCGTGTGGCATGGTGTTAATGCCCCTTATTACCTTAAAGTTTTCCGACTACCTCTTACTTGTAAACTACAATACGACAGCGACAATCCCTGATGCTAGCGACAGGAATATGTAAGGCGATGGTACCAGATACGGGCGAGACAATGCAGAACTCTACCATCTATTAGGCACGATCGCAGTGACTCACATACCAATTGTTCTTCTCTTAAGGTGCGTTTCCACCAAAATTGTTGGCAATTTAAGTATTTCCACCTGCAAACAGGTGGAAATACTTAAATTGCCAACAAATTTTTTTTCTTTTTTTTTTCAGAAAATCGCCAACTTTTGTTTTCATTGTGTCTACACCGAGTTGCCAACAATTTGAAAAACCTTTTAATTGCTAACAAGCTGTCTTGAACGACAATGACATTATGCAGGCTGCCGCAAAATTTATTATTTTATGCAAAAAGAAACGGAAATATATGTCTTGGGTGTGACCAAGCCTGAAAGGAACAGAATAACGTGGAGGGATTGAACTATTAAATGCTTTGAGAAGCGATGATGATGATGATGATGATTGTTAGTAGTTGCCTCATTGATGCACAAATCAGAAACTTTCATTGTAGGAAAGATTTTTTAATTTTCCTTCGTTACGTAATTTTTGTTCGCATCACTGATATCGCCTTCGTTTTCTATGCATTCGTTTTCATATTTTTATTTTTATAATTTTCATCAATTGAGTCCCCTAGTACCAGCGAAATCAACGTATCTATGTCGATGCCTAGTACGGTTTGTATGCGATATAAATCAATTAACAATTTGATTGATGCATTCGTTCACGCGTCGGACACGATCGTTTTTTTTGTTGCCAACTAAGCGTCTCCATAGAAATTATTAGGTAATTGTTTTTATAAAAATGTCAGTCAGTGGTAGTCAGTTGTATATATGTCGCAGCATTCGTAATTACTAGGACGAACACATTATTAGTTTGAATGGGCATCAACAGATGGCGCTATATTTTAAATTATTCCGAACGAACTTCAAGTCATTTTACCGACATGAATATTGCCAACGTCAATGTGTTGCAAACTTCAGGTAGATATTGATCGCGTAAGTCAGTTGATTTTGATTTCACTTTTAAGTTGGCAGTCGACCGGAGAACATCCATTAAATTCGGAATACTATAAAAGTATTTTAAATTCAATTTATTCTTGTTTACTGTTAAAAATTTAGTAAATTTGTGATTGAAATAATATTATACGTCTACCAGAAGTGTTGTTGAAGCATTTATTTCAAGTACCTAAACGATGGATAAAGAAGGGTGTGTACCGGCAAGTCCTGTCTAAGAGGAAACTCTCTCTCTCTCTCTCTCTATATATATATATATATATATATATATATATATATATATATATATATATATATATATATATATATATATATATATATATGTGTGTGTGTATAGTAAATCATTAGGGACTGACATTTTAAAAAACATTTTTGGTCATCATAAGCTTTTTTCAATTTTTTATCATGTTGCCTAGCAGAAATAGTTTAAATATATATTTATATTTATAGCTCTAGCAGTTTGCACGGTCCTATTAAGACTTGTAATATAAATATTTATGATGTCATAAAATAATACAGCTTTAAGCTTACTAATAATATGAAGGACATTTTGCTATTTGGTATTCATTGGGAGTATTCATTTGGTATGTCTTTATGTACGTATGTATGTATGTATGTGTGTGTATACGTGTATCCAAACATCATAATATTACTTTTAAACGGCTTGACCGATCGAGACGCGGTTGATAGCGTTCGACTGTGTTCAGCCAAACTTAACCTCTCTGAAAATCTGAACCAATTCGGTTCAAGAGATTTTTAAAAATTAAAAAAAAAAAAATTCAAAAACTGGCGGCGAAATATCTTTTTTTTTAAATATTTTCCAGATTAATGTACCGAATGAGTAAAAATCTAATCCGACCTATTTTTTTATAAAACTGCGTCCAATGCAAATAGAATATTGATGAATATAACTTTGAGATTTTTCGACCAAACATTTTTTGAGTATTACCAATAATTTAATACTTAAAAACTGCGTTGAATGGCGTTTTGAAACGGCCAAACATTTTTTGACTATTTAAAATATTTTAATACTTAAAAATTGCTTTGAATTCCGTTTCAAAAATCAAAATTGAATCAAATTTTCAGAAATTACAGTTTTTTAAATATCTAAATTATGTTGGTTACAGTAAACTTACTTAATTCTTTTAAAATAACTTCTAGACTAATATTCTAGACTAATACCGGATTGATTGAAAAGTTTAACCAGCTCTCCTACTTAAAAACTGCGTAAAATACCGTAAATTGAATCAAAATCGTTTGATTCGTTTAGGATTTGGCAAAATTTTTTGAGAAAGTTTTTTACATTCCTTAGACATTTTTCAACCTATTGATTTTGTAGCTAATAAACATTTTAGAACTTAAAAGTTGTGTTAGATCGTTTTGAAAATATACTTACAGCTTTTTAAAGTTATAATATTGTCACTTTCAAAATTTTTACATATTTGAACTTTTTGTGCTAAAAATTCTATATTTAGGTAGAGTTTTTGCATCTTTAAGCTTATAATAATTCAATTTAGTGGGAAGTTTCAGGGATGGTCTGCAGAGGCAACCAGTTTACAGTTTTTTCATATCATAAGATAGCAAACAAGCAGATGGTTCTCCTGATGAAAGGAGACAATTGGACAATTGGATTAGCTATGCGAGATCTGCATTTCATCCAGGTCTGGTACCATCACCTTACCTTTTCCTGCCGCAATAGCGTCAGTGCTCGACACGGTTGTGTACTGGTTTATAGGGTAAGATAGCCGGTAAACTTTTGCATTGTGGTATTAATAGAGAAGGTGTCTATATGTGATGGCTGTCTCTTTTCATCAGAAGAGTCATCTGCTTATTTGCTATTATATTTGTTAGCTTATTTGTTATAAAAAACATATACTGCACTATTGTGAAATGTGCATATCTGTACAATATTCTTACAAAATAATGTTTTTCCATATAATAATGTTTATAGTTTAAATTATATTGATGTTCGCCTTTGTGTGTATGTATGCGTGTTTGTATGTGTGTGTGTGTGTGTGTGTGTGTTTCGAAAACAATTTATATAAGACTAGCTGAACTCCGCAGCCCGCTGCGACTTTAAAGTTTTGAATAAATCTCGGTAAAACAATAATATATTTTTCGGGAATAATTTATTTTTCATAAAATATTTTTTTGTAAATTACCTACCGAAACAAAAAAACTTTTGAATTATGGAGTGAGACACAGTAAAAAAATCTGTAAATCGGTTGACCCTGCAGGCCATCCCGAAAACTTCCCACTACATTTAGGTATTTGAAACGCAAATGAATAAAAAATATACCTAAACATAGATTTTATCAAAGTTCAAAAATCGAAATTTTGTTACAAATGACAGTAATTTCATTTTTGAAAACTGCATATTTTGGAAACGATATAGATTTTGACCTTTCGAATTGTATTAATCGCAATGTTTAAGCCTTAAAATGTTTTCTCAGCGATATAATCTACGGGCCGAAAACTGTAGAAGTAAAATCAAAAACTTTTTTCAAAAATGTTTGTAATTGATAATTGATAAAGTCTAAATAAATCGACCGATTTTGATACAATTTACAGCATTTAAGGCAGTTTTTTAGAGGGAAAAGCTGATTAGGTTTTTTTAATTAATCAGTGTATTAGCCTGAAAGTTATTTTTAAAATTGTTAAATTTTTTTTAAATTGTTAAATTAATTTGTTTAAAATTGTTAATAAAATTGTTAAATTAATTTTAAATATGTTAAATAATTAACAATTCTCAATATTTCATTAGATATTTTATGGGACTGACATGTTCCAAGGGAATAAAAGTCCCTTAAAACAAAAAATTAAAAAAAAATAATAGATATTTTAATAATAAGTAAAAATTAACACTTCATCTTTATCTTGACATAACAATTTAGAAATTATATGCTGGCCGCATATACTCATTTTAAATGTTTGTGTAAAATATTGACAACAGTTAAAAAATAAACGATCTCCTCAAAAAAGAGAACTCGTGTAAATACAATTTTTGAAAATCGGGGCAAAATCAGTAAATTCCTTATACTACTAACGTAACCGGATATTGAGTAAGAACATACCAACATAATAGCCACTAGTCTACCATGTTTTTTATATAAAGACATCACAATGTATTTTTTTATAGGGTTTCCTTTTAGATACTTACCAGTTTTAATATTATCATTCTCGGTCTCGGTCACTCGGTCATTTACTAGTTTTAATATTATCATTCTCGGTCTCGGTCACTCGGTCATTTAGGTGAATTTGATAAGTAATTGTTCATTAATTTCCCAAGTGAACCAGAACTGTGGAATAGCTTCCCTCTAACTATTTAGTTTCCAAGTATCATTGATATTTAAATTTTAACAGAAGCATATTTAACTAAATTTAGAAGCTAATATTGAACTGGTAAATTATTATCCATGAAAATATGTCAGTTTTGGATGGGTCATCTATTGGTCTTCGGTTCACACTATTTACTCCGCAAAGAAACGGTAACTCTTGATATTTATGAACATACTACAAGGAGAAACTCACAAGCAAAAGTTAATACTTAGATAAATTCACAAACAAAACTAAAAAGAATTTTAGTACAACACTTAAGCGATTTGAAATCCTTGAATTATACCTAGTCGTATCATAGTACGACTAGGTATATAACATAGAATTAAAAAAATAATTTTTAAAGAAAATATATACATGTGTATATTATCATGTATGTCACCCAAATAGTGTGTGTAGTTTTATTTTTTTTATTCAAAGTATTTCTAAGGAATATTATTTAAAGCTATTAGGTTTCACGCAGTCCTCCGTATTATAAAATTTAACTGTGCCAAAATACTCCATCGTTCACGTACAAAGTTTTTCTTTCACATATTATATACATGAAAAATTTACGCAATATTATTTTCGGAAAATATAATAAATTCACAAATATAATAAATAAAATTCCTAGGATTTCAAAGAGATGTAATAAACTGAATCTTTAATTAATATACTTATCATTCAAGGCTCAACAAATCCTAGTTATGATGTCATCGTCTAAACGGGTTGAGTATTTTTAGCCTCCAGGCTAATCTATGCTTTTTGTTGCGCGCGAATGCGCGAATTTATGTTATCTTATTTGCGTCTGCTAGTTTCGTCTCCACTTTATGTTTTTTATTATGAGTTGAGTACCTTCTAATAAGTGAACTGTACCTAAAATTATTTTAATAGCAATATTCTTAATCTGACCAAAGAGTATTAATTATTATAACACCATAATATATTTGCCGTACAAATTCCTTGTATTGAATACTTTGGCGAGGTACTTGAGAGGAGAGTTTATTGAAATAAAAACTACTTATCCTATTTTTTAAGTTGGTCCAAGCAGTAGATATATAAAAAAAATTATTGAAATCGGTTCAGTAGTTTCGGGTCCATCGCGGACAAACAACTTAACACGTAATTAGTATATACTAAGACTTTTTTTATATCATAAGATAGCAAACAATCTGGTTTCCTGATGTAAAAAGTCAACCATCCCCTATATCCACCAAAGGAATTAGTAGTGCGTTGCTATCTTGTGGCGAGATCTAATGCCACATGCATAAGTTTACCGGCTACCTACCCTCCAAACCGGAACGCGACACGCACGCGACAAGCACTAACGCTATTGCGGCAGGAATAGGCAAGGCGGTGGTACCAGACCCGGGCGAGACAATGCAGAACTCTACCACCTAGTAGCCACGATGGTAGTGACTCGCGTAGCCAATCGGTCGCCTTTTACGATCTGCCTGGCAGAACGGCAGTTGGTCTATTCTTCAAAGGAGCCCGGGAAATATTGTTGTCATAATGACGGAGCAATCCATACTATTTTTTAATACCATAACATTATATTTTTTTAATATAATATCATTATCGTTTTAATAAACAAGCAGCCGGCCCTTCTCATGATAAGATACAACCATCACCTACAGAAAAAAACCAAACTAAATAGTGCTTGTTGATAGATTCGAGACCTGTAATATATACATATATCTATATTAATATTATAAATGCGAAAGTTTGGATGTATGGATAGATGTTTGGATGGATGTTTGGATGGATGTTTGGATGGATGTTTGGATGTATGTTTGTTACTCAATCACGCAAAAACTACTGAACGGATTTGAATGAAACTTGGCACACAGGTAGATGATGATTTGAAATAGCACATAGGCTATATTTTATCCCGGAAAAATTTGGTTATTCCGCGGAATTCACCAAAAACTTATAATGCAGCGGGCTGCACGCACCAGCTAGTATAACAATATATCCCAATGATCCCAATACCATCGATTCAGATACAAACACACACAACCCTACACCGTTGTTGCCGGTCTCGACGACTAGAATCTTCTAAGGCCCCGCGTTAAGCGGGGAATTCACTAGACGGACATACCCGCGGGCAAGCCCACAGACATGCTCACCGGACTTTGCTATTATAGGTCTGTGCATAGATATACTACACGTCCAGATTGATAATTGGGCGATAAAGTGTCCGCAGTAAAAGTCTACTAAATTTGGTAGACTTAGGTGATACGTCAAATAGTGTCATTTTAACAATCATAGGAGAACGAGCTGAAGAAATATTATAAAATATGCCGGTTTATGATGACAATTATCTTGAAAAATCTTATAATAACATATTTCAAATATGTACATCTTAGTAAATCATAATAAAATGGTGCAACAACGTGAAGGTATATATATATATATATATATATATATATATATATATATATATATATATATATATATATATATATATATATATATATATATATATCTACGCAATCGACGTGGCTCGGGTTTGATCCCCGACGGGGACAAGCATTTATGTGATGAGCTTAAATATTTGTATTTCTGGGATTGGGTGTTTATTAAATCTATTCCAGTATTTATATATGTATTTATTAGTATCGTTGACTAATACCCATATCACAAGGAAAATAATTTGTTTACTTTGGGGTTAAACCAGTCAGTGTAATTTGTCCTGGGAATATTTATTTATTTAACTAGAAATCTCGATGTTAGTGACATATTATGTTCGCCTTTTAAGAACTGCACGGCAGAATGGTATATTATTCAAAGACGGACGGGGACGATTTAACTCACTCGTGCCTCGAAGTAGCTATATATCTGTAAATACATACACATATGTATTTGTGGATGTCACTTCAATTTTATTCAAAGTGAAAAGAAGCGGTGGTAAGTATGACAAAGTGAATAATGCGATTTCAAATTTCCTGTCGTGTTCCGGTTTGGACGGTAATGCAGCCGGTAAACTTATGCATGTGGCATTTAAGACCTCGTCACAAGATAACAACGCATCATTAAAACCTTTGGTGTCTATAGGCGATGGGTGACTCTTTCCATCAGGAGACCCATCTGCTTGTTTGCTATCTTATGGTATAAAAAAAGTCAGATGGACTCCACCGTGTTATAATAATAATAAATTTAGTTCGACAGGTTTTGCAGATAAAATGGGACAGTTAATTGATGTCAATACTGTAAGAATTATATATTATACTTAATTCCATCGTACTATTTCATATTAGAGATTTTTCGGTGCGGAAATTCTACTGAAATAAAAGCTATATTTGTTTTGCAGAAGATGCTATGAGACGTATAACTATAATACCTACCAATATTTCGCATGTAAAATTTAATAAATAAATAAATATTCACGGGACAAATTACACTTACTGATCTAACTCCAAAGTAAGCAAATTATTTGCTTGTGTTATGAGTGTTATTCAACGATACTAATACATATATAAATACTAGAATATACTTAAGAAACACCCGAACCCAGAAATACAAACATTTATGAGTATAAATGTTTGTATTTCCGGGTTCGGGTGTTTCTTGCTTCATCACACAAATGCTTGTCCCCGTCGGGGCTCGAACACGAGCCCCGTCGATGGCTTAGTCAGGGTCGCTAGCCACTCGACTAATGGGGCGGTAAGTTTAAGTTACATTTCCTGCAAAATTTCAAATTCCGAATCGTGAAATAATTTATGCGCGTTCTTTGTAATTGTACTAGGTATATAAATTAAATACAGATGTATAATATTTATTTTAACCTTCACTTTTTATATTGAAAGCAGGGATAACAAAAAATTAAGGTTGGGCACACCAACCACGCTAGTGTGAGTGGCTTGAATACTGTAAGTACACAAGTGACATTCGTTGACATTTCACACAAGCAGATTTTTCTGAGGACACTTAATTGTCAGTTGCTTAGGAATACTCTCTCTGGAGGTATATACTCTAAGGGGTCTGTGTAATGTCTGTCAAGTGTATTTCCGACACGGGCCGTCCGGCCTATAATAGCAAAGTTGCCCGTGGCCATGTCCGTCTAGAGAATTCCCCGCTTTAGCCCTTAGCTCAGGTGTTTTAAACCTAATTTTAATTTAAACTATGGCTAAGCATTCTGCTCATCACAATTGGTCATTGTTCGGTGTCACAGTGAAGACCCGTAGGTCAGCTGTGTTAGTCATTTAAAAAAAAATAGTTGTGAGACAATAAACAGGTGTTGTTCACTTTGGTAACTAATGAGACCTCGGAGAAAATGCACTATGTAAATACACTATGGTTAATACACTATAGTCTCTATAGGGACCAACGCTAACTTCATTCAAAAAACAATATTTTCACTATTTCTGTTTAAATACAATACTCTATGGTATTATATCGTTTTCGAACGAAACATTGTACAGAATAACATCAAATTGGCATTCTTTTTTCAAATACGCTCTTGGGGAAAAATAAAAGAACTTAGTCCGCCATTTTGATTCGTGCTGTGTGTTATGTGCTGGTTGCAGTTTATGATACAGGTTAATTTAAGTGTTTTGGCGTATTAATCAACAAGTAAACTTTATTTATAATCAAGATTAGTTCAAGATCTAACAGTTTATATAATAATTTTGTCAAAAAACCGTAAATATCAATTAATAAAACATATATTTCGTTAACGACCAACTTGATGATACCAGCGCTTTGGGTATGAAGGCACCTATTTTTATTTATTTTCATAAATTTTAGTGTTGATATCTATGATCTCAAAAAAATCATATGATGTGAATGTGAAATATCCGAAACAATATTTAAAAAAAATTAACATAGCTGTAAAATTGAAAAAGAAATAAATTATTTAAAAATTACGAAAAAAACTGCGTATTAATTATGAAAAAAAAATATTAATATTGATATAAATAAAGAGTTTTGTACTATAATATATGTTATTTTTTTTCAGTATGTATATGTTTATCAATTATATTAAAAAAATATAAAAAGCATAGGTCATCGATTTACTTTTTGAATTAAAAATCATCGACTAACAAGTAGTCATATTTTACTCAAAGTGTCGTGTTACACTTGAATTATTTTGCAGCTTAAGCCATTTAAATTAAACAATTCTCACACCAGTGTATTGCAGTGCTCAAGACCTCTTAAAAATATACGCTTTACAGTATCAGATTCAATCCAAACATCTCATAAACCATTTTTGTGTCCACGGTCCACCGGAACGAACTCGGAACGTGTGCGCGTAAGGGTCCGTGTTTTTTAGAAAAAAATGCGAAAATGGCTGGTGGCATGAGCTCATTTAACTAGTTATACGTATGTATACCTAGCGATCAGTACAATCGACGTAATCGATCATATAGCAAAGAAGAATTTCGCCACGTCAAACCTGTCGACATTAGCTCAGTGGAAGAGTGTCCCAGCTTTAAGGAGACGGTTGCAGGTTCAATCCCTGCGTGTCGATATTTTTCTTTGTTGTTTTTAAAGTTTTTCCAGTTTTCTCAAGCACGGGATGAGTGCTATACCACAAAAATATACCTAGCGATCAGTATAACCGACGTAATTGATCAGTATGAGTGCTATAACACAAACATAACAGATATTATAGTTGTAAAAATACTGAAATAGTAATTATATTTAATATAGTAAGGTTGATTTTCAATTTTAGTTTATTCGTCATTAAATTGATTCAATTTATATGTGCTTCATATATTGCAATTTATCTAAATTTATATGAGATAATTTAATTGGTGATAAATGAGAATATGAGTCATTGAATTTTTTCTTTGTACAACAATCATCATCAATAATATTAAATGTAAGACTCGGAATATATATTTGAGTTATGATATCAGATGATGGATAAATTTGGAATAAATTTGACCACCCCGTTGGTCGAGTGGTTAGCGACCCTGACTACGCAATCGACGGGGCTCGGGTTCGATCCCCGACGGGGACAGGAATTTGTGTGACGAGCATAAATGTTTCTATTTCCGGGTTTGAGTGTTTATTAATTATATTCTAATATTTACATATGTATTTCTATGTATTAGTATCGTTGACTAACTAACACCCATAACACAAGCAAATGATTTGCTTACTTTGGGGTTAGATCAGTAAGTGTAATTTGTCCCGTGAACATTTATTTATTTAACTACTAGCTATTGCTCGCGACTTCGTTCGCGCGGACTTCGTTTAATTCGCACAGCTCCTTCCCAGTAGGTGATAGCGTTATAATATGTAGCCTATATGTTGACCCAACCTGTTAGTAATATTCATGCAAAATTTGAAGTAAATCCATGCAGTAATTGTTGAGTTTACCCCGGAAATACATACAGACAAACAGACAAAAATTCTAAAAACTATAGTTTTCTTAAATTATTCTTTTAAAAAAATATTCAATATACAGTTTTGTCTTCCTACGATTTTATTATATGTATACGTACGTCACACTATAAGTTTTGCGTAACTTAAAAAAACAACATGTTATAACCAAAATATTATGTTTATTGCTTTTCAAAATAATCTTCTTTACATTTTAAACATTTTTTCATGCGATAAAAACAATTTTTTAAAACAGGTGGACCACAGATCTGAAGGCATGTTTTCTACGTGCTGATTGAACGCTATCACTGCCTATTCGGAGTTGGTAAAGGTAAAACCTCTCATCAAATCTTTGATTTTGGGAAAAATATAGAAATCATAGGGTGCTAGGTCGGTGCTATGCGCAGGATAAGTGACGAGATGTACTTTTTCGGAAGCTAAAAATGACTTTGTTTTGTTGGCCGTGTGTGAAGAAGCGTTATCATGGAGAATGCGGATTTTGGGTCGTCTTTCGCGAACTTTTTCTAACACCCTGGGTAAACAAATGGTAGAACTTGGCATTAACACTCTTTTGATCTTCAAGTGGAATTGTTTTACCAACGTTTCTAATCATCGCAGAATATTAAAAAATAAAATATCCATAGTTTCACAGTATAAAAGCAAAAACACGAGTATACCTACAAACATATGTCGCGCACATTGGACTAGAAAGTCAAGTTACTCCACAGTTAACGAGCTAACTGGGATGTAAAGGGACAGTTAAGTTTATTCGCCAGTTAGAGTATTTAACTAACCGTTAGAGCCTAATTGACAGATGTCAATTGAAAAATTTAAAATATTGTTAACTGTGGAATTTATGTTATCTCGTTGTTTAACTGGCCATTGAAAAATCGGGCCTAAGCCATTTAAATTAAACAATTCTCACACCAGTGTATTGCAGTGCTCAAGACCTCTTCAAAAATATACGCTTACAGTATCAGATTCAATCCAAACAACTCATAAACCATTTTTGTGACCACGGTCCACCGGAACGAACTCAGAACGAGGGCGCGTAACGGTCCGTGATTTTAAAATGGCTGGTGGTATGAGCGGTTATTAAAATTATTATATTTTTATTAACATTCCGAAATTGATTTGGAAGATACAGAAGAGTTGATAGACGCAGTAGATTTGGTAGATATAGTAGGGTTGGTAGAAATGGTAGATTTTGTGAAATTGGTAGGTGTAGTAGATTTGGTAGAATAAGTAGGAATGGTGGATATGGCAGGTAGAATTGTTAGATATAATAAGTTTGGTAGAATTAGTAGGATTGATAGACATAGTAGATTCGGTAGAATTGGTTGATGTAGTAGGTTTGGTAGAATTAGTAGGATTGATAGAAATAGTAGATTTGCTAGAATTGATGATATAGCATAATTATTTGATGTGGTATGTTTAGTAGGATTAGTACATTTAGTAGAATTAGCAGAAATGGTAGATTTAGTAGAATTTGGAGATTTGTTATAAAATATAGGTTTGACAGGCATTATAGGATAGATTTGATCCTGTGGAGTGCGTGACTTAGTAGGATTTTCTTTTGAAATTACGATTTATTTGAAGAAATGATAGGCATAGTATTTATGTGTTTTGGCGCCGTTACTATTTGCTGATTCCACTAGACACCAAAACGGAATTATTCCTGGTTTAAATCATTATTAGGACTAAAAGACTGACTGTTTATATTATAGGTATTTTTACAGTCGCCTTGCTTTTGGTCTATGAAATTGATATTTCTTTGTTGCGAGTTCGCGGAAGTTCAGTGCTTCATATAATTATATTTCCTTTTAACGACAGTTAAATATATCATGACGAGGATTCTTACAATAATTACATATATCAGTATTAGAGTTTACGTTGTTAGGAAAAGGAGGTATTGTTTTACGTTTTATGTTATATGGCCCATATATAACATAAATCGTAAAACAATACCTCCTTCTGATTCATAAAACATATATGTGTCAGGTGATCAACTTTGCCGCATTTATTACAATTAACAACGGGTTTTTAGTCTCCTTGCTTTGTAAGTTTAATGTAATTTTGAAGTTTTTCCTCCTGGGTGGCTAAATCTATTGCCTCGTATAATGTTTGAGGATTTCGACATCTAACTATTGTTGAAATATTTGTGGGTAATCCTAGTAAAAAGGTGTGTAAAGCTAGGTCTTCTGTACTGGCTATTCGCTCTTTTAGTTCAAATTTCCTAGTAGTGGAATGTATAATATCTGTCTGTGGTCGCGTCAGGCAGGATATTAAACGGAGACTAAATTGACATACATCCTTATTGCTTTTCATTTTACAGGTTTGGAGATCAAGTAGTGGGTGATCCCTGTTCACTTCTTCTTCACCAAAAGTGGTTTTTAGAAAATATTTTAGTTCTGGCCAATATCTGAAGCATTTAAGAGAGCAGACAGCTTCGGCTTTCCCTTCTAACTGAGATAAAATGAATTTAAAAAGAATATCTTATTGCTCAGGCCTTGCCAATTGCATTGCATTATTGCAGTTAGTAAGGAATGGCACCAGCCTACTCCGGTCGCCATCGTAAAGTTTAATAAATTTTGTAAATACCTCTGATTTCAACATTTTAAAAAGATAAATAAAGACACAGTCACGATATAGTACTAGATGTGTGAAATAAATTAGTTATGCACTCACAGTAAACAGAGAATCGGCTTCATATATCCTTTGAGTCAGGCAATGTCGTCGGCGGATTACGTTGCGGTATGCGCGGTAATGCAACTACGTTTGTCTTTGGTTTATTCCACGTGCTGGGCAGAGAACCCTCGGGCACTGTGGTACCTTGTGCTTGGTGAAGGTACTGGTGCTAGTAATGATGCGTGATGTGTATGACACTCAACAGACTCTGGTGATTTCTTCTTTGCTGGGCAGAGAACCTCAGTGCAGAGCTCAATGATACTGTCGTTGTCTTCTTGAGTTTGCAACTCAATGCCGCCTTTAGGTTGCTACGTCAGGATGAGGTCAGCCAACGAGACTTAAAAATCCCACTTTTGTTAGGGTGTCCCGTGTTGTAGTCTTAAAAAAAACTAATTTGCGAGACAAGTACTTTATTCGGCTTCACTTGTTACACGTCACTTTATTAAGCAGTCAGATGGCACTACTATTATGTCTGCACGCGGTTAAAAGGGTTACGACGCGGATGTTACTATCCCTAGTCTCCTCCGTTGCTGGGCAGCGATTTGACTAGTTCAAGTACTGACTGCCGATGCACGGCTACAGTGTGTAAAAAACCCCCGTCCGATCCGAAAGAGGCATATAGGCCGGTTAAAGTCATTACTGAAAAAAATATTAAAATGACTTTATTTCTGAAAATAAAAAAGATATAGTTTTTTTAATATTCATATTTTTACTTATATTTTCCTAGAGTTAGGCAAATATTTTACACCTTGCGCCGTTTGTTTCATTGTTTCATTGTTGGCGGCTTTCGCCTTCGCGCGATGTTCGTTTGTCGGCATACTTTTCGGTTTTTTACAAAGGAACGCCGCTTGTCCTTCGGTAGCATAGACTTCATTTCCAGGAAAAGGTAGGGATGTACCATTATTAATATCGAACATTGCTAGTTATGGATTTTTAATTGTAGGCAATTATAATTAATAATGTTAAATTATTTTTGTTGTTAAATTCGATCTGTATCAATCCGTAAATAAATAATGTAATTAACGAATAAATTGTAATTTTGGAATTAAGTGTATTTTATTTTACACCGTGTTGGTCCGGGCTCCTTTGAAGAATAGACCGTCCTCCGTTTTGTCAGGCAGTTCGTAAGAGGCGAACGATTGGCTATGCGAGTCAGTAGAAACTCGTCTACTAGACATCGTAGCTACTAGGTGGTAGAGGTCTGCATTGTCTCGCCCGGGTCTAATTCCACTGCCTTATTTATTCCATACGCAATAGCGTCAGTGATTAACAATGTCGTGATAGGGTTTGGAGGGTAAGGTAGCCGGTAAACTTGAACAAGTGGCACTAACACTTCGCCACACTGATAGAAACGCACCATTAACAACTTTGCTGTCAATAGCCGATGGTTATATCTTTCCATCAGGGAGCCATCTGCTTGTTCGCTGATATAAAAAATGTAGCGTAAGATTACTGGTAGTCGATTTCGTAGTTTTCATGTCGTCATGTTAACCAATTAAAATGGCTATGGCTTGTTAGGAACGGTAGAATTAAATTTTAAAATTTCAACGTTGTCAAAACTTTACATATCTACAGGTAACGTTTAATATTTATTAATAAACGTTTGGTTCCTTTTTCTCAATATCTGCAAAATACCTTATGTAATTTATCACTACGTTTGGCCACGCCAAATCCTATAGTATGTTTATTGAGTCTCGCCATGTTGATGTTCTTAACTCAAGCACACATTTAGTCTTCTATTAGTTAGTCTTTTCTGCAGTGTGGATACACCAGAGAAAGTTTAGCTTGTTAATATTTCAACCTACTTCATTCGCATTGCATTACTCTGAATTCAATCTTGAAATACTTTAAACATTGCTCGCTAAGCAACTTTAAACTTCTGGTCAAGTTTCGTAACAAGAATTTTTATTTCAGTACGGTAGATTTAAATAGTACCTACCTTAGAGTAATAACGCTCAGAGTGATAATTGCATTCAACGTTTCGTTCATATTTTAGGCCAAAACCGTGTCGATGTCCGTGTAAGCTTCGTGCAATCACGTCGTGCAAGTAAATAAATATTTTCCCAAGACGGTATTTAAAATATAATTATCTGACCGGTATACAAATAATCTTTCATATTATAACATTATTAATCATTTAGTATAAAATTGAAACTTACACTTTTTATTCGGTTAGGTAAAATATGTTAAATGCCGGGAAATATTCTAGATGTTCTCAAGATGATTCCAAAGCTATTTAACCTTCTATTTTTTTAGTTTCTGTGCTTTTATTTGTGATTTAAAATATTTTAACCTGACTGAAATAAAGATAAAACTGTCTTTCCAATAGTATGATTAGTCATATAGAAAATTTAGAACTTACAATTTTTATTCCGGTGAGGTAAAATGAGTAGAATTACAGGAAAATGTTTTAGAGGTTCTCAAAATATTTAATTTTTTTGTATATTTCAGTAATCAAACAGCGGTAACCAACCGGTAAATAAAAAATTTGGGTAATACGAGTTTACATTACTATTTAAGTTATAAAAACAGTGATTGAAGTAATTCTTAAAAAAAACCTTATTGAAATGTATCTACTAATATATAATCCTATATCATACAAATGTTTGAAATACATTGCTTGGCAAATACTTGTGTGTCATATGTGTATGTCTGTGCGTGTATGTGTATGTGTTTGTTCAAAGCTATCACCTTGGAACCTTTTTTATTATAACTTTCATACAAATCTTACCATGATTCTAAACCTCAAACTATCTTGAAAATTAGCAAATGGGTGGGCAAGCAGAAACAATACTTACGTTATAGACGAACGTTTTAAGGTAAAATATACTATTAATCAAGGTAAGATAATTATTAATCAACGTATTTATTTAAATCAACTTAAAAAATTAAAATATTTTAAGCTAAACTTTCTATATTGAGTCAAGCTACTATTGGCTCTGTGCATGACTTGAGCACCACCTATCTTGCGCAACTGTTTTGGTTCAGAGTGCTAAGAGTGAGTTTTTCTTTTCGCATTCGATCGTGAGCGCGTTTGGAGTTTACTAGGAATTTGCATGTATTTTGTACAGGACCACCTAGTGGTAAACGTGAGAAACCAGTTTACCACTAGGTGGCGCTGTACAAATCACATACAAATTCCTAGTAAACTCGAAACGCGCTCACGATCGAATACGAAAAGAAAAACTCACACTTAGCACTCAGATCTTAGAATATAGAAATACGTAATCCCCGTGCGTAATCTCCTCTAACTTTTTTAGCTGAATCGGAAACAATACAGCTCTTTGTGGCGACTCTTTGGCTTCTACGTGCTCTATATGCATTGGAGTATATGACACAAAATAATTAAGTCGTGTATTAATACTCAGTCATGTGAGCAAAGTCGTCATTCGCAACACAAATTTCAAGCTATGTAGAATTGAAACTTAATTATCGTTGGTCGAGGAGATAGCGACCCTGGCTACGCAATCAATGGGGTCCGGGTTCCCGGCAGGGACAGGCATTTGTGTGATAAGCACAGATGTTTGTATTTCTGGGTTTGGATGTTTATTAAATATATTATTTATATATGTATTTCTATGTATTAGTATCGTTGATTGACACCCATACTACAAGCATATAATTTGCTTACTTTCGAGTCAGATCAATTCACTGTCAGATTAATTTGTCTAGTGGTATTTATTATTATTATTATCAGCATAAACATATCAGGAGGCCGACATTCAGCGCAGACCGACTTAAGAACATTATTATATATGGTTCCGTCGATAAAATTCTAAAATATCACCAATAAAACTACTTGACACTTAGCAAATCACGAAATAATGCTGTACGATGGTATATTATTTCATAAGAAAAATTAGAAAAAGTTTATGGCAGTGACAGTATTTTTGATGATTAATTATCACTGCGGCATCTTTAATGCTAGTTGGAACAATTTTTTAGTCTTCTAAATGTCCTCACTATACATGAATAAAGGCCTTGTAATATTGGTCTGACAAACTGCTTTGTAATATTTGTGCCAGTATACTGGTAAGTCCTAACATTTAAAAATTATTATAAATTAAAGCAAAATCCAGGCTATGTAATATCGCACATAAAATAGGAATACACACGTAATTTTGGTCGTTGGTCGAGTGGTTAGCGATCCTGACTACGCGATCGACGGGGCTCGGGTTCGATCCCCGACGGGGACAAGCATTTGTGTGATGAACATAAATGTTTGTATTTCCGGGTTTGGGTGTATGTATATTAAATATATTCTTGTATTTATATATGTATTTCTATGTATTAGTATCGTTGACTAACATCCATAACATAAGCAAATAATTTGCTTACTTTGGGGTTAGATCAGTTAGTGTAATTTGTCCCTTGCATATTTATTTATTTATTTATTATTTTAATTAATAGGCAAAAACAAATACATGGTAGAATATTTTCCTCTTTGGCTGGCAACATTTTGAATATCATTCTACGTAGATATTGACGATTTATTTTTTTGGATTTTATACAAAAATATCCAATGCCAAGTAGTTTTTATGTGTAAAATGTGATCTTCAATCTTAAATAGGCTTTTGTGAAGCACGGTGACAGCCTTTCACCACAAAGTAACTCATATTTTTTTAAATTGCGAGAGCTGTACTTCGTGTGGCACGTAACATATGTATGAGCGGCCGGCGAGCGTTAGAAGCCTTTTCAGGCTTCTTTGAAATGGCTTAATATTGCGCGGGTCGACTTGGTTTCTATGAGTTATTATTCTATGGTACCTACTATGTAGATTTGTGCAAGAGGGCCTAACATCTGAAACGCTTATGTATAATTTTTGAAGATGCCCAAAATGGTTTATTTAATTTAAACGAATAATCCTTTGACTTTTCTAAAAATATAAAATGACAAGATTATTTTGATAGAGTTTACATGTTTTACTGTATAGAAAAAAAATTTAATTTTGGAATGTATGGATCAGTTACGTCCAAAAAACTATTGCTATATTCAGCCTTTTAACCAATCACGACACATTTATGTTTCGATTCCGTTGAACTCAATAATCGACGTGAATTTAGCTGTACCATTTTTGTATTTCACGAAATTCCTAAAAAAATGAGTGAAATATTTAAATTTAGCTAAATTCGACACGATTCGATTGATGACACAGGTGGCTCCTTAGAAATCGATACCAAAATCGCACTAAAATAAATCGATTGAGAAATCGTTAAATCATCAATTTATAAAACCGTTTATCGATATTAAAATTAAATAGGATAATGGCGCGTCTAGACGTTATTGACTTATGGCTAAGATCCACGCGAATCCACTGCAATCCATTTCTGCATTGTCTCGCTCATGTCTGGTACCACCACCACCTTTATCTGTTCCTGTCGCAATATCGTCAATGCTTGTTACAGTCATTTGCCGATTTGGAGAGTAAGGTAAGCGATAAACTTATGCACGTGATATTAAGATCCCGCCACAATGATAAAAACGCAACATTAATATCTTTGTTGTCTATAAACGATGGTAGTCTCTTAGTAGCTACAGTGAAGTGGCGAGGGCGATCCATCCCGGGTGTCATCCTCGAATAGGTGACCGTGAAAAAATGCAACTAAAAAATATTTATAAAAAAACAAGGCACAAAAAGATCAAATTAATATGTTTTCCATAGCACGTATGGCGAGCAGTGTTTAGTAACATCAATCAACAGTTGAGAAAATACGAATTTGAACCTTGGACGCTGTTAACACGCAGCTACCGTCGCTTTTTCAACTCACCTTAGTACCATCTACAGCTTTCTGTGTAGAGGTGATACTATAACGACCGCGCCGGGTGACACCCATGCTAGAAACGCCACTTGCTTGCTTGGCCATCTGCTTGTTTGCTATCTTATGATATAATGAAAGAATTTATTTCCTTTGAATGTTATGTGAAAATCGATTTCAAATAATTTTTTATGAGCTTGTTCAAATCAATTTTTTTAACTTGACGTGTTTCAGTGAAAAACAGGAACAACGGTTTCGTATATTTTTGTAAAAAATGAAGTTCCGATACATGGGAAAAGCCCTGAATTATGTGAAACTAAACTGGTTACATGATGTCAATAAAGGTCAACGTATTGCCAACTTTATGCGGCATTCTTTGATAATAGAATTTACTTATTTGTAGGTGTTGTCATACGTAATGTATGAAAATACCATTAAAATTACTTTTTTTATTGGGAAAACTAATTACTTAATATCTATAAAATAATTACACATGTGTAACCGTATAACGGTACCAAATAACACTTTTAATTATCCGACAGGGTTTTCTTTACACACTGTATAGTTTACTATACAGTGTGTTTATTTTTTTACTTACTTATTTTAATAAGTAAGTAAAAAATAAGTAAAAAAAGTTTAACTTAGCGATTTAGAATATCAAATCATTAACAAAACATGATTTAACAAAGAGTTTAAATAAATAAATCAATAAACAAATATTTGAAGGATACAAAATATACAGGTTTTCCCTTTACGATAATAACAATATTCCACTTTAAAACGGGACTAGCTGTTACACGTGATTCGTTCGCGCGACCCAAGACCTTTTACTTCTTTTCGTTGAGTTGGACAAAATGAAGCGTGTGTCACTCTACCATTAGTTTTAATGACCCATTAGTTTTAAGTTATTTGGTTAAAAAAATACAGAAATACCAAAAACAAAAAAAAAACTATTTAATATTTTAGTATAGATAAAAATGGTCATCTAAATCTAAAAGTGGTCTTTTAATAATCAAAAGGATTCGAAAAATATTTATTATTTAAATAGTTCTGATGAAATTATTGATTTATTGTTAGTGGCGTTCTGACAGGAAAATATAACGTTTCAAAGGAAAACAGTGTATCATTAGTATTATATTACCTCATTTATTAACAATTATTTATTCTTCCAGGCTCCTTTCACACTATATAGATGTAAAATTTCGCGATTCGCCTTTTGACCAATATTATATTTCTTAAGATTTATCCATATAAAGATTTTCCAATTATTTTTCTTGATTATCTCATTATTAAAGCGAACACAAAAAAAGAGCCTTTTAGTTTGGTTTGGTTGATTGAAAGAAAATGAGATACATACGCCTTGGAGGTAGTTTATACACACACAGAGAGAGCTTACGCTTATATACGCTTCTACAATAAGTTGCCTGATGCCATTAGAGATTTACCAGTTAACAAATTCAAAAAATGTGTTAAAACTGTGAAATAAAAGTTAATATAAAATAATATCGGAATAACTAGATGACGGGAAAGCATGGGATTAATTGCTCCTCATATCGGCAATCTTTATTATTACTGTAACAATTAGATATTTACAAATTAAACATTTTGTAATATCTTATTTAAAAATCATATGAAAAAAAGTCAAGCCCACTGAGTTTCTTCCGCCGGATCTTCTCATTGTGTGGCCGCGTATAACTAATAACTTGTAAAAAGTTTTAATGAATGAAGTACTTCTGATTTTTTATATTTCGAAGTAAAAAGGAACAAGAGAGAGGTAGACGGAGATATAAGATTGAAGGAGTCGTATCGGTCGGAGTAGGAGAAGTGAGAATTTGCACTTAAACCTCTAGTTGTACTAGTTGAATCTAGCTAGTTTTAGAACCTAAGAAATTAAATATTGCGTTACGTATTCTTTCTCATATTCTCGTTGGCTTAATTCTATACATTTATGTGTTGTTTCTCTATCTATCGTAAAGCACTTTTGTTTCATCGAGTATTTAAAATCACAAGAATTCTAAAGAAATTATATTTCAAAAGTATATATTCAAACTGGCAAAGCCATTTTCAAGTTTCTGTGACACTAACACATGGTTTTACAGGTTTCTTTTAAGGAATAAACTTTTTTTGTCGACAGGGAAGCGCTTGACCAAGATGTCGCTTCATGGTAAGCTAAGATGTGACCTAAGATAGAATGCGTTTCCGTAGAATGTACCTGTTCACTCTTCTCTTCTCTTGAAGACATCTGACTCTTGCCAGACATTTCGATAAAAGCAAACGTTCAGCTAAACACTTCACTTGCAACATGAATATTAGGTGGTAGATATCTATAACGCCTCGCTGGGACTTGGCCGATACCTGTAAGTGTTTCGTCTGTTTTTTTATATCATAAGATAACAAACAAGCAGATGGTTCTTCTAATGTAAAGAGAAAACCATCGCCTATAAAAACTTAACATGTTAATGGTGCATTACTATTCTTGTGGCGAAATATTAATGCCTCATGTATCAGTTTACCAGCTACCTTTCCCTCCAAACCGGAACACGACGGTCAAAAGCACTGACGCTATTGCAGCAGGAATAGATAAAGCGGTGGCACCTGACCCGGGCGAACAATACAGTATTCTGCCACCTAGTCAGAAGTTGTTACGAGCTAAGAGTTCATATTGTGCAATAAAATAAAATACTTGCGCGGCTGCTGCCAAACCTCAAGGGACCTGACGTGTTCTGCCGCCGCCTCTACCTTGGGGTGGTGTGCTCGATGGCCCTGTACGGGGCCCCAGTCTCTGCCCCTTCGCTGCGAAGCGTCACCATCGCCCTTTTGCGACAACCGCAAACGGTGATGGCGATCAGGGCCATCCGGGAATATCGCACCATCTCGACAGAGACGGCGTGCGAGTTGGCGGGATCGCCGCCGTGGGATCTAGTGGCCGCGGCACTGGCAAGGATCTACGAGCGACGCCAGGAGCTGCGGTCCAGCGGCGATCCACCAATGGTGACGGAAATTGGAAGTCTCACGCTCGATGGTTAACCGTCCGTAGGTAGACGGAGCGGCTGGCCGAAGCTACGGCCGGTCCCCGGACTGTTGAGGCTGTCCGGCCGGTTCTCCAAAACTGGCTGGTAGGCGGCACGGACGGCTCACGTTCAGGCTGACACAGGTGCTTTCCGGGCACAGATTCTTCGGAAAGTACCTGTGCCAAATCGCCCAACGTGAGCCGACGACCGATTGCCATTACTGTGCGGGCAGTGAGGACACGGCGCAGCACACCCTCGAGGGGTACCCCTCGTGGTACAGTGCAGCGGCGTGTCCTACGCGATGCTATCGGGGCTGATCTCTCGCTTCCGACCGTCGTGAAAGCCATGGTCGAGAGCGTGGAATCGTGGATGGCCGTCCTTTCCTTCTGCGAGGATGTGATGTCGCAGAAGGAGACGGCGGAGAGGGAAAGGGAGGCTGCGGCCAACCCCGACCCAGTCCGCCGGAGACGCACGGGGGTGTGAAGTCCGGCCTACCAGGCCCTGCTTCGTCCCCCGTGATCGAGGCCGGGGCTCTGCCGGAAAAGGCCTCGAGACAGTGCGCGCGGTGTCGTAAAGCCGCGCGCTTCATAGACATCTGCTGGGGCCACGACGGCCCCAGTCCCGAAGGATGCCGGCAAGGCCGGCAAGTGCTGGCGGGTGGGTGGACTTGTGCGCAAGCGTTCCCACCTTCTCGCCACCACGGCACAGTACGGCGGACGTGACGGATATGGTGTGCAAATATTTAAAAATTTATCATTGTATAATATAACATTTAAAACACTATATCGATTTTTTAGAATTACTACCGGATAGAGTCTTTTGGACTCTAAAAATTCGCACCAATTCAACAGAATTTCCTCAAATGGGAATTCCATATCGTAAATTAGAAGAGACATATCCATGGTATGCTAATAGGGAGGCTTTTACGTTTCCTACGTCTCTTAGTCTTCTCAAGACATAGACAAATCTATCAATCTTATTACATAGAGATTCAATGTGTACTTTCCAATTACAATATTTGTCAATAACTATTCCTAAAAAGTTTGTATAATCTACATCATCTATATTTATTTTATTTAAGAATATATTTGTGTTTTTAGGAATATTACTGTGGTAGTTCTGAAATTCAACTAATTTTGTTTTAGTTACATTAACTTTTAAATTATTATTGATTAACCAGTCTTGAAGTAAGGTTTCAGTTGTTTCATTTACCAAGTCATTTTTATTTTTACATTTGATAAGTAGGGTAGTGTCATCAGCAAATAAAAACCAATCATGTTTTATACTATCAGGAAGATTTAAAAATAACAAGGGGCCTAAAACACTGCCTTGTGGTACTCCACAGTTGTTAACAAGGTAGTTTGAAGTATATATTTTTTTACGGTTTCCGCATATTTTAGATATTTCAACGCATTGTTTCCTATTCTCTAAATAACTTTTTATCCAATCTAAAGACTTTGACTTTGACTTTGAATCATATCTTTCTAACAATTAGTGTGTTGCGAGTTGGTAAGATAATAATGTAAATTTCAAATCGTCATGTTTTTATGTTCTAGGTAACGAACATATTATATAGAAAACCTAGCAAAGATTTGTTGCTTTAATGACCACCTTATTATTTAAGACTAGTAGTTACTCGTGGCTTTATTCGCATGACCAAAAGTCATTACTTTCCTTTGCTAAATCGAGTAAAAATTAACCTAACCGATTTCTGGATTTTTTCTAAAGGTGAAAGAAATTTTAAAATCGGTCAAGTAGTTTTTGAGTAAAACCATAACAAACAAACAAAAAATCGAATCTGTCCGTTTTATAATATTAGTTTAGATTGGATGTTGGTAGGTTCTGTGGTCTATTGGTATAATGTTGGTATTGACCTCATGAGGTCCCGGGTTCCTCAAAAACAACTTTGCCCGAAATTGAGAAAAAAATTTTTTTTGATAGGCTTGCGACCTATCTTCTCGACCGATCTATCTTAATACCATTGAGGGACTTAAGTATCTTCGGCTAATCGTGGATGCACTTGTTGTACCTCTGCCTACCTCTTCGGTGATATAGGCATGAATATACTATAGGCGGTTAAAATTATAATGTTTTAAACGACTCAAGTCTCACGTGTGAGTAGAGGCTACGATAATATTGTGACTTAATTAACAATGATGTGGTTTGAATATGTTGATAAACTCAGTGAGTGAACATTATTACGATAAAGTAGACGCAATGTCGGTTAAGGTCGCGGTTGTAACTGGTTCTAATAAGGGCATTGGCTTTTCTATAGTTAAAGGCCTGTGTCAGAGATTTGACGGTGTTGTGTATTTGACGTCACGTGACGTACAACATGGCAAAACTGCTGTGTGTAAACTTAACAAACTCGGACTCTTTCCTGAATATCACCAATTAGATATCGCAGATAAGGAGAGTATTATAAACTTCAGAGATTATGTCAGAGATAAACATGGTGGCATTGATATATTAATTAACAACGCTGCTGTTGCTTCTGGTATACTCAAAAGTTATTTTGAAGAAGACAAAACGCTTATTGATATTAATTATAAGAGTATGCTCATTATACAAGAAGTAATTTTTCCTTTAGTTAGAGAAAATGGAAGAATCTTAAATATCTCAAGTAATGCTGGTCATTTATCAAATGTAAAAAATAAATATTGGATTGAAAGATTGTCTAAAGAAAACTTAAAAGTAGAAGATATTAACGAATTTGTTAGTTGGTATTTGGAATCGTCTAAAAATGGAACTTTCAATAAAAATGATTTAGTTGACAATGGCTCTCTTGCTGCTTACAGGGTTTCTAAAGTTGCTCTTAGCGCTTTAACGAAGATACAACAAAAGGAATTAGAATTTAAGAATATTTCAGTAAATTCTTTGTATCCAGGACTTGTTAGAACTAATATGATAGTGGGAATAGGTTTTTTATCACCAGATCAAGCTGCAGATACCCCTTTATATTTGGTTTTGGATGCTCCTCAGTCACTAAAAGGACAGTATATTTGGTATGATAGAAAAATTATTGACTGGTATGATTATAATCTAAATATATACTTTACCACTGCTCTGCTAAGGGAATGGATTCTATGCAGTACATTAATAAATATCAAAAATTATATTTTTAGTTTTTTTAAGTGGCGGTAAATTTTGTGTCAATTTAATAAATTTTAATTGTGAAAATAATAATAATGATAAAGGTGTTTGCTATAATTTAGTAAACTTCAAACTTATTTCGATTTTTTTTTAATATTTTTAATTTTTTTAAGTGGTGGTAAATAATTGCGTTAATATTTACATATTTTAATGGTAAAAATAATATTAATGATTTATCTACTATATTTTAGTATACTTCAACCTTTTTTTTTGGATTTTGAAGTTATTTTTAAAAAAGTTTATAAAGTAAATATGATTTTATTTAGGATTTTGTTTCATTACCTTCGTTATTTTGTCTACCTATCTATTATCTATTATAAATAATAAGTATTTTCCCCCGTGTTGGTTTCGGGCTCCTTTGAAGAACAGGCCAACTGCCGTTCTGCCAGGCAGATCGTAAAAGGCGACCGATTGGCTACACAAGTCACTACTTACTACAAGTCACTGTCATTATCACCACTTGCTGGATCAGCAAACATAAAAAAGTATCTACACGCCCGTATCCGCGAAGGGGTAAGCAGAGGTAACAAGTGCACCTACGATTAGCCGAAGATACTTAGGCCGAGATAAATAGATGACGTCAATCCAAAGTATTACTTTGCAAAGCACTACTTTGACTTGTCTAAGCCGAGTACCTCATCGACATATAAACAGACAATACTTTGAACATTACTTAGCCAAGTACACTATTACTACTACTTGGTGAAGGTGATATAGTTCTGCAATATCTTGATCGCATTGTGGTAGCATTGTCTTACCTATTCCTGTGGTAATAAAATGATCGTAGCAAAAAGATAGGTCGCAAGCCTATCAAAAACTATATTTTTCAATTGGGAGGGTAAGATAACCTATATACCTGTGGTATTCCAATCCTGCAATACGCACAAAAACCCACCATCAATATATTGGGTGTCTATAGGCGATGGTTATCTGTTTCAATCAGGAGAACTATCAGCTCGTGTACTATCCTATCAAATTATTATCACACCGGTTCCCTTGCGAGATAGCGTGAACGGGTTATCTATAATCATCCAAGTTCACCACTTTTCGCCGGTTTTATTGACTATTGTAATATATATAATATTGCTAACATGTAGCACCAAAAATATGCCAAAACAAACCGAAATAACCCAGAGTCAATAGGTATTTCTGGGTTGGCTTAGGATTTCATGAACTTCTTCCCACTTTATCATCTGAACCCAAAAGCCATCCTGCTCCAAACATTTCCTCCTTCCTTCTTCATTATAAGACCCTGATAATCATCCAGTATTAGGGTATTTGTCAAAACAGAACAAATGAATCTAAGCTCAATGGTTTTATATTGTTAAGTTTAAAATTCGCTCTAGTTTCATCATCAGATCCTAAAAAATATCCAGCACCAAAGAGTATATCAAAACAAATCCAATCAGCCCACACCCAATGAGTTTATCTGGATTTGCTTAGAAATTCTAATAGACTATTTCCAGTTCTATCATCAGGCAATGATAACCATCGCCCTTCAAAATCCTCGTAAACATTTACTCCATTTTATTATAAAGTTCCTATGACCTCCATCATCAGCTCTGTTATAAGACCCCGGAAATCGTCTAGCACCAGGATGTTTGTTAAAACACAACAAAGGATCCCAAATTCGATATGATTCTCTTGTTTAATTTAGAAGTTCCCATGACTACGTTCTATTTTCATCAGCAGATACTATAGATATAGAAATCGTCCAGCACCAAATTGTTTGTAAAATCAAACCAAATTTGTTCCCCACTTAATGGGTTAACTTGGTTTAGCTTAGGAGTTCTCGGGTACATCTTCCAGGTCTATCATCAGGCACTGGAAGTTATTTCGCTCCAAAATTCTTATAATAACAATACAACGACCCCAAAGTCGATGGTTTTGCTCTATTTTATTTCAAAGTTCCCATAACGTACTTCCAGCTCTATCATAAGACTCTGGAAATCGCTTAGCACTAGAGTGTCTAAATAGAACAAATGAGTCCAACTTAGATTAGTTTATCTTATTTAATGTAGGACTTCTCATGCTTACTTTCTCGTTCTATCATCAGATCCTGAAAATCATCCAGTACAGTGTTCATCAATACAAGATAAAGAAATACTAATTCAAAAGCAATATCTCGTTTAGTTTAGGAGTTCATTGTAGTTGCATTATGAATCAGGATTCTTGAAATTGCAATGTCACTTTTTCAGCTCAATCTTCAGAGCGTTATCATCATGAGAAAGATCTTATTGAAACAAATTAAATGACTCCAAACTCCACTATGTTAGCAATTCCTATCTGTGAGTTACAATTGCACTCTTACGGGTTCTTCGACATTATACTGTGTAATCGTCACGTCGTAACACACATCGTCAAAAATCCATGGAGTCCGAACTTGACTATCTTATCTCTTTCTACATTAAACACGTGAGTTTCGATAGCACTATATCAGCTCCATCTTGAGATCCTCGTCATCATGACCACTAATCAAACTTAGTACTTATAGCAACAAGACTTAGTCCAAACAAGATTGTCTTGTAAAAACTCTGCATCAGGGAGATCATGGCTCAGTGCTATAGAATTGCATTGTCACTGAGCTTTCACAAGTCTGCCAAATTTTTGTCCAAACGGATATGAGAAAGTCGTTAAAAAATTCGCTTGCAATATTTGGAAAATCTGTTATTTAAATATTAAAATTACCAGTCATATAGATTTATAAATAAATATATAAATTAATTATTTAATTAATTCACTTATTCTTTCATTCACACATTTATTCATTATCTCATTCATCCATCCATCCGTCCGTCCGTCCGTCCGTCCGTCCGCCCGTCCGCCCGTCCGCCCGTCCGCCCGTCCGACCGTCCGCCCGTCCGCCCGTCCGCCCGTCCGCCCGTCCGCCCGTCCGCCCGTCCGCCCGTCCGCCCGTCCGCCCGTCCGCCCGTCCGCCCGTCCGCCCGTCCGCCCGTCCGCCCGTCCGCCCGTCCGCCCGTCCGCCCGTCCGCCCGTCCGCCCGTCCGCCCGTCCGCCCGTCCGCCCGTCCGCCCGTCCGCCCGTCCGCCCGTCCGCCCGTCCGCCCGTCCGCCCGTCCGCCCGTCCGCCCGTCCGCCCGTCCGCCCGTCCGCCCGTCCGCCCGTCCGTCCGTCCGTCCGCCCGTCCGCCCGTCCGCCCGTCCGCCCGTCCGCCCGTCCGCCCGTCCGCCCGTCCGCCCGTCCGCCCGTCCGCCCGTCCGCCCGTCCGCCCGTCCGCCCGTCCGCCCGTCCGCCCGTCCGCCCGTCCGCCCGTCCGCCCGTCCGCCCGTCCGCCCGTCCGCCCGTCCGCCCGTCCGCCCGTCCGCCCGTCCGCCCGTCCGCCCGTCCGCCCGTCCGCCCGTCCGCCCGTCCGCCCGTCCGCCCGTCCGCCCGTCCGCCCGTCCGCCCGTCCGCCCGTCCGCCCGTCCGCCCGTCCGTCCGTCCGCCCGTCCGTCCGTCCGTCCGTCCGTCCGTCCGTCCGTCCGTCCATCCATCCATCCATCCATCCATCATTCATCATTCATCATTCATCATTCATCATTCAGCCATTCATCCATTATCTTTGTCTTATCTTTTTATCTTTGTCTTATCTTTTTATCTTTGTCTGTCTGTCTGTCTGTCTGTCTGTCTGTCTGTCTGTCCGTCCGTCCGTTGTCTATTTGTCTATTTGTCTATTTGTCTATTTGTCTATTTGTCTATTTGTCTATTTGTCTATTTGTCTATTTGTCTATTTGTCTATTTGTCTATTTGTCTATTTGTCTATTTGTCTATTTGTCTATTTGTCTATTTGTCTATTTGTCTATTTGTCTATTTGTCTATTTGTCTATTTGTCTATTTGTCTATTTGTCTATTTGTCTATTTGTCTATTTGTCTATTTGTCTATTTGTCTATTTATCTATTTGTCTATTTATTTATTTGTTTATTTTTTTAATTTTTTTTTTCCATATATACTATATGCAGAAGAGGCATCTCAGAGAGCGATATACTTACAGAGATAATTGAGGTTAAAAAAATGGAGGCCACGCTAATCACAAAACACTCCAGGAAAATGAAAATTTTAGTTTTATCTAAAATGATTTTTTTTAAGTCATAAGATAGCAAACAAGCGGATGGGTCTCCTGATGGAAATAGTCAACCATCGCCTATAGACTTGCTATATTGTGGCGAGTTCTAATGCCACGTGCATAAGTTTACCGGCTACCTTACCCTCCAAACCGGAACACGACAGTGACAAGCACTGACGCTATTGCGGCAGGAATAGGCAAGGCGGTGGTACCAGACACGGGCGAGAGAATTCAGAAATCTACCACCTAGTAGCCACGATGTTAGTGACTCGCTAGCCAATCGGTCGCCTTTTACGACCTGTCTGGCAGAACGGCATTAGATCTATTCTTCAAAGGAGCCCGGAACCAACACGGGGAAAATATGCCATTATGCCACTGTAGGTAAAAAAATAATCAGTCTTGCTAGGAACATAATATGAATTTTTAATTATCACAATCATTTACCTACTTACTTATTTATATAAATTCCTTAAAAAATTTAATAATCAAAGGAATCGTTCGAGTTTTTACCGTCTACATTTTCTATAGAAGAAATAATATTTTCTTTGGTCAAGCTTGGAACCCAGAAACTTTTATTGTCTGAGGTTTCAGTATCATCCTTTCAAAGTTTCATATCATAATTATTATTTGGGGTTTTTGTTTCAACTCTTATTTCTGGAATAAACCCACTCCGTCCTGGTTTCAATAAGATATGTGATAGTATCATTGGTTTTTAATTTGCTACTTTTGAACATTTGCTTTTCAGTGTCTTCTGTGTGAATGTTTCTCAATTATGTCTATTCTTTCTTTATTTCGCAAATTAACGTCATAAAAACCCTTATGCAAACCATGTGAATACTGGATTGTTGAGTAAAAACATGGTTTTAATACGCAGCTAAGTTCTCTCATTGTAATTTTCCGGCTGGTATCAGCATTCCATTGGACTTGAACGCTCATCGTTCCAGGGAATTCTTTCAGATCTATAGGTATCAGTAATTCCTTCTTAAACATGCCTGCTTCTGAAACAGTTTCTAATGTGAACACCTAAAACATTTTTCATTAGGTGTTGTACAAGCGAGTCCATATTTGTTATGTCAATGCCACGAACAACCAACTGATCCGCTGTCCTTTTGAGCACGCTACCTATACCATCTGGGGCTCCCATTCCATGACCGTTTTCTGAATAATTCCACTCCACAGTACGTAACGATGGACATTTATCCATTTCCATTGGTACATTTTGCGATTTCTGTATTGTGCAGAAGGAGAATCGGATATGGAGTAGAAAGCATCAACCTGTGGCACTTCATCTTCTAAAAATTTTAGGATAGGTAGAAGGTGCTCCTATATTGCAAGTGCATCATGTCGCAGTGACTCGCTTACTGTGCAAAAAGGTGTCGTTATCATCTTACCATCTTTTTTGTAGTATAAAACTACAAGTGTGCAGATTCTGCTGATTTCGATTACCTCCAAAGTGAACGGCTTGGATTTCTCTGGAATATTTTGCATTGTAATTCTCGCTAAAGTCGCAATGGATTATGCATTCGTCTTTTTTAGATTGGATTTTATTTGTTTAATGTATCTGTGCTGTGATATTATATTCGAAACGTGTTTCATGTACGGGATCAGCTGCTTCTCAAACACCTTTATTACTGCTTTTGGAGAAGCGATTAATTTTTGCTTTGTAACATTATGGGATGTTTTGATTCTTGATCTTTGGTTTATTTTTTTTCTGAATTCCATTTCCAATAATGGATTTCTTTTTTTTAAATATATTTTTTAAATCATTTAATTTATTTGCGAGAAATAGGGTTACATAGATCTTATATCTAGTTTATGTTTTCGCCTATTCCGTTATACGTTAGCATGCAAATTATTTTCAATTGTTTTGAATTGAATTTATATTTTTTTATATAATAATTATGTTAAATATAAAAAGGAAATCTTATAGTTATACGTATGACTTAGATTTAGTCGAAAGCCGTTTATTTTTCTTTTTAAAGATAGTGCCATTCATCAGTGCCGATTTATGTATTGCTTTTTGTGTTTATATACCAAGATATAATTTAAAGTGTTATAATAAATGCAATGTCATAATACAAATCTTTAATGAATACACGTCCAGCTTATAACTATAAGATTTCTAAGAGATAATGATATGAATGTTTATAAAAAATGAAATAAATTTAACTATAGTCATCAAAATAAAACATTCATTAAACATTGAGAAATTTATATATAAGTACTCAGGACAACAAAATACAAGAAAAAATCAACAAAGATATATACGATTACGGATATAATATAGATATACGGATATCATATAGAACCTCACGGTTATCAGACTGCACACCTACTTCCTGTACTACTAAATCACTAAAATCTCTTATATATAATAACAAACAAGAAATATCTAAGGAGTCAAGATGTGGTGTGTATCAATTAGCATGTGAGAGTTGCAATACGATATACATTGGCCAAACCAGAAGGTCGTTTTCAACGAGAGTTAAAGAACACTTTCGAAGTTGGCGCTCGCACAAGGGTGATTCTACCTTTGCGCAACACCTTATAAAAGAAGGTCATACTTTTAATAGTACAAAAATTTTTAGAATATTACATTTCTGCAGCAAAGGTAGAAGGCTCAATGCCTTAGAAGCGCTTGAAATTAATCGATACAAAGGTGAACAAAGACTCTTAAATGACCAAACGGAGCTCAATACTTCTCCTTTGTTAAACCCTTTTTAATATTTATATAGGCACAAATATGTACTAAAAGTAAAATTAATTATTAATTATAATGTAATGCAATGTAATAAATTTTTTAATGTAATTTCAATTTGACATTTTCGATAATTATTCTGTTTTATTGTTATTATTTTAGTTTAAATATTTTAATTTATATTATAAATTTGACATTTAAAATTTTTCATTTTTATTTACTTAGTGATAATTATTTTTACTCATCTTTGACATAAATAACTGTGTAATGGGTAATAAGTGTGTTAATCTATTTTTATTTTGTTTTACTTGACATTTAGCATATACATATAGCATAATTGATTATTTAATTGACATTTTTGTATCCATATGAATTGTTATAAATTAGTGCAATATAATTGTAAATTAAAATTTCCCACATTTTTGGGCAAAATTGTTAAGGCTGACAACACCTTTGAGCGATATTTAACCTTACCCTTTTAAAATCAATATTTACGTTTGTTTATATTCCACAACAGTATTTTCAGTAATAATCAAGTTAACAGTATTTTCAGTATTTTCAGTAATATAAGTTAAGTATATTACATCCTGAAGATGCTTTAAAAAGTGAAACCGGTCGAGTAATATATTAAAAAATTGTGTAAAAGTGAAATCTATGTACAAGTGGAATAGTAAAAGTGTGTAATAACAATGGAATTTCACCAAGTGCCGACGATGGAAAGTATAGAATATATTGAGAAATAAGTAAAGTATTGTAACAGACTTCATCTATCCCTTAAGAGGTTTAGTGTAATAAAAGAAAATAATAAGAATCTATACTATTTTTTTTGTTAAAAATATGTCTGAATTATGTTGAATAAATAATATCAATGGAATTAAAGACGAAAATAAATAAAGAAAACTAATTCTCAATAATATATAAGACCTAAGATATAAACATATAAAACCTTAAAAAGAGAATGACAGGAAAGAAAATTGGGGGATATAGAAAAAATAATGAGAGGATTGAAAAAAAAAAATGGAAAAAATGGAAAGAAAACGGGGGATTTGTTTTAAAGTTCTGGACGTTATAAAAGGGATTCTTCGTTTGAGACAATAATATAGTTATATCAGGGATATTCCGGAGTGTAAATAATAATATAAATACTCTTAATGTGAGAAAAGGGATTGGTAAAAAATTTATTGATCAAAAACCGTGAGTATGTAGAATAGAGATTTATTCAGGGATTACGTATGTACTTATGCAACTTCGTATTTGATATGGTAGTCGTTGAGTTTATTTAAATCTAGCAGTATTGGTAGAATGTAGTTTTATTAGAAGGTAAATCTTTTGAATGTTGAATATACAATTTTAATAAACATATTACCGATAAATATGTGATTAGGTTTACAAGAATGAATTTGTGCAAAATGTTGTGTAAAGGTGGATCGATCCTTGACTGAGTGAAGAATGTTTCTTGTATGAAGAAAGGAAATTATTTATTTTAAGGAATAGCTGTTGAAAAGATGTTTTTAAATGTTCTTTTCTTTCCATAAAAATGTGAGCAATGGTTGTGGAGCAATTGCTGTCTTACAGTTTTGCAGCAGGGCTGCTAATCAAGACGCAGGATAAATCGGAATTCTAAACAACACAGGTGATGTAGTTTTCCAATTTAAATTAAATTAAATTTGTATAACAATACAAGACTACAATTTAAGTTTGTATAACTATACAAGACTAAGTAATGGCTTTACTTTATCAAATTTCAGTGCTTGACGGATAACAGTTTATTAATTAATTAGAAAATGGATTTATGGACTTAATTATATGTATATAGATTTTCATCATCGGTATTTAAAGGAAACCCATTGCCTTTAGACACTATTATTATTATACCTATACCTTGCAAGTGACTAAGATTGCTATGTTTGTTAATTTTCATATAATATAAAGAAAAGGCTTTATATTATCAAATTTCAGGACATGTTGGCGAGACAGTTTATTATTTAACTAGGAAATAGAAATAAATGACTTAATTACTTTATATTATACCTTTATCGTCGGCAATTGGAGGAATCCCGTTGTCTCTAGACACTTATTATTGCATCTATACCTTACAATTGGCTAATATTGCTATGTTTGTTTATTTTTCACAGGAATAAGTAATGGCTTTGCATTATCCAATGCCAAAAGCATGTTGGCTAAATAGCTTATTAACTAACAAGGAATAGATTTATGTGCTTTAATTGTTTATACTATACTTTTACCATATGCATTTGAACTATCATTATTGCATCTTTACCTTACAAATGGCCGATATTGCTATGTTTGTTTATTTTTCATAGGAGTAAGAAATGGCTTTGCATTACCAAATTCAAAAGCATGTTAGCTAAATAGCTTATTAATTAGGAATAGATTTAAGTGCTTTAACTACTTTAAATTATACTTTTCATCTTCGTCATTTTGAAGGAATTCCATTGTTAGATACTAATACTACTGCACCTGAATTAATATTATCAACTAGTTTCAACGTACAACCCGCAACATTATAGAAGCGAATCCCGCTGGATCACTAGATTTTCCCGGGATAATAAATAGCCTATGTGCTAATCCAAGTCATCAACTATCTGTGTGTAAAATTTCATTCAAATCCGTTTCGAAGTTTTGCGTGCGGTTTTATCTTTTAAAATCTACTAACTGGTGATAACTACCACATATCTTTATAGATGAGAACCGGCTAGGAAGTTCCTAGAATAATTTCCATAGTACAGTTGATCCTGCTTGTTATTTAAACTTTAGGGATCGAGAGCTGATTCCTTTGGAGCCTTCGAGGCCGCGTGGGGGTGACTTCTTAGCTGTCGTCGGAGCTGAAGGCAGAGCTACTGTAGGTTTGTTGCAGAGTTGGAGGTATGGCAAATACGATTTTAATTTCTGCATTGTTATAATTTTGGGCAGTTATAATTTTTTTTATGAAGGAACAATTAGGTGATAGGGTAGGGCGTGTAGATATTAGGTGGAAGAATTGATGCTTTAATATATTGAGGAATTTAAGGAATACTTTGTTTATTATTGACTTTCAATTAAAACTAGGTGATTCAAGCTTAGGAAATATTTATTATAGAAACTTTCTCTAGTTAAAATGATTACTTGAATTAATGCTTCAAATTGGATTAGGAGGAAATAGGAACTTTTAGGAATTGAAGGCAGAAGGTCTGTTACTGTAGGAATAATATATTACAACCAATAAGTGGGGGCATAAATCTACACAAAATTCACACGAAAACCTACCTTAATATGAATTATTAAAATTATGAAATGTTAATACGAATTATTATATCCTATTATAAAACTAAATATTAACTAATACGTAAATTGATTGCATAGGCCAGTCTCTTAAAATCAAATCTTCATAAAACATTATTTTATTTACAATCAAATTTAAAACCGAGTACAAATATTAGACGAGATAATCACAAACTAATACAAATTACTCTCTTCGTGTCTAACAAAGGAATAATTAATATAAACTGAATTGTTGAATTAAATTTGGAGCGAGAATCTTAAATGACTTTAATAAAGCTTCAGGGAGTTAGAGTACAAGAGAGGAATGAATGAACTTTAGTCCAAACGTATTATGTTTATTTAACCATATTTTGTATAAATTATTTACTTAATTTAATTAATTATTTATTTATTTTATTCTTATTTTATATTATTTATATAGGGATTTAGGAGGATAGGAATTATAATATTAAACTTCTTTATCAAATTAATTCTTTTGGATAATTGAAATATTATTGTTTATAGTGACAGTGCATAACAGATCTTTTAGTAAGATAGGAAGTTTACTAAATAAATCTGAAATTAAGGTTAATTACTAATTTTGGATTAGATATTTTTACCTTTTACCTTGGTAAATAGATCATGTCATCTTCATCTCACGGGAATATCGACTTTACGAAGGCAACAAGTTGTGCTGGGTGTATCTATATAAAGACATACATGTAATGTTGTCATTATGGTCATCTTCTCTTCACCAGTGCAGACACACGGTTAATATGCCCCTCTGTCGTGAGCAAGGTGTTTGGGGCGATAACCCAGATAAACACCCAACTATACCGCCAAGCAAAGTTGATCCATTTTCATATCTAATCATCTCAGACATGAACTATTTTACAGAACTAGAGTTATTTGTCTAAATTGTTTATCTGTATATATTCATGTATTAACCTGGATTCCATGATTGAATCTCTACATCATAAGGATTGTACAAATGAACTTTACTTATGATTATTCGGGTGGCTAGACGTTTCATAATACTGTTCAGTTAAAGCAACAATAGATCTAATAAGCGTTGATTTCTAAAAGTTCAGACCTTATTAAATTCTGAAATTTGATTAAATAGAAATTGAAATAAGTGTAATAGAACTCTAATAGTCAGGAGAAGATATAAATAACTTAGTTTCATTGGAAAACGAGTATAAGACGAATTGTTTGGATTCTAAGATGTATTGAGTATTCAATCACAATATTAAAGAGTTCAAAGATCTTACTAAATTTCATCTATAACTTCAAATTCGATTAATAAGTAATATTTCATTGCTTGTGGTGACTATAAATTATTAGGGTTATAGGAGGAAATTTGACTATAATATCTTTAGAACAAAGGTTAATTTCTCGTTCAGTAATAATTTATTTTAATTATTTGGCTTTTTGATTGGACCATACCTTCGTCACAAGGTAGTGTCGGCTTTGCGAAGGCATCAGGGTTGTACGCATGTCGCATGCATTGTGTATATCTATATAAAGACACACATGTAATGTTGTCGTTATGGTTATCTCCTCGTTACCAGTGCGTGGTATTCGGATAAGTCCTACCGCAAACAGTGTATTCAGAGGGTTAACCCAGATAAACACCAACTATCTAACGCCTAGCAAAGTTGATCTATTTACATAACCAATCAAATCTTCAACCAGGTATGAGCTACATCACAGAGCTGGATATATTAAATTGCTTGTTTTAATGTATTTTTATACATTAACCTGAGTTCATTTGACTTTCGTCATAAGGATTATCTTAATTGATTTTACTTATGAAATTTTTATGATTTGGACTATTTGAAGTTCATTGCGAGCAATGATTACTTTTATATATGTTTATTTATCGCGTACCGGCTATTAATGTTTCGGTATTGTGATTGAAGACAACATATTATCTTGTCTTAGTTTTGTCAAGTAATTGTTAAAACAAACTTGCACAAACTTTAATTGTAAACTTGAGAATTATATTTATTATTTGGCTTTTTGACTGTGCTCAATACAAATGATGCACCTTTGTCATGCCAATATTTATTATTACTGGCTGTTACTAAAATAACAACAGTATATAATTTTATCAACATTTACTTACTTCAAGTCAATGCTTAATTGTATACTCGAGAAATATATTTATTATTTGGCCTTTTGACTTTGCTCAATACAAATGATGCACCTTTGTCATGCCAATATTTATTTATTAATTTGTTACTGTTTGTTACTAAAATAACAACAGTATATACTTTATCAACATTTATGTACTCCAAGTCAATGCTATCGCAAACTTGAGTATTTTATATATTATTTTAATTATTTTACTTTGATCAAGTCAATGCTTAATCGTATACTTGAGAATTATATTCATTGTTTGGCCTTTTGACTGTGCTCAATACAAATGATGCACCTTTGTCATGCCAATATTTATTTATTATTATTACTGGCTGTTACTAAAATAACAACAGTATATAATTTTATCAACATTTACTTACTTCAAGTCAATGCTTAATTGTATACTTGAGAAATATATTTATTATTTGGCCTTTTGACTGTGCTCAATACAAATGATGCACCTTTGTCATGCCAATATTTATTTATTATTTTGTTACTGTTTGTTACTAGAATAACAACAGTATATATTTTTATCAACATTTACTTACTTCAAGTCAATGCTTGATTGTATACTTGAGAAACATATTTATTATTTGGCCTTTTGGCTGTGCTCAATACAAATGATGCACCTTTGTCATGCCAATATTTATTTATTATTTTATTAAACTGTTTGTTACAAAAATAGCAACAGTATATATTTTTATCAACATTTGCTTACTTCAAGTCAATGCTTAATTGTATACTTGGGGAATATATTTATTATTTGGCCTTTTGGCTGTGCTCAATATTAATGATGCACCTTGGTCATGCCTATACTCATCAACTTCCAAACAATGTATTCACAAGTTTGGACATTAAACTATATGGCTATCACTTTGTGACCCCACAATAGTAATGCCTACCTGCCATTAACTTGGCTCTTCATAATATATTGATTTTCTCTTTGAGATTAAGGACTTTAGTTCCTTTTAGTTTCAATATATTTCTGGGGAATACGCTAGGATGGCCTTCAGCCGGCATGGTATTCACACATGTGAGGCGAGGCGGCGCCTCTTACATATCCCACAATAATAAAATTGCGGCACTAAAGTGCTTTACAACTCCCAACCTAAATATTACAATAATTTTATCCATATATTCCATACTACCGTACTTCTTTCCTTTAGATGAAGTCAATGTAATTATTAATATCATCATATTGCTCTCTTAAGCTATAGATTTATTATGTATTTTATGTGTATATTTAATATATTACTCCCTTCCTTTAAGTCAAATATCTTTATTATGTATTTATGTATTTATGTAATGTATTACTCCTTTTCTTAATTCAAATATCTTTATTATATATTTATGTAATATATTACTTCCTTTCTTAAGCCAAATATCTTCAATATACTAAATTTTAGTCCTTTAAATCAATTTATAGTATACATTTCCTAATAAAGTATGGTTGTTTATAAGAGATGAAATGTACCTTTGAAAAGAATGAATGGGTAAACTATATAACACAAAATGAGTCCTCAATTTAACACTAGATGAATCATTTGGCCAGATAATATGATTATAACTCTGTTGACTCCTTTATAAACGAAATATAACAGACAATTTTGTTATATTAAAAATGTGAGTTTAGAGGGTCTTCGGGAGAGTTTGTTACAATTTGGTGCCGCGACGCAGGACATGATTTTGAACACAGTTAATTAGATTACAAGAAAAGTATTTCTGAAATTAAAAATTATCTGTGATTTATATGACAAAACATAGGTTTTGTCACAATTTGGAGCCGTGACGTGTGACAAAGGTCTTCAAACATTTCATCTCGGTAAACATTTAAGCTAGACAAAAATATTTTTGAGCAGAGACCTTAAATTTATGAACAACTTGGTATTGGTTGCTAGTGTGAAAGGGTAGAATGATTGAGTTCATAATAGAAAATATTATGTTGTAGTAATATTAAAACGAATTCTAAATAGATATTTTGATTCATGGTAAAACATGACAAAAGATAAATATTTACTAAAATGAGTTAATCGAGAACGATCTTAAAGTACAATAAACATAATTTTAATCAAGACATAAAATCAAAATCAACTAGTAATTACTCGTATCTTCATCCAAATGACTAAAAATATTACTTCCTTTTTCTCCGTCGGGTAAGTAGCTTATATCAATCCTTGTTGACTCTTTTATGGATAGAGTAGCTTCTAATGGTTAAAGTGTTTTAGTTCAGTCCAGTGGTTAGGAGTCTATTCATTACAAAAATATAATAAAAAACATAAAATAATAATAAAAATTCCGAATAGTATTACATATTCTCAATAAAAAGGATAATTAAACTTTAGCATAATATTTATAAAAATTATAAATAAACTACAATACATAGATTAAGACCCTTAAAATTATACTCTATCGAATTAAATTTAAGAATTACTATGTTTTAGTTCTAACAATCTTGAATTTTTATTCAATCTAATTTGTTATACACGAATAATTAGTAGTAACTTATTTAATAACTATCTGTTGCCAGCGACTTCGTCCGCGCGGACTTCGTTTGCTCCGCACAGCACCCAGCCGCTAGGTGATAGCGTGATAATATGTAGCCTGTGTGTTGGCCTGACCTGTTAGTAATATTCATGCAAAATTTGAGGTAGTCCATGCAGTGCCTTTTGAGTTTACTCCGGACACACACATTACATTATATACAGACAAACAGACAAACAAATAAACAGATAAACAGACAAACAGACAAAAATTCTAAAAACTATAGTTTTAGCTTGATTTCGATTGTAGATCACGCCCCAAGTATTTAAAAAAAAAAAAAAAATATTCAATGTACAGTTTTACTTTCCTACGATTTTATTATATGTATAGATTTAGTTTGCGTGATCCAAAATCAATACCTCTTTTATTTAGTTGAGTGAAGGAAACCTACAATAGTGTTATAACGAAATTAAGCGATAAGTAATTCACAACAGTTTATTGCACATTGATTCAAGTGTTGTACTTACATAGTTATAAAAATTCACCTACAAGTATATTAACATGTAGCTAAAGTAAGGTATATAGTTTTCATATAAACTTTGTCTCTTATTTGGTTTTATCTAAAGGGTTTATCCTTTATAGGGAAGATAAAACAGATATTCATATATGTACCCGGGCCAAATTTCATCAAAATCGGACAGGTAACAGATAGACTTCGCTTTTATATCTATGTTGATCCTGAGTGTTCATATATACCCAGAACAAATTTCATCAAAATCGGTTCAGGGATTTAGTCGTGAAAATGTAACAGATAGACAGACTTCCGCTTTTATAATATTAGTATGGGAGTATGTACTTGTTCATTCGAAGACTTTAAATTATTACTATATAGAGTTGCATCATAATCGACACAGCGGATTGGCCGTGATAGCGTTTAATACAGATATAGTTATTTTAAAATTTATGTATATTGTTATGGATTATTTTCATGTGGATTTATGTTTTATAAAATTAAATTAAGATATAAAAGTATGCGAGATAAATTATTTTTGTTTTAAAAACGAGCTAATCCTTTTAAATTTTATTCATAATATTAAAAAATATGTAGTTTTGCTATTAGGTTTCGGGTTGTTAAAACATATTATTGCGGTAATATATACATATATATAAAACCTTAATGGTGAGACCTAAATTCAATTTTAATGACGTTATGTTTATAAATATTATTTGAAGCATACGTCAGAAACTTGAACTTTATAAATCTGTCAAAATCAGCAGTTATGTTTTTTATCATTTACGTAAATAATAAATTTAAAATAGAAATTTAAATTGAATATAAATAAGAAGAAATACTGATATTAAATAAAATTAAAATAGGTAAATTAAATCTCTTTATTTTGTTTGAAGTAGGGTTACAAGGTTTACTATCTAATGTTAGTGTACAAATCTATTTGCTACAAATAGTATACGGGATCTTTAGTTTTGAACATTTTAAATATATATAAAATTAAATATTTTAAATTTATTTAATGATTATTTAAATGAAATGAATTGAATTGAACAATGTTGTTGAATCATATTACATAGTATAACTGTAAAATATATAAACATTTACTTTTAAAGTGATTACTTTTTTCTTAAAATGAAATTTCAAAGTATCTTCACGCCGTATCCCCAAAGCGGTAGGCAGAGGTGCAACTAAATGATTTGTTAATTATAAATTAAAATGTAATAATATAAGGACAATAATCTGAATTTTAATACTCTTTATCAGTGTATTTGATAAAATTTTAAAATAGATAGCTAGGTACATTTAAATGCGGTTATTTACTACTTCTAAAGATGAATGCAATTATTAAATAATTTGGGAATTTCGGAATTCTTATAAAAAAAAAAGTTTATTTAATACTTATGTAAGTAAATGAGAATCATTATTACACATTATTTTTCGATCTGTAGGGAGAGGTGCACTTATAAAAAACATTTTCGCAACTAACGGTTGTAACATATCATACCATTTTTATTATGAATAAATGTGGTTACAATAATTTAGAAATTCAAGGGTAATTTAATTCAAGAGCTGTTATTGATAATAGAGAACAATGTTTAATGTAAAATTTTCTAAATACTTAATCATTCGTAATTACATAATATCATACCTAAAATATAAATATCAATTTAATCGAAACCCTTCTAAAAATAAACTATACCAAATAAACAAATAATAAAGAATTTCCTAGACTGATTATCAATTAACCTAATGCTAATAAATAAGGATATTCAAGCTATTCAAAGCATTTATCATATTTTTAAATAGAGGCATTCAATTAAATTAATTATATACACAAACTTAATAAAGTAAACCATACCTTAGTTATCAAAAATGTTTGCAAAATTATAGTATACCTACAAAGCTAAAGGAACTTAAGAGATAGTTATAGAAGTTTTGGGATGTAACTAAAATTACTGTTAAGATGCATAATTTGAGAATAAATTAAGATTTGATAGTTCAATTTTGTTCAATTTTCATCATTTGCATTAGGGAGAATATTTCAACGAATTTAATATATAGAAAGGATTAAATATATTACTTTATATTTAAATACTATAGAACTTTAAATATTTTTACTAAAGTTAGCCGACTAAATATAGGAAATTTTAGAATTTTCGGAGGTTAATTTTTTTATTAAAGTGATTTAACTGTTCTTTTATGTCGATTACGTAAGGAAAATAGGATTGATATTAGGAAACACAAATGATTTGATAAAATAAAATAAATTTTATAAATATTATTACACAACACCAGATTAACAAGAGCTTATCATTTATATACCGATAGTTAAGGAGTAGGATTAGTTAGGGTTATACTATTACAATTATAGATAGAGAAGGAAAGTAATAGGTAGTGTAGAAATTTTAAAATAGTTTGGCTTAGGTTGACAGAAACTAAATAGGGATTTTGAGAAGTAAATTTATAGTTGGGAAAAAAAATTATTTAACTTAAGTGGGGGCAAGAATTAATCACTAACTCTTTAATTTTTTATATTTCTTGGTTTAAAAAGGGGTTATGTCGTAGATTGTGGGTCGTCGGATATTACATTTAAAACAGTTGTTACTCCAACAAGAATATTTAGGATAAAAACATTTGCGTAGGTATAGTTAGACAATTGTATATATGTATGTGAAAGTATAGGTGTAGGTATATATAGGAGCAGATAGGATTATTTTATGATATAAGGGTTTTAAAGAAAGTAAATATTAACTAAAATTTAAAATATTACTCTCATTGAATAAATAAAAAATACTAAAATAAAAAAATAAAAAACTTCCAATGACGTGTCACCGTTTGTATTTTTCATGATAAACGGGTATATACTTATGTACGTCGCGCTGTAGGAAACTCAGTTTCCATGTCTTGAAATTGGGGCTGCTGACTGTTTCATATTAGTGTTTGAAATTGTGAATAGGCCAAGTTCAGAAAGGGGTTAGTCTTTGCTTCGCTTTGGCACAAAGATATGCGCGAATGCAGCACTATAGGGGATCAGGGTTATTCTTCCGTATTTGAGCAATCGCCCTGATAACTACGCAACACAGTCAATCAAAATAAAGGTTGTGCCTGAACAAATAGTCCTTAGTGTGAGTTGTTGTGCAGGACTAGCTAAATATTAAGGAATTAGAATATTTATTAGGGACGGATGATATTTGATATACGAATAGATAACATAATAATAAAGCGAATGTTCCAAATTCAGACTATTTGAAAAAAAAAAAGATAAGATTTTAACTTACGACTCCTGCTTCGCGAATTTAAATAAATTTATAAAAATGTCATAACGATAAAACCAAGGTCTTTCAATTTTCTTTTAACAATTATTTATTAATTAAATCACAGAGATTTATGAGATAGGGGATAAGTTTATATTTCGGGTTTTGTTTTTAATTAATTTAGTTTAAAGAAAAACTTATTATTATCGCAGTTAAGAGAGTAGGGTGACCGCATTTTCCTTTCTTTCTTAGAAAGTTGGATTAGTGATAAATTTTATTATAACATGATCGTTGGCAAATCATTTATAATAAAATTTAGGGGGCAATTGTAACAGACTTCATCTATCCCTTAAGAGGTTTAGTGTAATAAAAGAAAATAATAAGAATCTATACTATTTTTTTTGTTAAAAATATGTCTGAATTATGTTGAATAAATAATATCAATGGAATTAAAGACGAAAATAAATAAAGAAAACTAATTCTCAATAATATATAAGACCTAAGATATAAACATATAAAACCTTAAAAAGAGAATGACAGGAAAGAAAATTGGGGGATATAGAAAAAATAATGAGAGGATTGAAAAAAAAAAATGGAAAAAATGGAAAGAAAACGGGGGATTTGTTTTAAAGTTCTGGACGTTATAAAAGGGATTCTTCGTTTGAGACAATAATATAGATATATCAGGGATATTCCGGAGTGTAAATAATAATATAAATACTCTTAATGTGAGAAAAGGGATTGGTAAAAAATTTATTGATCAAAAACCGTGAGTATGTAGAATAGAGATTTATTCAGGGATTACGTATGTACTTATGCAACTTCGTATTTGATATGGTAGTCGTTGAGTTTATTTAAATCTAGCAGTATTGGTAGAATGTAGTTTTATTAGAAGGTAAATCTTTTGAATGTTGAATATACAATTTTAATAAACATATTACCGATAAATATGTGATTAGGTTTACAAGAATGAATTTGTGCAAAATGTTGTGTAAAGGTGGATCGATCCTTGACTGAGTGAAGAATGTTTCTTGTATGAAGAAAGGAAATTATTTATTTTAAGGAATAGCTGTTGAAAAGATGTTTTTAAATGTTCTTTTCTTTCCATAAAAATGTGAGCAATGGTTGTGGAGCAATTGCTGTCTTACAGTTTTGCAGCAGGGCTGCTAATCAAGACGCAGGATAAATCGGAATTCTAAACAACACAGGTGATGTAGTTTTCCAATTTAAATTAAATTAAATTTGTATAACAATACAAGACTACAATTTAAGTTTGTATAACTATACAAGACTAAGTAATGGCTTTACTTTATCAAATTTCAGTGCTTGACGGATAACAGTTTATTAATTAATTAGAAAATGGATTTATGGACTTAATTATATGTATATAGATTTTCATCATCGGTATTTAAAGGAAACCCATTGCCTTTAGACACTATTATTATTATACCTATACCTTGCAAGTGACTAAGATTGCTATGTTTGTTAATTTTCATATAATATAAAGAAAAGGCTTTATATTATCAAATTTCAGGACATGTTGGCGAGACAGTTTATTATTTAACTAGGAAATAGAAATAAATGACTTAATTACTTTATATTATACCTTTATCGTCGGCAATTGGAGGAATCCCGTTGTCTCTAGACACTTATTATTGCATCTATACCTTACAATTGGCTAATATTGCTATGTTTGTTTATTTTTCACAGGAATAAGTAATGGCTTTGCATTATCCAATGCCAAAAGCATGTTGGCTAAATAGCTTATTAACTAACAAGGAATAGATTTATGTGCTTTAATTGTTTATACTATACTTTTACCATATGCATTTGAACTATCATTATTGCATCTTTACCTTACAAATGGCCGATATTGCTATGTTTGTTTATTTTTCATAGGAGTAAGAAATGGCTTTGCATTACCAAATTCAAAAGCATGTTGGCTAAATAGCTTATTAATTAGGAATAGATTTAAGTGCTTTAACTACTTTAAATTATACTTTTCATCTTCGTCATTTTGAAGGAATTCCATTGTTAGATACTAATACTACTGCACCTGAATTAATATTATCAACTAGTTTCAACGTACAACCCGCAACATTATAGAAGCGAATCCCGCTGGATCACTAGATTTTCCCGGGATAATAAATAGCCTATGTGCTAATCCAAGTCATCAACTATCTGTGTGTAAAATTTCATTCAAATCCGTTTCGAAGTTTTGCGTGCGGTTTTATCTTTTAAAATCTACTAACTGGTGATAACTACCACATATCTTTATAGATGAGAACCGGCTAGGAAGTTCCTAGAATAATTTCCATAGTACAGTTGATCCTGCTTGTTATTTAAACTTTAGGGATCGAGAGCTGATTCCTTTGGAGCCTTCGAGGCCGCGTGGGGGTGACTTCTTAGCTGTCGTCGGAGCTGAAGGCAGAGCTACTGTAGGTTTGTTGCAGAGTTGGAGGTATGGCAAATACGATTTTAATTTCTGCATTGTTATATTTTTGGGCAGTTATAATTTTTTTTATGAAGGAACAATTAGGTGATAGGGTAGGGCGTGTAGATATTAGGTGGAAGAATTGATGCTTTAATATATTGAGGAATTTAAGGAATACTTTGTTTATTATTGACTTTCAATTAAAACTAGGTGATTCAAGCTTAGGAAATATTTATTATAGAAACTTTCTCTAGTTAAAATGATTACTTGAATTAATGCTTCAAATTGGATTAGGAGGAAATAGGAACTTTTAGGAATTGAAGGCAGAAGGTCTGTTACTGTAGGAATAATATATTACAACCAATAAGTGGGGGCATAAATCTACACAAAATTCACACGAAAACCTACCTTAATATGAATTATTAAAATTATGAAATGTTAATACGAATTATTATATCCTATTATAAAACTAAATATTAACTAATACGTAAATTGATTGCATAGGCCAGTCTCTTAAAATCAAATCTTCATAAAACATTATTTTATTTACAATCAAATTTAAAACCGAGTACAAATATTAGGCGAGATAATCACAAACTAATACAAATTACTCTCTTCGTGTCTAACAAAGGAATAATTAATATAAACTGAATTGTTGAATTAAATTTGGAGCGAGAATCTTAAATGACTTTAATAAAGCTTCAGGGAGTTAGAGTACAAGAGAGGAATGAATGAACTTTAGTCCAAACGTATTATGTTTATTTAACCATATTTTGTATAAATTATTTACTTAATTTAATTAATTATTTATTTATTTTATTCTTATTTTATATTATTTATATAGGGATTTAGGAGGATAGGAATTATAATATTAAACTTCTTTATCAAATTAATTCTTTTGGATAATTGAAATATTATTGTTTATAGTGACAGTGCATAACAGATCTTTTAGTAAGATAGGAAGTTTACTAAATAAATCTGAAATTAAGGTTAATTACTAATTTTGGATTAGATATTTTTACCTTTTACCTTGGTAAATAGATCATGTCATCTTCATCTCACGGGAATATCGACTTTACGAAGGCAACAAGTTGTGCTGGGTGTATCTATATAAAGACATACATGTAATGTTGTCATTATGGTCATCTTCTCTTCACCAGTGCAGACACACGGTTAATATGCCCCTCTGTCGTGAGCAAGGTGTTTGGGGCGATAACCCAGATAAACACCCAACTATACCGCCAAGCAAAGTTGATCCATTTTCATATCTAATCATCTCAGACATGAACTATTTTACAGAACTAGAGTTATTTGTCTAAATTGTTTATCTGTATATATTCATGTATTAACCTGGATTCCATGATTGAATCTCTACATCATAAGGATTGTACAAATGAACTTTACTTATGATTATTCGGGTGGCTAGACGTTTCATAATACTGTTCAGTTAAAGCAACAATAGATCTAATAAGCGTTGATTTCTAAAAGTTCAGACCTTATTAAATTCTGAAATTTGATTAAATAGAAATTGAAATAAGTGTAATAGAACTCTAATAGTCAGGAGAAGATATAAATAACTTAGTTTCATTGGAAAACGAGTATAAGACGAATTGTTTGGATTCTAAGATGTATTGAGTATTCAATCACAATATTAAAGAGTTCAAAGATCTTACTAAATTTCATCTATAACTTCAAATTCGATTAATAAGTAATATTTCATTGCTTGTGGTGACTATAAATTATTAGGGTTATAGGAGGAAATTTGACTATAATATCTTTAGAACAAAGGTTAATTTCTCGTTCAGTAATAATTTATTTTAATTATTTGGCTTTTTGATTGGACCATACCTTCGTCACAAGGTAGTGTCGGCTTTGCGAAGGCATCAGGGTTGTACGCATGTCGCATGCATTGTGTATATCTATATAAAGACACACATGTAATGTTGTCGTTATGGTTATCTCCTCGTTACCAGTGCGTGGTATTCGGATAAGTCCTACCGCAAACAGTGTATTCAGAGGGTTAACCCAGATAAACACCAACTATCTAACGCCTAGCAAAGTTGATCTATTTACATAACCAATCAAATCTTCAACCAGGTATGAGCTACATCACAGAGCTGGATATATTAAATTGCTTGTTTTAATGTATTTTTATACATTAACCTGAGTTCATTTGACTTTCGTCATAAGGATTATCTTAATTGATTTTACTTATGAAATTTTTATGATTTGGACTATTTGAAGTTCATTGCGAGCAATGATTACTTTTATATATGTTTATTTATCGCGTACCGGCTATTAATGTTTCGGTATTGTGATTGAAGACAACATATTATCTTGTCTTAGTTTTGTCAAGTAATTGTTAAAACAAACTTGCACAAACTTTAATTGTAAACTTGAGAATTATATTTATTATTTGGCTTTTTGACTGTGCTCAATACAAATGATGCACCTTTGTCATGCCAATATTTATTATTACTGGCTGTTACTAAAATAACAACAGTATATAATTTTATCAACATTTACTTACTTCAAGTCAATGCTTAATTGTATACTCGAGAAATATATTTATTATTTGGCCTTTTGACTTTGCTCAATACAAATGATGCACCTTTGTCATGCCAATATTTATTTATTAATTTGTTACTGTTTGTTACTAAAATAACAACAGTATATACTTTATCAACATTTATGTACTCCAAGTCAATGCTATCGCAAACTTGAGTATTTTATATATTATTTTAATTATTTTACTTTGATCAAGTCAATGCTTAATCGTATACTTGAGAATTATATTCATTGTTTGGCCTTTTGACTGTGCTCAATACAAATGATGCACCTTTGTCATGCCAATATTTATTTATTATTATTACTGGCTGTTACTAAAATAACAACAGTATATAATTTTATCAACATTTACTTACTTCAAGTCAATGCTTAATTGTATACTTGAGAAATATATTTATTATTTGGCCTTTTGACTGTGCTCAATACAAATGATGCACCTTTGTCATGCCAATATTTATTTATTATTTTGTTACTGTTTGTTACTAGAATAACAACAGTATATATTTTTATCAACATTTACTTACTTCAAGTCAATGCTTGATTGTATACTTGAGAAACATATTTATTATTTGGCCTTTTGGCTGTGCTCAATACAAATGATGCACCTTTGTCATGCCAATATTTATTTATTATTTTATTAAACTGTTTGTTACAAAAATAGCAACAGTATATATTTTTATCAACATTTGCTTACTTCAAGTCAATGCTTAATTGTATACTTGGGGAATATATTTATTATTTGGCCTTTTGGCTGTGCTCAATATTAATGATGCACCTTGGTCATGCCTATACTCATCAACTTCCAAACAATGTATTCACAAGTTTGGACATTAAACTATATGGCTATCACTTTGTGACCCCACAATAGTAATGCCTACCTGCCATTAACTTGGCTCTTCATAATATATTGATTTTCTCTTTGAGATTAAGGACTTTAGTTCCTTTTAGTTTCAATATATTTCTGGGGAATACGCTAGGATGGCCTTCAGCCGGCATGGTATTCACACATGTGAGGCGAGGCGGCGCCTCTTACATATCCCACAATAATAAAATTGCGGCACTAAAGTGCTTTACAACTCCCAACCTAAATATTACAATAATTTTATCCATATATTCCATACTACCGTACTTCTTTCCTTTAGATGAAGTCAATGTAATTATTAATATCATCATATTGCTCTCTTAAGCTATAGATTTATTATGTATTTTATGTGTATATTTAATATATTACTCCCTTCCTTTAAGTCAAATATCTTTATTATGTATTTATGTAATGTATTACTCCTTTTCTTAATTCAAATATCTTTATTATATATTTATGTAATATATTACTTCCTTTCTTAAGCCAAATATCTTCAATATACTAAATTTTAGTCCTTTAAATCAATTTATAGTATACATTTCCTAATAAAGTATGGTTGTTTATAAGAGATGAAATGTACCTTTGAAAAGAATGAATGGGTAAACTATATAACACAAAATGAGTCCTCAATTTAACACTAGATGAATCATTTGGCCAGATAATATGATTATAACTCTGTTGACTCCTTTATAAACGAAATATAACAGACAATTTTGTTATATTAAAAATGTGAGTTTAGAGGGTCTTCGGGAGAGTTTGTTACAGTATGTTATCAACAGAATGGATAACAGCTAAGTAAAATTTTTAAATAAATCATTACATATATCTTATTCATTAACCCATTGAGAATGTGTATAAAATTTGTTAATCTAATAATAATACAAAATAATAAAAAAAAAATGTTAAATAAATTATTATATGTCAAAATGTAAAATCACTGACATTATAAAATCTATTTTACAAATAATGTCAATAATTTTATTAAAATGTCGATGTCAAATATAATGATGAGAAAATATAATAACCTAAATAAACAATGATAAAAAAAACATTTTTTGTAAAACCAAATTTGTAGTAAAGAAACTAATTGCTTTCAAAACATTCCTTAAGGGTATAAAAGTTTTTATTAAGCAACCATGTAGCGGCTCAAACAATCACAAACGCTGCAAGAAAAAATAATAAAAAATAGACAAAAATCAATAACAAGTAAAAAAACTGAAATTCGAAATAAAATCCTGAATCGCGATATTACAATTATTTATCTTGTAACACTATATACAAGTTTCAACGTTTCTCAAACAGGCTTCGGTCCCCAGGCAGTACACCTTGCCTGGTTGGGAAGAACTTCCTTTTCCCCATTCCTTGTCTTTGTGTGACGTCATCAACCTCCACAGTTATGACGTCACCTGACAAGAAGCTGGCCTGCTGGTTCCATCACTATATCCCCTCAGTGGTACCGACCAGCGGCGCCACAGTCAATTTTTAAGACAATTATATTGTTTCCCTGTTGGCAATTCTCTTATTTCTTTTGGTATCTTATAAACACCTTAATACTCATTATATAGCAGTTTTGTTGGAAAATAGAACATTTACATGATGGAAAAAGTAATCTAATGGGGTCCCGTAATCCCAGTCTAGATGTATCTCTAGCCCTGTTGTATAATTGAGGGTGTTTATTTACGAAATTGACTACATCTAAGATATACATATCTGTTAAGGTTAATATCTTATTATTTTTAAATAAAGGTTTTAAATAAAGTAAATTAGAGCCATAATGGATCGACATTACAAATGGCGAGTATACATTTCTTTTGTGTCAAAAAAACATTAATAGCATTCATTGATATAAAAAACCTAAGATTCACAATCAGTTTGTCAAAAACGTCCTCCAAAATTGAGCGCACAATTTTAAATTGTGCGCTCATTTCAAATAGAATCGCATCGGCCTCGTCACTTTTATTTATTTTCGTACATTGCTTTGTAAAAACAACTATAAGACTTGCACTTAAGGTTGGATATGCAAAGACATATGTTTTTGCCATATCTATAACTACTTAAAAGAAATTAGGGACACTTTTGAGTGTCAGTTTTGTTCGGGACTATGCATCTAGGGTTTTTTATATCAATGATAGCATTGCAAGAATTCATCCAAATGATTACGCCATACCATAATGAAGAAGCAACATATGCGTGATATATATCAGTGCGGCATCTTTAGCTATATTATGTGTTATTTTACTATTAATTCAGCTTCTCGATCGCAATTATCGTCCGACGAATTTGCGAGAGAACTGAATAAATTTTGTGCGCAAATTAACATGAAAGACATATATTTTATTAAAAATGATAATAATAATGTTTTTGTATAAAAGTTAGTAAAAGAAATCCAAAGTAACATAATATGGTCCGGACCACGGTATTCAAGTATGTATAATGTGAGTGTCTAAACCACCATGGACCATGTAAATAGAACCATATTTTGTTACTTTGGATTTCTTTTACTAACTTTTCTACAAAAATATTATTATTATCATTTTTAATAAAATATATCTCTTTCATGTTAATTTGTGCACAAAATTTATTCAGTTCTCTCGCAAATTCGTCGGACGATAATTGCGATCGAGAAGCTGAATTAATAAAAATAGTTTAAAAAATAGGCACATAACAGAAACACTTAATTTCATGTTTTATTTCGTTCAAATTACGATATCGAGTTAACTTTTTAGCGCTAATAAAACGTAATTCCATAAAATATTTCGGTTTACTATTTGTTTCCACAACTTTTGTGATCAGGCCTATTGTTTTTGGAAATAATGGCATTACGAGTTTGTTTAGCCTTCTGACCTCGCGTCATTATATTGACACATTGGACATTTAATTCGTCAGACGATATTAACATGCGTGATAACGTGTCTGCCGCCGAGTTTTTTTTGCCTTTTATGTATTCTAAAACAAAGTCGTATTCTTCAATAACTAACCTAAACTTTATTTGTCTACTAGATGGATCTTTCATCCCAAATAGAAATATAAATGGTTTATGGTCGGTTTGAATTTGGAATTTTCAGCCAAATAAATATGAACGGGAATATTTAACAGCCCAAACAATAGCAAGTAGCACCTTTTCAATAATTGGGTATCTTTTTTCGGCTTTATTTAAACCGAGACTAGCCTAAACAACCGGTCTCCCATCGCCGTTACATAAAACTGCTCCGACAGCGTACCCATTGGCGTCGGTTTGCAAAATAAATTCATTTTGTTCTGAAAAATCAGGGTGTTGCATTATTTTTTAATATTTGAAAAGATTTTATACATTCGTCGTCCCACTCGAAAGTGACATTTTTACTACATAAATAATTAAGTGGATATGCTTTTGTGGCAAAATTTGGTATGAATTTTCTCTATTAGTTTACGAATGCAACGAACCTCGTCTGTTTTTGTGGGAACGGGACAATTTTTTACAACTTCGATTTTATGTAGATCGGTTCGGATTCACATAAAATCGAATCGAATCGGTAGATCGGGACCACATCCTGTGGGGAAACCACATGCCCCAAATAAAGAAGTTCTTTTTGTAAAAAAATACATTTTTGTGGATTTAACTTTACATAGTCTCTCAAAAATATCCTGAAGGTTTTTATGGCTTTGCAGATCTCTACTAAAACAGACCAGGTCATCCTGGTAAACTAGACTTTTTCATATATTAACCCTGTCATGGCCATGGTTATCACGCGGAAAAACGAACTCGGACTGGTCTTAAGGTATCCTAGTCATTTGGAACTGCCCCGATAGTCATTCGGTGTGGTGGTCATTAAAATCGCCCAAAATCACGATCTCTGCGGAGGGGGTCTGCTCTAACACGGAATCTACAGCCGTTTGTAAATGCTCAAAGAGCCGGTCAACTTCAGTATTCCTGCCACGAGACCTGCATAGGCACGCGTAGCTGCGTGGATGGTCATCGCAGGCTACGCGTAACCAGAGGATGGATAGGTCCTGACCTTCAAGTCTGCCGAGGCGCCGGTAACAGACATCAGGGGGTGCCATGGCTTTCTTGACAGAATTGTCTATGAGCGCAATTTCCCCCCCCCCCCCCCCCCAGAATACGCAGGGCAGCTTGAGCACCCCTGATATGGCTGGGAGCGAATTCATAGTGTGCGGGGGGGGGGGAGTTAGGCCTCCGAGACTACATAGTCATACTTTATTTTTAACACCCGACGCAAAACCAGGGGTGTTATAAGTTTCAGGTGTGTATCTGTGTGTCTGTCCGTGGCATCGTAGCGCCCTGGCAGATAGTCCGATTTGGTTATTTTTAATTAAAAGCCTTATTTTGCGAGATGGTTCTTAACTATGAATCAATAGAATTTGTTCAGCCGTTTAAAGATCACCAGATCTTTTCAAATTGATGAAAAAAATTAAGTAACTTGTAAAGCCTTTATCAATATTAAATTTTGCATTTCGTTACTTTATTGATATTGCAATTACATGGTGAGCATTCGTTTAGAGTCTAAACTTTAGACCACGCACGTGTTTAAGTTATCTCAGTCAAAAAGGTTTGTTAAACCTTTTTCCGTACATTATGTTTGAGCGTCAGATGTGCCATACGAATTTCATTGACAGAGTTCAGTGCTGCTCTTGTAAGAAGCATTTCGGCTTTCCTTGTGCTCAAATAACAGAACAAGGTTGGAGAAAGTTGGGTGTAGAACGGAGGGCGGCATGGAGGTGCGTTGACTGTAAGACCTCCTCAATTCCTTCCCAAAATTCATCGGATCCTGTCTCTCTTGAAGCTGTAATGCGTACAATTCTGGACATAAAAGGCAAAATTGACAAGCTGCCGGATCATTTTAATAGCATCAGTAAAAAAAAATCAGAACTGACTGAATTAAAAAACAGCTGTGACTTCCTGGCAGGAAGCCTTGAAGAATTCGCCGCCAGATTATCTGCGTTTGACGAAAGACTGTCTAGTATGGAACTTCTAAAAGATAAAGTCGGCTTTCGTGAAAAAGAAGTAGCCTTTCTCAAATCCCAGATGATAGTGATGCGAGATCTAGGCTCAACAATGTTGGAATTAAAGGTGTATCTGTCAGTCTATTAATTGTACTGTTGACAGAAGATCCATTAATTTTATTCATCGGATTCCGTCGCTTAAATATAACGAGAAATCCATTATTATCAGTTTTCTAAATAGATACGTGAAGGAAGATTTTGTGGCGTCAGCGCGAGAGAAAAAAGGCCTGTCCACAGGAAACATTGGCTTCAAATATGTAGATTAGCGCATATTTGTTAATGATCATCTAAGTCAAGAAATGAAGATTTTGTTGTATAGCTGCAAAACCAGTGCTAAAGAAGCGGGTCCCATCTTAAGCCTCATCTTAGCTTACCATCATGCGAAGTCAAGGTCGAGCGCCTACCTATCGATTACTAATAAAAAAGGTTATGAATATGTTTGGGTAAAATTTCAATAAATTTATGTTCGTAAGAATAACTCATGTCCGGCATTTGTGATCTCAAAAAACTCAGACTTAAACAAAATAACTTAGAACATTACTATTTTAAATTAGTAATTTTTGGTAAAATCCTGCTTTTTATAATCTATACATATAATAAAATCGTAGGAAAGTCAAAACTGTACATTGAATATTTTTTTTAAAGAATACTTGGGGCATGATCTACAATCGATACCGAAGCCAAAAATATAGTTTTTAGAATTTTTGTCTGTTTGTCTGTTTATCTGTTTGTCTGTATGTATGTCCGGGGTAAACTCAAAAAGTACTGCATGGATTTACTTCAAATTTTGCATGAATATTACTGACAGGTCGGGTCAACATATAGGCTATATTATCACGCTATCACCTACAGGGGAGGAGCAGTGTGGAGTAAACGAAGTCCGCGCGGACGAAGTCGCAGGCAACAGCTAGTATTACAATACAATACACTGTACAATTCAATGTTAGGTAGATTCACCGAACAATTCGGTATAGGTTTTCTAAATACTGGAAGCTTTTTTATTTCTTATGGTCAAAGTAACGTCTCCATCATCATTGGATGATTCAGAGTTCAATATTTAATTTAAATTATTTCTGTGATGTTGTAAGGCTATTTGTAAATTGTTGTCATCTATATTTGCCTCAGTTTCTCGATCTTTTTCAATTTTCTCAAGGATAGTTGGATTTTTCAAATGTAGATCTAGGTTTTTGTAGTCGTTTCTGGAATATTATACTGCTGAGAAACTTTATAAACACTACTGCCATTATTAATTGCTGTAATAGCATTTTGGAGGTCCTCTGCCATGTACAGTTTTTGGCTTCATTATCCTATAATTAAACAATTATAATGTCTAATAAAACAATTTTTTATAAAAGTATACGTATCGAAGTGTCACACGTAAGAGATATGTTTCAGAAGGTCAAACTTCTCACACGGGAATACAAACCCAAATCGTGGGCCGTTGAAGATGAAATGGGACAACTGATACAAGACAAGAATCTGATCCTCAATAGGTGGAGAGACTACTGCTAAAAGCTTTACAGCAGTGACGCAAGTGAAACTCTAGATGAAAGACTAGATCAATCAACAACTTGCGGTTTGCCGATGACACAACATTGATCGGTAGTAGCGAAGCTGAATTAGCCCAACTGTTAAAATGGCTTGAAATTGTAAGTGCCGAGTACGGTCTCAAGATTAACAAGGACAAGACCAAACTAATGTTCGTCGACAGACCTGGTAGTCTACAGAGATCGTTGGAGCTACGCGACCTAGACATAGTACAAGAGTTTGTGTACTTGGGGTCCCTAATACGTACTGTTGGCGACTGCGAAAAGGTGGTTGTTCGGCGAGCACAAATGGCTAAAGCAGCTGTGAAGAGGCTGGAGAAGGTTTAGAAATTTGAAGGAATCGAAACATCTACCGCAACACAAAAATTAGACTTATGCGCACACTAGTCTTCTCCATCTTCTTGTATGATTCGGAAACCTGGACGTTCAAAAAAAGAGTTCTGGCGAAAATTGACGCGTTCGAGATGTGGTGCTGGCGAAAAATATTAGGCATCAAATGGACAGCTCGCCGCACAAACGCCTCGATACTTGCGGAACTCCACGTAAAAACTTAACTTAACTAACTTAACTTAACTATTACGAATTCGTTTAGAAAATAAATTCGTAATACATTGAAAACACATAATTCCTTACGAAACATATTATGTAATGGAAAGGACAAAAAACATAATAATAATAAATCTGGAGTTTATAAATGACGTTGTTCCAAATGTAGTAGCGTATATATCGATCAAACTGGTTGAAATTTCGATTCACGTTATAAAGAACACATATTCGCTTTAAAAATAAATATTCCGATAAGTCTCATTTTGCTAAACACCTTTTTTGAAACCAGTCATAATTTAACAGCGAATCATACTTTTGAAGTATTACATACGTGTGATAAGGATTTAAAATTAAATATATTAGAGCATTTAGACACCATAAAACATAATAACGTTTTAATCAAATTGTTAAATGAACAGACAAATCTTTTAAATTCACCCCTGTTACAAAAAAGCGTTTGGGTTGGCCACACATTGCAAATAGAATAAAAAGCGTGTCAAACACCGACACGAATCAGTATTACTTACACTCGGTTAGAGTGAGGTAGTGTTCGTTTCTCCTTAAGATTTCGAAGTGAAATGTGCGTTGAGTATGTACATGAATTGTGTGCTTTTGTTATTGGTGCCGGCGTGGTCGTTGTTGTAAAAGTGTAATGGATGTGGGCGGATAAGTGTGCCGCTGGGGGTCTTCGTTTGATCGGAACCATCGGTGAGTCTTATCCATTTATTAAACCGACGTCTCTCTTTTCGGTACCATCACGGAGGATACATAGAATAGTTCGCGGATAATAGCAAATTTAATTAATTTCACCTTTTTAATAATGGATTTCCGCAAAGTAACGCCTGAATCAATAAAATATCTCAATCGGTACATCTGGAAGATATATTTAAAAAAATCTGTTTCGCCAAAATTTTTTTTTTGGGATTTTTCAAAATTTTATCAAAATCCCTTGGGCCCATTTGGTTTAAATTTTCAGGAAGTCTAAGTTGAGTGGAATCCAATCGAATACCATCAACCGCGTTTCGATCGGTCCAGCCATTCAAAAGTAATGAGATGTTTACATACAGACACACACACACACATATACAGACAGACACACTGACGTCACCGCGAAAACAGTCGAAAAAAAAGAAAACTCGATTTTTGAAAATCGGAGCAAAATCAGTAACTTCCTTATCTACATACGTAGCGGGAAGTTAAAAAGTACAAGTGTATTAATAGATTAATATTGTATTAAAATGGAGTGAATGAAAATGATTTAAATGAACTAAATCTACCACACCAAAGCAGAATTTTTACTCGATAGCATTTTAACATTTTAACTCGTTCAATTTTAGCATTTTAACTGGTTACTTTTATGATAATTGCGTTAGTAGTAATAAAATTTTAATACAACATGTATGTTTTGAATTATATCTACACTGTATGTTCTATTTTTTTAGTGTTTTTTTAGATCATATCTATACATGAACTTAAACTACCACGTCAGAGTTTGAGCCTCAAAGTGCGACACTTTTTTAGTAAAAGATACCACAAAAGTGCATAGTGGCCTAATGTAGGGTTCGCTTCGCTCGCCCTAAGAAATTTCATGCCGCGTTGTTTGTCCGCTAAGCTATTGAACCGATTTCCCTGCATTTTTTTAGATTGGTATCTACTATTTGGTCTAAATTAAAAGATAGAATTGTAATCAAAACAAAACTGTAATACGAAAGTAAAAAGCATTGACGCTTTTGCGGCATGAATCAGTAGACAGCTCTTCTGTGGCAGCTCGGGCGAGACGTTGCAGAATTCTACCAACTAGACCGCCCCGTTGGTCGAGTGGTTAGTAACCCTAACTATGCAATCGACGTGGCTCGGGTTTGATCCCCGACGGGGACAAGCATTTATGTGATGAGCTTAAATATTTGTATTTCTGGGTTTGGGTGTTTACTAAATCTATTCCAGTATTTATATATGTATTTATTAGTATCGTTGACTAATACCCATATCACAAGGAAAATAATTTGTTTATTTTGGGGTTAAACCAGTCAGTGTAATTTGTCCTGTGAATATTTATTTATTTAACTAGAAATCTCGATGTTAGTGACATATTATGTTGAGCCCATCGTTCGCCTTTTAAGAACTGCACGGCAGAATGGTATATTATTCAAAGACGGGGGGAGGGGGGGACGGTTTAACTCACTCGTGCCTCGAAGTAGCTATATATCTGTAAATATATACACATATGTATTTGTGGATGTCACTTCAATTTTATTCAAAGTGAAAAGAAGCGGTGGTAAGTATGACGAAGTAAATAATGCGATTTCAAATTTCCTGTCGTGTTCCGGTTTGGACGGTAAGGCAGCCGGTAAACTTATACATGTGGCATTTAAGACCTCGTCACAAGATAACAACGCATCATTAAAACCTTTGGTGTCTATAGGCGATGGGTGACTCTTTCCATCAGGAGACCCATCTGCTTGTTTGCTATCTTATGGTATAAAAAAAGTCAGACGGACTCCACCGTGTTATAATAATAATAAATTTAGTTCGACAGATTTTGCAGATAAAATGGGACAGTTAATTGATGTAAATATTCACGGAACAAATTACACTTACTGATCTAACTCCAAAGTAAGCAAATTATTTGCTTGTGTTATGAGTGTTATTTAACGATACTAATACATATATAAATACTAGAATATACTTAAGAAACACCCGAACCTGGAAATACAAACATTTATACTCATCACACCAATGCTTGTCCCCGTCGGGGCTCGAATACGAGCCCCGTCGATCGCTTAGTCAGGGTCGCTAGCCACTCGACTAATTTAAGCGGTAAGTTTAAGTTACATTTCCTGAAAAATTTCAAATTCCGAATCGTGTAATATTTTATGCGCGTTCTTTGTAATTGTACTAGGTATATAAATTAAATACAGGTGTATAATATTTATTTTAACCTTCACTTTTTACATTGAAAGCAGGGATAACAAAAAAATTAAGGTTGGGCACACCAACGACGCTAGTGTGAGTGGCTTGAATACTGTAAGTACACAAGTGACATTCGTTGACATTTCACACAAGCAGATTTTTCTGAGGACACTTAATTGTCAGTTGCTTAGGAATACTCTCTCTGGAGGTATATACTCTAAGGGTCTGTGTAATGTCTGTCAAGTGTATTTCCGACACGGGCCGTCCGTCCTATAATAGCAAAGTTGCCCGTGGCTATGTCCGTCTAGAGAATTCCCCGCTTTAGCCCTTAGCTCAGGTGTTTTAAACCTAATTTTAATTTAAACTATGGCTAAGCATTCTGCTCATCACAAATGGTCATTGTTCGGTGTCACAGTGAAGACCCGTAGGTCAGCTGTGTTAGTCATTTAAAAAAATAGTTGTAAGACAATAAACAGGTGTTGTTCACCGTGGGAGTATGTTTACAACCTTATTTGTCTGTACTTGATCTGTAGTTTATGCAATCAGCAGTAATCAGCTAAAAATCACATGTTATATACAATTAGGGTTGCCAACTGACGTTTTGTGTTATATAACGATAATAACACATACTTAAGGTATATTTTCTCTCATTTTTCTCAGTCATTTGTATCCCAAACTGTGAGACTTTGGAATGCTCTCCCGAATGATATTAGGAATAGTCCCTCCAAATTTGCTTTTAAGCGCTCAGTCAAAGAGTTCCTACTAGATTAACACTATCAGACATTATTTTATGTATATATTATGCGTATACTTATGTATGTAACTTTATTTTGCATTAAATATATATTATTTATTTATATGTATTATATAGTACGGCTATATTTTATTTTTGATTAAAATAATGTCAGCGGTTTTTCATTTAATAAAAACTCAATTAATCTTTTCATGCACCTCTTCAAATGTGGAGTTATCTAATCAACTTGGGTAGACTGGTAGAGAATGTCATGTAGCGTTAAGTCCATCTATGTATTTAACTGTGCATAAAGTTTTAAATAAATAAATTTTTCTCCTGTTGGTCCGGGTTTTTAAAAGTGGGGGTTTTGAAGAATAGACCATCTATTTGCCTCTCTGTTAAGCAATTCATACGAGGCAAAAGATTGGGATGATGTGAGACTCACTACTATCGTCACTACTAAGTGGAAGGGTTTTGATTGTCTCGTCCGAGTTTGATACCACTTTAAGGATAAGACAGTTGCCAAACTTAAGAGATTTTATTTTATAATCTATGGCCGATTAGTGCCTGTGGCCGAAATTATCGAATTTCGGCCAAAGGCGCTCGCTAGTTATATTAATTACTTCATTTGATGTACATTTCAGACCTCGTCAGGATTTTATATTAATCAAACTGTTAATATTTTCTTCTCCAATCAACAAAGATATGCATACATCATAATGAAGAGTTTGCGTTAATTTTTTTTGCTTCAAAATCTGCAATATAGTCTAACACAGTTTGTGTATATTAATATCCATGCCTAAAATTAAAACCTCCCTTGGCTTGGCTCTAATGGCAGAAATGCTCAATATAGCCTTAAATCACTTTATATAGTGGTATATATTTTAATATTGAAATGCTTTCTGAGTGAATCCATGTTCACAATTTATATGCTGTTGCCATTTACAAGTTTTGTTTTATGAAACACACGTATTGTAGCTCTGTCTTTTAAAATTATAAGTTCTAGGGGACAAAGAATGTAAGGTTAAAGCAAATTTTATTAATTATTGAGAATATTTTTATGTTATTTCTAATCCTTTAGACTTAGCTTAACTTGCCTTTTTAGATCTTTAAGCCCTGCACACTCTTCTAATACAACACTCTGTTCTCCAGTGACTGGGTTTTTCTCTTTTAAGTCTTGCAATATATTGTCTAAATTATTGTTTTTTTTTGTTTCGAACCTTTTCGTTAAAGCGTTTGGTTATTCTTCGCTAGTTTATTTATTTATTATTATTATTATTAATTTTTTTAATTATAATAATAAATATATCACGGGACAAATTATACTTACTGATTTAACCCCATAGTAAGCAAATTATTTGCTTGCATTATGGGAGTTAGTCAACGATTCTAATACATAAAAATACATTTATAAATATTGGAGTATATTTAATAAACACCCACACCTGGATACAAACATTTATGCTCATCATACAAATGTGTGATGAGCATAAATGGGGAATCGGGGATTGAACCCGAGCCCCGTCGATTGCGTAGTCAGGGTCGCTAACCACTCGACCAACGGGGTGGTTAATGGTGCATTGCTATATGTGTGGCGGGATTATAATGCCACTATTATAAGCTTGCTATCTATCTTACCCTCAAAACCGGAGCATGACAATGACAGGCATTGACGTCATTGTGACAGGAATAGGTAAAGCGGTGGTATCAGACTCGAGCGAGATGTTGCAAAATCGTTCGCCTTTTACGATCTGCCTGGCAGAATAGCAGATGGTCTATTCTACAAAGGAGCAGACCACACAGATGATAACTGCGAAATCTGTCTGTCTGTTACGCTTTCACGGCTAAACTGCTGAATCGACTATGATAGAATTAGGCACTAGATAGTGGTAGACCCGGAGTCAAACAAAGGGTATTTAAAAGACTCCCAAAATTACTGAAATAGGGTGAAAGTTTGTATGAAAGTTGATATCTATGACATGTTATTCTACTCGCGGGCAAGGTGTCAGCTAGTATTTAGGCCACGCGAACTGTTAGGGTGTCCCGCATTGTAGTCTTAAAAAAACTAATTTGCGAGACAACTACTTTATTCGACTTCACTTGTTACACGTCAATTTTATGAAGCACTCAGATTGCATTACTATTATGTGTGCACGCGATTAAAGGGGGTACGACGCGGATGTTACTATCCCTAGTCTCCTCACTGAATGCTAGCCGGCGGAGAGAAACCAGGTCCGTTGCTGGGCAGCGATTTGACTAGTTCAAGTACTGACTGGCCGTGCATTGGAAATGCACGGCTTATATAGTAAAATAAAAGATTTACTCAGCGATTTAGAATATCAAAGAATTAAGGGTTATAACACCTCCCCCCTTTAAAACGAAACACCCAGAAATGAAGGATGTGAGTATCATTACGAGATCTAAGAGCTTTCACAATACACAACAGATATAATAAAAAGATCTTGAAATTTAAACGACATGGTATCAAAATATTAAAATAGAAAAATAGAAAAATAAATGCTTAAAATTATAATTGATTCAAATTTATTTTTTTATTATTAATCCAATTACATTTAAAATAAGCAAATTTAAAAACATTTATTATAAAGGAATAGAAATTCAAATTTAATTAAAAATAACTTTTAGCGTTTATGTTATGTATAACACCTATGTAACACAAAATTTCAAAAATAAAATTAATCGTAACAAATTATTTAAACTCTTCGATATTTAAGAGTTTGATAGAAATACTAGATTTAGCATATTATTTCAGTTTAAGAATTAGTAGATATAGCATATTCTTAGAAATAGTAAGTAATTAAGCAATAGGTATAATAATACAAAATCTTATAATTAATTCCTAACTAGTCATCATATATTTCTTTGCAAAAATAGTAGAGTATTCATGCATTATTGACATCAGATTGTTTAAAAATTAATTTAATTATACAGCACAGAAATACGTTTTCAAATTGCATATGTATTTAGTTATCTATACATATAATAAAATCGTAGGAAAGTCAAAACTGTACATGTGTTGGTCCCGGCCTCCTTTGTAGAATAGGCCAACTGCCATTCTGCCAGGCAGGTCGTAAAAGGCGACCTATTGGCTATCGAGTCACTACCATCGTGGCTACTAGGTGGTAGAGTTCTGCATTGTCTCGCCCGGGTCTGGTACCACCGCCTTACCTATTCCTGCCGCAATAGCGTCGGTGCTTGTCGCTGTCGTGTTCCGGTTTGGAGGGTAAGGTAGCCGGTAAACTTATGCATGTGGCATTAGACCTCACCACAAGATAGCAACGCACCATTAACATCTTTGGTGTCTATAGGCGATGGTTGACTCTTTCCATCAGGAGACCCATCTGCTTGTTTGCTATCTTATGACATAAAAAAAACATTGAATATTTTTTTGAAAGAATACTTGGGGCGTGATCTACAATCGATATCGAAGCCAAAAATATAGTTTTTAGAATGTTTTTTAAGGGCAATGGGCCCACCTCTCGTTCCCACCACTGTAACTTCTGTAAACCAGAATCAACAGCGGCAACCGTCCTGATAACCTCTGAGTTGCGAGCTCAGGGTGCCCTGGGGGAAAAGCTAAGCTGTCTTGGATCCCGCAACGAAATTAATCAGAAGTATATAGGAGGAGTAGGAAAATACATCCTGTTTCCCTCCCTTTTTAGCAGGAGACAGCAAAATGTTAAAAGCATAAAAATGCTACGAAATGAGACTTTTACAATCAGGTTAAGCCTGATTGCTATTGCACCACGGAAGTTTGGAAATTAGGGACCTACCAGAATGGCCTACTTAATTTTGCTTCCAGTAGTAAGTGTGACAAAATCGTTTGAAGGCACGGAAGTTCCCACGTGTACCCACAAGATCGGAGTAATAGATTACACCGGATATACATTGGATACTATCAAGCATTTGACGACGTTCGTTTTGCCAAAGATTACACTCCCAAAGAATGTGATGTGCAGTTTGTTCATATTTACAGTTTAATGTAGAGCACTCGCAAAAGGGAGAAGGAACTAATTTAAACGAGAATAATTTAGCTTTAAAATTACCGTGGCTAGTGAGAAACTGTGCAACACAATGATCTATTTCTATCCAAGTTTTACTTAAGCGATCCCGGATGCACGGGAAAAAGTTATATAAATGCCGTCCTTTAGTTGAACAAGACCAACGCGACTGCCATTCATCAATTAATTCATTAGTAACGTCGATTACGGGATTAAAAAGGCGACGTATTTTTGTTTTAGAATGTTTGTCTGTTTTTCTGTTTGTCTGTATGTATGTCCGGGGTAACTCAAAAAGTACTGCATGGATTTATTTCAAATTTTGCATGAATATTACTAACAGGTCGGGTCAACATATTGGCTACATATTGTCACACTATCACCTACAGGGGATGAGCTGTGCGGAGTAAACGAAGTCCGCGCGGATGAGGTCGCGGGCAACGGCTAGTAAGAAATATTACAATAAATGTATATATATTAATACTGTTTAGATTTAGGAACATGATCTTACATTATAACTTTTACAAATCAAGCAGTCTCCTTGGGCTAGTCGGAGAGCTATTGGTGCTATTCGTGTTACTGTTTATTTCCTTTAGTTCAAAGTCTGTCCTAGTACGGACAGTAGTTCTAGGAGTATTATGACAGGAATTATAGATTTGGACACAGCAGTTCCTATGAGGACACAAACATTTATATAGCTTATGAACTCATTTAACTAGTTATACGTATGCATACTTAGCGATCAGTACAACCGACGTAATCGATCATATAGCAAAGAAGAATTTCGCCACGTCAAACCTGTCGACATTAGCTCAGTGGAAGAGCGTCCCGGCTTTAGGGAGACGGTTGTAGGTTCAATCCCTGCGTGTCGATATTTTTCTTTGTTATTTTTAAAGTTTTTTCAGTTTTCCCAAGCACGGGATGAGTGCTATACCACAATAATAAAAAATACGTAAGTACTGATCAAAAATTATAAATGTGAATTTCATTTGTAACGATGAACTCATTTAACTAGTTATACGTATGTATACCTAGCGATCAGTACAATCGACGTAATCGATCAGTATGAGTGCTATAACACAAACATAACAGATATTATAGTTGTAAAAATACTGAAATAGTAATTATATTTAATATAGTAAGGTTGATTTTAAATTTTAGTTAATTCATCATTAAATTGATTCAATTTATAAGAAGCATATTAAAATTTATCTAAATTTATATGAGATAATGTAATTGGTGATAAATGAGAATATGAGTCATTGAATTTTTTCTTTGTACAACAGTCATCATCAATAATATTAAAACTAGGACTCGGAATATATATTTGAGTTATGATATCAGATGATGGAATAAATTTGACCGCCCCGTTGGTCGAGTGGTTAGCGACCCTGACTACGCAATCGACGGGGCTCGGGTTCGATTCCCGATGGGGACAAGAATTTGTGTGACGAGCATAAATGTTTGTATTTCGGGGTTTGAGTGTTTATTAAATATATTCTAATATTTACATATGTATTTCTATGTATTAGTATCGTTGACTAACTAACACCCATAACACAAGCAAATAATTTGCTTACTTTGGGGTTAGATCAGTAAGTGTAATTTGTCCCGTGAACACTTATTTATTTAACTACTAGCTATTGCTCGCGACTTCGTTCGCGCGGACTTCGTTTACTTCGCACAGCTCCTTCCCAGAAGGTGATAGCGTTATAATATGTAGCCTATATGTTGACCCAACTTGTTAGTAATATTCATGCAAAATTTGAAGTAAATCCATGCAGTAATTGTTGAGTTTACCCAGGAAATACATACAGACAAACAGACAAAAATTCTAAAAACTATAGTTTTGGCTTCGATATCGATTGTAGATCACGCCCCAAGTATTCTTTTAAAAAAATATTCAATATACAGTTTTGTCTTCCTACGATTTTATTATATGTATACGTACGTCACACTATAAGTTTTGCGTAACTTAAAAAAACAACATGTTTAAAAAAACAACATGTTTAAAAAAACAACAACCAAAATATTATGTTTATTGCTTTTCAAAATAATCTTCTTTACATTTTAAACATTTTTTCATGCGATAAAAACAATTTTTTAAAACAGGTGGACCACAGATCTAAAGGCATGTTTTCTACGTGCTGATTGAACGCTATCACTGCCTATTCGGAGTTGGTAAAGGTAAAACCTCTCATCAAATCTTTGATTTTGGGAAAAATATAGAAATCATAGGGTGCTAGGTCGGGGCTATGCGCAGGATGAGTGACGAGATGTACTTTTTCGGAAGCTAAAACTGACTTTGTTTTGTTGGCCGTGTGTGAAGAAGCGTTATCATGGAGAATGCGGATTTTGAGTCGTCTTTCGCGAACTTTTTCTAACACCCTGGGTAAACAAATGGTAGAATACCACTTGGCATTAACACTCTTTTGATCTTCAAGTGGAATTGTGCAGATGGGAACCGTAGCTGAACAAAAAAAAACGCAATTATTTTTTTACCAACGTTTCTAACCATCGCAGAATATTAAAAAATAAAATATCCATAGTTTCACAGTATAAAAGCAAAAACACGAGTGTACCTACAAACATATGTCGCGCACATTGGACTAGAAAGTCAAGTTACTCCACAGTTAACGAGCTAACTGGGATGTAAAGGGACAGTTAAGTTTATTCGCCAGTAGTAGTAGTAGTAGTAAGTATATTTAACTAACCGTTAGAGCCTATCTGTCAATTGAAAAATTTAAAATATTGTGTGTAATAATGTATAAACTGTGGAATTTATGTTATCTCGTTGTTTAACTGGCCATTGAAAAATCGGGCCTAAGCCATTTAAATTAAAAAATTCTCACACCAGTGTATTGCAGTGCTCAAGACCTCTTAAAAAATATACGCTTACAGTATCGGATTCAATCCAAACAACTCATAAACCATTTTTGTGACCACGGTCCACCGGAACAAACTCAGAACGTGTGCGCGTAACGGTCCGTGATTTTAAAATGGCTGGTGGTATGAACGGTTATTAAAATTGTTATTATCTTTTTATTAACATTCCGAAATTGATTTGAAAGATACAGTAGAGTTGATAGACGCAGTAGATTTGGTAGATATAGTAGGGTTGGTAGAAATGGTAGATTTTGTGAAATTGGTAGGTGTAGTAGATTTGGTAGAATAAGTAGGAATCGTGGATATAGTAGATTTGGTAAAATTTTTAGATATAATAGGTTTGGTAGAATTAGTAGGATTGATAGACATAGTAGATTTGGTAGATGTAGTAGGTTTGGTAGAATTAGTAGGATTGGTAGACATAATAGATTTGCTAGAATTGATGATATAGTAAAATTATTTGATGTGGTGTGTTTAGTAGGATTAGTACATTTAGTAGAATTAGCAGAAATGGTAGATTTAGTAGAATTAGTAGATTTGTTATAAAATATAGGTTTGACAGGCATCATAGGATAGATTTGATCCTGTGGAGTGCGTGACTTAGTAGGATTTTCTTTTTTAAATTACGATTTATTTGAAGAAATGATAGGCATAGTATTTATGTGTTTTGGCGCCGTTACTATTTGCTGATTCCACTAGACACCAAAACGGAATTATTCCTCGTTTAAATCATTATTAGGACTAAAAGACTGACTGTTTATATTATAGGTTTTTTACAGTCGCCTTGCTTTTGGTCTAAGAAATTGATATTTCTTTGTTGCGAATTCGCGGAAGTTAATTGTCAGTGCTTCATAATATTATATTTCCTTTTAACGACAGTTAAATATATCATGAAGAGGATTCTTACAATAATTACATATTTCAGTATTAGAGTTTACGTTGTTAGGAAAAGGAGGTATTGTTTTACGTTTTGTTATATGGCCCATATATCACATAAATCGTAAAACAATACCTCCTTCTGATTCTTAAAACATATATGTGTCAGGTGATCAACTTTGCCGCATTTATTACAACTAACAACGGGTTTTTAGTCCCCTTGCTTTGTAATTTTAATGTAATAATGGCGCGTCTAGACATTATTGACTTACGGCTAAGATCCACGCGAATCCACTGCAATCCATTTCTGCATTGTCTCGCTCATGTCTGGTACCACCACCACCTTTATCTGTTCCTGTCGCAATATCGTCAATGCTTGTTACAGTCATTTGCCGATTTGGAGAGTAAGGTAAGCGATAAACTTATGCATGTGATATTAAGATCCCGCCACAAGGATAAAAACGCAAATTAAGACCTTTGTTGTTTATACACGATGGTAGTCTCTTTCCGTCAAGAGCCATCTGCAGTAGCGTAGCTACAGTGAAGTGGCGAAGGCGATCCATCCATCCAGAGGGTGTCATCCATTCGAGGATTGTCATCCTCGATAGGTGACCGTGAAAAAATGCAACTAAAAATATTTATAAAAAAAAGGCACAAAAGGATCAAATTAGTATGTTTTCACGCACGTATGGCGAGCAGTGTTTAGTTTCATCAATCAACAGTTGAGAAAATACGAATTTGAAACTTGGACGCTTTTAACACGCAGCTACCGTCGCTTTTTCAACTCACCTTAGTACCATCTACAGCTTTCTGTGTAAAGGTGATACTATAACGACCGCGCCGGGTGACACCCATGCTAGAAACACCATTGGCCATCTGCTTGTTTGCTATCTTATGATATAATGAAAGAATTTATTTCCTTTGAATGTTATGTGAAAATCGATTTCAAATAATTTTAAATGAACTTGTTCAAATCAATTTTTATTAACTTGACGTGTTTCAGTGAAAAACAGGAACAACGGTTTCATATATTTTTGTAACAAGTGAAGTTCCGATACATGGGAAATTGTCCAGCTCCTGTCCTGAATTATGTGAAACTAAATTGGTTACATAATGTCAATAAAAGTCAACGTATTGCCAACTTTATGCGGCATTCTTTGGTAATAGAATTTACTTATTTGTAGGTGTTTTCATACGTAATGTAGAAGAAGGGGTTACGGCTGACTATCGGAACAGTCGCACGTGTGCTAAAAATTTGTTAATTTTTATTTAAAATTAAGCTACAAGTGAATACAAAAAGCGCATTAATTTCTGTGTAAGTAAAAACTATATTTGCAAATAATAAGTGATAAAAGTTATTATACTAGAAGCAAAGAAACTCATACGCTGATCGCGGTAACCGCTCTTCACCACCTGGGGTAAACGAGACAACCTCTTATTTTAAAATATTTTGTCTTGCTTATTACCTAGCATTGCGATCGGTCGCTATTTTATTGTATCTACGGAAACATTAAGGATGAGCTTACAGCGAACACCACCTAGCGGAAACCGCATAGGAGCAAGCGGGAGCGGTTCTTTTACTGACTTACGAACATTACAAAAGGAGGAGTCATATTATGCCGCTAATCGCCAAAAAAGAAAGGAACCAGAATCAGAGTTTAAAAACGAACTGATGAGCTTCCGTACAGAGATTATGGCATTTCTTCAAGATTTTACGCAAAAGCAGACTGAAAATACAAATAAGATATGTCAAGAGATAAATGAAGTAAAAAACGAGGTCCAAAACATAAAATTAATTAGTGAAAATTTAGCTACTGAACAAAATCAGATTAAAAGTGAACTCGAATCTATTAAATCAAAAAATAATATTTTTCAGAACAGAATAAAAATCTTAGAGAACGACTTAATTACCATAAAAAACCAAAAAGATAAAATTGAAACAAACTCGCTTCCTCTCAGCTGTGAAAACATGGCCTTAGAATTACAAGATCGAGCTCGACGTTTGAATAATATTGTAGTAGTGGGTATATCTGAAATAAATAACAAAAACTTAGCGATAAGACGAGAACATGACACAAAAGAAGTGTTTACTATTCTTAAAACTATTTATAACGAATGTCCGATGCCTGTAAAAGTATTACGTTTGGGTAAATATGATCCGAATAAAACAAGATATCTTAAGGTATGCTTTGAAACCCGAAATCATGTACTGAATATCTTACGTAACAAATCCAAAATTATAGATAAAAATATCCGTATATATTCCGACCAAACACCTGTACAACAAAAATATATTAAGAACTTACGAGCCGAACTAGCGAGCCGTATTGAAAATGGTGAGTCAGACTTGGTCATTAAATATATTAAGGGCACCCCCAAACTAATCAAGCAAAAAACAATTTCAAAAAACAATTTCAATGTATTAAACTAAAGGGGCAAAATAACGAATTATCAGAAAATATAACGTATCAACATGTGACCGGATACGAGGATTTGTGTTCCACTTCTTCATCATTAAGAGTATTTTACGCCAATATTCGTAGCCTATTGAAACCAGGTAAACTTGATGAATTAAAATGTATACTTAAATGCTTCAACCATTATATTCATATAATTTTACTAACTGAAACGTGGATGAAACCTAATTCTAACATATATTTACTAGATATACCCTACTACACACACGTTTACAATACCAGAAGTGAGGGTATTGGAGGAGGAGTATCCATATATGTACACAATAGTTTAAAATTTAATGTATTGGAAGAACAGTATGTCGGTGGCAACAATTTTCTCTGGATTGATTTACCTAAAAACTCTCTAGCCATCGGAGTTATATATAGACCTCCGAATACGAATTTGAAAGAATTTTCTACAATATATTCAAATTTTTTAGAAAAAATTAAAAAGAGATGTATAATACTTGGAGACTTTAACATCGATTTATTACAAAAGGATAACAAAACTACGGATTATATTGATATGCTACAAGAATCAGGCTACTACTTAGTAAATAATACCAGTGAACATTTTTCAACACGGGACTCAAAATACAGAAAAAGCATTATAGACCATGTGTGTGTAAATGACTGGGAAATAAATCTTCACATTACTATGATTGAAGCATCTCTTTCAGATCATAAACAAATATATCTGGAAATAAAATTACCTAAAATAGTAATTAACAAAATAAAGTATAAAGCCGTCAATTACACTTCATTGCATAATAACATAGAAAGAGATATAACTTTAATGGAGGAAGGTGATTATAGTCGATTTGAATCATTTCTTAAAAAACATATAACTGCAGCTACAATAAATAAATATAAAGTAATAAATAAGCCACAAAAAGATTGGATAAATAAAACAGTAATCGATAGTATTAATAAAAGAAATTGTTCATGGTATAGATATAAAACTAATCCGGAAAATGTAACATTAGCTTCAGAATTTAGACTAGAGAAAGAAAAAACTAGAAAAATAATAGATAGTCAAAAAAAGGAATACTATTTTAATTCTTTTAACAAATGCAATAAGAGGCCCAAAAAAATGTGGAAGCTCATTAATACCCTAGCTAAAAATAAAAATGTAAATAACTGTTCTCCCTCTAAATTAATTATTGATAATAAAGTTATAACAGATACAAATGATATTTGCAATGCGTTCAACGAATACTTCGCAACTATTGGCTCTAATCTAGCTAATAAACTTAATATATCAAATAACTTGCAACACATTAATCACACACTTTCTAAAAATAACTACCCCTCACTTCCTGAGTTACAACCTTGTACAGAGGAAGAATTAATTAAAATAATCGACAACTTAGATTCTAACACTAGCTGCGGAATAGATGGGATTACAACTAAATCCATAAAGTGCATTAAACACCTCATCGTCAAAAACCTTAACAAATGTATAAACAGATGCTTAACAGAGGGTACATTCCCGGACAGCTTAAAAATAGCAAAAGTCGCACCGATATATAAGGCGGGATCTAAGACTGATCCCGGAAACTACCGACCAATTTCTGTATTATCAGTAATTTCAAAAATATTTGAAAAAGTTCTATATAAACGCTTAATTACACATCTGACTGATATTGATTTTTTGTATAAACATCAATATGGGTTTCGGCCTAAATCAAACACTTTATCGGCTACTATTGACCTTGTGACAAAACTAAAAAGTAATATTGACAGAAAGAAAATTGCACTGGGAGTTTTTATAGATTTAAAAAAGGCATTTGACACTGTGAGCCACCCTATCTTATTAAACAAACTAAAAAACCTTGGTATTACGGATAAAGCGTTTAATATATTTAAGTCTTATCTTACTAACAGAAGCCAAATAACGAAAATAGATTACTATGAAAGTCAACCTGCAAAGGTAATGTATGGAGTTCCGCAGGGATCAGTTTTGGGGCCACTCTTGTTTTTGATATATATTAATGACATAAGTAACGTGGGGCTATCAGGATATACATCACTTTACGCAGATGACACATGCCTTTTCTATTTTGGACATTCTATACAAAGTGTGATTAGCGAAGCACAAAAAGATCTTAATATATTACAAACATGGTTAACTCAAAACTTATTAACTATTAATATTGCAAAAACCTCATACATTGTTTTCTCTGCTAAAAATAAAAAGATTACTGATTTTACTCCATTAACTATAAATAATAAAATAATTCAAAAATCTAATAATGAAAAGTATTTAGGATTAATATTAGACAGTAGATTAACTTTTAAAGCACATATAGATTACTTACGATCTAAAATTATTCCTCTGACTGGAGCTCTACGCAATGTATCAAAATATGTTCCCTATAAACTGCGTTATACTATATATAATGTTCTTGTTAAGCCGCATCTAGAGTACCTGATACAAATATGGGGCCAAGCAGCCAAAACAAATTTGAATAATATACAAATCACACAAAACAAATTGATTAAAATACTTTTTAATTTTAACTATTTAACATCTACCAACTTAATTTATTTTAAAACTAAATTATTAAATATACAACAATTATATACTTATAATAAATGTCTATTAATAAGAAAAGTATTAACACATAACATACATTCGCAAATTACTTTAAAGAAAAAAAATCATAAATATTTCACTAGACAAAAAGATAATTTAGAACTACCTAAAATTAGAACGCTTTATGGTAAAAGAACTGTTGAGTTTGAGGGAGCACAGTTATATAACAATCTACCTAAGCATATTAAAAATATTCAAAATTTAAATGATTTTAAATTAAAACTACAATCACACTTAATTGAACAAGTAAATATTTGTTAAATAATGCATGTAGTTCCGATAGGCACCAACTTATATTTTAAAATATTTTATATGTTTATATATAAGTTTTGTTAAAATTTCTCTATTAAGTGAACAATTGTAATGTTCTTTTGAGAAATAAATTCTTTAAACCGAATGTATGAAAATACCATTTAAAATTACTTTTTTATTGGGAAAACTAATTCCTTAATATCTATAAAATAATTACACATATGTAACCTACGGTACCAACTAACACCTTTAATTATCCGATAGGGTTTTCTTTACAAACTGTATAGTAAAATAAAAGTTTAACTCAGCGATTTAGAATATCATAGGTTATAACAAAATGAAGTCGCAAGAAATAGCTAGTGTAGTACAAAGAGTTTAAATAAATAAATCAGTAAACAAATATTTGAAAGATACAAAATATACAGGTTTTCCCTTTACGATAATAACAATATTCCACTTTAAAATGGGACTAGCTGTTACTCGTGATTCGTTCGCGCGACCCAAGATCTTTTACTTCTTTTCGTTGAGTTGGACAAAATGAAGCGTGTGTCACTCTACCATTACTTTTAGTGACCCATTAGTTTTAAGTTAATTGGTTATAAACATACAGAAATACCAAAAACAAAAAAAAACACTATTTAATATTTTAGTATAGATAAAATAGTTCTCAAGTTTATATTTATGATTTATTGTTAGTGGCGTTCTGACAGGAAAATATAACGTTTAACAGGAAAACAGTGTATCATTAGTATTATATTACCTCATTTATTGACAATTATTTATTCTTCCAGGCTCCTTTCACACTGTATAGATGTAAAATTTCGCGTTTCGCCTTTTGACCAATATTATATTTCTTAAGATTTATCCATATAAAGATTTTCCAATTATTTTTCTTGATTATCTCATTATTAAAGCGAACACAAAAAAGAGCCTTTTGGTTTGGTTTGGTTGATTGAAAGAAAATGAGATACATACGCCTTGGAGGTAGTTTATACACACAGAGAGAGAGCTTACGCTTATATACGCTTCTACAATAAGTTGCCTGATGCCATTAGAGATTTACCAGTTAACAAATTCAAAAAATGTGTTAAAACTGTGAAATAAAGGTTAATATAAAATAATATCGGAATAACTAGATGACGGGAAAGCATGGGATTATCTGCTCCTCATATCGGCAATCTTTATTATTGAATTAAACATTATGTAATATCTTATTTAAAAATCATATGAAAAAAGTCAAGCCCGCTGAGTTTCTTCTGCCGGATCTTCTCATTGTGTGGCCGCGTATAACTAATAACTTGTAAAAAGTTTTAATGAATAAAGTACTTCTGATTTTTTATTTTTTCGAAGTAAAAAGGAACAAGAGAGAGGTAGACGGAGAGATACGATTGAAGGAGTCGTATCGGTCGGAGTAGGAGAAGTGAGAATTTGCACTTAAACCTCTAGTTGTACTAGTTGAATCTAGCTAGTTTTAGAACCTAAGAAATTAAATATTGCGTTACGTATTCTTTCTCATATTCTCGTTGGCTTAATTCTATACATTTATGTGTTGTTTCTCTATCTACCGTGAAGCACTTTTGTTTCATCGAGTATTTAAAATCACAAGAATTCTAAAGAAATTATATTTCAAAAGTATATATTCAAACTGGCAAAGCCATTTTCAAGTTTCTGTGACACTAACACATGGTTTTACAGGTTTCTTTTAAGGAATAAACTTTTTTTGTCGACAGGGAAGCGCTTGACCAAGATGTCGCTTCATGGTAAGCTAAGATGTGACCTAAGATAGAATGCGTTTCCGTAGAATGTACCTGTTCACTTTTCTCTTCTCTTAAAGACATCTGACTCTTGTCAGACATTTCGATAAAAGCAAACGTTCAGCTAAACACTTCACTTGCAACATGAATATTAGGTGGTAGATATCTATAACGCCTCGCTGGGACTTGGCCGATAACTGTAAGTGTTTGGTCTGTTTTTTTTATATCATAAGATACAAAAAACAGATGGCTCTTCTAACGTAAAGAGAAAACCATCGCCTATTAAAACTTAACATGTTAAAGGTGCGTTACTATTCTTGTGGCGAAATATTAATGCCTCATGTATCAGTTTACCAGTTACCTTTGCCTCCAAACTGGAACACAACGGTCAAAAGCACTGACGCTATTGCAGCAGGAATAGATAAAGCGGTGGCACCTGACCCGGGCGAACAATACAGTATTCTGCCACCTAGTCAGAAGTTGTTACGAGCTAAGAGTTCATATTGTGCAATAAAATAAAATACTTGCGCGGCTGCTGCCAAACCTCAAGGGACCTGACGTGTTCTGCCGCCGCCTCTACCTTGGGGTGGTGCGCTCGATGGCCCTGTACGGGGCCCCAGTCTGGGCCCCGGCGCTGCGAAGCGTCACCTTCGCCCTTTTGCGACAATCGCATAGGGTGATGGCGATCAGGGCCATCCGGGGTTATCGCACCATCTTGAAAGAGGCGGCGTGCGTGTTGGCGGGATCGCCACCGTGGGATCTAGAGGCCGCGGCACTGGCAAGGCTCTACATGTGACGCCAGGAGCTGCGGTCCAGCGGCGATCCGCCAACGGTAACGGAAAGTGGAAGTCTCACGCTCGACGGTTAACCGTCCGTAGGTGGACGGAGCGGCTGATCGAAGCTATGGCCGGGCCCCGGACTGTTGAGGCTGTCCGGCCGGTTCTCCAAAACTGGCTGAATAGGCGGCACGGACGGCTCACGTTCCGGCTGATATAGGTGCTTTCCGGACACGGATGCTTCGGAAAGTACCTGTGCCAAATCGCCCAACGTGAGCCGACGACCGATTGCCATCACTGTGCGGGCAGCGAAGACACGGTGCAGCACACCCTCGAGGGGTACCCCTCGTGGTAAAGTGCAACGGCGTGTCCTACGCGATGCTATCGGGGCTGATCTCTCGCTTCCGACCGTCGTGAAAGCCATGGTCGAGAGCGAGGAATCGTGGATGGCCGTCCTCTCCTTCTGCGAGGGCGTGATGTTGGAGAAGGAGACGGCGGAGAGGGAAAGGGAGGCTGCGGCCAACCCCGACCCGATCCGCCGGAGACGCACGGGGGTGTGACGTCCGGCCTACCAGGCCCTGCTTTGTCCCCAGTGTTTGAGGCTGGGGCTCTGCCGGAAAAAGCCTCGAGACAGTGCGCGCAGTGTCGTAAAGCCGCGCGCTTCATAGGCATCTGCTGGGGCCACGATGGCCCCAGTCACGAAGGATGCCGGCAAGGGCGGCAGGTGCTGGCGGGTGGGTGGACTTGTGCGCAAACGTTCCCACCTTCTCGCCACCACGGCACAGTGGGGCGGACGCAGGGGTTTTAGTGGGTATGGTCGGTTCTGTCCGGCGAGTTCCACACTCGGTCCGTCCACACGGCCTGTCAGTGCGTAAGAGCATTTCCCCTGCGAGAACAAAAAAAACTAACTTTTTTGTTAGCTAGAACACCGTAATTTTCAAGCCGAGTTAAAACCTGGCGCAGGTGGTCCCTGCGGCTCTCTTCTGACCGTGAAAAGATCAGTAGTTCATCACAGTACCCGTACGTGAAGTCTTCAAGGATAGTAATATCTTATTCTATCAATAAATCTTTGAAAAGTTTGAGAAGCGTTATGTAACCCAAATGTCATAAATCGAAATTCATGTAGAACAAACGGCGTAGTGATTGATGGTTTTCTTCTTAGTATCATCTTCGAAAGTCGGTATCTGGTTATAAGCTCTCACTAAATCTAGCGTAGAGAAGACTTTACGGCCTGATAGCTGATGAGAGAAGTTATGAATGTGACGAACTGGGTACCTGTCAGCGATAGTCCTGGCATTTAGGGCTCTGTAGTCTCCACATGGCCTCCGTCCATCATCTTTCTTCTTGACCATGTGTAGAGGTGTTGACCATGGGCTTCTAACCTTGTGGCAAATCCACTAGCAAGCATATCATCAAACTTCTTCTTTACAGCCTTCAGTCTCACAGGATCCGAACGTTGAGGTTTTGAGCTGACCGGTGGACCTGGAGTAGTTCTTATAAGATGAACTATATTATGCTTTATTGTACGTACCAAACCAGCTGTCGTGTGATTTCAGGAAACTCGCGGAGGATGTCATGATAGGCAAACTGGCCGGATACTGTTTTGATAGAAGCTATGTCTTCTGGAATTTTCTGTCGCGGAACTGAAATTGACAATGAAGTTTTAGTGTCAATATGGCGTTGATTCCTGCAATCCACAAGAAGATTGTAAAAGGTCAAGAAGTCTACTCTTATAATCGGTTTAGAAACATCGGCGATTGTAAAATTTCCAGGTTAAATCTCGTCTGAGTCCCTGGTTGTTACGTTACACCTTAACTGACTGGGCCGTATGTGTTTATGGTACTACCATTAGCCGCCATAAGGGTGTATTTACTTTTAATACATGGTGTCTTTGTTGCCAGTCGTGGGTAAACACAAAGGTCTGATCCAATGTCAACTAAAAATTGTAATTTTGTTACCTGTGACGAATAGGCGGCCTGATGGTAAGGGGCAGTCGTTGGCCGCTACTTCCGGCTGCCCATTGCATTTCCCGCTTAAAACTGGCACGGTTCTGTGCACTTCTTCGGCTTCACTCCATAGTTGTAGTGATACCAGCACTGGTGGTGGTGGTATCAGGTGGTGGCTGGCGGTCTCGCGCCATGCTACGAAAGTCGACGAGATCTAGAGTGAGAACGGGACCGATCTCGCCTGTGCACATAAGATGTAAGTTTAGCTACTTGTTTTGTTTAAAGCACAAATATGTTCGTTTAGTTCATCAATTCGTAATGAAGAAGCTTTCGGTGATAAAGAAGTCACAGCGACATTATTATAAGGCTTGCAAGGGGCAATTTCATCAGCTAACTCGGCAAGATCATCGAGTGAAAGCTTAGGTTGTGAGGCAACTATGGTTTGTAAGCTATGTGGTAAGCGGCCTGTCCATAGCGATTGTAAAACGTCATCAGGTACAGACGGGCCAGCAAGGTTTTGAAGATATCGTAAAAATTGATAAGGCTTACGGTCAACGATGTCTTCTTGCACGAACAACTGCTTCAATTTCGTTTCTCTTGACGCACTCAATTGCTTTACTAACTCCGTCTTTAGTTTTTTATATTTGTTTGTACTGGGAAGTGCACACACTAAGTCTTTAACGTGAGTTATATACGTGTGTTCCAAATGAGACCACGCATAGTAAAATTTTGTTGAGTCACTGGTAATGATCGACAATGAAAACTCAGCTTCTACTTTTGCGAACCATAATTCAGGGCCCTAGGGGTAAAATGGTGATATACGTACAGCAACTCGGAAAACATCACCACTATTTTCTGCGGCGGGGTGAAAAACATCGTCGTCTTTACTGCTCATCTTATCACTTCTTGACTCCATAAATCCTTTTCTAGACGGTAGGTTACCAGATGTTGGCAAGTATATGAGTTAAAAGCCTTTTTTTAAAGCAAGTAAATGGTTTTATTAACTAATTACATTTAAACACAAGCACAACATATATCGTCTTTCAAATTATCAGTCCGTCTAGCCGAGATCGCGCGTGCTCTCGCCGTCACAACGTATTTCTCACTGCTAATTGATGCGAGGCTCCGGCGCTCGCAGGTCTCACTGTTCTTGCGGCCGTTGGGTGCGGTCAACGGCGCAGACGCTCAAATAATGTGCACCCAACGCATTCGTTTCCAAAGGATGCAATCGCTAATGTTGCTACAGAGTAAACCGAATCACTAAACACACTTTCTTTAATAAAATAACACAATAATATCATTTTATTTTAATAAAATAACAGCTAGCTATCTAGTAGTAATTACTATTGGCAATTTGTTACAAAATATAATGATGATCGCATGGAATTCGTTGTTTTTAGGCTTTAACAATGCTAAATATTTTGCTCAGTTGTTTAAGATGTGAAACGTTAATTCCAGCGAATCAAAAAATGACCATACGAGCAGCACGGATGTAATTTGACCAGACATAAATAATGTACGACGTAAATAATTTTACCCGTAGCCGCGTTCCGATCCGGTAGTAGTTATAAAATGTTGTCCCGTCAAAAATGCCTATAAAGGTTAATTTGAATAAAACAATTTGACTTTGACTTTGAATCATATCTTTGTAACAATTAGTGTGTTGCGAGTTGGTAAGATAATAATGTAAATTTCAAATCGTCATGTTTATATGTTCTAGGTAACGAACATATTATATAGGAAACCTAGCAAAGATATGTTGCTTTAATGACCACCTTATTATTGAAGACTAGTAGTTACTCGTGGCTTTATTCGAATGACCAAAAGTTATTACTTTCCTTTGCTAAATCGAGTAAAAATTAGCCTAACTGATTCCTGGATTTTTTCTAAAAGTGAAAGAAATTTTAAAATCAGTCATGTAGTCACAAACAAACAAAAAATCAAATCTGTCCGTTTTATAATATTAGTATAGATTGGATATAGGCAGGTTCTGTGGTCTATTGGTATAATGTCGGTATTGTTACCTCATGAGGTCCCGGGTTCGATTCCTGGGTCGAGCAATTCATGATTGCGTTTTTTTAGTTTTCTAATAAAAACAACTTTGCCCGAAATTGAAAAAAATATAGTTTTTGATAGGCTTGTGACCTATCTTCTCGACCGATCTATCTTAATACCATTGAGGGACTTAAGTATCTTCGGCTAATCGTGGATGCACTTGTTGTACCTCTGCCTACCTCTTTAGTATATTCATGCCTATATCATCGGATATAGGTATGAATATACTATAGGCGGTTAAAATTATAATGTTTTAAACGACTCAAGTCTCACGTGTGAGTAGAGGCTACGATAATATTGTGACTTAATTAACAATGATGTGGTTTGAATATGTTGATAAACTCAGTGAGTGAACATTATTACGATAAAGTAGACGCAATGTCGGTTAAGGTCGCGGTTGTAACTGGTTCTAATAAGGGCATTGGCTTTTCTATAGTTAAAGGTCTGTGTCAGAGATTTGACGGTGTTGTGTATTTGACGTCACGTGACGTACAACGTGGCAAAACTGCTGTATGTAAACTTAACAAACTCGGACTCTTTCCTGAATATCACCAATTAGATATCGCAGATAAGGAGAGTATTATAAACTTCAGAGATTATGTCAGAGATAAACATGGTGGCATTGATATATTAATAAACAATGCCGCTGTTGCTAATGGTATACTCAGGAGTACCTACGAAGAAGACAAAACGCTTATTGATATTAATTATAAGAGTATGCTCATTATACAAGAAGTACTTTTTCCTTTAGTTAGGGAAAATGGAAGAATTTTAAATATTTCAAGTGATGCTGGTCATTTATCAAATGTAAGAAATAAACATTGGATTGAAAGATTGTCTAAGGAAAACTTAACAATAGAAGATGTGGATGAATTTGTCAATTGGTATTTAGAATCGTGTAAATCTGGAACTTTTAATAAAAGTGACTTAGTTGATAATGGATCTATTGCTGCATACAGAGTTTCTAAGGTGGCTCTTAGTGCTTTGACGAAAATACAACAAAAGGAATTAGAATTTAAGAACATTTCAGTAAATTCTTTGTATCCAGGACTTGTTAGAACTAATATGACAGTGGGAATAGGTTTTTTATCACCAGATCAAGCTGCAGATACCCCTTTATATTTGGTTTTGGATGCTCCTCAGTCTCTAAAAGGACAGTATATTTGGTATGATAGAAAAATTATTGACTGGTATGATTATAATCTAAATATATACTTTACCACTGCACTGGTAAAGGAATGGATTCTATACAGTATATTTATAAATATCAAAAATTATATTTTTAGTTTTTTTAAGTGGTGGTAAAATATTGTGTCAATTTAAGAGATTTTAATTGTGAAAATAATAATAATGATAAAGGTGTTTGATATAATTTAGTGAACTTCAAATTTATTTCAATTTTTTTTGATATTTTTAATTTTTTAAAGTGGTGGTAAATAATTGCGTTAATTTTAAAATGTGAAATGAACACATACTTAGCCTAGGTCATTAAAAATAGCATTTATTATTAAATAGAGTTTTCATTATTAAAAACATTTGTTTAGTTATTAAAACGTACTCGTAAGTGAAATCAGCGCTTAACAATAAACTTAGAATGAAGTTAAATATGGTTATTTTTATACGATATGAATTTATTAATGATATTGTAAGCTTTTCCGTATTTAAAATATTTTTATTAATATGAAATGTTAGTTTTGTAAAAGCTTGCGTGTTTTGTTAAATATTATAGTTTTTGCTAAAAATACATACTAAATAACGTTAAAACAAAAATTTGCATACCAATTGATGGTGAAGTAGGAAGGATTGTTACTCTTTAGCTAATTAAGATCTATTTGTACTCCTATTTCATGCAAATAAAGAATTATTATTATTTTTATTATTATTATTATTATGGTATTTGTATGTTACAGCGACATCTATGTGTTTTTATAAACACATAGTTGATTCTCTGATATATTGGTTCGTTATTCCTAACGCCTTCTGAGTTTAGCGATTTTAAACATTTTGTTAATGGTTAAGGGCCGTGTTCAGTAGCATGACTAGCGCTACTGATAATTGTTCATATTAAAGTTAGTAATGGCTGGTGTAAACTTATGCGGGAATTTACTGTCTCGTTGTTGTTTTTGAACTTTTATTAAAAAGGATAGCTTGTGTCGATGGTGAATCACTGACGCCAAGGCTCTTATAGATCCGTAGGCTCGACACAGCTTTATTATAATATTAGATTTATTTTGTCTTGCTATTGTTAGCTAACTAGAACTTAATAATATTTAGTTATAGGTCATTTACCAAACATAACACTTTTTCAGTGGGTCCTAGTTACATTTTGTCTTAGTTTATCTGGTCCTTATACAGTACTGTTTTATTGGGGAATTCTTGAGGGTCTTGGGTGTTCTTAGTGTCTAAATGTGACACCTAGAGATTCGGGAGAGTTTATCATCGCTGTAAGACATAAACTCAACCAGGGTAATGAATAGAGTTGATGTCACTACAAGGCAAACTCGTTTTCTTTTAGTGAGGTTCGTTGCCCAGTTAGATGTACTAGCGACCAGGGATCCCAGTTTGAATCCGAAGTTTTTACTAATCTGTTAAAATACTTGGGAGTTAATACAATACGTAGTTGTTCATACCATCCCCAGAGCAATGGAATAATAGAGCATGCGCATAGGTCATTGAAAGTCGCAATAACAGCACGTTTCACAGGAAACAGGTCTTGGGTATATGGGTTACCTACCGCACTGTTAAGACTTCGTGCAGCCTGCAGGACAGACTCAGCAACGCAGAAATGGTTTATGGGCAAGTATTAAGATTACCAGCCCCCCTAGACAAGTGGCAAACGCTGTCTAACTTTTTTTTTTTTTATGTCATAAGATAGCAAACAAGCAGATGGGTCTCCTGATGGAAAGAGTCAACCATCGCCTATAGACACCAAAGATGTTAATGGTGCGTTGCTATCTTGTGGCGAGGTATAATGCCACATGCATAAGTTTACCGGCTACCTTACCCTCCAAACCAGAACACGACAGCAACAAGTACTGACGCTATTGCGGCAGGAATAGGTAAGGCGGTGGTACCAGACCCGGGCGAGACAATGCAGAACTCTACCACCTAGTAGCCACGATGGTAGTGACTCGATAGCCAATCGGTCGCCTTTTACGACCTGCCTGGCAGAACGGCAGTTGGCCTATTCTACAAAGGAGGCCGGGACCAACACGGCGAAAACTATTCAAATATTACGCTTTGGCGATATTTAGGCCAAATTGGTAGCCAAGTGGATCATGGCTTGTTCAACGTTCGTTCCATACGAACTTTACGAAGTATATCGAATATTGTCTCTGAATTGATGGTAAACGTCAGTTCGAAGTATTATTTTCACCGATGTTATAAGTTTTATTTATGTGAAAATGCATTAAAAGCAGAAAAGACTTGCCCCCCAAGATGTGGCATCAACGCTAGTACAATAGAAAGAGAAATGTATGGATTTGTCATAAGCTGTTGACACAAGCGTAAAGGAATTTGTAATTGGTAGCCAAGTGTTATTCGTAAAACGAAACGTTATATTGCATCGATCATTTTTAACAATTTTCGTGCAAAACCGTAGCCAAGTGGCACTTTTGACAAGCAAAATTGTAGCGAATTATACGATAGTCAGCGAACGCTAGAACCCTGCAGATTACGCTTAAAATGGCGGTTGATCACTATTATTCAATCAGCTGTTCTAAAGCGTGGTAACATCTGTGAGAATTTTTGATAATTTTAAAGTAAAATGAACGCAAATTAAGGCTTTTGGTGGCACATTATTAATGGTGCTTGATATCCTTGTGGCACGCGCGGGGTATTAATGCCACATGCATACATTTACGGGCTACCTTACCCTCTAAACCGGAACACGACAGTAACAAGCACTGTTGCTATTGCTGCAGGAATAGGTGAGTCAGTGATATTAGACCCGGGCGAGACAATGCAGAACTCTACCACCTAGAAGCCACAATGTTAGTGACTCGTTTACCCAATTGTTCGCTTCTAACGAACTGCCTAGTCACATTGTAAGTAGTGAAGTATTAGGTTTGCATAATATCTTAATGATGATAAATATAATATTTTGTCTATAAATTTAATGAAAGAAAGAAAGATAGTTTATTTTTCAGTGTAGCAATAGATTTCGATCAATTTTACATTTCTGTAAATATGAATGCCAAAAAATACGCATAAAAGAACTTTTGTATGTTCAGTTTTGCATATTTTTGTTCATTTTTAATAATAAATTTATCATCATCTTTCATAAATCTGAAACATAAGTTTTAAAATGTGACTATCGATAATATTTTGCACAATTCTACGTTCACTTGTAATGTAAAGAGGATTTACTTAAAATATGTTAACACAACAAATTTGATAGCAACGAAGATAAATACATAAATATTGGTTGCACCATTGCATGGAGGGGGTAGGGACCCCAACTTTTGTCAAGGTTACTTTGCTCTGAGTTTATTCCCCGTGGAATTAGGGGATGAAAACCGAAATCCATTACAAAGGCGGCTGCGACTTAGAAAAAGAAAATGTATTGAAATTCCCCTAGTTAGTTTAGGTCTCTTAAATTATGGCAATTTGCGTTCATTTTACTTTAAAATTATCAAAAATTCTAACAGATATTATCCACGATTTAGAACAGCTGATTGAATAATAGTGATCACCCGCCATTTTTAGCGTAATTTACAGAGTTCTAACGTTCGCTGACCATCGGATCACAATTTTGCTTGTCAAAAGTGCCACTTGGCTAAGGTTTTGTATCAAAATGTTCAAAAATGATCTATGCAATATAACGTTTCGTTTCACGAATGACACTTGGCTACCAATTACAAATTCGTTTACGCTCGTATCAACTTATTTTATGCTTATGTCAAATCCATACATTTTCTTTTCTATTCTCCTAGCGTTGATGCCACTTGTCTTGGGGGGCAGGAGACTTTCACGGTGACAACCTTAGCAGAATAAGCGACAGCGGTCACGAGTCTTTTGTAAGTCAGCTTTAACAGGTAATAAACAATTTACGCCCTAAGCCACGTAACTCACATAATACACGAAAATTGTTCGTTCATAACGATTTAAAATCATGCTCACATGTCTTTGTTAGAAATGATGCGATTAAAAAACCATTGACTCCTACTTATAATGGCCCGTACCGCGTTTTAAGTAGGTATGATAAGTGTTTTGTATTACAGTTTCCAGGTAGTATACAATTTCTATTGATAGGTTAAAGGTTTTTTTTTTTTTTTTTAGTTTAAAACTGGCTTATTTGTTAAATGGTGCTTTGTGTGACAACAACGACGGGCAAATAGATAGAGATGAAGTATGTCCAAAATATAAAAGTTCGATTTCGAATAACGAGTCGATTTCAAGTAATAGCGACTTGCAATCGAGAACAACTCGTAGTCGTCGGACTGTGAAACCGACAGTACGAATTCGTTTCTAAGCAATAAATCGAATCGAAATGTTCTACTTAAATAGTGACGAATTTAAAAAAGTTAAATGTATATAAAGTATGTAAATGTATTAAATAGAATAGATAAATCTGAATGTCTGTATGTTAGCACACAAGCTATGTTACGTTTTGAACTGATTTTATGTGTTATAACGTAATACTATTGACTATGTTATGTCTTTTTTGTGTAGTTCCTAATATCAAATAATCTTACGTGTTTATTTCTGTGCACTTTGTATTTATGTGTAGGTGTAGGTAGGTTATTGTATGAGATTATTATATTCTATGAGATTATTATGTCTGTGTAAATGAAAATCATTTTTTTACATTTTTATGTTGTGTAAATATTAAAATACTAAACATGCCATAAAAATGTAAAAAATTCTAAAACTTTGCATAAGTATCGTGTAAAACAAATTTGTAATAGAGTGAAACATCAACATCGATTCTGTAAGTAGGTAAAGTAAATTATAACTGTGAACGATCGAGCATTGCTATAGAAGTTTGTGGAATCAGCATTCTTATTGTGTCCGCCAAGGTTGTTTAAGATTCATATGTGAAACAGTTTATAACATAGCACGGAGTAAAACATAACGTTTCATGCGGTTTTGTTCGCGCAATTAATGACTTTAAAAATTTTTTGACTTCGTAAAATTTTTTTTTGAAGAATGGGATGTATGTGGGGACACATTTGGAATTTGCTGTTGCACACGCAACTTTATATGTGACAGCAGTATGGGACGAAAGTCGTCAGCGCGCCCTCACGCGATACATACCAGTCTTGTAATTTGTAATTTATGTGTGTGTCATAATGCAGAATATGCACTACTATAAACTCTATTAATTACCTAACTGCAACATCGAACATCGGCGTCAACCGATCACACACACGCGCCTAAAGCCCTAAAACTTAAGGCCGTATAATCTCTTTTCTTTTACCCCCTAAACTGTTTATCATAAGTTGTTTACAATTAGAAGTGATTCATTGTTTCGCGATAAATTTAGATTTTTCTAGATCCAGGTAGAACTTTACACTGGGTATAAATAGAGATGTGTTGACAAATAGAGAACGGTTTGATACAGTGATCGAAGGCGATATAGTACAAACGACCTGTTTGAAGCGAGAAGTGTTTTTATTGTGTAGTTGGTTAAGTTTAGTGTTAGTATAGTGAGTGACTTGTGTTAATCAGAGTATTTAAGTATTACATTGTGTTATTTTGTGTATTTGTTTTGTACATGGTTTAAAATAAGTGGCGTAAAATATTATAAATGTGAAAGTAACTCTGTCTGTCACTTCTTCATGCCTAACTCCTGAACAGATTTGGATGAAATTTGAATTGATTTTTATCCTGAAATCCCATGGGAATGAAAACTATTTGGATAAAGCCCCGGGACTGTATATCTTTTAAACCACGGTAATAAGGAGTTACTTAGATCACTTTTGTTTTAGAAGTTTTTCCACGCGGACGAAGTCGTGGGTAGAGCTACATAGGTGTACTCAAATATTTACATAGAGAAGATCTCATAATTAATATATTTTAGGTAATCGTGCCATTAAATTAATTGATCTAATTTCTGGAGATTATCTATACAGTGTGTAAAGAAAATCCTGTCAGATCCTAAAACGGCATATACGTTCTTTAAATGCACTACTAAAAAATATTAAAATGACTTAATTTCTGAAAATAAATAAAATATCGTTTTTTAAGTACTCGTTTTTATATTTATATTTCCCTAGAATTAAGCAAATATTTTAAAAATGGCAGCACTTATCGCTATTTGTTTCGCCATTCTTCATTATATGTTTTGTCCACTGTTGCTATGACGTCATTGTCTCACAATAACAGGTGCATAACAAAGATGCGCCACACATCTGGTCAGCTAGTACTTGTCGTTAAGCGCGGTTGCTAACAATCGTGATATACTTGCGTTGATACAATAATATACATAACACACACGCGTAATTTTTGTAACAAGTCACAAGTTGGTATGGTAATAATATGAAACTTTTAAGCAACGATAAAATGTTTACGTTTATTCGCTCGACATTTATTTAATACATACTTGCTCGCTTATATAACAAAACCGGTCATGTGCGAGTTGGACTGGCATACCGAGGGTTTCGCGCAAACTCGATCTAAGCTACACATAAATTTTACGTTTCTACGTTAACGGGAAATACCCTAAGGTTTTGATTCTCTTGTAAAATCACAGAATATACGACAACGATCATATCTTTTAATCGCGTCATTTTCGTGATATAACTGAGAATAATTATAAACTAAAAACTTACGGTTTTTCCTTTACATGTGCTGTAAAATTTTACTTCTTGCCAAATTTCATAATTCTAGGTCAACGGAAACGGGTTTTGATTCCTATTTAAAATCGAAAAAATCGCAAAATATGCGACACAAATGGTCATGTCTTTTGATCGCGTTGATTTATAAATCGCAGCAAACCGTAGACCCGGGTATTTGATATAACTTTCAATTTGATATCTCTACGCGTTCTCGAGAAAAATTGTCTTAGCTGATAGACAGACGGAGAACGAAGTGATGCTGGGTTCGGTTTTTTTCTAATGATGTACGAAACCCTAAAGTGATTAGTATTAATTACCATTTACATGGCTAAGTTAGCCTTATTGAAGTTAACGAGCAACCTATCTAAGATCTGAGGTTTAAAAAGGGCAGCTAAAAATGTAATGTTTTATATCAGTGTTTCCCATTTGCTGAGTCACGACTCAAGTTGCAAATTTTCCGCCTTTAAAAATAAAAATAGAAACTGACTTAAAGTGGAACTAGACCTTAAGATAAAATTTGCATCTTTTCTGCGAATTTGTATTCTATAGTAAAAAAGAAGCATGAGCTCCGTAATTTGCCCTAAAACGTAGTAATCAAATAGGCGAAGGCGATACCAAAGTATGTAAGTACTGTTACGTACTCGGTTTCGTAATTGTAAGAAAACACGACTTATATTAAATCCGTGTATTTAGTATACAAATACACAAGACAACACAATGTAATACTAAAATACACTTTACACACTAGTCACTTACTATACTATCACTGAATTACACAATAAAACACTTCTTGCTTCGCACTGCTCACTTTATATCGAGTATCGTTCTCGATCGCTTAATAATAACTGCTCTGTATTTGTCAACACATCTCTATTTATACCCAGGGTAAAGTTCTACCTGGATCCAGAAAAATCTAAATGTATCGGGAAACGATGAATCACTTCTTATTGTAATCAAGTTATGAGTCATAAATCCTAGTACACGCTACTTTCAACCTTATGCCATATATCACAAAGTCCATTATGGCATAGCTCAGGTCAACTATTTGTTTATCAATAGGAGTACCTATCTCTTTCTTTTATTTCTAGATCTCTCCAGCGTTCCAATTCTACACGTTTCTAGATTATTCGTAACAGTACTAATAACAAATTTTTACTATTAATAAGAGTGTATTATTTTACCTAATTAAGCTTGGGCTTAAAATTATTAAGTGGGTCACAAAGGGGCTGTGTAAAAATTACCAGACCAGAGCAAAAAATGTTTGGGAAACACTGTATTAAATGATTATTGTCTCACGTGTGTGTGGAGACTACGACAATACTATGATTTAACAATAATGTGGTTTCAATATGCTGATAAACTTAGTCACTGGACAGAGTTTCGATAAATAAGACGTAATGTCGGTGAAGGTCGCGGTCGTTACCGGTTCTAATAAAGGCATGGGCTTTTCTATAGTTAAAGGTCTATGTCAGAGATTTGATGGTGTTGTGTACTTGACGTCACGTGACTTACAACGTGGAAAAACTGCTGTATCTGAACTTAACAAACTCGGACTATTTCCTGAATTAGATATCGCTAATAAGGAGAGTATTATAAACTTCAGAGATTATGTCAGAGATAAACATGGTGGCATTGATATATTAATAAACAATGCCGCTGTTGCTAATGGTATACTCAGGAGTACCTACGAAGAAGACAAAACGCTTATTGATATTAATTATAAGAGTATGCTCATTATACAAGAAGTACTTTTTCCTTTAGTTAGGGAAAATGGAAGAATTTTAAATATTTCAAGTGATGCTGGTCATTTATCAAATGTAAGAAATAAACATTGGATTGAAAGATTGTCTAAGGAAAACTTAACAATAGAAGATGTGGATGAATTTGTCAATTGGTATTTAGAATCGTGTAAATCTGAAACTTTTAATAAAAGTGACTTAGTTGATAATGGATCTATTGCTGCATACAGAGTTTCTAAGGTGGCTCTTAGTGCTTTGACGAAAATACAACAAAAGGAATTAGAATTTAAGAATATTTCAGTAAATGCTATACATCCAGGGCTTGTTAGAACTGATATGACAGTGGGAATAGGTTTTTTATCACCAGATCAAGCTGCAGACACTCCTTTATATTTAGTTTTAGATGCTCCTCAGTCACTAAAAGGGCAGTATGTGTGGTACGATAGAAAAATAATTGACTGGTATGATTGTAATCTAGACATATACTTTAACATTGCTATGATGAGGAATTGGATCCCGTACAGTATATTTATGAATATAAAGAACTATATTTTAAATTTTTTAAGAGGTTTTAAATTAAAATAACTATTTTGCAGATTTTAACAGTAAAGGTAATAATATATCTGCTATATACTTAAAATTATTTTTAATTGGTTTCGGCAATTTGAAATTTTCATATTATTTTTTTTTATTTTGTTGTATAAGTTCGAAAAATTCATAAAATAATTATGTTTTGATTTAGGATTTTATTTCATTTATTTGGTTACCTGTTCCTACTCTTCAACTCATTTTACAATTAGTGACCACCCCGTTGGTTAGCAAACCTAACCACGAATGGATGGGGCTCGGGTTTATGTTCCCACTGGAGCAAACGTTTCTGTGATGGGTATAGATGTTTGTATTTCTTAGTATGATATTTCTTATGTATGTATGTATAGCAGTATTAGTATCTTTGAATAAAACCCATAACACAAGCAAATAATTTGCTTTATTTGGAGTTAGATTGATTTACGTAATTTTTCCAGCAATATTACTATTATTCCTTTGTTTACATTTTTCTTCTTACTTTATATACAGTTATACGTAGGTCACACTATAAGTTTTGCGTAACTTAAAAAAACCAAAAAGTTATAACCAAAATATTATATTTATTGCTTTTCAAAATAATCTCCTTTACATATTAAATATTTTTTCATGCGACCGAACCATTTTTTAAAACAGGAGGACCACAGATTTGAAGGCATGTTTTCTACGTGCTGATTGAACGCTATCACTGCCTCTTCGGAGTTGGTAAAAGTAAAACCTCTCATGAAATCTTTGATTTTGGGGAAAATACAGAAATCACAGGGTGCTGGTCGGGGCTATGCGCAAGATGAGTGACGAGATGTACTTTTTCGGAAGCTACATTATATAATTTTAATTTTAATTAATTTTAATTTTACATTATTTACATTCATATAATTTACTTAATCACTGTGTTTAATGAAATTAATATATTACATGTAATCTTTATACTAAACTTTTAAAGTTGAACGATAAAGAAGGAGATACGTTACGAAAAAATCTTAAATATAAAAGTATACTGCTAAGAACAAAAAATAATTTAAATGCGGGGTCGGCACCCCGCGAGGGAAGCGGCGTCATGATGATTAAGCGTCCACTTGTATATTCATCAATACAATAACTAACAAGGTGACAGCAACACGTACCTACTCGTAACTATCTAAAAATTAATAGTTTAATCTATATTAATATTATAAATGCGAAAGTTTGGATGTTTGGATGGATGTTTGTTACTCAATCACGCAAAAACTACTGAACGGATTTGAATGAAATTTGGCACACAGGTAGCTGATCACACGCATGCACACGCTGATGACACAGGCACGTCTGTATGTCTGTACGTCTGTACATCTGTACGTCTGTACATCTGTACGTCTGTACGTCTATACGTCTGTACGTCTGTACGTCTGTACGTCTGTACGTTTGTACGTCTGTACGTCTGTACGTCTGTACGTTTGTACGTCTGTACGTCTATACGTCTATACGTCCGTACGTCCGTACATTTGGACGTACATACGAGAACACTAACTAGTCCAAGTTTCCAAACAAATATTCAACATATGAGTGTCAAAACATGGATGAGATTCAGTCATATGTTTATGAATAACGACAGCGAACTAGTAGGGACACGAAATGGGTGTCTCCGGCTTTAGAGGTTACAACGTGTTTATTTTACCACTTGCAAATTGCAAGTAGTAAAATTGCAAGTTGCACTGATTCAATTGTTATTTAATAATCAGTTCAAAATAATTCTGCTAAGTTCTGCCTACGCCACACAAACTTAGCCTGAAGTATTTAGTCTAAACTAGATTGTCCTAGGCTATACTAGTATATCTTGACACGCTTGGGATGAACCGGTTTGTCCTAGGACAAACTAGTTTGGCCTGAAATAGGGTTTGGCCGGTAACATTTATATGTATATCAACATTTTAAGACGGCAGTTACAAAAATATTATATTGTTATTATTATAACAATATAGATAGGTAATTCATTGAATACACTGGACAAACTAGAATTTACCGATCAGTGACAGAGACAGAAGTACTTTTTGAACACGCGTTCCTCGTTCCTGGTATTACGTTCAGGTACTTGTTTGATAGGTGGTAGAGTTTTGCATTGTCTCGCTCAGGTCTGGTACCACCGCCTTACCTATTCCTGCCGCAATAGCGTCAGTGCTTGTCCCTGTCGTGTTCCGGTTTGGAGGGTAAGGTAGCCTTTAAACTTATGCAAGTGGCATTAGACCTCGTCACAAGATAGCAACGCATCATTAACAACTTTGGTGTCTATAGGCGTTTGCTATCTTATGATATAAAAAAAAATTAATATTTTATAGTATTTAGTAATCTGTGGAACTGGGATGAAATGGAATACGTGGAATGGTAATGTGATATTTTTGGATATGGTAGGAACTAATTTCGTGAAATACCTAATCTCTGTACTTTATCCAATACCTTACCTCTAGTCAGAAATTATTATAGGCTGTAAATCATAAGTTGCAAAGCTGTCTTCTTAGTCCACGTTATCGTGATTGGCATCTTTAGAACCCTACATTGCGCGTGGCCCGACACGCACTTTACCAATTTTTTTTAATGTCTTACCAGGAATATCGGTGATTAAGTCACTCACAAAAGATGGAAGTTGATTTCCTTCGAACTATTTGAAGACTAATTTGTTGTCTTGCTCAATCCAACCATAATTCAAAGGGTTTAAAGCAGTAGGTTGCTTTTTGTAAGCATTTTTCCAAATCATAGAAATATAATGAGCTCTCAGAAATTGTTGGTTAAGTTCACTCTTACACGGTGGAATTGAGGTTGCGTCAAAATTTTGCACTTTTTTTGCTGAAATTTTCATTGTACTTTGTAACTGCGGACAAATAGTTGGAATCTTCCATCATCGACGTCCTGAAATTTTTTGGGATTGTAGATTTAATATTATTATTAAATACCGAAAAAGCGTTGAAATCTTTTTATTCCGGAAATATACCCCTCGTATATTACTCATAAAAAATATCGTATATATGTATGTCGATAAGAAACGTTACATACATTGAGTTATGATCATATAGATAAGGTGTATCGATTCAAATCGATTTTGAGTTTAACATGTGACAGTAATGATTGATAGCAGAGGACAGTAGACACTTCAATTTCGACTAGTGATTAGTTTTGTAGGAAGTTTGGTGTGTGTGGCTCAGGTGGAGCCACCATTAAATTTTGTAAAATGTCCAAATGTACTAACTCTCCACCCCGTGGTGTAGGGGTTATAACAGAGCCCTCTCAGGTATAAATCCTACATTTTTTGAATGGTAGTAGCTATGAGAAAAAATACTATAGGCTAGAATGAGTACAATAGTAATACATTGGACAAAGAAGAAAAATAGCTATATGCATACATCTGACCGGGTAGTATCTCAGATTTTTTTATCTGTTGATGTTTGTACGCACTGAATACGTCTGCCGTTATCAATATAAGTTTTTAAGACTACAATAAATAAAATATATTGATGGCAGATCTGGTCAATTAATTTCAAAAAATTTTTATTATCAAAAAAAATTGATAATGGTCTGCCATTGTTATTTTCCATTAATAATAATAATATATTTTCAAATATCAAAACGGCAGACTTGGTCAAATGCATTTATAAATAGCCAAAAATCGATACCTGTCTTACCTGCGCACTCGCCGCGTCCACCACTTTGGGCTTAGTGAGTCCCCATCTCATGTACGGTAGGTATAGGGGCCTCAATGTACAAAAACTCAGGTCTGGTCAAATACATACAGGTAGCCGTTCACTGGCTCTAGTACTAAAAGATCGCGTGACAATAATTATCGCAGCAACAATAAATATCGACGTCAACGTTCGTCATCTCGTGGCCGTAACTCTGCACCTCACTCTCACAAACGGAACATGCTTCTATCATAACAAATATCGCCATAAAGCTAGGAAATGTACAGAGCCGTGCAATTGGAAAAATAGAAAACCGACTAGCTCTACGTATTCGGAAAACTAAGTTCAGTGCAGCCAGAGGCGGATGTCTGCACTAACATGCCTACTCCCCGCCTATGCGTGACCGACTCACAAAGTGGTCTACGCTTTTTGGTGGACACAGGAGCCAATGTCTCAGTACTGCCTGCAACCAAAAAACCATATTCGACCCGCGAGAGCGACAACGCTTACAAACTATATGCAGCCAACGGCAGCGTGATCAATACCTACGGAACCAAAAGCCTAGTGCTCAATTTAAACCTGCGCAGACCTTATTCATGGACTTTCATTCTGGCTGACGTGCAGCAACCAATCCTCGGTGCCGACTTTTTAAGCTATCACAAGCTGTTAGTCGACATTAATGGCAGAAAACTTATTGACTCGGTGACCAGTCTAAACGTTATCGGGTCTATAGTTACAATAAGTCATCCGACAATCAAAACAATAGATGTTAATACGCCGTATTACGACATTTTATCTGCGTATCCAGATAACACCAAGCCGGTATGCTACAAGGAGATACCAAAACACAACATTATGCATCATATTGAAACTACTGGCCCACCAGTTTTTGCTCGCGTACGACTTCTACATCCAGACAAGTATGCGAAAGTGAAGAAGGAATTCGACTACATGCAACAAATAGGTATTTGTAGACCATCTTAAAGTTGTTGGGCAAGCCCTTTGCATGCCGTACCAAAGAAAAACGGGTATATACGACCCTGTGGTCGTATATACCCGTTATTGCAGTTTAGTGGTTATCGCAGTTTGAACGCAATAACAAAGCCAGACAGATATGCAGTACCACACATTCAAAGTTTCACGCATAATTTGGCTCAAAAAAAATATTTTCACGTATCGACCTTCAAAGAACATATCATTTTATACCAAATGCCCCTGAGGATATCGAAAAAACCGCAATCATCACACCATTTGGGCTCTACGAATTCCCGCGAATGATGTTCGGCCTTCGGAACGCTGCGCAGACCTTTCAGCACTTTATGAACAATGTTGTATTTTTAGGGCTGGATTTCATTTTCAACTTCGTTGACGATACTTTGGTGGCTTCAGAAAATGAAGAAATACACAAAAATCACCTAGATATTGTTTTTCAACGCCTCAACAAGTACGGCGTGACCATAAACTTATCCAAGTGCGATGGCAAGCCAGCTCTCGATTTTCTTGGATACCACGTAACCACCGAAGGAATCAGGCCTCTTGAAGAACGTGTCAAAACCATAAACGAATGCCCGCAGCCACAAACAGTATCGGAACTCCGACGTTTTTTGGGAATGATCAACTTTTATAGAAGTCATCTGCCGCACGCCGCATCATACCAATCGACATTAAACGCGTATCTGCACAACACTAAGCGCAAGCAATAACACCAAAATAATATGGAGTAAGGAAGCCATTCAAGCATTCGAAAAGTGCAAATCAAGTTTACGCGATTCTGCGATGTTATTTCACCCCAAGGCCGATGCAACTCTTGCTATAATTACTGACGCATCCAACACGTGCGCAGGCGCAGTTTTACAACAATTTGCAGAAGGAAAATGGCAACCACTCAGTTTCTTCTCATGCAAATTTAGTGAATGTCAGCAACGTTACAGTGCCTTTGATAGAGAACTGTTAGCCATTTACATGGCCGTCAGACATTTTCGCAACATTATCGAAGGATAAAACGTCACTGTATACACAGATCACAAGCCACTCGTGCACGCCTTACACAAAAAAGCTATGAGTAGCAGTGATACGCCACGACGACTTCGACACCTCGACTTCATAAGCCAATTTAGTAACTCAATTCAACACATTCAAGGATCAGAAAATATAGTAGCAGATGCATTATCCCGCATTAACCAAATTGAGATGCCATCGCCCATTGACTACAACCAATTGTCTTCAGCTGAAGAAGATGACCTGGAACTATCATCACTACTACAAAAAGAGAATTTAAAGTTCATTAAACTCCAGTATCCAGGCTGCAAGAAACCTATTTACTGTGAAGTAGCAACAAAATCGGTGCGACCATATTTGCCAGAGCAGTTTCGCCTTACAGTTTTCAACACAATACACGGAATTAGTCATCTCGGCGTACGATCAACGAGAAAAATGATTACTAACCGATTTTTTTGGAGTTCCATGAACAAAGATATCAGCAATTGGACGAAAACAAGCATCGGTTGTCAAAAATCGAAAATTCAGCGCCAATCGATTTCTCCGCTAAGCGTATTTCCACATAGCGACCGCTTCCACCATCTTCACATCGACATAGTGGGACCTCTTACCTACTGTCAAGGTTACATGTACATACTCACTATGATCGACAGAGCTACAGGATGGCCAGAAGCCGTACTCTTGCAAGACGCATATCAGAAGCTGTTTATTCTACCTGGATTGTAAGATTCGGCTGCCCACAACGAATAACTACCAATCAAGGCCGGCAGTTCGAGTCTCACTTATTCACAAACTTATCTAAACGCATGGGAATAACGAAAATTCATACAACAGCCTATCATCCTCAAGCCAATGGCAAAATTGAACGATGGCACAGAACGCTCAAAACAGCCCTTATGTCGCGAGGAAATACAGAAAAATGGGTATACGAGTTACCGACTGTACTAATGGGATTAAGAGCCAGTTTAAGGGATGACACAGGAATATCCGCAGCAGAGCTGGTGTACGGAGCAAATTTAAAATTACCTGGCAATATTTTCGAAACTTTAAAGCCTATCCTAGATAGCGACACATTTTTATATGAATTAAGAGAGTGTATTCGAAATCTATCTGCAGTCCCCCAAAAGCAACTTCGACAAGACAAAACTTTTGTGCATCCGGAGTTAAGAACATGTAAACACGTATTCGTTCGTTGCGACCATGTCACAAAACCCTTAACGCCGCCCTACGAAGGCCCTTTCAAGGTCATAGAGCATGGCGAAAAATATTTTAAAGTAATGATTTACAACGTTATCAAGGTTATCTCAATAGATCGCTTGAAATTACCATTCATAGTCCAGAGCGACACAAACGAACAATACACTCATCCAAATAAGGCTCTGGAAAGCAAAACAATACCTACGCCTAGCACCAGCGACCAGAAGGGTAATGTTGCACACAACGAACAAATGAGAACACGATCCGGACGACTCATCAAGCGAACAGTACGATTCTCGCCTCAATAATTATTACATCATTACATTTCGGATCATCACCACTGTAACATCCGCATCATGGGAAAAACTCAAAGCAAGGAGCAAGTGATCATCGATCAATCTGAAGCTAATAACCAAGCCTCTTCAACAATGCTGCACGATATAACACACAGTAAGCTAGACATGATTACAGTCATAATTGGAGGAACAATAATCGTCATAATTTGTTACATTATGGTAAAGTGTTGCAAAGCAAAATACACCGAGTTCTTCAGACGAGAGCTACGAGGAGCCCGCGCCAGCCGCAGAACGGTCAATCTGACCGCTGCACCAGCATACTCCGTGGCGTGACGTATCAACGATAGTTCTAGTGTAGTGAAGTGCCAGAATATATGTGTACTACGTTAACTATAAAAAGTGTTTACCCAATTAGCAATAACGTGTATGTAATGCATCTACGTAATCATATTTAATCCATTTTTTTTTACCTATTTTTTTTAACCTTTGATTGTATCAGTTTTTTTTTCAAAAAAGGAGGGGAAGTGATGTGCCTATCTGTAATTAGTCACATAAGTGAATCATGCTTTTGCACGCGGCACCACTCCCAAATTCAGGTCAAACTATTTTCTCTTAATAGCTGTCTAGATAAGTGTAGTCATTCGCGCTCCAACTTTGTAATGGTTATATATATTATATACTCCTAGTAAGTTGTTGTTCGTTTAATTCACCACTACAAGGAAACTACCCACGGACGTCAAAGTCTATTGTCTCATAGATGAGTGTAGGAAATTGCATAGAATTGTATCAACTTTGTATAGTTCCATCACTCGTAATAACCATGAAAGACGCACTGAACCATAGGCTTTCTTGTAATCAATCCACGCGGCCGAGACCTTTTCTATATCTACGAACCTGATAATTAATGGCCATATCAATGAGGAGTTGCTCTAGTACCAAATAACCCAGCCCTACATTCATATTAAGCAGGATCTAAAATGTTGTTTGTATAAAAAAAGTTTATTTAATTTTGATCTCAAAATGGAGGTAAGGAGCTTGTAAATTGTAGGCAAGCATGTGATGGGTCTAAAGTTCTTCAGATCTGTGGTACTACCAGATTTGTAGAGCAGAAAGTTGAGTCCTGTTGTCATAAAAAATGGAATGGACCTAGATTCAATAGCTTCCTGGAATTGTTCAGCCAAGAGCTCGTGTGAAGATTGCAACCATTTTAACGGTTGCAGTCCGTCTAGTCCTGAGATTTCCAGTTATATGTAGAACGAACTGCTTCTCTCAAGTCTTGGGGCGTTATCTTTATAGACGCCATGGATTGCGCACATGCACACAAGCGCTCAACTACGATCATCCATTCACCATTGATATGATTGACTGGCACCGACCAGATATTTCTCCAAAATGAAGACATTTCATGAATATCTGGTAGTTGCCCATCACTATCCTAGTAGCGGGTTTCGTCAAACTTTTATATTCCTTTTTTAATCACTTCAGAAAAGTCGATTCTGGTTAAGCCTGTTTACCCGATCTTTGTGTCTACGAATACGGTTTGTCCACGCACAAATTATCTACTTTAGATAGTCTAAATGGTCTGTGATACAAGTTATATAGTCCTGTGAACTTACACCTGTGCCGGGAAAGTCTTGTGTCATAAAACGCATAACCTTTGGTCAGATGTTTCCTAATGGATGAAATCTTTTACTACGGCGTTTATTGCGCTGAATGAACGTGAATGCTTGAATATTCCGCATTAAACAGTCAAAACACACATAGAAACTCAATGTATCTCTGGAGACTGAGTGACATTTGTAAGAGTAGATTCATCTACAAGGCACGTTACTTTACGTTGTTTCTTTCTTATTGGAGGGTTTGATATTAAGGCGCTCCGGCTCAAAGGTGCCAAAAATTGAGAAACTTACTCAATACTCAATACTTTATTGCGTCATATGTTATACATTTATAGGTGTTAAGTATACATTCTAGGAACAACATATGTACCCTGATAGGGTGTAGCAATGCTTACCCGCCGTATAGATGATATTATGTCACGGCAGGTGGCCAGGCAGGCAGTGGCCAGGTGGCCAGGTTTTGTCATTCTCGCTCAAGGAGTAGAGGCCATACACCACGCTGGTAACAACGGTCCTGGTGCCGTCTATTGCTGGCCCGGGGCAATGCTGGTACAATCGACGTTTCGGCACTAAAGCGATAAAGTGTCGCCGTCGTTGCTCATTTTCTCAGGGAAACGGAATAAACAGTTAGTGGAGACGGCGACACGTGACTGTCATAGTGTACCTAGCGGCCGTGTGCTTGTAACAGACGGAAGACCAAAGTGCAATATGTAATTGATACTGGTTCTGATTTATGTTTATCCGCATAAATTAATCCGCGATAAAAATGTATTAAGACTGATTATGAACTATTCGTAGTAAAATAAATACTTTTGGTTGGCTAAAGAATGATGACCATCCATTCAAAGTTAGTAATAAATTTTAACTTGTATCACGGACACCTTTTTTAATGCTATAATTCACGAAAATCCTTCAAAGATTAACATTATTTGAATTCAGTATTATTTCATACTATTTTAAGCCATTCACGGCGCAATATATCGTCAACTTATGTTGACCATAATATATTGCGCCGCGAATGGAATCTTATACGTTTCTATAACTCATCATGAAGATTATTCGATTTTATTCATTAATAAGTTAAAAAATTTGCACCGGTTTGTCGGTTGGCCAAATGACTGGTGATGCCTATTACCGCATTTTACCGACCTGCACCCTAATTCACGTCACAAAACGTCAATCGAGTCGAAGCGGCACTTACACACATAACCATGATACAATGCATCATGCTACGATGCGGCATAATGTGTTAGAAAATGTGTAAGAGCCCTAAACGATTCGACTCGATTGACATAGTGTTACGTGAATCGGGCCCCAAATAACGATTACCAACTATTCCTAGGGATGACCGAGGTCGATGGCTTTACGTGCTCATCGAAGACATTGAAGTAGTTACACTGAAGAAATTTCTAGGACCTTAAAATGTGGAGATCTAGTGAAAACTTGATTTTTGAAAATCGGGGCAAAATCAGTACCTTCCACTCATACGTATCGGGAAGTTAAAAATATATACGACTTTACTTTAGCCTTTTTCTACCGGTTAGCTTCTGTAAAACATTTTATTGCTTTTTTAATTGCTTGCTTGGGACGCGAAAACGAAAGGTGTTATAAGTTTCAGGTTTGTGTCTATGTATCCGTGTGTGTATCCGTGTATCCGTGCGACTGCGCGTCCGTGCGTCCGCACGTCCGTGCGTCCGCTCCGTGCAACCGCGCATCCGCGAATCTGTGTATCCGTGTATCCGCGTATCCACGTATCCGCGTATCCGCGTATCCGCGTATCCGTGTATCCGCGTATCCGCGTATCCGCGTATCCGCGTATTCGCCTATCCGCGTATCCGCGTATCCGCGTATCCGCGTATCCGCTTATCCGCGTATCCGTGTATCCGTGTATCCGCGTATCAGCGTATTTTATATTATACTAATTTTAATTGCTTATAGTGAACATATATGGGGCTTAAAGGAAAAATCCACAAAAAAATTATAATCAGCCAAAAAAATCTTTAAAAGCCAGGTCAAAATATAAAGAACGTATATAGCTTCAAAGGGATTTTAAATAGCAATCTAATTATACTCATGAATACAATAAAGTGAAGAAGTGTCGAGATTGCAAAAATATGAAGGCGTCCGAACTGATCAACGATGGCACCTGTACGACAAATAATTTTTTCGGAATGTCTGAATTACTGCTAGCTTTAAGGGCCTATACAGCTTCACATGACGTATAGAGGGCGGTGTCGTCGGCAAACAATGCGAGCTCGACGTGCGGCTTGCATTGTCACACGAGTAAAGGGAAATAATAGGGGTGACAGTAGAGAGCCCCACGGGACACCTGCTATGATCGGCCTATGGGTATAGAGGGAATACAGTACGTGGAATTGAAACCGGCGTTTGGTTAGGTACTCCTGTAAAATAAATAAGAGTCTGTTGGGCACTCTCATTTGGTATAGCTTGTATATTAGGCTATTGTAATTTGTACCAGATCTTATAGAACGCCTTCGCAACGTCAAAAAATAGAGCATCGGTGAGAACGTGCAGCCCCAGGGCTGCATTTAAACTGTTTAAGATGTACTTGGTGAGTCGGTGCACTTAATGAGTGTAAGAGTAAGCTGCTTGGAAACCGCACTGCTCATTTATTATGAGACCTTTCTCGTGAACAAATGCCTTAAGGCAAGCTCCTTTTTTTGTATATTTTGCCTAACGTATTGATTTGGCTAATGGGACGGTAACTACTGACGTTATTTTGGGATTTTTCCGGATTGTGTATTCTTATGACGGTGCCTTCTTTCTACTCTTCTGGAAACACGCAACCGGCTAGGTGTAAGGCAAGGGCGGAAGGGAGTTATTTAACTACATTATTTGTGATTTAGTCCGGCTCCGGGGCCTTTTTATTGCGCTGGTTTTTGATTATTTCACCTACTCCTTCGCTATCGATGGGTAATAGAAGATCATCCGTTGGTAATAGCGCCACCCTACGCTCTACTTCGCTATCTGTAAGATGAACCTAGTCTAGGTACGTAGGCTGGGTTGATGGGGAACATTGTGATTGGAACGACGAATAAAAAATATTACCATCGCAAGACATTACCCGTGACGTAGACGTATTCACGTAAAATATGCACGGCTGCGTCCATGATATAGTCACAAGCCGTTTTTTTTCATGATGAGAATTTGAAGGTAAAAAATTCTTAGTGAATGAGGAAAGTGCTTAGTGAGTGAACTTCCAAACTCAACAAGATAAATTAGCACTCAATTTTGAGAAATCAGAAATCAAAAGTACTTCATTTGTCTCGTTTTAACAAACACTTAGATGACAGAATTGGAAGGTGAAATTTGAGGTTAGACCTAGTCACTAACATCGTGGCTACTAGGTGGTAGAGTTCTGGATTGTCTCGCCCAAGTTTGGTACCACCACCTTACCCATTAATGCCACAATAGCGTCAGTGCTTGTCACTGTCGTGTTTCGATTTGGAGGGTAAGGCAGACTGTGAACTTATGCATGTAGCATTAAGACCTCGCCACAACATAGCATCGCACCATTAACATCATTGTTTTCTATTGGAGATGGTTGACTCTTTCCATCAGGAGACCTATCCTATATATATAATATCCACGCTTTTGCGTGCTACTTTTTTTTGTTAACGGTAGGGAAACGCTTGATCATGATCTCGCCTGGCGGTAAGCTAAGATGCGGCCTAAGATGAAACGCGCTTCTCTGGAAGGTACCTGTTTGTTTACTCTTCTCTTGAAGATTCCCAGATTTTACATGTCGGGGAACACAGACACAGGAAGCATTTCCCAGTCCCTTGCGGTTCGAATGAAGAATCGTGAAGTCGAACCGTGATGCCTAGAATCCGTGTGCCTCAACGATCGATAGAAAATGGGGATGGCGGAAATAAGTAAAGTAAAAGTAAATAATAAGCACACTTTACAAAGTGTATCCGATAAAAAACCGATAAACTAGCCACTCTGCGGTATTAAGCGAGTCTCTGGAGTTTTTTGCCTACATCGTCCTTTATGAGCTCCTTGACATGCCTTTTTTGGATTTATTAGGATTAATCGACAATTTAGTGTTAAGCCTTCTTCTCACGAGTATCTGCGATTAGGAAATGAAACTATAACGAGATGTATTCCTAAAATTTTATAAACTCATATAAAAATCTTGTCCTGAACATATGCACTTGATTGATATATTTTAATTGCTAGCACTGTATGCTCACTTTTACCGTTAGACTGATGTTAATGCGGCGAAGGAGTTATATGGTGGACTTCCCAATCAGACATAAATCTATTAAATTTACGTGACCTATATGTGGGACTTGTATCAGTAATTAACTCGATTGGAATTTCGTGTCTACATCACTATTCTTTTAAAAAATCAGTAACTAATTTTGAACTAATATTTTTACCTCTTTTTATCTTCAACAAAATTCGAGTAATAGTCTACTGACAATATAATATTTTTTGTATGCGAATAGATCTGATACTAATTTCTGCCACTGAATAACGTGTATGAAGTGGTGATGCTGAAGCATTACTCGTGGCGTCGGCGCAATTAATGAACAAACAGCACAAGCGCGTACCGTGCACTTTATGTTCCAGAATGTCCCAGGTCAAAACATTACATCATGCGTACGCCGCTTACAACGCTCAATATCTAAATGTCCCTCGTGAATTCTGCTAATAATTTCATTTCGTAAATTTTAGGAATCTACAAAATATTATCATTAAATATCGAACTCGTAACTTAATGATTCTTTACACGGTCAATGTCCACGAAGATTCGCGTTTAAGCGATTTTTATGTTTATGCCATTCGTGTATTATGTATTCAATTAGTACCTGAGTCTTAGAATCTTTAGCAATACACTGCTTTAATATGTCTAATATTTTATCACTAAATTGAACATTTTAAGTGACGAAGCTAGATTGGGAATTGGCCTGTTAACCGATACGTTCACTCATTAACTTTGGGAGAGCTACTTGCGACAAATATACATATACTTTTACGGTTTGTATACCACGCGAAAATCAAAACTTTGAATCCGCCTCATCATTCGTTGGAAACGACAAGTAATGAATGTCAATGGTTTCGAGAAAATGTCCTCCAAAGGCTTATGACTTATTATGTAAAGCTGTATCAGTTCAAATTCTTAGGATATCTATGATGACCCATTCTAATGAAGTATTTTGATCGGTGAGACGTTCGAAAGTTTTGAGAGGTTTACAAACACATAGACACACATACTTCCATATAGAAATTCTGACGTAGTCCTTAAAATAGATAAGATTTTCAAGACCTCAAAACGTGGAAATCTCGCGAAAACTCAATTTTGGAAAATCAAGGTAAATCAGTAATTTTCCTTAGCGGGAAGTTGACAATGTCTCAGGAACAGAAAGCAGGGTACGTTTTGGTAACATTTTTTATTGATTCTCTTTTTCTATTGGTCGTAGCGTAATGGTATAGCTTATAGCCTTCTTCTATAAAAGGACTATCCAACAAAAACCTAGTTTTTAAATCGGACCAGTAGTTCTTGAGATTGGAGCATTCAAATAAATAAACAAAAAGCTATTCAGCTTTATAATATTAGGATAAATTGACATGCAATACATGTTTTTTGTACCAATATTTAGTTTTTGCTCAAACACATTTGATTTCTGTCTATCCAAACTAGTCCATACTAATATTATAAATGTGAAAGTAACTCTGTCTGTCTGTCTGTCTGCCTCTTCTTCACGCCTAAACCACTGAGTTGATTTAGAAAAAAATTGGTATAAAAATAGCTTGAGACCCAAGAAAGAACAAAGACTGATTTTTGTCAAGAAGAGAATCGCATGGGAACGGAAAGCCCGGGACTTTTATTTTAGAAATTTTCCCATGCGAACGAAGTCGCGGGTACAGCTAGTTACTAATATGTGAGTACATCTACTTCAGCATTTGTTTTCAAAAAAATTTGGTGTTTTTTTTTCAAATAAATATACCATTAAAATATAGAAAAACTGGTTTACATGAATGTAACTAATGACACCACAAGCTGCTGCAATACACTTCTTTTGGACTCTAAAGATTCGTTTTAATTCTACGGAGTTACGCCGAACGGAAATTCCATAATAGATAAGATATAGTCATAATATGCTAATACGGAATTTTTTTTCCTTACTTCTCCCTTTCTCTTTACTTTTCAGCTCTCTACTTCTCCTGAACTTCTTAGCACAGAGAAAAAAAGCATCTTCCAGGAGAGTCGAATAGCACTTCACTCCAAGAAGGGTGAACATTAATGAATTTAATGCTTCACCCTTCATAAAGTGAAGTGTTATTCGACTCCCCTGAAGACGCTTCGGTTGTGAAGTGAAACGTACGTTGAGTATATAATTTGTGTGTTACTGTCTTTGCTACTGATGTGAAAGAAAGTATAGTGAAAGTGGGTGGACTATTATGCCGCTGTGGTCTCCTCTAATTTTCAGGCCTTGGATAAGTTTGCCCCATTCTTTACACTACCTTACGTTTCACTTGCATCGCGGTAGTTCATAGGGCTTCGTGGAAATTTTGCAAATTAAATACCACTATTTCTTCTTTAAATTATAGATTTCCGCAAAGTAACGCCTGAATCTATTAAATAAACAATGAAGTTTCACAAAATGCTAACGATGAACAGCATAAGTTATAATATTGTACTAGGGTAATAAAAAATAATTGTGCTCTTAGTGATGATGAACATTACTGCATTATTTTTATTTTAATTTAATAAAACGACGGATTTATAAAACTCAATATTTATCGTCAATAGTCATAGGAACTGAAGTGTCAGGTTGGAAGTCAAAATCAAGTTCACGAGTCCTCAGGATTTCCTTGTAGACGTAGGCGGAGGCACGTGGGGTCCGTGTTCTCTCTGGGCTCTCATAGTCAACTTCATATAATCCAAATCTTTGCCTATAAATTAAACCAATTTGTATAACAGAAAAATTATAAAAATTATTGAGACTATAATATGACACTTAAATGTCAATTTGTTCCATGTTATAATTAGTCAGGTAAGTGTCAAAAATATTGTAGATATGCAATATTTTTAACAACGGGTAAATTTGATCATGTGGGTACAAATACAGTGTCAGTATAGGGTATTATGTATTACATTTTTAATATCAGCAAACAGCGATCGTATTTAATTTAGGAGAACTGCTAGCTATCAGATATCCTGTGTTATATATACAATAGTCTGTATTGTGCTTCAGCTTGATGGTTCAGTAAATGTTCTCATGACTTATAATACTTGTAGGATAATAGCACATCTTATACATCTTTGATATTAGCAGACGGCGGCCCTCTTTTTTTATTATTATCAGGGGAACTGCTTTTCAGACATGCTATGCTATAAAAAGGCAAATATATTCATTCTGCTTATAAGAAGAAGGTCCTTACGTGTATCCATACATCCATTCGAAATTGTCCATGAGACTCCACGCGGTGTACAACCTGATGTCAGATCCGTCATCAATAGCGTTAAGCATTGCATCCAAGTAAGATCTGTAGTACCGGATTCTCAAATCATCGTCTAAGCCTGATTTTGTAGATACACCATTCTCGGTAATAAATACTGGAGGATTGTCGTAGTCTACTCTTATTTTTCTTAGTAATTTATGGAATCCCCATGGCACAACCTGAAATTAAAATGTATTTTAAATTAATTGATAACTGTGTATGGATATGGTTAATTCGAATTAAAAAAGTTAAAAAAATATTCGAATGTATTGACCGCCCCGTTGGTCAAATAGTTAGTGAGCTTAACTATAAATCGATGGGGCTCAGCATCGATTATGAGCATATAAGTTTGGAATTATGGGTTTGGGTATTTATAACGTATGTAACAGTATTTATGTATGTATTTCTGTGTATTAATTTCGTTACCCATAAAACCAATAACACAAGCAAATAATTTGCTTACTTTGAGGTAAGATTAACTCATGTTATATGTCCACCGGTACTATAATTATTATTATTATATTAATTTCTAATTGAAAATTGAGAATTTTAAAGATGTAGCTCTAAAACTAAAATTCTTTTGGATATAAATATCTAAAAAGAATTTGATCTTGGAATCTATAATAATTATAGAGTAGATTAAGTTTATTATTAGATTACTAATTAATAATGTTATTTTAAAAGTTTGGAAATATTAACCAGGAGAGGCATATGACGATTGTATAATTATTCTAATTTTTTTTTGGTTCAAATATTTAAATTTTTATGCCGAAGTAATATTAAATTAGTAGTTTTAATTTATAATTATATTTGTTTAAAAAAAATATTGCATGCCAATTTGGTAGAATACGCGGATGTATTATAATTTATGTAAACCTATAAAACTGTACCGTATTCTGAGCAAATAAATAAATTTCAATTTCAATTTATAAATAAATAAATAAACAAAAACAACGATAACATTATATTTAGAAGTGTTTTTGTGAAATTTTAATTTTAATAACTTTAGAGAACGTGGCAGTAAGAACAATAATGATAACAATAACATAAATAAAATTTAACCTATTCATTTAAATTGATTGTCTAATCCACCGTTTTTTGGAGTGAGGTTCCTTTTCGCACGGTACAAAGTTGGAGGGTAGTCGAAAAAAAGTGAAAGATTTTTTTGCCTCTCTGCGAGTTTCCGAGCCGAGCCGCAGAGTCAACTATGTATTGAGCTATTTAAAAAATGTCAGAAGCTCATTGAAGAAAAAATTGAGAGGGGGAGGGAGAGATAGTGGTAGGGGGTGAAAGATAGAAAAGAAAGAGAGAAAATGGAGTAGGCAGAAGGGAAGGGGAAGAGAGAGAGATGAGAGGAAGGAAGAGTGGGGTGTCGGTTTACGTCGTGGTCGCTTATCTGGTGATTGAGTTTACCCAACGCACCGTTGGAAGGAGGTTGTGGAGAACAAGGGGGAGCATTTGGCAGTTATTTTGGACATTGCGAAGGCTTTTGATCGGGTGTGGTACAAAGCATTTCCCTCCAAGCTCTCTTTTTATGGGCTTCCCGTGAATCTCTGCAATTGGACCAACAATTGTTTGGCAGATCGGTGCATCAAGGTAGTTGTTGGTGGTGTGAATTGCTCTGCTGAACTTAAACCTACCAATGCTGGTATTCCTCAGGGCTGTGTATATCACCTAAATAGTTTCTTCTGCATATAAATGACATGTTACAATCAAGAAACATTCATTGCTATGCAGATGACAGTACGGGTGATGCTTTGTACTCCGGCCACAGCAGGGTTTCTCATCCATATATCAGCGAGTGTCGGAACAAACTTGTGTCAGAAATCGAAGAACAATTTTCCACAGCCTCAAAGTGGGATCGACTAAGCTTAAACCTTTTTAACCCCAAGAAGACACAAGTATGCGCGTTTTCGATTAAAAAATCTCCCTTTGTCGTATCTTTTCGCTTCGAAAATACTTTCCAACCGGTCTTAGCTAGTCTTGAAATCCTCGGAGTCAACATATCAAGCAACGGTCAATTCCGAGGTCACTTGGAAGGCAAGGCCAAATTAGCCCCAAAAAGCTGCGTGTTCTCAACAGGGCCAGGCAGTACTTCACATCGGCCCATTGCTTACACTTTTAAAAGGCGCAAATGCGGCCTCATATGGAGTATTACTACTATCACTTGTGGGCGGGCGCTACTCAGTACCAGCTCCTTCCTTTTCACCGCATTCAACGTAGAGCGACTCGAATAGTCGACAACAGAACTATTTCTGATCGGCTTAGTTCTTTGGCATTACACAAAGATGTGGCAACAAAGATGTCTGCATCTTCTATCGGATCTTTTATGGGGAGTGTTCCGGGGAACTGTTTAGACACTCCGATGGGGGCTTTTTCGAATGGATACGATTTAGGGACCTTAAAAAAAGAGATTTCTCTTTTATAGAAGCTGGCAACGCAACTGCAAGTCTTCTGATAGTGTAGTTGCCCATGGGCGGTGGCGATCACTTATCGTTAGGTGTATAACCTTATCCGTTTGCCCCCTTTTCTATAAGAAAGGTGAACTAAAGCAGGAAGAGGAAAGAAAATAAAAAATAGGGAAAATAAAAAACTTCGTTACAGCCGAGTGTTCTATGACACTCACGCATTTTTTAAATCATTTATAAACGCAATGCCGCTATCTATAAGCTAAAAAAGTTTCATAATAATATTCATCGTAACTTTTAAGTGATAGTGTTTTGAAACCTCTTGACCAAGTTTGGTATCCACTACCTTCATTATTTCTTTCGCATTACTATAAGTACTAATGTTGATAAACATTTAACATTTAACAATTTCTTATTCCAGTTTAAAATGTAAGATTGGAGGTAACCTTACGCATCTATTTAGTTAATATTATATCTGATTCACGGACAGCAACGCACTATTATTATTACCTTTGATGACGATTATATTGGTATATATAGCAATAGTAATATTATTCCATCGGAATAGCCATCAGCTTGTTTGTTATTCTATGATATAAAAATATTCCTCATTAATAAAAATCATAAAATAAAATATTTACTGATTTGTACACTTACGCGATTCCATGGTGCTTCTGTTCCTTCCCATTCACTTTTTTGATAAGTTATAACCTCACTATCATCAAAATACGAAGGAGATGCATATAAACCATTCACTGATTCGTTTCTGTATACAATATAAGTGGTATAATGATTAAGACCAAAGAAATCAGAGCTGCCTTTGATCATTTTTACTTCATCTTCTGTAAATTCAGGAAGTCTTGAACGAAAGAATCCTTGTGCTTCACTTTTAGCGGCTATTCTTTGTTTCATTGCTGGAGGAAAGTCTCCTTCTTTCGAAAAGATTGGATGAGCGTATTGTCCCCACTGAAATAAAATTTAGATACTATATGAGATCAGATTATTGATTTTTATAAAAAAAATAACACAAAATATATATTTGTTTTAAAACTATAATATTTATATATTATATTATATCAACTATGATTATGAATCCTTTTAAGTTCCGTAATAGTCTACAGAGTTCAATCGAACCGTGAAAGGGAATATGTAATTAAACATAATTATAACTGCCCAACTCAATATTTTATAAATAGTCCAGTATATATCTTTATGGATAATATATTTATATATTATTTTCCAATTAAGGAATAAATTGTGGTCTTTATTAATGTTTTACTCAAGTCCGGATATTATCTACCTGCAAACCAATTTTTTCTCAATCATTTCATATCTTTAATCGTATAAAATATAATATACAAAAAAATATACACTGATACGTATACAAAATATTTTTCATTTATAATTTTACTTAGTTTTTAAACATTTTACTAAAAAATTAACCTCGAATTGAATAAAGTCCTCAGCAGCTTCTTGGTGTTCCTCCGATTCGGGCTCATACCATCTAGCGCTTAATGTTATACCAATGGTTCCTCCTTGTGTTGGTCTAAATTCCTTGTCGTACAAGTGCCAAACTTTAGCATGTGCTACTAATAAATTTTTAGCACACATATATTCAGCCATACCAGAGATATTATATAAAGGTGCTAAAGTCGCAGCTGAATAGCCTTGATAACATACTTCCTTAGGTTCGTTAATCGTGATCCAATTCTTGACACGGTCTCCAAATTTTTCAAAGAGAACACGAGCATAATCAGTGAACCAGTCAACTATGTGTGGATTAGCCCAACCGCCTAAATCTTGTAATTTTTGAGGAAGATCCCAGTGATAGAGCGTGACCATAGGTTCAATATTATAGTTTAGCATTTCGTTAATCAAGTTATTGTAGTACTGTACTCCAGCCTCGTTGATTTGGTCCGGAAAACTCGTAGGTAAAATCCTTGTCCAGGATACTGAGAAACGGTAAAAATCAAGTCCAAGCTCCCTCATCATTTCAATGTCCCTTTTATATAAGTGGTAAGAGTCATCGGCCACATCACCGGTATGACATTCTTTGATAGGGCATGGTACTTGATGTGTCAGACGATCCCAAATATTTTCAGATTTTCCTGCAAATAAAGTATGTTTGTAAAAAAAAATGTCTGAAAATATTTGAACTCATTATGCTACATTGACTTGAATTTTTAATTTCATTAGTTTTAAGTTTTCAAATATATTAAGCTGAATATTTTGATTACAGATTGTCATAATTTTCCTATGTAATTGTCTGATACTATTGTAGCAGTTATAATTATTATACAAAATATGTCTTACCATCTTCATTCCAAGCTCCTTCGACTTGATATGAAGCTGTTGCTGTACCAAACATGAAACCATCTGGAAACTTCCGCACATTCTGACGAACATTGTCAATATTCTTGTTTTCACTTATACAAACGCAAATCATTAATAGTACAAAACTGTAAAATAATTAAAAATGATTTATAGCATATAATTACAAACAAATGCATACTTGATGGTAAAAGGCGATAAACTTCTGTATGTATAAAAAAATATATTAGTAGTGCGTTACTATTTGTGTTTTATCTATGGATATAATATTACGTTGTAACTTCTCCGGGTGTTCATTCTAAACTTGAGTGACGAGTCAACAACAACAACAGTGACGAGGCTTGAAGCCATATCGGCAGAAAAAAACAAAGTACCTAAGCCAGGCGAGAAGCTATAGAACTAGTAGTCCGATGGTCATAACTCCTTTGGCCTATCATTCGTTTTTTACAAGCTTTACGTTATTTTACAGGGCGAAAAGGACTTAAAAACCAGGGAAACCTTAATATAGACGGTGTTTTCGAAAACACTTAAAAATTGTAAACAGAATAAGAAAATGACTAACAAACTTTGTTTTATTTTTTTCATGTTGAACGTATGTATAAGAATAGAGAGTTTTGACTTATGGCAAGTTATAGTGGCGACGCCCCTTTTATTACATTTGAAATCTTAAAACATCGTTTATTATACTAGAAATGATTGACGTATCAGTACTTAAAGGTACTCATCAATATAATATGTCTCGTTGAGAAAACATGGATGATACCACGATTCATGTGGTCTGTTGATGATACCCGTTATCTCAAATTTGAAACTAAGATACGATATCCGATCTCGAGTCATGTTACATAACACGTTCTATATTGTTTTTCAACAGATATAAGTTATTTTCCCGTCAGAGATAAAATTTGAATTTTAAAAATGAGCAAATCATTGTTATAATGGTTAAAACTATTGATATAATATATGTTGCTCTTGATTTAAATATTAAAAGTTTTATTTCGTGGACTGTTTTCATTAAATTTATTGGAATTTTCTTGTTGTTTCATTGAAATAAATTTGCTTAATTTGCTAAAATTAATTAGGTAGATTTCTGACCAGACAGACATGAGACAACTACCATAACATCAAAAAATCTACTTGTATTTTGAACTGGCCAGTTGTTCAAGTGGTTGTCTAACCTAACTAAGAATTGATGGGGCTCGGATTTAATTCTCAACACGGACAAACATTTATGTGATGAGTGTAGAGGTTTGTATTTCTGGGTTTGGGTGTTACTTATGTATATGTATTAGTATAGTTGACTAACACCTAAATAACACAAGCATATAATTTGTTTACTTTGAAGTTGGATCGATTTGTGTAAATTGTCCAGCGATATGATTTCAACCATTTCCTGCAGCTGACAGTTGACACTTTTAATCGGGTGAACGATTTAAGTAATAATTTATACGCTCCATAAATTAAGATAAAATAATGACTTAAGTAATGTTTAAAAATATGTTCCTCCTTTTTTACATAAAGAAGCAGATAGCTTTCCTGATGGAAAGAGAAACCATCACCTTGAAATAACAAAGATGTTAATATAGTGTATTGCTATCCGTGTGACGAGATAGTAATATCAAATTCATAAGCCTACTGGCTACCTTACCCTCCAAACTGAAACATGACAAGTATTGTCGGCAGGAATAGGTGCATCTGCTTGATGATGCCAAACCTAGGTAAAATATTGCAGAACTCTACCACCTAATAGCAACTTTACAGAAGTTCACCATCTAGTGACTACTAAGTTAATGGTATACATATGTATATCCAATTGTTTGCCTTTTACTTTTATCTGTTCTTCGATGGTCTACAATTCTTTCCTTGCAATTATTCATACCCATTTTGAAGAATAGATCAACTATTAATCTGCAAGTCTGCAAAGTTTAGCAATGCTGTTTTGTCTCTAGCAAACTTGTTAATGGGGTATTGCTATCTATATGACAGGAAGATATATATATATATATATATATATATATATATATATATATATATATATATATATATATATATATATATATATATATATATATAATGTTATAATACGTGCGCGAATTTAGTGGTTGATTTTATCCTTTATACTGTTACTTAACCTAAAACTATTACGGCAACAATAAATAAAACGCAATCGCGTCATTGCTGTGTCTTGTTTTGGAACAAGTAGCCGAAAATTTTGTGTAAGTTTCCCCGTGTTGGTCCCGGGCACTTTTAAAGAATAGACTAATTGCCATTCTACTAGGCATGTTGTAAAAGGCGGCCGATTGGCTATGCGAGTCACTATCATCGTGGCTAATAGGTGGTACAGTTATGCATTGTCTCGCCCGGGTCTGGTACCATCGCCTTACCTATTCCTGCCGCAATAGCGTCAGTGCTTGTCACTATCGTGTTCCGGTTTGGAGGGTAAGGTAGCCGATAAACTTATGCATGTGGCATAAGACCTCGCCTCAAGACAGCAACGCACCATTAACACCTTTGGTGTCTATAGGCGATGGTTGACTTTTTCTTTCATCTGCTTGTTTGCCTTATGATATAAAAAAGTTGCATTTTATACATAAGTGACCACTATACTATATAATTACTAGTTTGTCGGTTGGTGAAATGAATAGTGATCACTTATGACAAACTAGTGAATCGTGGTAAACTAAATAGTCTATAAAGGTTTCGCTTTACTCGGCTTATCCCGCGAAACGGGTGATGATAATAAGTTACAGTATATCTGTCCAATCTTAATCTATCTGCAATATCTAATCATAAAAAGAACTGAAAGTCATATTTTCTAGGTTTATCCAAGTTAAAACGTTTCAATTTCTACGCATGTGTTCAAGCTCAACTATATCGATAATATTGACATTTGAGATGCCGATATTAGATTGAAACTAACGCCAAAAATTATCAGAATACCGATTATGGCGCTGATGGACATTCGTTTGGAATACGTGGTGAATACGAATTGACAATATTTCGACTAAACGGCAAAACAATCGCAGCTCAACCTACAAATAAATTACGTGAATACGAAAATAAGTTTTAGCGAAATAAACGCTTCGTTTCGATTGAAATTTCGTTACGTGAATTGGGGCACTGTTCCCCTAAACGCTTCGATTCGATTGAAATTGGGATACTGTGCCCCAGTTTACGTCCCAAAATGTCATTCGAATCGAAGCCTTTATTTCGGTAAAACTCATTTTCGTATTCACGTAATTTATTTGTAATATTTGATCAAGAGTCAGTATACAATAAATACAGTATATATAACACTGGCTGATCCATGCGAGTGCTCGCGAGATGAACATGTCATCGACATAGTTTTTCATACAAATTTTCATCCCTAATGCTAGCTAATTAGGGAAGATTTTTGAAAAAATAACTCTTAGCATATATTTGACTCAGGATCGTGAATTATTTTTATGCCAAATTTCAATGAAATTGGTTTATTTGTGTAGCTGTAGAAGAGTAACAGACAAAAACAGATTTTAGCATTTATAATATTAGTATGGATGGATGATTTTGTATTTTTTACTAGAACTTAAAATATAAAAGTATTTTATTACGGAACGAGATAAAGCTACTACGAGAATTAACTGACAGTTTATAAAGTTTAACATGGGCCTAATTCACGTAATCAAACGGCAATCAAATCAAAACATTTAAGACTCTTACACATTTTCTTATATATTATGCTGCGTCATAGCATGTCTCGACGTTCTATATTGTTTATGTGTGTGCGAGCCCTAAGCACTTGATTCAATGACGTGAATTGGGGGCATAACTCTGTGTTCTTGAGAAAAGCATTGATTATCAATGCAGAAAAGCGGTCTTTTTCAACCGACGAAAAAGCGAACGTTATCACTTTGACATGTATGTATGTAATATTGTTGGAATTGAATAATATTTAAATATTATTATGATCTATTTAAACCTCCAAGCACGTATACTAAATTTCATAAGTGTATGTTTGTTTAGTTGTATGTTTGAAAAGATAATATTGCTTTACTATATTATAAACCTCAACTAAACGAGTGACGTTTGCTCTAACTGATACGGGCCACGACGGCAAATTACTGTTTGTAAACAATGAACTTTGATATCTATGCGCGTATGTCTGTACCATCGCCAGTAGATACCAAATAGTTAATGGTGCGTTACTATCCTTGTGGCAGGTGCTTAATGCCACATGCAAATGTTTACTGTCTACCTAACCCTTTAAACCGGAACACGACAGTGACAAGCAACGACGTTATTGGGGCAGGAACAGGTAATGTGATGGTACCAAAACTCTATTATATAGTAGGCACGATAATAGTAGATCGTATAGCTAATTCTTCGCCTCTTGCGAAAGCCAGATGGTCTATTCATTAAAGGAAGTCCGGACCAACACGAAGTAAGAATAACGGACGAATGGACGGTGGAGTATGAAATTTAGTATAGTTAAAGTTTATATTACGGAGGTACAAAAATCTAATAGTCATAAATAAGATACACTAGAAAAACATTAAATTAATAAAAATAAATATTACATAAACTAATTAAATTAATAAAAATAAATATTATACAAACTATATTAAATTAATAAAAATGAATATTACACAAACTATATCCTACTAATATTATAAATGCGAAAGTTTGTGAGTATGTATGTATGGATGTTTGTTACTCTTTCACGCAAATACTACTGAACCGACTATGATGAAATTTTGGTATGTAGGTAGCTGAAGACCCAGAATAACACATAGGCTATTTTTTATCCCAAAAAGTTAGGTGATTCCGCGGGATTCACTAAAAACATTTATAACGCAGCGGACTGCACGCTGCAGCTAATTAAAATAATAAAAATAAATATTACACAAACTACATTGAATTAATAAAAATAAATGTTACACAAAGTACGTAGTTAAGTTAGTAGTAGTTACAGTAAGTAGTTAATGTAATATTAATAAAAATAAATATGACACAAACTACATTAATGTGTTACGACAATTTACTCATACTGAATCATTCAAGCACGAAAAAGACGGATCGACGATTTGGATGAAAATTTGGAATACAGGTATATAATGACCACACATATATAATGACTAGAATTAGTACATAGAATACTTTTTATATCGCAGAAATAAGTTATTTTCGTACATGCATGTGACATTGCTATCTCGCCATATGGATAGTAACACACCAGTAACATCTTTGGTGTCTATAAGCGATGGTTTCTCTTTTCATCAGGAGAGCCATCTGATTGTTTGCTATCTTATGATATAAAAAATAATAATGCAACGGGCTGCAGGTTGCAGCTTGTGTATACTATTTTCTATGCGGCTAAAATCTGTTGTCGAACTTAAGAGATTTATACCTTTGGTCGAATTTGGACCACCGAGCTAGCGCTAGGAGATATTATTTTGCCATTGCGCAGTATGATAAAAGCATTTAGTTAATTATATTATTATTTTCAAGCAGTTATCCTGATAGTAAGACTACTACCTTTCAAAGATGGAAAGCGTGAGTTCTCCGGCAATTTTACATTTCAAGATAAAATACCAATAATGATATTATAATGTCCAGAATAAATGAGATGCTATCCAACACTTCCAATAAATCGAAGAAAGCAGTTGCTGCAAGACCTGAATGCAGAGAATAATTTTAAAGGAAAAAAAATTAAATATTTGAAAATAAAAAATAGAATAATTGAATAGAAATCACTTTTATTCATTTTAAGTTAAGATATACTTAATAATTAAAATATTTCTATGCTACAAATGAATATGTAAAACTAAAATAAGCAGTTCAAAAATTTAAGGTAGGTACCATTTACTGAGAAATAAATGATTCTAATTCTAATTAGAATGAAAGTTGCTGCAAAAGCAATAGCAGCAGAGCATGCGGTTATTTAATAAACCGACTAAGTGTGAGTCGGGCTCACGCACAAACGGTTCCGTACCAACATAGCAAAAAAAAAACGAAAAAACCATGTATTTTGTTTGGGGACCCCTCTTAATATTTTCATTTTTTTTGTATTTGTTATTATAGTGGCAAAGGAAATGCATAATCTTTGAAAACTTCAGCTTTCTAGCTATCACGGCTTATGAGATACAGTCTGGTGACAGACATAGAGATAGACAGCAAAGGCTTAGTAATAGGGTTCCGTTTTACCTTTTTGGTACGGAACCTTAAAAATATATATTACGTTCGATGGTATGGAACCCTACGTGCCCGAGTCTAACTCACGCTTTGCCGGTTTTTAAGCTGTACTTTATAACATTCGCACAAAATATATGTTTTAAGGTAGAGAGACAAAAACAAATGTAAAACTTTATACCAGCAAACCTCATTTCATTCAGTAAAATGAAGATATAAACCCACGCGTTCCTTATGCAAATATTTTCACTGTAATTATGAACTCCAAAATAAAATTATTTTCTAAAATATATTTTCCTTTGATACCTTAGTTAAAGACTTTTTGAAAATATATCAACAAACGTTTGTCTCTCATTTATCAATTTCACCCGGTATAGGTTCAGGCCCCTTAAAGAATAGACGATTTGCCATTCTACCAGCCAGTATGCAAACAACAACAACGAACGATTGGCTTAACCTGTCATTATATCATACCATTAAATCGTGATTTCTTTTTTTTTATTGAATTTGCAGGCATATGAGCGAGTGGGCTACCTGTAGGACAGCAGTCACCACTGCCTATGAACATTTACAATACAAGGGGTTGATTGCCAATGACGGCTTCTAATTAATATGCAAACCCTCCTCTTAAAATCTTAATATCATTTATACTCGGCAAACCGTGTGAGGTAGGCTGTTCCAAAATTTGACTATTCGTATAAAGAAGGTAAGTGCAAATCGCACAGTCGTAGATAGCAATCGTCAAAATGGTGTGGGTAGAATCCCTCACTACTATGTACTGTGATGGTGGAAGGTGGATGCCGGTACTAAATCAAAAAGCTTATAAAAACACTCCCCATGTGTATGTTCTACCATCTGTATAAGATGGTAGAACATACATAGAGATCCAACGTCTCTGCGGCGACTAAGGTGTTAAGACCGTTAATTACGAACAGGGTTATCGACAAGACACCCCAGTCTGCGTCGGATTGGGTCTAATTGGAGGGTTTGATACCGAGGAGCGCCGGCCCAAAGGTGTGAACAGGGGCCTAATTCACGTAATCAAAAGACAATCGAGTTGAAGCGTTTAAGACTCTTACACATTTTCTTACATATTATGCCGCGTCGTAGCACGTCTTCACGTTCTATCGTGTTTTTGTGTGTGAGAGTCCTAAGCGCATTCACTCAATTACGTGAATTGCGGGGCAATACTCCATGTGCGAGCGAACTTGCACTTTATACATCACTAGCTTTTACTCGCGGCTTCGCTCACGTTAAATTCCTTTTAGGGAAGTGGGGTGTTAGACAAAGATAAAAGTAGCCTATGTCTCCATCTCTTCAACTATCTACTAACTATTTTTAAAAAAATTACGTCAATTCGTCGCTCCGTTTTGCTGTGACAGACGGACAAACAAACACATTTTCGCATTAAAAATATTATTATGGATTAGTCATGGCCAACACAGATGGCAAGCACAGATGGTACTTCACACCTGGCTACGATCAATACCCCAATTTCTTGGAAGCTAACTTAGCTTTACCCTCCAAATGATGATGAAAATAGACGTCGTTGCGATTTCGATACCGAAATAGTTAGAGATGGTAAGAGAAGTGCCCTGAAACAGGGAAGCTTTAATAAAAAGGTTTATTTTAGTGGAAAACGCACAGGCTTGAGTGTTTTGGGAGTCAAATGTAACAAAATTTTGCTCGCCCCACTTTAAGAATCACTCCAGAGATTACAAAAACAAGCCTATTCTGACCCGCATTAACATGTGCCTTTGTAAAATTCACACGGATTGTGTACATAGAATCTTTCGTTGACTGCGTATGTCTTATCGGAATATTTTCGGCGTAGCAGTGAATGTTATCATTTTGCAGCATATCATGATGTGCAGAAGAAACAGCGTAGGAGATAGCACAGAGCTTTGTGGTACACCAGCATTAATTGTTTCTGCCTCAGAGCATACGCCATCAACGACAACTTTGATGCTGCGGACTTTTAAAAAGCTCACGATCCACGTCTGCAATTTCAAGACAAACCGTAAGATGGCAGGTTTCGATAAAAGCGCTTTATGCCAAGCCCTGACAAATATCTTAGAAATATCAACGCTTACTGCAAATGGCTCCCTTCGCACTCAATGGATGAAGCCTAGTGTTGAGTAAGGTAGATTAAAAAATCAAAAGCAGAAAGAACTCATTGAAAACTATATTTTTTACTTATAAGCTGTTTTCCACTTACAAGCTAGTGATTTTTTAAGTACTGCAGTAACTTTTTATTAAATAAACTAAATAAAACCCGCATAGTTCCCGTTCTTGTGGGATTACCAGAATAAACACTATCATATGTAAAGGACATAACACTATCATATATATGGACTCGGGTCACTAATTATCGTTGTACCAAATTTCATTTAAATTGACAGATAGAAAGACAGAGCTACATTTGCATTTATAATATTAGTATGGATATGACTCCATCACTTTAGAGAGCAAAAAAGGTAATTGGTAAGGAATTTGTCACATTTTTGGGAATAGGTTGAAATAGCACAGTTTTTCACGCCGCGGGAACATCATCCTGGATGTAAGATAGTCGGAAAACGTGCGTTAAAGCCGGTGTTAGCTCAGGAGCATATGTTGTAAGCAATATAGCGAGGATACCATATGCTCGTCCTCGATGTCAACAAATCGAACCGCCCGTTCGATTTGTTGACGTCGAAAGCAAGCAAAGCCCGTCTAAATGCCTTCTGTGTAAATAAAATGTCAAGCATCGAATTTACACAGGTTGGGATGGTTGTTGAATAATTTCCCCCACCATCAACAAATGGATTGCACGCAAAGAGTAAACCTAGCAAATCCAATTTTTCTTTGGCGGTATGGACTAGTGATTTTGCGTTTTGCGTAATGGTGGAAGTGACGACTGACAAAAATTACCTTGGACAGCCTTGGTAAGAGACCAGAACGCACGATTTCCAGACAGAAGGCGTCTAGTCGACTAGTCTTTTGCCAATTCTTCCAATGTAACTTGGGTTAGCTCTGGCTATTTCATGCTTGAGGGAGATTTCTATTTTATAAGAGAATAAATAATCTCTCCTGATGGAAAAAGACAACCATCGAGATTCAGTAGAATACACGTATAAATCGATAGTCCGGGCCTCAAACAATTAGGCAACTTCTTTTTGCAATAATATTTTACAGCAAATATTTTAAAATAGCCGAGAGCTAGTGAAAATATTTAATGTAGGTTTGCTCTTTTAAATTTCATCCAATATTGATCGTAGTCATACAGTAAATCTGTCGTATGGGCTTTGCTATTGACTCTTTTTAATTTGTGTCCAGTTTAAAATCAGTAAGTTAAACTGCATCATAAGTACCTAAAAATATGTATATGTTACGGTGAATGTATAATACCTTGGAATTTGGAATAGAACTAACAGTTTACTCAGGAAATGCATATAATGACGTCCCAGAATATCTAATAGTACTACTGTACAGGAGATTCGCTCCCTTACAAAAGTCAGGTTTAGGTAAAAAATTTACCTAAACTCGCCAGAGCTACCTAAGCTAGTAACTAGCTAGCTAGAGTGAGTTTTCTTTTTTTTACGACGGAAGTTTTTGTACCTAGTTGATATAATATGCGCGAGAACGAGGTGACTGCGATTGTTGTGCGGGCCAAATAGCAGTCTACTGCTATACGCCGCCCGAACGGCGCGCGCGGCCGTATATACCTAAACTGCGAAGTGATAGAGGATCCTGAGAATGGTTCCAATATTCTTTAAAACACACACTTCTTGTGAAATATATCTGCTACATAATAAACTTTTTTTTGTCGTCCCATTGGTCGAGTGGCTAGTGAACTTCACTACGAATCGATGCTCGAGTTTGATTCCCAACAGGAACAAACGTTTCAGTGATGAGTATAGATGATTGTATTTCTAGGTTTGAGTGTTTATTATGTATAAAAAAGCATATATGTATTAGTATCGTTGGCTACCACCCTTAACACACGCAAATATTTGGGTCAGATCAATTCTTGTAATTTGTCCACTGATATTATTATTATCATTACGTAAAGATTTTCAATTGTGTAAAAGCTTTTTGTGATAGTGAGAGAGAATTAAACGCATTACGCAACTCAAACTACGGAAGTTAGGAACTTGTTTGTACAATACATTTCCTCGGAGACACTAACAAGAGCCTTTTGGAAGTAAGCTCCTACACAAATACATGGCTTTTGTGAGAAGAACTGAATGGTACTTACGTAAACAACACGTTTCTTATTTTAATATTTTATGAGAAAACTAAAACCTGGACAAGTGTGAGTCAGATTCGCCCACCGAGGATTCCGTATAAATTCTGGAGTCTCGTAGTTTTTTCAAGCTTTTCCAAATTCCAAATTCAGATTCCAAAGCCTTAAAATAAAGTATCTTCACGCCCGTATCTCCGAAGGATAGGCAGAGGTACAACAAGTGCACCCACGATTAGCCGAAGATACTTGGTCCCATAATGTGATAGGTGGCAAGCCTATCGCCAACCGGGCACTTTCCATTCCCGGGCAACTTTGTGTTTATCAGAAAACTGAAAAAACACTTTTTTAAAGTGAACTTTAAAAAAAGTGGTAAGTTTTTTTAAGTACTTTAACTTTTTTAACCCGGGAATCGAGCCCGGGATCTCATGCGGTCAACGCCAATGCTGGACCACTAGACCGCAGAGGCGATCCTTAAAATAAAGACTATATTTATTATGAATAAGACTTGTAGGATACGGCGATATTACGTGCCAAATTTAATATTTCTAGGTCAGCGCAAAGTATCCTATAAAATCTAATTGCTTGAGACTGTCGAAATATACGTTTTTGCACATATTACTATATAAATATGTGTTTACCGTTACTTAGAAATTTGATTTTTTTACAACTTCGGGAGATTCTATAACTTCATCGTAGACTAGAAAATATGGTTTTAATTTCTACTTGATATCTCAATGCATTCCCGAGATGAAGGACAGTTAGACGGACAGTCAGACAAACGGACAAAATAATGAGCGTATAATCATTCCGTTTTTTTCCTTTCGAGGTACGAAACCATAAAAAAGTAAAATCGTTGCGTTAGTGCAGTCGGAATATTTTCCTTCGGAAATCTATATTTATATAAATGCGAAAGTTTGGATGTTTGGATGGATGGATGGATACATGGATGTTTCTTACTTAATCACGCAAAATTTACTAAGCGGATTTGAATGAAATTTGTAACACAGGTAGATGATGACCTAGAAAAGTGCATAGGATATTTTTTATTTCGAAAAAATGAGTTTTTCTTGAGGGATTTATCAAAACTTCTATAGTGTAGCCTGGTTGCGCGGTGCAGCAGTTATTTTTTAAAGTTAGCTTTTTTTAATATTTTAATTATTAATATATAAATATATTAATATATATTATAAATTATAATAAATAATTATTAAAAAAAGTATCTTCACGCCCATATCCCCGAAGGGGTAGGCAGAGGTACAACAAGTGCACCCACGATTAGCCGAAGATACTTGGTCCCATAAATGTGATAGGTGGCAAGCCCATCGCCAACCGGGCACTTTCCAATCCCGGGCAACTTTGAGTTTCTCAGAAAACTGAAAAAACACATTTTTTTTTAAAGTGCCCGACCCGGGAATCGAACCCGGGACCTCATGTGGTCAACTCCAAAGCTGGACCACTAGACCACAGAGGTCTAATTAATTTAAAATTAATTAATATTCAAACTTGATAGTAAGTTTCATCTGTCCTTTTAACAGCAACACCTCGTAAACATATTTGCTCTGTGATCACTGAGAAACACCTCGTAAACGTATTTGCTCTGTGATCACTGAGAAACACCTCGTAAACGTATTTGCTCTGTGATCACTGAGAAACACCTCGTAAACGTATTTGCTTTGTGATCACTGAGAAACACCTCGTAAACGTATTTGCTCTGTGATCACTGAGAAACACCTCGTAAACGTATTTGCTCTGTGATCACTGAGAAACACCTCGTAAACGTATTTGCTCTGTGATCACTGAGAAACACCTCGTAAACGTATTTGCTCTGTGATCACTGAGAAACACCTCGTAAACGTATTTGCTCTGTGATCACTGAGAAACACCTCGTAAACGTATTTGCTCTGTGATCACTGAGAAACACCTCGTAAACGTATTTGCTCTGTGATCACTGAGAAACACCTCGTAAACGTATTTGCTCTGTGATATAACAAAAAGTAGTTTGACATAATTAAATTGACTTAAAATTTCAAATACACTCATAATTAAAAAACTTATGAATCGATTTTGATGAAACTTAGACTGTTCCCTAAGTTGCAACATGTCTAATTCAAATTAAAAATAATTATTTCAATGTGGCTTTTAGTGCTCAAGAAATTCGTGGACAAACATATAAATATACAAACATAGATACATTTATATAATTTAGCACACGTGCTTGGATGTTTAAACAGATCATCGCACTCAAAAATATAATCCCAACAATATAACATACATTCATGTCAAATTGCTAACCTCAGTTTTTTTGTCGCTTGAAAAGGGGCTGTAGTTTTGACGTTAATTTTTAGACTCTATTCAATAGAAAAGCAAATAGTCGGCATGTCGATTTTGAATATAAACTTCATATCGGATTAGGTTTTACAAAGTGATATTTTCCTGTAGCGCATATAACTGGATAGCCCGGGCACACATAACCATGAATAAGCAAGGCGACTTCTCATACCATATTTCACGGCTGAATACTTTAAAATAGCCGAGAGCTAGTGTACATATTTGATGTATGTTTTCTCTTTTAAATTTCATCCAATGGTGACTGCAAACAGAAATCCTGTTCGTCTGGGCTATTACTGGTTCTATGCTTATAAATCTAGGTTTGATTAATCTTGTTTTTAAATGACTGTGGAGTTATAAGAAGACCCATATGGGGATTGCCAAAAGTGAACATTTAAATAATAACGTACGCTACTTTATCTAAATCTGCACAAAGTTTTTTTTATTTTATTTCAACAAGCAAATGGATCTCCCGATGAAAGAAACAACCATCCCCTATAGACATTAAATAAGTGATTGAAGTGTTGCTACCTTTGTGGAGGGGTCTTAATGTCAACTCATAATTTTACTTGCTACCTTACGCTCCGAACTGGAACACGACAGTAACAAGAACTGACGCTATTGGGGCAGAAATAGGTAAAGCGGTGGTCCTAGACCGGGGCGAGACAATGCAGAACTCTACCACCTAATAGAAGTAACACGATGATGGGGATTCACATAGTCAATTGTTTGCCTCTTACAAACTGCCTGGCAGAACGACAGATGGTCTATGCTTAATACGAACCCGGACCAATACGGGGGAGTTTTTTGAATAATCTTGTCTATAAATGAATATAGAGTTATAAAAAAGGCCGTCATGTGGACTGCCAACTGAAATGAAAACTTTAGTAACACCCTAAGCGCGCTATTAAACTAGCACTACAAGTACATTATTGAATTAATATTCGCGTCCAAATTTATACTGTTGTGGAGCATATGTGGCACAACAAAGCTTACGAGACCATAAATGTTGTTTAGAAAACACTCACGGGGAGAGAATTAAAAAAAATATTTATTCGTAAAATATATTGCTCTCTCGCGTTGCCCAAATATCCTCGTGCGATAAAGACAACTGCAGCTAGGACTGAAAATACCAATGAAAATTACACAAAAATATTTCAATGTCTCCAGTTTCTTCCTCCAAAATTAATCGATTTGTTTTTTTTATATTTTAAATTAAAGAAAGGCTTTTGCTGTGTTCGTCAAATTCTAAAAATCTGGTTAAATAAGAAAATGACAATTACGGCATTCAAAAAAATAAAAAATGTTTAACTGGCAATATCCAGTGAGGAAACGGAGGACAACGTTTATATGCAGAAACGGCCATTTTGTAGGAACACATAACATGAAAATCTTAATGCGACGGTCATGGGAACTAATAATTTTGTCCCTAAAAGCTCCCCCATTATATACTTTACTTTACCTTATATACTTATAAACGCAGGTGCAAGGATTTCTTGTGACAGTAAATTTTAATTCCTCCGTGCGACTGTGAATCTACATTTTTTCTAAAGGGCAATGGGCCCACCTCTTGTTCCCACCTGTAACTGTAACTTTTGTAAACTAGAATCAACAGCGGCCTTCGGCCAACCTTCCTGATAACCTCTGAGTTGCGAGCTTAGTGTGCCCTGGGAGAAAAGCTAAGCTGTCTTGGAACCCGTATCGAATTTAATCAGAAGAGTATAATAGGAGGAGTAGGAAAATACATCCAGTTTTGGAAAATACTCTCGTGTTTGGAAGGAGACGACGTAATGGTCGTCTCTTTGCACGATTTTTTTTATTTGAGAGTTTATTACTTTTTTTGCGAAAGCTCTTTGTAAAAGAGTCATTTAAATTTTAAATTAATTTAAATATTGACAGCAGTATTACGATTTTAGTACAAAATACGACCATCATAGTTGATACTATAGACACCAAACATGTTTATGGTGCGTTGCTATCTGCATGGCAGGATGGATTTGCCGTTTGCATATATTTGCCAGCTATCCTAACCTCCTATCCAAAACACTACATTGATATGAATTAAAGCTATTATGGCAGGAATAGGTAAAGCGATTGTACCACAACTCAGGTAAGACGTTAAAAAACTCTACCACCTAATAATCATGATAGTAATGACACATAATATAAACAATCTCTCGCTCTTTAAAAAATGCCTGGCAGAATGCAGATGGTCAATTATTCAATGGGAGCTCAGACCCATACGGATGAATGCTCAAACAAATTGCTCAATTATTATTGACGATTTATTTCGCTTCATGATTTATTTAAAAATGCTACTTAAAATATCCATCTGCTGCAGCCACTTAATAATCATTCATCATAAAACAAATCGGATTTTTTACAATGTTTAAAGCGTTTATAAATAGTAGCTCCAGCAAGACATTGCAGCATTCCGCCAATTTGCACTGGAACGTCAAGCTGTCATATATTATGCAAACATGTACGTGTTGTCTGACCGTACGTTGCGTGTTTTAATTTTGAATTTTAAACAAAAATGCACAATTTCTGTTTTCATATCTGATTCTGTTTTACGAGAGTTTATTATTTTTTTGCGAAAGCTCTTTGGAAAAGAGTCATATTCAATTACATATTCACAGGAGTATTACGATTTTGGTACAAGAGTTGATGAAAATGATTTTTCAGTGTTTCAACCGACTGATATTTTATAGTGTGTAAGCTTCTTTATACAATAACTGTGTGCATGTTCCTTTATAATATAATATTATATTATAACTGATAATTAATAAGCTAAATTGTCTTTACCTCAATATTACATTTGACTTGATGCACTTTTTAATTAAACTTTAATAAAAATGGTCAAAAAGTGGATTTATAATTTAGTTCTTCTCAACTCAACACCATCCAACGGGTACACCACGCGACCACCACATGGCGACCCTGCCTCGGATGGTCAATGTCGCAATGGGCTGTCTGCCAAAGCCCTGCCTGCCTATGAGCAGCTGTTCAAGCTGGGTGAGCCGTTTCATAGCATTATTTTGAAAAAGAAAGTATTATGGATAAATCCCAGTAGGTCATCATAGCCTAGACTCGGGTGGAGACAAAAATTCGCAGTTAGATCAGGTTTACGAGACTTTAAAGTCCAATAACGTGGTGATCAGCGGTATACTAGGCATCAAATGTTTAAATTATGTATTACAAATGTTGAGAATTTTTTGCTGCTGGGGTATATTTGTACCGAAAATGCCATCGCAGCTGAATGCGTGAGGAGCTAAAGAAGCAGACGGTCGGTTGGCTAGTACAAGGAGCCCAAAACTCTGCCTTTACAGCGGATTCATCGGTGTAGTCTACAGCTTCGAAAGTCAAGTGTGTGGTTAGTGTAGTGATGATGATGAAATTATTAAAACTCTATTATTAAAAGTGTTCATAATATATGCGCATATGACCTTGCCTGGAACGCTATATCGTCGCGTCAGTGAAATATGATTTTTCAGTTTTCTATTCTATGGAAACGCAAACTTACTGATGCTATTGAATTATATAATTCGATGATTGGTAATTATGGTAAACATTTGCAAAGTTTTTTGATGTATATTATTTACCTGGCGATAAATTAACGTGCACTAATGTGTGTAAGCAAATAATTACTCTAAAATGAAACGTTGCTCCAATTTATAGAAAGCAATATCGAATACTATTTGCTCAAAAGGATGAAAGTTTACAGTAAAAACAGACCATAAACCATAATTTATTTATTTAATATGAGCGACCCATCTAGCAAACTAACTAAATTCAGGCTATGTTTAGAAGAATATTATTTTGACGTTTGAGTATGTCAGAGGTAAGGAGAATATAGCTGCAGATTCATTGTCGTTGTTGCATTCTATATGCCTTCTCTTCAATTTATATATATATATATATATATATATATATATATATATATATATATATATATATATATATATATATATATATATATATATATATATATATATATATATATATATATATATATATATGTCGGATAATAGACAACTGACAAATCTTTTTTAAATCATAAGATAGCAAACAAGTAGATGGGTCTCCTGATGGAAAGAGTCAACTATCGCCTATAGACACAAGATGTTAATAGTGCGTTGCTATCTTGTGGCAAGGGCTTATGCATTAGTTTACCGGCTATCTTACCCTTCAAACCGGAACACGACAGTAACATGCACTGTGTTATTGCGGCAGGAATAGGTAAGGCCTTCCTACACCTTCTAATACTGTAACCTTCTTTGTGTTACAAGTATAATAGTGCTGGCTACAATTTTAAATTTTTATAAAAATATAGTAGAATGTGTAGTCATTTTAAATATCATTCTATGATTGTATAATTTGTTTCTTAACGGGCTCGAAAGCAATGCCTAATTAACTAAAGTAAAGTCTGAACATTTCTCTTTTATTCAAAGTAGTTATAAAATCGATCTATCTTGAAAAGTAATTCGAAGCTGCTAAGTCAAAAACCCCCTGGCGGGCGATCAGAGTATCGCTACAGTACCAGACTCGGGTGAGACAATGTAAAATACTCTACCGCCTAGTAAATTAGTTATCGCTGATAATTACCCCTACATCTTTTTTTCTCCATCCTTCGTAATATTACGTCAGATGGTTCGGCTCTTGTAACTTGCTTATTATTTTATTTTGAAGATATCTTCTCAAGCACTCGAGTTTTACTTAGATATCACCTTTTTTTCAGATTAAACATGAAAATACTGGTGATTCTTATAATGTCAAGAGACTTAAGAATAGTTGATCCAGACAGCAAAGGAGATATTTTACTGGAAAGTTTATAAAAATGCGGGGAGTATTAAAATATAATTGTAGTTACTAGCAAAAAGCAGAGCTTTGTAAGGGCTTGTAATTATCTAACCTAAAAAAGTCCAGCGTACTTTCACCCAAACATTATATTTGCATCAAAAGCGTCGTCAGGTAATTTTCTTGTAAAAGAGTTTTCAAGGAAAAATGGGTATTAAAAATGAAAGTTGATCTTATAAAGAAAAACACTTTTTTAACATTTCGCTAAGATAGTTTTCTTTCTTAAATCGGGAAGTTCCTGGTTCACATCGATTTTTTCAAAAAATGTTTTATTTAATTAACCTTCAAAATTTTTAGAATTGATATTAGACTTACCGCAGGCACGAATAATTGGCGGTAGAAACTCAGCGAATAAATTTTTCGAATTTTTCTCTCAGAGAAATCCTCGGGTTTCGCTTTCCGCGTCAGACAAATCAAAATGAGTTTTTTCAATTTTCTAATAAAAACAACGTTGCCCAAGATTGAAAAAGTGCCCGGTTGGTGATAGGCTGGTTATATCACGTTGCGGGACTTAAGTATCTTCGGTTAATCGTGGATGCACACGTTGCACGTTTGCTTACCTCTTCGGGGATACGGGCATGGATATATCTTTTTTTAGCGTTTTACCCCCGGACTAAGATTGGAAATTAATCTCAATACAACATTAATCAATTAATACTCTTGTACTGTTTTACAATAATAATATTGTAAAAAACCTGTAAACGGTTGACCTTGCAGGCCATCCCTGAAACTTCCCGCTAAATTAAGGTATTTTAAGCTCAAAAGAGTAAAAACTATAAGCATAGATTTTTTCAGTTTTGAGAAATATTGAAATGTCTCATTTGCTAAGTCACAAAAAACAGCAAGAAAACACTTGCTTACTTTACTTACTTACTAAATCAGTAACTTCCTTATCTACATACGTAGCGGAAAGTTAAAAAGTTCTGGTGCATTAATAGTTAACAGATTAATATGGTATTAAAATGGAGTGAATGAAAATGAATTAAATGAATTAAAACTTCCACGCCAAAGCTCAAACCTTCAAATGCGATTTTTTCAGTAAAATGTACCACAAAAGGTCATAGATCGTCGCCTAGTGTAGCTTTTTAGCATTTTAATTCATTATTTTTATTATAGATGGCCGTAGTAGTAATAAAATTCTAATACAACATGTATCTTCTATTTTTTTGTAATATTTATAAAATGGTATTTTAATGGTAGATCATATCAGACATGCATTTAAACTACCACATCAAAGCTCAAACCTAAAAGTGCGATACTTTTTCAGTAAAATGCACCACAAATTGCATAGAAAGTCAACTCCTTACAAGAATATCCCTGTGATAATTATTAGTCCGTTACTGCAGGATTCGGTGCTTGTTCCTGTTATGCTTTAGGTTGGAGTATAAACTATTAGAAGAACATAGGCAAAACGAAAACCCTTAATTCTAAAACCTTAGATGCCTATTAATATTGTTAATACATTTAATAAACACTTATTTCAGTATAAATTATGATAATATGTCAAAATTTATACGCAGAATGTTATAATTAAAATGTAATATAATTTTAAATAATTTCTTTATTTTAATTAAGTAAAAAAGGTAAACATTATTGTTAGCACGTGTTGGTTAGCTTTGATAAGTATAATAACCTATTTAGCTCACAAAAACGTTTCTGGGGCATACATACAAGTTAATAAGTGTAATCTGACGTAAGAAAGTACTCATAATAACAAAACCGATGATCCCAAACTCAGCTCTCTTTGCAGTCTACTCAGCTCAAATCAGCTTGATGGTATCGTAATATTATTCTTGCATAGAAGTTACATAAGTTTGCACGGTTTCAGCTCTGTCAGATATCAGGAAGCGTTTGAAAAATGTTTTGCAAAAACTTATATATATATGAGCAATGCAACTTATATAAAACTTAGAAAAAGTACTAAGTGCAATACTTAATATCTTTTCCAAATTTATTGAAACAAAAGTTTTATTAAATTCAATATTTATCGTCAATAGTCATAGGAACAGAAATATCAGGTTGAAAGTCAAAATTAAGTTCACGAGTCCTCAGAATTTCCTTGTAGACGTAGGCAGAAGCGCGTGGAGTCCGTGTTCTCTCTGGACTCTCATAATCAACTTCATACAATCCAAATCGTTGCCTATAAATAAAATAAATTTCAGTAACATAAAAGCCAAAAAACAAATGAATTAGAAAGTGGTTGACATTTAATAGCTAATCTATTTGCTATAGTTATAATTAGTCACAATTATAACTGCAATGACTTTTAAGCTTCGTTATTGACATTTTATATGTATATAACAATTTTGTTTCACACAAGCACCTGCCATCTTGTACTTATATTCTTGAGGTAAAGTTATAAAAAGAGTATGAGTTGTATTAAGTTAGCTACCGCGATCACCTACCGAACACCGTCATTCATTTATTATATACTATTAATGTTTCCACAATTTGTTGCTAAAAATATTTTTACGCGTTTCCATTAGTTTCACTTATCCCGATATTTTTGAGATAATTATTCACGATCAACAGGGTTACTGGTATAATAGTCACCTCACAATGGCCTATACGAACCACTTTTTATACTACAAGATTTTAAATAGTAGACCGATCCCCTAATTAAAATTCACCATTATTAATTAATTATAATACATTCAAATGACTTCATTATGTCTCACTGTGGCGATCATCTGATGCACCACATAATTTTACTATTACATATTTTTTAAAGATTTAGCTGAGAGAATTGCTGATCTAGTATTTCACGACTAAAACTCATCGTTATATCGGGGAGGGAGGGATGCTAATTTTCGAAAGAAACTTTTCTAGTAATTGTAATTCAACTTCACATACATGTAACTTTCCTTAATCATCAATACTTGTGACATTGTTTACATCCAAGAGTAACGGTAATTACAATAAATGAATAAACTTTGATACAATTCATTTATCACTACCATATCTATTTTGGTTAGTGTATGGTCAGTGTCAGGATAAGACGTCTTTTATATTATTTGATAATGCAGACAGCGGTCGTCTTTAATTATTATTATCAGACGAACGACTTCTCGGACATACTTTACTATAAAAAGCAAATATATTCGTTCTGCTTATAAGAAGAAGGTCCTTACGTGTATCCATACATCCATTCGAAATTGTCCATGAGACTCCACGCGGTGTACAACCTGATATCAGATCCGTCATCAATAGCGTTAAGCATTGCATCCAAGTAAGATCTGTAGTACCGGATTCTCAAATCATCGTCTAACCCGGCTTTTGTTGATACGCCATTTTCGGTAATAAATACTGGAGGATTGTCGTAGTCAACTCTTATTTTGGTAAGTAATTTATGGAATCCCCATGGCACAACCTGAAATATATAATGTATTATAATTCAATTGCTGCCTGAATATGGAAGTGGTTAGTATTTGAATAAAGTGATGTTCAATTATTAATATAGTTGAATATCACTATATTCATAAATACGAGGGATGTTTTATATTTTTTTCTAATTGTAATGATATTTCTAGATGAATTGGTGGTAAGTACAATAATAGTGACAATAACTCAAAGCAAAAATTTAAAAAAAATTGTTGAATTTCTTTTTTGAAGTCGTTAACAGATGCGACGCGATTCTATCAACAGCTTTCATGAACTACAAATGCCATAAGCTACAGCTTATGTCTTAAGTTATGACTAACTAAAATTGTTGCTGTAATTTTCAGATTAGCAAATGGTCCAAACAACTTGAGACACAGTATAAATACACCTCGTGATTATTAAAATGGTTGCTAATAGTTACTGCAACGAATGCCGAGTTATAAGAACCTGTCATAGGTCAGAGAGTTCTTCTGCCTTGCTTCATCCTGTCATAATACCTTAATGGCCAATTGCACTAACATTGTCTTAGCTTAGGACAATCCTAAATAGTAGGCTGTCACATTATTTTCATTTAAGACAAGAAGTGACAGCATACTATTTAAGATTATCTTAACCTAAGACAATGTTAGTACAATTGTTACTATCACATAATAAATTATAATATTCTGTGACAACTCTCGTATTCCATTTTTTGTGGTGCCGAATAGGCACCTATTATATCTACTGCATATGGATGCATTTGGCATCTACTATATGGGTGATTCCGTTCTAACTGTGATATTCAATGTCCTGTATTGTTTGTTCTCACAGGTCATTAATTAATAATTAATTTATGAAATTTTTGTGCTTATTGGAAAATTGTAAACATATTTCAACATTATTTTCATATAATATAACTTGCCACTTACAGAAAACTTACAATATATCATTTAAATGTCAGTACCGTGTCATGTCCATTTCTAGAATTTATTTATAAATTGTTAGTTTTTTGTCGTAATAAATGATTTAAACTAATTACCTCATAAATTCTAATGTTTACGACAAAAAAAACTAACAATTTATAAATAAATTCTAGAAATGGACATGACACGGTACTGACATTATATCACAGTTAGAACGGAATCACCCATATGGATAACAGAAAACTATTAACATTATCTGCTGTCTACGTGGCGATGGCTGTTACATTCGATCAGCAACACCATCGGCTAGTTTGTTTGAAAATATCTCTTACTGTTACTTTGAAAATATTCCCAAATGGTGAAATAATATAACAGATTGGTAAACTCACGCGATTCCATGTTGCTTCTGTCTCTTCCCATTCACTATTTTGATAAGTCAAAGCTTCAATATCATCATAATATGAAGGAGATGCATATAATCCATTCAATGATTCGTTTCTATATACAATATAAGTGGTATAGTGGTTAAGACCAAAGAAATCAGAGCTGCCTTTAATCATTTTCACTTCATCTTCTGTAAATTCAGGAAGTCTTGATCGAAAGAACCCTTGTTTTGCACTTTTAGCGGCAATTTTTTGTTTCATAGCTGGAGGAAAATCTCCTTCTTTTGAAAAGATGGGATGGGCATATTGACCCCACTGAAATAAAATTGAAATAACATATCACGTTTTTGGTCTTAACTAAAAACAAATCTTTTCTGAACAGTCTTTAAATATATACTAGCTGTTCCTTGTGATTTCATTCAAAATCATTATTTTCTTTTTCTCAGACGAGTAAAAAAGTAGCCTCATCAATAGTATAGCTTTCGAATAGTTAAATCATTTTTAAGATCTGTTTAGTAGTATTTGAGTTTATTGGTTACAAACATACAAAAATACACATTTTTATTACATTGGTATAGAACAGCGACTGTATTCACGTGTTCCAAAACCATTACCTCCTTTTGCTGATTTGAGTAAAACGTAGCCTATGTCCTGCCCTATAAACTCCTCTATCTTGCTGTGAAAGTTCCGTCAAAATCAGTCCATCCGTTCTAGAGATTACCCCGTATAAACAGAATGGTAGACGGACAGAAATTAAAAAAAATGTTGTTTAGGTATTAATATCGTAAAAATAACACACTGCATTTGAAAAAACCTAGTTATTTTAAAATCACAGACAAGCATTTCAATTTTGTTTATGTGTATAGCTTACTAATTGATTGTGTGCTTTTTAGTTTATTAATGTTTTAAATAACTCAATCAAAATGTCAAATGAAATGCATAATTATAATTAAATTTTATATAGACTGATTGGTGATTTACTTTCCATACTTCTGGAGTGTACTCGGTACTTGATTCTCGTTAAAATGAAATAATAAAATTAGGGGTTTATTTTTGATCAATATTTCTCTAAATATAAGTAAAGTATGGATAATCTCTAAGCACGCTGCACTGTTTGTTTTGCACCTACCTATGTATTGTGTGTATAGTGCGCTGCGTGACACGTGCGTCCGCGCGGTGTTCAAGTATAGCGCAGATAAATATAGGATTATCGGTGTACTGATTACTAAGTTTACTAAGAAGTATTTCAATATTTATTTTTAATGTTATTTTTTTTTCATCATATATGATCGCTAACTATCACGTCCTTAAATATTGAAAGTAACTCACCAGTGAGTCCGTATAATTAACCAACTCAAGCTTCTGCAAAGAGCCAAAAATAGATTTATGGATTGGGTACGTCCATTCATACATTTGTTTTGGGCTATTTGTGATTTCTGAATAAATGTTGGTCTCTATTTAATAGTGATGGAACATTTCATAAATAGCATGTGAAATAACATATGATAAATGCGTTATCATATATTTGTCCATCTCATTGGTCGAGTGGTTCGTGGCACTGACTACGCAATCGACGGGGCTCGTGTTCGATTCCCGGCAGGGGCAAACATTTGCGTGATGGACCGATGTTTCTGGGTATTTCTGGGTATGGGTGTATATTATATATATTTCGGTATCTATATATGTATTTATATGCATTAATATCGTTGACTAACACCCATATCACAAACAAATAATTTGCTTACTTTGAGGTTGGATCAATTCGTGTAATTTGTCAAGGAATATTTATTTATATCGCATATGCTACCTTGCTTCTTTTGATTTGTGAAATGTAACATTCAATGAAATTGCATCGTTCGTAAGTATTCGGAATATCGTGCGTATGTGTATGTATTACAAACACAGTATAAGTAGTGTTAATGATTACGAAGAGCGCAGTGCCACACGTGGTTAATGGAAATACAAACTGCCCATCTTTTAAGTTGGACCAAACAGTAGATATCGTTTCAGTAGTTTAGGATCCATTATATATATATTTAAAGGGTGGCGCAAAAAAACCGACTATTTATTTTTTTGAGTCTCGAGTGAAAAAATGTTAGTTTTTTGATGTTTTAAGAGCCCTCACCAAAGGACAGCTCAAAAAAAAATTTTAAGAGGTCATTCCCAATTTTTCAAAATTACAAAAATCGTCAAAAATCTAATTTTTATTTTTTTAAATTTTTTTTCTCGTTACGATATAATTCTATAGACTAAAAAAAAATAAGTTTCTGAAAATTTCAGTTCAAAATTCGAATTTTGAAAGGTCGCTCATAATTTTTTTTGTTAATTAGTCATATCGCCGACTTTAAGTGTTGGGAGTGGTATATATTAAGATAAAATAGACGTTTAGATTGTTCTTTAGAGAGTAGGCACGAATGTATTGTTAATGTAAATATTAGGTTAGATAAGTCAAAAATAAATACAATGAGTGGACTTATATAGGATCATTACGAAAAAATCCCTGTGGCAAGTATATAGTGTGAAAAGAGTATTCATTCAAAACTTCCAGTAAATGTGTGTGCTTACCAAAATTTTTATATAGTGAATATATAAAATTATATTACTATCATAACCTTGTTTTTAAGATATATGTACATATTAAATGTTTACATTGTCAGTCTCAAGTCTGTAAAAGTATACGTAAAAGGGAAAGTTCATTGCTTGAAAATAAATGTAGTGCACATTTCTAAAAACGTAGCACCTGAATCCGATCTCTATCACAAATAGAAATTCATTTAAGAGCGATAGCGATTATAATATACCTACTTGATTTTTAATAGCATACGGAATATGTGACGTTGGGGTAATTTTATGACTGAAAATAAAAAAATATTGCCAGTAAAATTGCTTAAGTGAAATCATTGTGATTTTTTAAATTTCATCCAATCAAAATGATTTAAAAATATCAATCGTTTTCATGCCTGATATTTAATACTTTTTCAAGTCTGGGCTTAATCTAGCTGAAAACAACTAGATTAGACCTAGACTTAAAAAACGCAAAAACAAATTATATTATTAGTTTTTCGTCGTTTTAGAATATATTAGGTAATAACAAACATACACTTACACACATACAAGATTTTGCATTTGTAATATGAAATCATTTTTTAATATTTTACTTAAAAACTTAACCTCAAATTGAATTAGATCCTCAGCAGCATCCTCATGTTCTTCCGATTCAGGCTCATACCATCTAGCGCTTAGTGTGATACCAATGGTTCCTCCTTGCGTTGGTCTAAATTCCTTATCATACAAATGCCAAACATTAGCGTGTGCTACTAGCAAATTTTTAGCACACATATATTCAGCCATACCAGTGATGTTATATAAAGGTGCTAAAGATGCATCTGCATAACTTCGAAAACAAACTTCTTTAGGTTCATTAATCGTGATCCAATTCTTGACACGATCTCCAAATTTTTCAAAGAGAACACGAGCATAATCAGTGAACCAGTCAACTATGTGAGGATTCGCCCAACCACCTAGATCTTGTAATTTCTGAGGTAGATCCCAGTGATAGATTGTTAACATAGGTTCGATATTATATTTTAGCATTTCATCAATCAAGTTGTTGTAGTACTGTACTCCAGCTTCATTGATTTGGTCCGGAAAACTCGTAGGTAAAATCCTTGTCCAGGATACTGAGAAACGGTAAAAATCAAGTCCAAGCTCCCTCATCATTTCAACGTCCCGTTTATATAAGTGGTAAGAGTCATCGGCCACATCACCGGTGTGACATTCTTTGATGGGACATGGTACTTGATGTGTTAGACGATCCCAAATATTTTCAGATTTTCCTGCGAATACAATTTATTTGTTACCAACATTTTTTCTTAAAATGCTTGAACTTATTATCTTTTGTTGACTTGAATTCTTAGACTTCTTTGGTTTGAAATTATCAAACATGTTTACCTTTATTTGGAAAACAGATTTAAGAATATTTTGTTAACAGAAAAGTAAAATGTTTTGTTAAAAGTATAAAATATATCTTACCATCTTCATTCCAAGCTCCTTCGACTTGATATGAAGCCGTTGCTGTACCAAACAGGAAACCATCTGGAAACTTCCGAACGTTCTGACGAACACTGTCGATGTTTTTGTTTTCACTTAGATAAACGCACATCACTAATAGTAAAAAACTGCAAAGCAAATAAAAAGTTTTTTATTTTAAAAAAATGAACTATTAATATATAGAAAAATGTGATAAACGCCTTTATGTATTTATACAAAAATACATTAATAATGCGTTTCTTTCCATGTGGCACGCATATAATTCTACCTATATAACATCCCCGGATATCTTATTCTAAACCTGAATATAACAGTGATGAGTGTTGACGCAATATCGGCAGAAAAAAATAAAGGCCGGGTGAAACGTTATATAATTTAATCACCTAGTAATCTGATGGTCATGACTCCTTTGGCCTATCGTTCGTCTTTTAAAAAATTTAAGTCATACTAAAGGAGGAAACAGACTAAAATGAGGGAAAACGTCAATATAGATGGTATTTTTGAAACTATTTTATTTATTCCTGCCAATTTAATATAAAAGTAAAAAAAATTAACTAACAAATTTTGTTTAATTTTTTCCATGGTGAACGTGTATATTAGAAAAGAGACTTATCACTTATGCCAAGAGTTATACCGACGTCCCTTTTATTTCATTTAAAACCTTAAAACGCCGGATACGATGATACTACAAAAGATTGACGTATCAGTACTTCAAGTTACTCATCAATGTAATATGTCTTTGTTGAAAAAAAAATTTCGAAAAAAAGATTGATACCTCGATTCATGTGGTCTGTGGATAATACCTATTATCTCATATCATCGATCTCCTGTCATTATATAAAACGTTCAATATTGTTTTTCAAGATTTTCCTGTCAAAGATAAAATTTGATTCTTAAAAATAAACAAATCATTTGCTATTTGATCAAGTATCGTTATATGGTGGCTCGCGCATCCTCGCTCGCGAACACAGACTTCAGAACTAGGTTGACTGGTAAAAGACGGTACGTTATATTTAAGGACACGATGGTAAATGGTTATGGGTAGCTACTAACTATTGATTAGCGAAGGCTTGATTCTCGAGTATTGATCCAAAATGGATAAATCGTTTTTGCCCATTTTTATCAGATACATTACTCAAAATGATAGATAGACATTATTTTTGCCAATTGGATTGTTATTTTATTAAATTTAATAACTAGTACTGTTATTTGAAAAAAAAAGTATCTTCACGCCCATATCCCCGAAGGGGTAGGCAGAGGTACAACCAACCACGTGCACCCACGATTAGCCGAAGAAACTTGGTCCCACAAATGTGATAGGTGGCAAACCTATCGCCAACCGGGCACTTTCCAATCCCGGGCAACTTTCTGTTTCTCAGAAAACTGAAAAAACACTTTTTTTTTATGTGCCCGACCCGGGAATCGAACCCGGGACCTCATGTGGTCAACGCCAACGCTGAACCACTAGACCACAGAGGCGACTGTTATTTCAGCTGTCGAAAATACTACGCGCATATTAAAGGACAGTACATACCTTAAATTATGAAATCTTAACAGAGTGTTCCTTGCAAATGCAACAAATTAACAGGCCAGATTTGAATATTCTCAATTACAACTGCTTCACAATTTACAAGCATGCCTCTTATTCTGATTGAACCAATGTTCGAATATCTCCTCAAACCTAAAAATGTACGTACAAATATGTTTACATTTAATTCTGTGTTTAAAAACATATTCCGCCGTGTTGGTCCCGGCCTCCTTTGTAGAATAGGCCAACTGCCGTTCTGCCAGGCAGGTCGTAAAAGGCGACCGATTGGCTATCGAGTCACTACCATCGTGGCTACTAGGTGGTAGAGTTCTGCATTGTCTCACCCGGGTCTGGTACCACCGCCTTACCTATTCCTGCCGCAATAGCGTCAGTGCTTGTCGCTGTCGTGTTCCGGTTTGGAGGGTAAGGTAGCCGGTAAACTTATGCATGTGGCATTAGATCTTGCCACAAGATAGCAACGCACCATTAACATCTTTGGTGTCTATAGGCGATGGTTGACTCTTTCCATCAGGAGACCCATCTGCTTGTTTGCTGTCTTATGATATAAAAAAAAATTATGTTTTTCTACATGTTAGAAATTTGCACCATGCAAATCATTTTCTTTTGACTTCCCGCTAAAGAAAGTTACTAATTTCACTCGAATTTTTGAAAATTGTGTTTTCACTAGATCTCTACGTTTGAAAGTACTACGAACCTTTCCTATTTTCACATTGACGTCAGTACGTCTGTATGTATGTATTCATGTATGTATGCTTATGAGTGTATTTAAACCTCTCTTAACCTCTGAACGGTACAAACAATAGAAACGGAGTGGACAGCATTCGATCGGGTCTGAACAAACATAGACTTTCTGAATGAATGTTCAGAAAAATCGTGAATCGAGTCTTTTAAATAATTTCCAGAATAATCTATACATATAATAAAAACGTAACCGATCGGTGTCTGTACATGAAAGATGAATGAAAAAACTATGGTGGGGGGGCTTTTTAAACACAGTAGAATCTAAAACAATGATTTTTAAAATTTTTGTCTGTTTGTCTGTTTGTATGTTTGTGCATGCTAATCTCAAAAACGACTGAATCGATTTCAATGCGGTTTTCAGTACAATGTAGCTGCATGCTTTACTTAGCATTTAGTGTTTATTTTTTTCAAATCGGTTCATAAATAAAAAAGTTATCATCGCAAATCGACCCACCAGTATAAATTTAGTTTAAATATGTATATATATATATATATATATATATATATATATATATATATATATATATAAAAGGCAAAAGTGACTGACTGAAAAGGTATCAACGCACAAGCGAAACCCTTAGGACTAGAAATTTGAACCCTTAGGACCTTTTAAATAATAAACCTTTTAAATAATAATATTTTATTGTTTCCAGCAAACGCACTTAATATTTTCAAAATAAATTTCAGGCTAATATACCGATGGATTTAAAAATCTAAACAAAAAACAAAATAAAAAACTGCGTCCAAAACTGAATTTAATCAAAATCATTCCATTTATTTGGGATTTATCATTAACGATATTTTTAAAAAAGGTTGTCTTGAATATTTTTCAAAAATGAAATTATTGTCTTTGATAACAAAATTAAGATTTTTGAACTCTGAAAAAATTCTTTGCTTAAGTATAGTTTTTGTACTTTTGAGCTGAAATACCTCAATTTAGCAGAAGTTTCAGGGATGGCCTGCAGGGCCAATCAATTTACAGATTCTTAACTTCCCGATCTGCACGTTTTGACGTCCTAGAAACCTTTTACGACTATTTTCACAATGACTTCTGTATAGCCGTATGTATGTATGTATGTATGTATGTATATGTATGGGTGTGTGTGTGTACTCACACACACACACCCATACACATATGTTAGTGTGTATGCAAACACTTCATAACTTCTGAACAGCTTGACCGATCGAAACGCGGTTTATGCATTCGATTTAATTCTGCATAACTTGTTTTTCTAAAAATTTGAACCGGTTTAACGTAGAAAACTTAGAGAAATTTTGTAAAAACCTCAAAAATATTAGGCGAAACATTCGTTTTTTAATGTAACTTCCAGATTTATGTTCGGATTGAGTACAAAATCTAATCAGCTCTTTTCCTCAACAAACTGAGTGCAATGCATAAATTGCATCAAAATCGGTTTATCCGTTCGGGAGTTATCGTTGACAAAAAAATATGAAAAAGGTGTTTTTTCGACAAAACTTTTGAATTTTTCAAGCAACAATACATTGATCTTCTACGTAATTTTAGTAGTAAGAAAATTACGCTAAATGCCGTTTCAAAAATTTAAATCGATTCAAATTTTCAAAAGTAACAAAGCTTTTCAATTATTAATATTGCGCTGTTTCTGGAAAAGTTACTTCGTATATTTAAAATAACTTTCAGGCTAATATACCTATTTAATTTAAAATCTGATCAGCTTTTTGCTTAAAAGACTGCGTTATATACAGTAAATCGAATTAAAATCGGTTGATTCGTTCGGGATTTATCAATGAAGAAAAGGTTCAAAAATTGCGTTGAATGTTATTCGAAAGATGAAAGTCAGTCATCAAACAGTAAATTAAATAACTAAGTATCATTTTTAAAAAACTTTAGATATTTAAACTCTTCGAACTCAAAACTGTATGCTTAAGTACAATTTTTTTCTTTGAGCTTAAAATATCTCAATTTAGCGGGAAGTTTTAGGGATGACTTGCAGGGTCAACCTGCTTACAGATTTTTTTAATACAGTTACGTTAGTTGGTTAGATAGATGCGTTACATGCAAAGCAATCCTAATAGCTATTTTTAGTTTGTGGTATAGTTCGGTATATATTAAAATATTGTCATAGGTAGTTTAGGTTAGGTATTTCCTGTTAATTGTAAGTTACTTTATAATTACGTTAGTTTCTTCGATAGGTGTTTGAGGTATAGTTACTTACGTTTTTTACTTAAATTATGATACTAAAAATATCGTGTATGTATATAAATAACTAAGATGAAAATGCATATATATATATATATATATATATATATATATATATATATATATATATATATATATATATATATATATATATATATATATATATATTTAAATACTAACGGCCCGTTCGACTATGTAGAGATTTTTAATAAAGTAGCTTATAAAGTTTTAAGAAGCCGCGGGTAACAGCTAGTATACCAAAAATTTTTAGTCAGTTTTATTCCTTAAAAAATTGCACCCATATCTTCACATCAGATCCCTTACGGGATAGGCAGATAGAACCGAGTGCCATACATCACGATCCTTGCAGGCTTGTCTCGCTTCCTCCACATTCATCACTCTCTTCATACACACACGCCGGTTGCGAAGATTCTTGACACCACCAACGGACAGTACTCGATCAATCTGATCGTGGTATGTCAGTCTTGGTCTTCCCCGGTACCTACATCCTTCCACATTCGCATTGTATATCTGTTTTGTTAACCTTTCATCAACCATTCTTTCTACATGTCCGAACGCACGGAGCATGCCCTTTCTCATCTTTACCCCGACACTTTCTTTCAAACCTAACCTCTCTCTCACTTCGACATTACGAACCCGGTCCGCGAGTATCACACCATGTTTTCTTAGCGACCTCATCTCGACCGCGTTTATTCTACTTTCATGCACTTTCTGACATACCCAACTCTCACTTCCATATAATAGCGTTGGGATAAGCACATGATTATGCAGAGCTAGACGGACACCCTGACTTAAAATTGTGCTATTAAGTAATCTCCCTAACGCTCCATTCACTCTGTTCCCTGCACACACTCTTCTTTTAACATCAGCGGTGAACCTCCCATCCCTGCTAAAAGCACATCCAAGATATATAAACTCATCCACTTGTTCCTATGTAGCTTAAAACTGGTGAAATTTTGCGAATTAGTTACATACATTGCTATACGGATGACAGTACTGGTGATGCTACACACTCCGTTCGTAACGGTATTTTTAGGGAACATGTCGAAGAGGGCCAGAACAAGCTCATGTCTGAACTCAAGAATCGACTTACCGATGTCTCGGAATGAAAAACTCGGAAAACCTTGTTACATTTAACCTTAAAAAGACTCAGCTTTGCGCGTTCACCGCAATAAAGACACCCTTTGTCGTATCACCTCGGTTCGAGAATACTCTCCTGACAGCCTCAGACAGTATCGAAATCTGGGATTTGACATATGGAACAACGTTGTGGTCCGTGGTCATTTGGAAGGAAAGGCTAAACTAGCAACAAAAAAGTTTGGTGTACTCAGCAGAGCAAAGCAGAACTTCATATTTTCAACTTTACCATCCATCGCTTTCAACTTTACAAGGCCGACATTCGACCTCACATGAAGTACTGTTCTCACCGCAGTACCAGCTTTTTCCTCTTGATCGCATTCAACGTAGAGCGGTTCGAATCGTCGACGACCAGGCTATTTCTTATCGTCTTGAATCTTTGGCGTTAAGCAGAAATGTAGGTTGGTCTGAATTTTTTATCGCATTTATCATGGGGATTGTTCTGACGAGTTGTTCGGATTAATTCCTTCCGCTAAATTCCATTATCGGATATCGTGTCAAAACTTAAAGTTCCATCCTCACCACCTCAATGTCTGAAAATCTACAACCATGCGCTTTTGTTAGCACGTTTTGCCTCGCACTACTCCTTTGTGGAATCAATTACCCGAGGGGATGTTTCCGAAGGGTTCGCTTTGGGGACCTTCAAGAAACGAATTTACTCATTTTAAAAGGCCGGCAACGCAGCTGCAGGACCTCCAGTATTGCAAATGTTGCTAGGTGGTAGAGTTCTGCATCAACTCGACCGGGTCTGGTACCACCGCCTTACTTATTCCTGCCGCAATAATGTCAGTGCTAGTTACTGTCGTGTTCCGGTTTGGAGGGTAAGTTAGCCGGTAAACGTATGCATGTGGCATTAGACCTCGCCACAAGATAGCAATGCACCATTTACATCTTTGGTTTCTATAGGCGATGGTTGACTCTTTCCATCAGGAGACCCATCTGCTTGTTTGCTATTTTATGATATAAAAAAACACGTCATTTTTTCCTTCATTTGTATATAGATGTCTACTTTACTTTGTACCCTTAGTCCCGTACGCAGGACACATGATTCACATTAATAAGTAATAAGGCTAACGTGTTTGATAGCCGTGTATCAATAGAAACACACCAAATGTTTTTTCTATCTGAGTGTTCCATCCACGCAATATTTATATAAGCTGAAGCGAATCTCTATATGTTGTTATTCCCACCTGTGTAACCACCGCTGCTCAAATGTTATCGAAGGACCGGTGTTCCATTATTTGTTTCACATTCCTTTGTGCCGTTTAATATATGTACTAGTACATCAGTAATTGAAAAGCAATTGAACGTGTCTTACGAAAACAAAAATATTCATTATATAAAATACAGTAAATATTCACCTCTGTCACAGTATACTAGAGACTATCAGTAGTTAATCTATATACATGTGATATTCGAGCAACGCACACATAGACACCTCTCACGGGACGCAATATCTCGGAATGGTTCGGGACAGTTCGTTCCGCAACTTTATTACTTGTATGTAACATTGACTTCTGTTAGTCTCCGAGTATTCAGTGCCTCTGTGGTCTAGTGGTCTGGTGTCGGTGTTGACTACATAAGGTCCCGGGTCGGGCAGTTCAAAATGTGTTTTTTCAGTTTTCTGTTAAAATACAAACTTTTACAATGAAATTAATTGCGAAACCCGGGGTGTTGAAATTTATTTCATGCGGGCAAGGCAGAGTAAACCAAATGTCAAAAGATGCTCCAGTTTTGTACGATTAACTAGTTTATCGCCTGGCGAATTCAGTGGTGGAAGTGGTTATGGCGTTTTACTGACCAATAACGGGTATCGCATGTTTATTATGATAACCGGGATAGAAAGCTAATGAGCTCATCTGCAGCATTAATATTATAAAACACCATCCCAGACTTCATTCTGTGATTTTGATAATTTCTCAAATATTAACCTGATGGGCTAAAAATTGTCACTTAAATCTTTTCTCAAAAACAACCAAACAGGCTGCTTTTGGGCATCAAATTCGGACCTTACGACCCAAGCCCGATAAGCTCAATATTAGACCGTGACAAATTAATACGGGGCTATTACAATAATATTGTTAAAAAAAATAACTACGTTAAAAAAACCGACTTCAAAAAGTAAAAAATAATAAATATTTAATATTAGTTAAATACTACCTATTATTTATATATGCTATTTAATAATAGGTTTGAAGTCGGTGCCAAGCCAATTTAATATTTACACCGCCAGACACGCGCGGGCAGACGTCGTTGATGAAAGTCTTGAATAAGTACATAAAATTTTTGAAAGAAAGAATGAAAATAGTTATTTGCAAGAATATGGCTGTTACAAGTTGTTAAAAATTAATTAAGCTGCCAACATTTTCTACTATTATATGGTGTCAATTTGAAATTAAAAATTTGGATGCCTTTTAGCTTAATTGATAATTCTACATTAATTCACATGACCATTTAGTTTCGTAATTATTTTTTCAGTATTCTTCGTATTGATTGAAGCTGTCTGTACTACTAAGACGTAATTGCTCTTTATTAGGTTTATTGCTTTTTATTAGGTTTATCTTTAAAGTAGGAATTTCATTGTATTGATTTGCTCGTATTCATTTAAGTAATTAAAACATTATTATTTGCTTAAGGCTTGGCACCGACTTCAAACCTATTAGTAAATAGCATATATAAATGATAGGTAGTATTTAACTAATATTAAATATTTATAATTTTTTATTTTTTGATGTCGGTTTTTTTAACGTAGTTATTTGTATTTAATACTTTTTAGTGTATTGTTGTATTGTCAACTTATTTTGGGTAGACCTGCAACAGGTGCTGCGCGCCTTAACAAATATAGATCTCAAGAAACGGGAACGAATAAAATAGTAGGGGAGCCCAAAAGGGGATTTTTGTATTTACTCGAGCGCGGCAGATTACCATAAGAGGGGGTACCTCGCATACTGTTAAGTCTCTCCACCAAATATAAGCCCTTTCTATAGAGGGGGATAACTATGGCAGAAAAGAAAACAAAAGATAACTTCGGCTTGTGGAAATTGTCAGATTATATTTTTTTCGTGATTCTTACATAATTTCCTCCATAATAAACGAAAATTCAGACGCTTTTGAGAATGTCAAGACAACGTTTTCTTTGCAAATTTGTTACCCTCCCACTACCTTACGCTACACTAGAATCGTCAGATTTTCTAAATGTTAGCGGCAATTAACCCACCATGCCCTAATCTAATGCGCTTCAGTGTTTCCATATCACTCAATTTTTACATTTTTTATCTGTAGATGTTTTCCCCACCATTGAAATGAAAAATATTATATAAGTTTTTATTTTTCCTATAATTTAGTCTACAAAAAAAAGGTGCGGTGCGGAACATGTTGACGAGTGCTGGAAAAGCTTGTGTCTGAAGTCGAGGATTTATTGAACAAAATCTCGGAATGGGGTCGACTAAACTTAGTCCAATACAACCCAAGGAAGACACAAGTTTGTGCGTTTACCGCCACTAAAACACCTTTTGCCGTAGCCCCTCATTTTGATAATACTCCTTTGATTGCCTCAGCCAGCATTGGAATTCTGGGTATCGACATATCGAGTAACGTCCAGTTTTGTGGTCATTTGGAAGGTAAAGCAAAGCTGGCGTCCAAGAAAATTAATTTTTGAACAGGGCAAAACAGTACTTCACACCAGTCGACCGTTTACGACTACACGAGTCGCAAGTCAGGCCTCATATGAAGTACTGTTCTCATCTTTGGGCAGGGGCTCTTCCACGCTCTGGAGCGTAGTCATTCCTTAAAGGCTGGCAACGCACCTACAGTACCTCCGGTGTTGCAGTTGTTCATGGGCGGCGGTGATCACTTACCATCAGGTGAGCCTCATGCCCGTTTGCCCCCTATTCCATAAAAAAAGAACGCTGTGAATAAAATTTGTGCCATTTACGAACCTAATGCGATATCAATACGAGTAGCACAAATGTGGTTCAAGCATTTCAAGTCTGGAAATTTTAGTGTGAAAGATGAGGTTGCCTCTGGTCGCCCTGTCACAAATAAAATCAGTGCCATCTTTGAGAAAGTGAAGCAAGATCGACATATTAGTAGCAATGACATTTCTGAAGAACTGGATGTTGATCATAAAACATTTTTACGTCATTTACGAAAGTCTGGATACAAGAAAAAACTTACCACATGAACTCACTGAGAGAAACCTAATGCAACGTGTTTCCATTTGCAATTCTTTGGATAAGTATGGACAAGCCTCACAGAGCGTGAAAAATGCAGCCTGACTCGGAACAATGTGGTGCTATGTGTATGGTAGGATTGGAAAGGAATCGTCCACTGTGAGCTTCTGCCACCGGGTAAAACTATCGATTCTAATCTATACTATCAGCAACTGATGAGGTTAAAAAAAGCTATTGAGAAAAACCGCCCGGAGCTGGTGAATAGGAAGGGCGTAGTTATTCACTATGACAACGCCAGACCGCACTCATCTATAGCCATGCAGCAAAAATTGAGAGCTTGGCTGGGATATGATAATGCATCCTCCGTTTAGCCCTGGCCTTACTCCATCAGCTTTCCACCTGTTTCGGTCATTGCAGAACTCTTTAGGAAGCATAAAGCTAACCTCAAATAACACTGTGAACACTAACTTTTTACCCTTTTTTGCCCCGACCTTATAGGTTAAAAAGATTTCAAGTGGTTTAAGAGAATTAAATGCGTGATGAATTTTATAGTTCAAGTTATTGACATGAGAGTTCGAGAAATGTCGAATTCAAAATTATCCCCAGATTAAACACAGAAGTGGGAATATCACTGAAATTTACTTACTTATTCCTCCTCAAAAATATACAAATTGAAGAATAAAAGACAGTACATAGTGAAGAAGAGTATTCAGTACGTAATCCTAATCCCTCCCCATTTAGAATTTGTTTGTGGGTATTTATACCCAAAATAAATTTATGACAGATTAAATAGCATCTGAGTCATTTAGATTTAAAACTGTCATTATTTAAATATATTGCGGTTGTTCCGCAATACACTCGTTCATTACGCTTGGTTAAGGGACAAAATATATTAAAAGAATTACAACGGCTTAAGTCCAATTTGATGGAGAATCACAATTGTAAATGTAAGAACAAGATACAAAATTTATTATAATCTAGAATGCTGAAGTCTAAATTTCTCTTGTATTGTATATATATTTTTCTACTTTTTTTTTTAAACCGTAAATATATGTTAGGTTTAGTTATGTAATTTGTATCTTTTTTTGTACACTAGGTCTACTCATTTCTTTTCTTTCATTATTTTATTCTCCTTTAACGGGTTGGCTGGAAGAAATTTCTTTAAGTAGAGATAAGCTCGCCCATTGTACTATAGTTACGTTTGTATTCTCTTATTAATGTTATTTTCTGTGTACAATAAAGTGTTAATAAATAAATAAATAAATAAATTATAACGTAACACTTTTATTAACAAAAACAATAACGTAATATAAAAATAGTCGAAATTTTATTTCTTAAGAGCAATAGCGCACTAGAGGCTAGGCCGCAGCGGCCAGGTCGCGGCGGCCATCGAGATATACACATTAGTGTGAAATCGCCATAGAGCACGCACATCTGGCCGCACGCGGCCATCGGCCACACCAAGCCGTAGCGGCCAGCGAGATCGAAGCGACGCATCACGTAGCAAGGGATAAACCCAATATTTTTTCCTTTTTTTTCCGCTTCTTACTTATAAGATACAAAAGCACTGCTATTTCCTCAACGTCCATTTTGAATTACGCTGTATGTGCAACTGAGCCGGAGTTTTGGCTGCGTTGCAAATCGCAACCCCTGCGGCCGGACTGCGCTATCAGGTCGCTAGTGCGCTATTGTTCTTAAAAAATAATTGAAATATATGTAATGTTGACGTAGAATGACATTAACGCTCCCGAAAATACTAGGCGTTACGCTGAAGATTTTCTCGCTGTATTTATATGTAATTCTTGGGTTTTTTAGCGTTATCACTTCAGTAGTCCACGCGTTTTCTGCAGCTACTGATGTTTGCGGGCGACGGCTTCTGTGGTCACTACGATGTCAGTTTGTGTTTACGATGTCAGTTTACGCTTTTTAAATTTACCGAACCATTGCCGGGATGGACCAAAGTCCCTTAATGCTTATAAGATTGTAACTGTTGTAAACCTAGATGTTCAGTTAAAAAAAAATATCATGCCAGTCAAATGCTTGCAGTTTTTCTCGGTTGTTAAAAAAACCGTAGGAACAGTTGTAGTAAAAGTTTTGACACATTTTTTTTAAATTGAGCCTACTGGGGCCTGATTCACGTAACATAACGTCAATTGAGTCGAAGCGTTCAGGGCTCTCACACATTTACTTACATATTATAAGACGTCGTAGCACGACGCAAAGTGTATCGTTTTTATGTATGTAAAAGCCCTAAACGCTTCGACTCGATTGACGTTTTGTTACGTGAATTGAGGGGTTGGCCTTTTGCAAAATTAGCTTTTTGCAGACATTTAACACTAGTTTTTTTTTTAAATTTCGAACATCTCAAAACTTGTCGAGTAACTTTACAGACCTAAAGGTTGAGGCACGAAAGCTTAAAGATGCTCTCAATACTACGTAATGTTGTTGTTTGTTGAAGTTTATACGGTTTTTTGATAATTTTCACGCTTAAACGGCTAAATAAATTTGGACCAAATTTTGTACACAGTTTTTCATGAAAAGAATTTTATTCTGAAAAACTGTTTGTGCCCACGGGATTAACAAAACAATAACAAAATAACGGACTCCGTTATCATTTGCTAGTGAAAAACAAACGATTAAGATAATCATCATATTATGTAATGTTATCACAAATTCTGAACGACCCTCGAGATATCTTATTTCAGTGATGTCAATCAGTATTAAGAGAATGTTTTCGCCAAAATATATGTTTCTAAAAACAACTATACCCCACACAAAGTTCAAGTGCTGATATGATGTAGAGTCCCGTAATTTAAAATAAATATGCAAACATTACATTTGAAATATACAAGTTCTGGCCATTTCTCTTTTGATCTCATATATATGATGAAGATCTGGTTTTAGATTCAGAAAATACAGAAGTTGATTATAAAAATTTTACTGCGTTTCAATTATTTTAAAAATAGTTGCACCTTGCAGTTGCAATATGTTTTGCATGACACTATCCTAAGACGTAGCAGAATTCTACCACTTGGATAGTATATACGATGTTGGTGATACATAAACAGAGTTTAATATACTTTTATATCCTAAATACTTTAATTAGTCCGAGTGCGGGTGTTTAATGCAGGTGCTTATTATTAAGCAAAAAATGCGTAATGACAGACGTTTATAAGCATTTATTCGCTGTTTCTTCACTAATTACTAATCACTCGCATTAATCAACTGCTCTCTTCGCGTATTTTTGCTTAATACTAATCACCTGCATTAATCACTCGCACTGGCATTAATCAAAGTGTAATTGGGGCCTTAGAGATGCCATGCTAAGTAAAAGTTGTGATCTATTTCGCTAATACTTGATGCAGCTCTGAAGAAATTATAAATCCTCCAACCAAAGTCAAAATTAAGAAGCGTTACAGCGCTTAAATATTCGCGACTAAAAGGTCGTAACGGCCGTGAATTTAATAGCGCTTACATATTCCATTCAACGAGCTCTAACGTAGGTGCAGTCCATGGATTACGCTTAGTGGAAAATAAGTAGCGTGGCGCAAGGCTTATCTAGTACCTTAGTACATACATGTCTTTGGATACATATTAACCTTCTCTTGCCTTTCATCAGATAAATAGGCAGTTGATCTATTTTTCAAAAAGGGTTCCGGATCAAAACGGGAAAAAATATGGCGTATCATCCTAATGTTTTTCTATCGCAACTGCGTTTTCTTCACATCCAAAGCGACTTTTTTTTTTGTCTTTTAGTCTGTGATATATAAATGGCGGATATAAGAGTTGGGCTTGATAATTTTAAAAAGATAGCAAAACAAAAAGATATGACGCGAAAAAAGTTTCCAGGAATTACACAGTTGAATCTAGAAAAATCATCAATTTTACATCATATAAGCAATAAATATTTTTATTTCTTGATGTCTTCTCAGTAATCTATTGCCATTTTAGATACAAAAAATTAAGTTGAGAGAGACTGAAATTTGGAATGAGTTTGATGCTCCGCTTGGTAGCTTATTTAACTATTTGAGTATATTTTTAGAAAACTTGACAATATCCGGCCCGTATCGGTTTGCAATATGAACTTTTCAACTAACGCGTTCTACTATCATATTTACAAGTTACATTGAACGTGGCCACGAGCAGATTAACATGTCCACTCGTGACCAAGGTTAATGTAATTTGGCCGAAACGTCGAGCTTTACAAGTAAGTTCTGTATATGCATGCGTTTTTGACCCGTTTATATTTTAAAAATCTTAAGAAAAAATTCCAACTATTTTAATTCGGGACTAATGATAGGAAACAGTAATAGACAATAATTCAAAACAAATATGGCTAATTCACAGTTTTTTATTTCTTAAAATAGAAAGTATCCGTTAAGCACACCGTACTTCACGATTTAATGTTTAGCGAGGTATTAAGAAACCACGACCCTTTTAAAGCCCTCGTTTGTTACACAATGTTTGTCATTGACAGAAAACGACCCTAACCAAAACTGTTTAGGTATGTCAAGTTCACTAACCATTACGTCAACTCACGCAAAAATATTCAGTCCCTTTTGTCGAAAAACCTGGCACCGTTTGCATTAAGGTACAACGTTTTATTCTAAGAGCCAGTGAACGGATACCTGTATGTATTTGACCAGACCTGTGTTTTTGTACATTGAGGCCCCTATACCTACCGTACATGAGATGGGGACTCACTAAGCCCAAAGTGGTGGACGCGGCGAGTGCGCAGGTAAGACAGGTATCGATTTTTGGCTATTTATAAATGCATTTGACCACGTCTGCCGTTTTGATATTTGAAAATATATTATGATTATTAATGGAAAATAACAATGGCAGACCATTATCACGCGTTTAACATTGTGGCAGACAATTTTGAATATGTAAAAAAAAAATGATTTTTTGAAAATAATTGACCAGATCTGCCATCAATATATTTTATTTAGATCGCCCCGTTGGTCGAGTGGTTAGCGATCCTGACTACGCAATCAACGGGGCTCGGGTTCGATCCCCGACGGGGACAAGCATTTGTGTGATGAGCATAAATGTTTGTATTTCCGGGTTTGGGTGTTTATTAAATATATTCTGGTATTTATATATGTATTTCTATGTATTAGTACCGTTGACTAACACCCATAACACAAGCAAATAATTTGCTTACTTTGGGGTTAGATCAGTAAGTGTAATTTGTCCTATTTAAAAAAAAAAAAATTATTATAGTCTTAAAAACTTATATTGATAACGGCAGACGTATTCATTGCGTACAAGCATCAACAGATAAAAAAATCTGAGATACTACCCGGTCAGATGTATGCATATAGCTCTCTTTCTTCTTTGTCCAATGTATTACTATTGTACTCATTCTAGCCTATAGTATTTTTTCTCGTAGCTACTACCATTCAAAAAATGTAGGATTTATACCTGAGAGGGCTCTGTTATAACCCCTACCTCACGGGGTGGAGAGTTAGTACATTTGGACATTTTACAAAATTTAATGGTGGCTCCAGCTGAGCCACACACACCAAACTTCCTACGAAACTAATCACTAGACGAAATTGAAGTGTCTACTGTCCTCTACTATCAATCATTACTGTCATATGTTAAACTCAAAATCGATTTGAATCGATACACCGTATCTATATGATCATAACTCGATGTATGTAACGTTTCTTATCGACATACATATATACGATATTTTTTATGAGGTAATATATGAGGGGTATATTTCCGGAATAAAAAGATTTCAACGCTTTTTCGGTATTTAATAATAATATTAAAATCACTATTTTCAATCAACGGCATTTTGACTACACTTTTATGACTATAAAAAATATTTTGGAGATGCGTTGCAAGTTAATGCAATTGCGGATATCTGAAGGTGTATATCCTGTTAAATAAAGTAAACATTCAGAGATCACTGAAGTCGCAATCACTGACATGTGGGGCTAATTTATTTTATTTTATTTTATTTTATATTGACCTTTCGTGAAGAAAATTTAACAAAGGACCAACTACAAGACCTATTTAATGTTATTCAACAATTTTTTTGCCAACTCTACAATGCCAAAAAATCTCAGGACGTCGATGATGGAAGATTCCAACTATTTGTCCGCAAATACAAATCTTTAGACATCAATGAAAATTTCAGCAAAAAAGTGCAAAATTTTGACGCAACCTCAATACCACCGTGTTAGAGTGAATTTTACCAACAATATCTGAGAGCTCATTATATTTTTATGATTTGGAAAAATGCTTACAAAAAGCAACCTACTGCTTTAAACCCATTGGATTATGGTTGGATTGAGCAGGACAACAAATTAGTCTTCAAATGGTTCGAAGGAGATCAACTTCAATCTTTTGTGAGTGACTTAATCACCGATATTCCTGGTAAGTTATAAAAAATCAGTTCTTTATCGAATATGTTCGAATCAATTTACAAATTATATATATTTTAAAATTTACGTTTAATTTTGCAGAATCCGATTCAATGATGATGATGAAGACGAGTTTAACGATAATAACCATGGCTCGGATGATGATGATGATGATAAATAAAGATTAAAAACAATAAATATATATACCTGTGTATATATATATATATATATATATATATATATATATATATATATATATATATATATATATATATATATATATATATAGATTTAGTAATTCATGCATGATTGTTTTTTAAAATTTTGTATTCAATAAATAAAGTACCTATCTCCTTCTTTATAGTTCAACTTTAAAAGTTTGTATATAGACTACATGTAAAATATTAATTTCATTAAATACAGTGATTGAGTAAATTATATGAATGTAAAACTGCTATCGTAATATATAGACACCTGACCGGGTAGTATCTCAGACTTTTTTATCTGCTGATGTTTATACGTAATGAATACGTCTGCCGTTATCAATATAAGTTTTTAAGACTATAATAAATAAAATATATTGATGGCAGATCTGGTCAATTAATTTCAAAAAAATTTTTTATTTAACATTTTAAAAATTGTCTGCCACAATGTTAAACGCGTGATAATGGTCTGCCATTGTTATTTTCCAGTAATAATCATAGTACATTTTAAATATCAAAACGGCAGACGTAGTCAAATGCATTTATAAATAGCCAAAAATCGATACCTGTCTTACCTGCGCACTCGCCGCGTCCACCGATTTGGGCTTAGTGAGTCCCCATCTCATGTACGGTAGGTATAGGGGCCTCAATGTACAAAAACTCAAGTCTGGTCAAATACATACAGGTATCCGTTCACTGGCTCTTAGAATGCTATTTATTTTTAATGCTATTTACTAATAGGTTTGAAGTCGGTGCCAAGGCATTTTAATACTTACACCGCCAGACACGCGCGGGCAGATGTCGTTGACGAAAGTCTTGAATAAGTACATAAAATTTTTGAAAGAAAGAATGAAAATAGTTATTTGCAAGAATATGGCTGTTACAAGTTGTTAAAAATTAATTAAGCTGCCAACATTTTCTGCTATTATATGGTGTCAATTTGAAATTAAAAATTTGGATGCCTTTTAGCTTAATTGATAATTCTACATTAATTCACATGACCATTTAGCTTAGGAATTCTGTTGAATTCATTTTCGTAATTATTTTTTTCAGTATTCTTCGTATTGATTGAAGCTGTCTGTAATATTAAGACATAATTGCTCTTTATTAGGTTTATTTACGTATCTTAATCTTTAAAGTAGGAATTTCATTGTATTAATTTGCTCGTATTCATTTAAGTAATTAAAACATTATTATTTGCTTAAGGCTTGGCATCGACTTCAAACCTATTAGTAAATAGCATATATAAATAATAGGTAGTATTTAACTAATATTAAATATTTATAATTTTTTACTTTTTGAAGTCGGTTTTTTTTAACGTAGTTATTTTTATTTAATACTTTTATTGTAATAAATGGATATGAATCTGGGTATCATACTATTACGTCCGGTGTGCCTCAAGGATCTCACTTGGGCCCGGTTTGGTTTAATTATTTTATAAACGACGTAGTTCTTTGCTTTTCTAACTCAGAACCTTTTATGTACGCAGATGACTTAAAATTTCTCAAGGAAATCAAGTCAGAACACGATGTGTCATTGCTCCAAAGTGACTTAGATAAACTTAATGAATGGTGCACAAACAACGGTATGCTACTAAATTGTAATAAATGCTTTCGTGTAAAGTTCACTCGTAAACTTAATCCGACGAATTATACTTATTATATTGGTTAGAATAAAATACACATTCTAGATGAAATAAAGGATCTTGGAGTTGTATTCGATAGAAAACTTTCTTTTTTACCTCAGATTGAGCAAGTTATTCGAAAATCATCCAAAATGCTAAGATTTTTAATTCGAACTGTCAAAGTTTTTAAGAGTGAAAGAGCAAAGATTTGTCTTTATTACAGCCTAGTCAGAAGCCAACTAGAATACTGCAGTGTAGTATGGCGACCACACTATGCAACACACACATTAAGGATTGAAAGAGTTCAAAAGCGTTTCTTATGGCACCTGGCGTATAATCGTGGTATAGCGAAACAATGTAATTCCTACAAAGAAAGGTTACTAATATTTAATATGATATCATTGGACGACCGTCGAAAGCTTTTGGACTTTTCATTCTTTTATAAACTACTCAGAAATGATATTGACTGCCCCCAATTGTTACAAAAAATAGATTTCCGTGTGCCGAGAGGTCATCCTCGTGGGCCCATCACACCTGTTTGCCCGCCTCTACGCAGGACTGTAGCTGGTGCAAATTCCCCTATACCGCGTTTTTGTAAATTAGCCAATGAATACAGTTACGCTATCGACATTTATTTTGACTCATTTAACAAAATCCGGAAAATGTTTATAAAGCATAGAACTGATTAGGTTTAGCTCTGCATTAATTTTTGTTTTTAATTAGGAGTTTATATATTCGTTTTATGAATATATACAGTATTACAGTCAATTGTTACTTTTTAAAAAAGCAAGTGGTGGTTACCTATAATTGTTTGTTACAATAAGCTAGTTAATTTTTGTCATGTTATCTATAATTGAATTAACATTGTATACAAATGTGTGTAAGCCTTAATAAATAAATAAATAAATAAATACTTTTTAGTGTATTGTTGTATTGTCAACTTATTTTGGGTAGACCTGCAACAGGTGCTGCGCGCCTTAACAAATATAGATCTCAAGAAACGGGAATGAATAAAATAGCAGGGGAGCCCAAAAGGGGATTTTTGTATTTACTCGAGCGCGGCAGATTACCATAGGAGGGGGTACCTCGCATACTGTTAAGTCTCTCCACCAAATATAAGCCCTTTCTATATAGGGGAGATAACTATGGCAGAAAAAAAAAACAAAAGATAACTTCGGCTTGTGGAAATTGTCAGATTATATTTTTTTCGTAATTCTTACATCATTTCCTCCATAATAAACGAAAATTCAGACGCGCTCGAGAATGTCAAGACAACGTTTTCTTTGCAAATTTGTAACCCTCCCACTACCTTACGCTACACTGGCATCGTCAGATTTTTTAAATTTTAGCGGCAATTAACCCACCATACCCTAATCTAACGCGCTTCAGTGTTTCCATGTCACTCAATTTTTACAACATTTTTTATCTGTTGATTTTTTCCCCACCATTGAAATGAAAAATATTATATAAGTTTTTATTTTTCCTATAATTTAGTCTACAAAATCCAATAGGTCCCTACGAAGCTCGAGTAACTACCTATTTAGCATCTTGGTCTCCGCTACTGAAATAAAAGTAGTCGTCTCCGTAAAAATGCTCTTCGTAAAACAATTGGTTTAAGAGCCCACGACACTAAACCTAGTCCCATAAGACTACCGGAGTGTATATACATAGTTAGATTCGTCGTTAATTGGAGAATACGAAATGGCTATGCTGCAATGCGAAAAACCGAGTGGCGCTATTAAAAAAAAGAAAAAAAGAATGAAAAAATCGATTTCTGGTACGATAAGGCTACCGAATTTCGTTTGTTCATCGACATAGGGGAGGGCAAGGACTCTACGAAAATGCGGTGCTGCATGTCCCCATGACTGGCCTTATCAGTGGCAGCAGCATTATAAGTGACGCCTTGTACCTAGGTATCTAGTCCCATCGGACTACCGAACGAACCAAAGCTTATCTGAAAGATCATCAATTTCTGCGTAAGAAAAACCACTGCTGCATCTTTGAAACAGTGGATGAGGTGGTTGCTGCAGCGATTGAAGGTCGCCCACTGCATAGCTTAAATCGGAATTTATGCTCGATTTTGAAGGCAATTACCCGGTTTCTTTCGTCTGGTACTGATGGAATACCCATGACACGATCAGGTACGAATAATTTGACTGGTCATTAACTGTTTAAACAAATGAAATTACATATTTTATGGGAAATTGTTGGATTTTTCAATCGTTTTCACTAGCATGTTTCAATTTTATGTCCAACTTAGGGATTTATAGGGTTCTGAAGTCAACTGGAAACCCTTATAGTTTCATACGTCCGTCCATTCGTCTATCCGTCCGTTCGTCCGCGCCTTAGCTCAGGATTCTAATACTAGAAAGCTGTAATTTGGCATTTGTATCTATACATGCTAGTCATGCCATCAAAAACGGTAAAAAATAAATAAAACGTATATTGTTTAAGGTACCCTCTACAAGTAAAGTTTTCTCGCAAGCCCCGGAGTGTAAAGTATCGTTGTATAGAGTTCTTAAACAATATTAGTTCAAAAGATATTAAGTTTTAAAATGCTAACTTTTGTTAGAATCTTGTCGTCGTTACGATATACGATACGATATGATACGAATTTACGGTAGTAAGATATATTATTAAAAAAAAGTTCACATTATTGTGATGAACAACTAAGAAACCCCATATTGCGCGTGGCCCGACACGCTTGGCCGGTTTTTTTGTTGCAACAGGGGAAAAGCATAACTTGGTGTGATAACCCTGTTGATTTTATGCTCTATGCGTTAGGGCTCTATTTATTGGGGAAATGTGCAAATTGGTTTAGTATTATAATTCTACGAATTACTCATATTTGATTATTTTATATGTAATAGTAAGAACAATAATTTTAAAGGACTTGGTTGGAGAGTTTTGGTTAGATTTTAAGTCTTTGCTTAAAATATCTGATAAAGGTAAGAGTTACCATAAAATCAATAATGTGAAAAAGTATACGCATTCCAAAATGGCATAATGAAAGCAAGGTATTGCCTGACTAAGTAAGTCACGGTGATAACACGCAATATTGTTTAAGAACTCTATACAACGATACTTTACACTACGGGGTTTGCTAGAAAACTTTACATGTAGAGGGTACCCTAAACAATATACGTTTTATTTATTTTTTACCGTTTTTGATGGCATGACTAAAATGTATAGGTACAAATACCAAATTACAGCTTTCTAGTATTAGAATCCTGAGCTAAGGCGCGGACGAACGGACGGATAGACGAATGACGGACGTATGAAACTATAAGGGTTTCCAGTTGACTTCAGAACCCTATAAATCCCTAAGTAGGACATAAAATTGAAACATCCTAGTGACAACGATTGAAAAATCCAACAATTTCCCATAAAATATGTAATTTCATTTGTTTAAACAGTTAACGATCCGTCAAATTATTCGTACCTGATCGTGGCATGGGCTATAAATCCCTAAGTAGGACATAAAATTGAAACATCCTAGTGAAAACGATTGAAAAATCCAACAATTTCCCATAAAATATGTAATTTCATTTTTTTAAACAGTTAATGACCAGTCAAATTATTCGTACCTGATCGTGGCATGGGCTATAAATCCCTAAGTAGGACATAAAATTGAAACATGCTAGTGAAAACGATTGAAAAATCCAACAATTTCCCATAAAATATGTAATTTCATTTGTTTAAACATTTAATGACCAGTCAAATTATTCGTACCTGATCGTGGCATGGGTATTCCATCAGTACTATAGACGAAAGAAACCTTCAAAACCGAGCATAAACGCCAATTTAAGCTGTGCAGTGGGCGACCTTCAATCGCTGCAGCAACTACCTCATCCACTGTTTCGAAGATGCAGCAGTGGTTTTTCTTACACAGAAATTGATGATCTTTCAGATAAGCTTTGGTTCGTTCGGTAGTCCGATGGTAGTAGATACCTAGGTACAAGGCGTCACTTATAATGCTGCTGCCACTGATAAGGCCAGTCATGGGGACATGCAACACCGCATTTTCGTAGAGTTCTTCTCCTCCCCTATGTCGAGGAACAAACGAAATTCGGTAGTCTTATCGTACCAGAAATCAATTTTTTTTATTCTTTTTTCTTTTTTTTTAATAGCGCCACCCGGTTTTTCGCATTGAAGCATAGCCATTTCGTATTCTCCAATTAACGACGAATCTAACTATGTATATGCCAGCCGGTAGTCTTATGGGACCAGGTTTAGTGTCGTGGGCTCCCATACTAAATGTCACGTTCTTGTGAGACTATATAAGATCGTGAAAAACGTTTGGTGGCCATGAAAGCATAATATATGAAATCACGTTTACGTCAAGAAACTCTTGAACAATATAATTCTAGACTCGGTAAGATCCAAGAACGTCTAGCGAATGGGCCTTTTGAGCAGAGAGCTAATAGACTTGATCTCATTAATAAGCCTCTATCGAACGAGTCTGCCGAGCAGAAGGCTCATAGAATTGGTCTCCATTAAGGAGCGTTTATCTAAGGAGTCCGCCAAGCAGAGAGTTCATAGATTAGAAGTGATACGAAAGTTGCTTAGCAATGTGAGAACCGGCTAGCGGCAGCACGTTAGACGTCATAAGGATTTCGTTCAATGACTGAGCGTAATTTTACAACCACCATAAGTCAATACGCTGAAGTGGCATGTACAATCTGTAAGAAATTATTATATCCAAAACAACAGACGTCATAAGTCACAGCATATTTTAATTTCCTTCCGGAGCAGCTACCGTTGCTTGACTACTATAAAAAAAAAGTTCCTTCACAAGTCTACTGGAACAACGTGGAAATTATATCTTTACCTCCTGAACTGATCGATTTGACAGACGTAGAACGAAGACTTTTGTCAAGAGTATTTCCTTTTATTTTATAACTAGTTATCAACTGCACCAAAATGCTCGTCAACACGAATCAAACGAGACCAAACTCGACAGAGTTGTGTCATTTAATTATTGAGCTCCTATGGCCAGCTTCTGGCTTCATCGTCTGACCTTGGAGGATCCTAGTTACTACCAAGCACCATAGTGCTCGTCAACACGAATTAAACGAGCCCAAACTCGATAGAGTTGTGTCATTTAATTACTGAGCTCCTATGGCCAGCTTTTGGTTTCATCATTGGACCTTGGAGGATCCTAGTTACCATCAAGCACTATAGTGCTCGTCAACACGAATCAAACGAGACCAAACTCGATAGAGTTGTGTCATTTAATTACTGAGCTCCTATGGTCAACTTCTGGCTTCATCATCGGACCTTGGAATCCTCCAAGGTCCGATGATGAAGCCAGAAGTGCTCGTCAACAGAAATCAAACGAGCCCAAACTCGATAGAGTTGTGTCACTTAATTACTGAGCTCCTATGGCCACCTTCTGGTTTCATCATCGGACCTTGGAGGATCCTAGTTACTACCAAGCACTTAAATGCTCGTCAACACAAATCAAACGAGCCCAAACTCGATAGAGTTGTGTTATTTAAGTACTGAGCTCCTATGGCCACCTTCTGGCTTCATCATCGGACCTTGGAGAATCCTAGTTACCACCAAGCAATAGTGCTCGTCAAAACGAATCATAGGAGCCCAAACTCGATAGAGTTGTGTCATTTAATTACTAATCTCCTATGGCCACCTTCCGGCTTCATCATCGGACCCTGGAGGATCCTAGTTACCACCAAGCACCTAAGTGCTCATCAACACGAATCAGACGAGCCCAAACTCGATAGAATCTTGTCATTAACCGATTTTTAAGCATTTAATTACTGAGTTCCTGTAGTCACCTTCCGATTCCATCATCAGATCAGCTCTATGCCATAGTAAGTTTTCATTGTCATCCAATTTATATGTGTATAAATATGTGTAAAAAATTTCAACTCAATCGGTAACCGGGAAGTGGATCAAATTTACTTGCGAGATTTGAATTCAGACATCGGGATAGGTAAAATAATAAAAACTACTGGGCCTACCTGAATCAAATTTTATTGGGACCAATTCGAAATCATTCGCATCAAACAAAAAAAGAATCACGTAAATCGGTTCAGGAACCTCGGAGAAATCGGTTTCCATACATAAAAAAATATATACCGGCCGAATTGAGAACTTCCTCCTTTTTTTTTGTTTGAAGTCGGTTAAATAGTTGGACAGTGCAGGGATTCACCCATTTGCAGAAATGTTGTAATTTCTTCAACTTGTATAAGCGTTGACTGAAATTTAATAATAATAATAATAATAATAATAATAATAATAATACACTTTATTGCACACAACACACATCATTTACAGTAGAAAATAACAATGTACGATAGGGAACGGAGTACAAATAGGCGGTCTTATCACCCATCAGTGATCTCTTCCAGACAACCAGCGACTTTAGGAAATATTTACATTAACGCGGGCATTGGTGCTCGTCTTACGAAAAAAAAAAAAAAGTGATAAATAAAAATATAAGTGCTAACCAATTTCAGTGCTATATATAAATTATAACTACATACTTGGATACATAAATACATACACATATATATAATATACATATATACATACATACATTTATACATACATACATACATACATACATACCCATATACATACATATTATGTACTTACTAAAAGGCAAAAACATAAACCAAATATGAGATTAGTGATGACTCGTTACAGGAACAACACGCTCAGCATAAAAAAAAAAACAAAGAAAAATGATGTGGTGTCGCGGGACACCAGGTAGGAACGAATTTCCTTCAGCTAAACGGCACTACTCGCATGTGTGCGCGACTGTCGCGCCTGCGCACGTCTCATTTAACGCTTTTATTCCACGCATTTTTCTTACGGTTTTACTATCACATTTTTTTTCAGTTCGGTCGCGCAGCAAAATCCCTATCCCCTCCAACCCTGCCGTAAGTAACTTCGTTCAATAAAAAATAAATAATAAAAATTAATAATAACGGGATGTAATTAAGTACCTAGGTAATTTTGCTTAAAACAATGTAATTTTAATAATTTGAAAACATTAATCCTTGTTATTGCTTTTCAGGTATTCATAATAGAGAGATAGTGGGAGTTAAGTAGTCGTTTAAAACTAGCTAAATTATGCGCTGTTCGAATGTTAACAGGTAAAGCATTCCATAATCTAATGCTCTGCACAACAAATGACTGTGAGTAAAATTTTGTATAATGAGTAGGAATTTTTAAAATAAGGTTATTAAAAGTGCGAGAAGCTTTACTGGGAGAGGCCAAAAAGTTGAATTGGTTCCTGAGGTAATGAGGAGCAGCCGGGTCAAAGAGGACACGATACAGTAAATGAAGCATGTGAGCATTCCGGCGTAGACGAATTGGGAGCCACTTGAGTTGAAAACGAAATTCAGAGATATGATCATACTTGCGCAAACCAAATATGAATCTTATGCAGAAATTTTGGATTCGCTCAAGTTTATCAAGTTGAGCCTCAGTCAAGTCAGGATAGCAAACGTCGGCATAGTCAAGAAGTGGAAGTAGCAAAGATTGAGCCAACATGATCTTTGTAGGGATTGGAAGAAAATTACGTAACCGCCTTAATGCAGCGGCAGCTGAAAACACTTTGCCACTAATACTATTTATCTGCTGACTCCAAGACAGCGTTTCGTCAATGAATATGCCAAGATTTTTGACGCATTTACTGAACGGAATATCAATACCGTCAATATTAATCTTAGGTATGCTAGCCCAATTAATCCTTGAAATAAAGTTAGGGCTACCGACAAGCATAATCTGGGTTTTAGTGGGATTGAGTATTAATCCATATTGACGAGCCCATCCCGACACGGCAGCAAGTTCTGTATTCATCGACGAAACTGCCGAAGAGAGATCATCGAGCGAAGTTTGAGTATAAATTTGAAGATCATCTGCATAAAGGTTTAATTGTCTTACATTAAATTTATTTAGCAATATTGTACCGCCTATTAGTGTAAATCCATTCTGAAGAAAAACCCATCCACCGTCCTGTCAAGCAGTTTGTACAAAGCGAATAATTACCCAATCATATCATATCAGGTAGTACAGTTTTACAACGTCTCACCCGGCCTAAGGCTACTATTTTCGTTTTATTCTGACTCTGCCAAATTAATGCCAAACTAATATCTAGAAATAAATCTGAAAAAAAAAACAATGCATTACTAACTTTTTATATCTATAGGCAATAATTTTTTTCACAGAAGAGCTATCATCTACTTGTTTTATAGGTTAAGTATACAGTAGTGGGATTATATAAATATACACATTTCAAGGTTATATTAATTTAATTTGCAATGTTTCATTGATCGATGTCATCTGTAAGTTATTGATTTCCCCAAATTACGCGGTTAAATACATGTTTTTTTATGTCATTAGACAGCCAACAATCAGAAATCAGAAGTACTTTATTCAATAAAAGTTTTTTTTGTTTTTTTTTTGACACGTCAACATATTTTTTTGAAAACTACTCCCGGATTGGAAACGCGGCCACAAACTAAGAAGATCCAGTGGAAGAAACTCAGCGGGCTTGTCTTTTTTCCATATCATCTATTTTTTACAATATCACAGTATTACAAAAAATATATATGAGATCGGTATGAGGAGCAATTAATCTCAGGCTTTTTTGTCTTCTAAATAATCTGAGATTTTATAATATCATTTTTACAGTTTTGTTTTAACACATTTTTTTTAATTTATTGACTGGTAGATCTCTTATAGTTTCGGCAATTTTTTTTAAAGCGTACATTGGCCAATAAAAGAGTTACTTATTCTTTGGAGACGAGATGCATGCACAACAAGATTGTTTTTTTTCCTTGTATTTAGTCAGTGTCACCATGTTTTTTAAACATGCAAATGTTTTTACGGACGTACATCAAAATCTCAAATATATATATATTGGGATATAACAGTTAAAATATTGATTTCTTTGAATTTTTCTCTCAGAGAAACCGTCGGGCTAAGATTGGAAATTGTACTAATAGCTCTTTTCTGCAATACAGATATAGTATTTATTTAAGCAGAATTTCCCCAGAAAAGAATTTCATATGACATAATGCTGTGGAAGTAACTAAATTACACTATTCTTGCTGTATTGACATCTGTTAATTGTCTTATTTTTTAAACTGCATAAGCTGCCGACCTATGACTATTTGCTAAATTGTTAATGTGTGGTCCCCGTTGTAATTTCTTATCTTAAGTAATACTTAAAAACAAAGTGAAATCCACCAGATCCAGGTTGTTTCCATCCAGTTCTATGCTGGTATCTACATGCCATACATTAGGCAATAATAATTTAACACACTTTCGAATAGTTTTGTTACCATTTAATAATTTGTTCTTACTGAACCATTGTACAGCTTTTGAAATCACATTATTTACTTCGTCATTTTTACCAATTCATCCTTTCACTTTGAATAAAAGTGAAGTGTCATCCGCAAATAGTACGATTCCATCCTTATCCCCTACGTAGTAAGGCAAGTCATTTATGTATATCAGAAACAAAAATGGATCAAGTATGAAGCCCTGCGTGACATCCATGCTTATAAAGAGATGGCTGGTTAATGGTGCATTGCTATCCGTGTGGCAAGATGGCAATGCCATGTGTACAATTCTACTGATGAGTAAGGCGATGGTACCGAGCCCAGTCGAGTCGTTGTAGAACCTCACTACTTTCACCTTTCAACGAACTGCATGGTAGAACGATAATTTGTATATTCTTCAAAGGAAACTGGGACCAACACGGGGAAGAGGTAATCGATATCCTATACAAAACTGAAGAGCAGGCATCACTAACGTAATCTTGAGTTTATCACAGACAACAGCCGACTGATAATTCAGATCATATACCATCACAATCATCACCATCGCTTATAGACACCAAAGATGTTAATGGTGCATTGCTATCTTGTGGCGAGGTCTAGTGCCACGTGCATAAGCTACCTTACCCTCCAAACTGGAATACGATAGTGACAAGCACTAACACTATTGCGGCAGGAATAGGTAAGGTGGTGGTACCCGGACGAGTCAATACAGACCTCTACCTAGTAGCCACGACGGTAGTGACTCGTATAGCCAATTGGTTGCAATTGGCATATTCTTCACAGAAGCTCGAGACCAACACGGGAAAAACTCCAAAATATTTAGAAATAGTTGATCTAGACAGCAAATGAGACATTTTACTGGGGAATTCAAAAAAGGCGCAGAGGTTTTAAATATAATTGTCGTTATGACTGCTTAGAAGAAATTGCCTGTGATAATAATTTGTCCGTTACTGCAGGATCAGTGCTTATTCTTTTGTGTTTTAGCTTTAGAAAAACATAGGCATACGCTTTTAGATTGGCAAAACAACGACCCTTAATCATAACACCTTAGATGCCTATTAATTGTTATTTCATACTATAAAAACTTATTTCAGAAAATAATGAAAATATGTTGAGATTTATACGAAGAATAATATAATTAGGATATATGGCAATTATAAATGATTTGAGGCTCTTCTATATAAGTGACCCAGCGTAACATGACGTAATAAAATACTCATAACAACATAACTCGTGAGCCCAAACTCTGCTGTCTTAGCAGGCTGCATGTGGGACTTACAGCCCCTACATCCCGGTTTCATTATGAGATCAGCTTAAAGGCAACGTAATATTACATTGCCGCTGAACTTACATAAGTACGCTTAAATTTCAGTTCTGTCGGATATTAAAAAGTGGTTGAAACATGTTTTGCAAGATTTAAAAAATCTATTACATACAAACAATGCAACTTATATAAAAACTTGGTAAAAGTACTTGTTGCAATACTTAATATCTTTTCCAAATTATTTAAAACAACGGTTTTATAGAATTTAATATTTATCGTCAATAGTCATAGGAATAGAAGTATCAGGTTGGAAGTCAAAATCAAGTTCACGAGTCCTCAGGATTTCCTTGTAGACGTAGGCAGAAGCGCGTGGAGTTCGTGTTCTCTGTGGACTCTCATAGTCAACTTGATATAATCCAAATCGTTGCCTATAAATGAAATAAATTTCAGTAATATAAAAGAGAGAAAACATATAGATTAGAAGGTGTATGACATTTAATAGTCAATATATTTGCTATAATTATAACAAGTTACAACTAGCCTTTGCCTGCTACTTCGTCCGCGCGGGGACTTCGTTTACTCCGCACAGCACCTCCCCCGTAGGTGATAGCGTGATAATATGCGGCCTATATGTTGACCCGACCTGTTAGTAATATTCATGTAAAATTCGAAGAAAATCCATACAGTACTTTTTGAGTTTACCCCGGACATACAAACAGACAAAAATTCTAAAAACTATATTTTTGGCTTCGATATCGATTGTAGATCACGCCCCAAGTATTCTGTAAAAAAAATATTCAATGTACAGTTTTGACTTTCCTACGATTTTATTATATGTATAGATTATAACAGCAATTACTTTTAGCTTCGTTCTTGATATCATATGTATGAAAATTACGTTTCACACAAGCACTCGCCATTTTGCACTATATTCTGGAGGGAGAAAAATAGAAAGTGTATGAAGATTGTATTAAATTAGCTACCGCGATTACCTACCAAACACCGTCATTCATATTTTAATCACTATTACGTTTCTACAATTTGTTGTTAAAAATATTTTTTACACGTTTCCATCAGTTTCGTTTATTCCGAGGTATTTATAATTATTCATAAACAACAGGGTTACTGGTATAATAGTCATCTTACAATGGCCTATACGAACCACAATTTACACTATAAGATTTTAAAGATTTTAAATAGTAGACTGATCCACTATTTAAAATTCTCCATTATTAATTAATTATAAAACATTTAAATGACTTAGTTATTTTTCATGTTGTGAACATTTGCTACACCACAAAATTTTACTATCACATATTTTTAGAGATTTAGCTTAGAGAATTGCTGATCAGGTATTTCACGACTTAAGGTCATGGCTACACCTGGGAGGGAGGGATGCTAATTTCCGAATGAATTTCTTTTAGTAATTGTAATTGAATTTGATGTACATATAACTTTCTTCAGTCACCAATACTTGTGAAATTGGATATATAAATCCAAGAGTAAATGTTAATTACATTTAATGTATAAATTGTAAAACAATTTATCACTACCATACCTATCTTGCTTGGTGTGTGGTCAGTGTTGTGCTAAGTTTGATGAGTATTGTACTTAGTGAATATGCTCATCACTTCACGAGTATAGTATCTATAGGATGATAGCACGTCCCTTACATATTTTATTAATTACTAGCTGACCCGGCAAACATTGTTCTGACTTATTAAGTACTCTTTCTTTTCAATATTTTCTTACCTTTTAAACCTTCGCTAGTCTACAACAATTAATTCAAAACCAAAATTAGCCAAATCGGTTCAGCTGTTCTCGAGTTTTAGCGAGACTAACGAACAGCAATTGATTTTTATATATATAGATTAGTATCGGCGGTCGTCTTTAATTATTATTATCAAGGGAATTGCTTTTCAGACGTGCTTTGCTATAAAAAGCAAATACATTCCTTCTGGTTATGAGAAAAAGGTTCTTACGTGTATCCATACATCCATTCGAAATTGTCCATGAGGCTCCATGCAGTGTACAACCTGATGTCAGATCCTTCATCGATGGCGTTAAGCATTGCATCTAAGTAAGATCTGTAGTACCGGATTCTCAAATCATCATCTAATCCAGCTTTTGTCGATACGCCATTCTCGGTAATAAATACTGGAGGATTGTCGTAGTCCTCTCTTATTTTGGTAAGTAATTTATGAAAACCCCATGGTACTACCTGAAATTAACGGCGTATTTTGCTTCAATTGATATCTGTGTATGTATGAGTTTAATAATCGGAACATTATTATAGTAATATTCAATTTTATCTATAAATGATAATACTTAAGAGATTTAATTATAGTACTTTAAATTGGACAAGTGCTTTACGACTGAGTGTTTAAAAGTATTCTGATCTTGGAACCTATGAAAAGCAAAACTACATTTAACAAGTGTTCACCCCGTGTTGGTTCGAACTAATACGTGGTCTATTATTTAAAGGTAGCTCGAGCTCTCTTTAAATAATAGACTGTAACGGCTCCAACAGTTACAAACGCTACAGTACAGTACATAGGCAACAACCCTATGCATCTAGATTTACATGTGCCACATGGATACCAACGCACTATTACAAACTTTAGTATTCATAGGTGCCAGTTTTTTTGTTTAATCAAGAGAGGCCTCGGCTTGTTTGGTGCCCTATGATTTAAAAAATGATTATAAAAGTGCTAATTAATACACTTACGCGATTCCATGGTGCTTCCGTCTCTTCCCATTCACTTTTTTGATAAGTCATTACTTCAACATCATCGTAATACGAAGGAGAAGCATAATATCCATTTAATGATTCATTTCTATAGACAACAGAAGTAGAATAATGATTTAGTCCAAAGAAATCAGAGCTACCTTTAATCATTTCCACTTCGTCATCTGTAAATTCAGGAAGTCTTGATCGGAAGAATCCTTGTACAGCACTTTTAGTGGCTATTTTTTGTTTCATCACTGGAGGAAAATCTCCTTCTTTCGAAAATATGGGATGAGCATATTGACCCAACTAAAATAAAATTGTAACGCCACATAAGATAACATTTACTTTAACATAATATTATAATATTGCTTGGAAATGATTATTATAAAACGTTTATGATTCTCATGGTTTCGTAAAAGCCTGCATTATGCAAATAATTTTAAAACAAAATTTTGATGAATCAACAAAAATTTTTGTATATAGGCTAAAAGCTATTCATAAATTAGTGAATAATATGAATAATTATAATTATAATCAGACTTGAGATAATAATATTTACAATTTTTATCCAAATCCGCTCAGTGGTTTTAGCATTTAAAAATATAATAAACATATTTTACTAACACTTGCGCACAAACTTTTAATATATCAACATATAACATATTATTTCTTTAACTATTTTAGTAAAAACTTAACCTGAAATTGAATTAGATCCTCAGCAGCATCATTATGTTCTTCTGATTCAGGCTCGTACCACGATGCGCTTAGTGTGATACCAATGGTTCCTCCTTGCTTCGGTCTAAATTCCTTATCATATAAATGCCAAGCTTTAGCATGTGCTACAAGCAAATTTTTAGCACACATATATTCACCCATTCCAGAGATGTTATATAAAGGTGCTAAAGACGCTCCTGCATAACCTTGATAGCATACTTCCTTGGGTTCGTTAATCGTGATCCAATTTTTTACACGATCCCCAAATTTTTCGAAGAGAACACGAGCATAATCAGTGAACCAGTCAACTATGTGAGGATTCGTCCAACCGCCTAGATCTTGTAATTTCTGAGGAAGATCCCAGTGATAGAGCGTGACCATAGGTTCAATATTATATTTTAGCATTTCGTCTATCAAATTATTGTAGTATTGTACTCCAGCCTCGTTGATTTGGTCCGGAAAACTCGTAGGTAAAATCCTTGTCCAGGACACTGAGAAACGGTAAAAATCAAGTCCAAGCTCCCTCATCATTTCAACGTCCCTTTTATATAAGTGGTAAGAATCGTCAGCCACATCGCCAGTGTGACATTCTTTAATGGGGCATGGTACTTGATGTGTTAGACGATCCCAAATATTTTCAGATTTTCCTGTAAATAAAGTTTAATTGAAATATAACAGATTTGTAATGCTTGAACTTATTGTTATAACAGATATGTAATGCTTGAACTTATTGTTTTTAAGACTTCATTGATTAGAAGTTATCAAAGTTTTACGTGGAAAAAGGTCTAAAAAGATTTCTTAAAAAAATTTTGTCAAAATTTTCTTAATATAAGAAATATGTCTTACCATCTTCATTCCAAGCTCCTTCGACTTGATACGAAGCCGTTGCTGTACCAAACATAAAACCATCTGGAAACTTCCTCACATTTTGACGAACATTGTCGATGGTTTTGTTTTCACTTAGACAAACGCAAATGACCAATAATATAAAACTGTAAAGCAAATAATATTTTTTTCCATACAATAGAAAACAAGTGATAGCTTTCTTAATAAAAAATATTATTATCGCCCATAAACCAAGATTTTGTAAATGTTGTGGTTCTGGTCTTGTGGCGAGTTAGTTATGCCTCAAGCGTAAAACTACCAGCTACCTTGCTACTTAAATTTGAAGATGAAAGTGGCAAGTACTGACACTATTGTGGGAAGAAAAGGTGAAGTAACAGAACCAAGTAAGATGTTACGTAATTCTATGACGTAGTAGTAATGATGAGAGTAATACTTTTGGTTCATCGTTCGCCTTTTACAAACCATATAACCGTGAGGTGTATAATCTGTTATTCAAAAATATTCTAGACCAATACAGAGAAAAAATGAAAGTGGACGAAACTTGTAACGCTACTTAACATTTAAACTTATTTTTGACCAAATTAATACAAAAAATTTAAAATGAACTAACATATTTCGTTTTATTTTAGTCATGGTTTGTGTATTAGTACAGATACGTTAGATTTGTGCTGTACCGATTGCCCTTTTATTTCCTTTTAGTTTAAAATATGGCATCAGATAAGTAAGAAAAGATTGACATATCAGTACTTAAAAGGTATATGTGGTATCAATATTTATCATTGTTATATTTACCGTTGCAAAAATGTTACATAAACCTAGATTACCTGTTATCTAATATTATTTCATACTTGAATTATCTAAGACGCGATTTCCTGATCTGCTGTCATTATGTATAATACGTTACTATTTAATTTTAAAAATAAATAAAAAATATTTAAATTTAAATTTAACTAAAAGCAAACCATAGTTCCTTGATCTAGTATCTTCATATTCATGTTGGTCTTAACTTTTTTATGAGAATAGACGAACCGCTGTTCTGGCAGGCGGTTTGTAACAGAACCCGATCTGCCAAATATGTCACTCCTATCTACTAGGTTGAAAAATCCGCATAAAAGTAGGCATATAATAATATTAATGATATTAAAACCATAAAATCAAATATTATTGACAAAAACTTGTTTTGATACTCGAAACATTCATATCCCTAAAATAAGCTAAAGAATTACTAGCGCATCCACGACTAGCCAATGCTATTAAGTTCCATTATAAGACAGGAAACTAACGTATTGACAAATTGGGCACATATCCAATGTTAGGCAAGTAACGTCTTTTGACATCTTATTTAGAGCGAATTCTTCGACCGATGATTTGAACCCCGAACCTTATGAGTCTATATTAAAACCAAAACAGTTAAAGTATTGAGCTGAGTTTTTTAGTATTTTATTAAAACTTATTAACAAAAGTTTAATATTTATATTGCCGGCGTAGGGACGTGACGACCCCATCGCTCACCGGGGGGTAATTTTGTTACAAAGTTACTCCACCGGTGCAGTCAGTCAACCAAATTAGTGGTAATGCCATCCTGCAATAGCAGCTGAATAGACCGGCACGCCCGGGGAGATACCACTCTACCACTCTCTCACTTCACACCGACGTGAAGCAACAGCTTTGCTGTTGTATTTCATTCGGTTTGTGACAGTCCCGGAGGCCTAAACCCCCCCCCCCCTAGCAGACATGAAAGCGCGATTTAAAGGAATTTTACCTCAAGGGGGTACCACTTGTGCTAGCTCTGGATTTCTTAAGCAGCCAGATCACGAAAGCTTAGGCTGCCCCGCGTATTCTGGGGGGTGGCGGGAGAAATTGCTCTCTTTCGAAAACCTGTCTTACCTAGCTTACCGTGGACTTCTGCAATATCAGGGGGCTTCATTCCAACCTGAACGCCGTCCACTACCATCTGGAGACGGTGAAGCCAGCCTCGCTCATTTTGACCGAGACACAGATATCTTCTCCGGCAGATACTTCTTATCTCTCCTACCCGGGGTACAAATTGGAACATGCCTTTGTACCGCGGGCTAGTGTGTGCGCCTACGTTAAAAAAATATCTGTTACCGGCGCCTCGGTAAACTTGAAGGTCGGGACCTATCCATCCTCTGGCTACGTGTAGACTGCGACGACCATCACCGCTTCTACCCGTGCCTTTACAGATCCCATAGCGGAAATACTGAAGTCGACATGCTCGTTGAGCGCACACAAACGGCTGTAGATTCCGTGTTACAACAGACCCCCTCCGCTGAGATCGTGATCTTGGGCGATTTTAATGCCCATCACGCCAAATGGCTATGTTTTCGTACTACAGATCATGTGGGGAGGTCTATTTGCGATTTTGCCTTGGCGTATGGTCTAACACAACTGGTAACTTCGCCTACGCGTGTTCCAGATGTGAACGACCATATGCCTTCACTGTTGGACCTTCTGCTGACCTCTCATTCGGATGACTACCAGGTATCTGTGGACGTCCCACTTGGTACGTCAGACCTCTGCCTGATCCGGAGCAAAGTGCCGGTTACGCGCCTATCACGGCCTCCTTTTGCAGGCTGTCGTCGCGTTTGGCACTAAAGGTCAGCAGATTGGGACGGGATGCGGTCTTTTTTTGCGTCCTACCCATGAGGGCGGATGTGCTTCAAGCTGGATGATCTGAAATTCGTTGCTGACTCTATCGCTGATGTGGTGCTGCAGGGTATGGAACTTTTCATTCCATTTTCTGCAGTGCCAGTTGGTGGTAAGTCTCAGCCTTGGTTTGGTCACTCCTGCAAAACGCCTTCACGCCGAAAGCAGGAGTGCTACCGGGCTTGGGCTGCTGCGTCGGTATCTCGTGATGTATAAACTAACACATTACGAACGGATTACAATTCTGCCTCTAGGTTCTTCAAAAGAGCTGTCGCCAAGGCATAATGGGAACACATTGGCAGAATTGCTGAGAAATAAGTTCGCCTTCCTTCGGGAATTCGTGCGTTCTGGTCTCTCGCCAAGACTGTCATAGGAAATTTCTCACAGCCCTCTCTTCCATCTTTGCACAGAGACGATGACTCTCTGGTCCATACCGCAAAGATGATGTCCGATCTTCTGAAGTCGTTCTTTGCGGCCAACTCGACTTTAAACGACCAAGGGAATTTAGCACCTACCATCCCGCGGTGTGATAGTTCTATGCCGGAACTAAGATTCCTGTAATCTTCTGTGCGTAAAGCACTTCCTTGGACGACCACAAGTCTAGTGGGCCGGATGGCATCCCTTATATTGTGCTTAAAGTGTGCGCTCTGGAGTTGGCGCCAGTATTAACGCGCCTGTTTCGACTCTCCTACTCACTCGGCGTGGTACCAAAATTGCGGAAGACAGGTCGAGTCACCCTATTCCCAAAAAAGGAGATAGCTCTAGCCCGTCCAATTAGCGGCCCATAGCAAAATTATGGAAACCATCATCAACTGTGAGCTCCTGAAGTATTTAGAGGAGCACCAGCTTATTAGTGACCGTCAGTACGGTTTCTGCCGCGGCCGTTCTGGTGGTGATCTGCTAGTATATTTGACACATCGATGGGCGGAAGCAGTTGAGTCCAAGGGGGAAGCTGTTAGTTTGGACATAGCTAAGGCCTTTGATCGGGTTTGGCACAAAGCGCTTCTCACAAAGCTGCCTTCCTACGGGATTCCTGAGAAATTGTGGAAGTGAATAACCAGTTTTTTGTCCGATTGGAGCATCAACGTTGTAAGTGACGGTGCATGCTCCAACCTTAAACCCGTCAATGCTGGTGTTCCCCAAGGCTGCGTGCTATCACCGACACTTTTTCTTCTGCATATCAATGATATGTTGCAAATTAGTAACATATATTGCTATGCAGATGATAGTACTGGTGATGCTACATACTCTGGCCGCAGCGGTATTTCTCGGGAACACGTCGAAGAGAGCTGAAAGAAGCTTGTGTCTGAAGTCGAGAATCGACTTAGTGATGTCATGGAATGGTGACGTCAAAGCTTGGACACATTTAACCCCAAAAAGACACAGCTTTGTGCGTTCGCTGCAAAAAAGACACACCTTATCGTATCACCTCGATTTGAGAATACTCGCTTGACAGACTCAGCCAGTGTCGGAATCCTGGGAGTCGACATATCGAATATCGTTCAATTTCGCGGTCATCTGGAAGGCAAGATGAAACTAGCCTCCAAAAATCTCGGTGTGCTCAGCAAAGCGAAGCAGTACTTCTTGGCGGCCCATCGTCTCCAACTTTATAAGGCGCAAATTCGGCCTCACATGGAGTACTGCTCTCATCTCTGGGCCGGAGCTCCTCAGTGCCAGCTTCTTCCTCTTGATCGTATTCAACGTAGAGCGGTTCGAATCGTCGACGACCAGGCTATTTCTAATCGGCTTGACTCTTTGGTGTTACGCAGAGATGTTCGCTCTGAATCTTTTACCGTATTTATCATGTGGAGTGTTCCGAAGAGTTGTTCGTACTAATTACTGTCTCTAAATTCTATCATCGGACATTGCGTCAAAATTTAAAGTTCCATCCTCACCATCTCGATGTCTGGAAATCTACAACTGTGCGCTTTTATCGACACTTTTTGCCTCGCACTACTCTTTTCTGGAATCCCATCCCATGGAGTGGCCCAGAGGTGAGAACAGTACTCTATGTGAGGTCGAATTTGGGCCTTGTAAAGTTGGAGGCGATGGGCTGTACATCAAGTTTTTTGAAGGCTAATTTAGCTTTTCATTCCAAATGACCGCGGAGTTGAACGTTGTTCGATATGTCGACTTCCGGAATTCCAATACTGGCTGAGGCTATCAGGAGAGTGTTCTCGAACCGAGGTGATATGACAAAGGGTGTTTTTTTTGCGGTGAACGCAAAAAGCTGCGTCTTTTTGGGGTTTTATTTATTTATTTAAATTTTGCACACATACTTTTGCACAGGTAAACTTAACGCCCAAGAGCATTCTCTGCCAGTCAACCTCCAAAGAGTAAAGAGAGGGCACAAGGGGTGCACATAGAAAGAAGAAAATAATAATTGAAACTTAATTTAGTACTAGTTGAACACACTAGTTATGTGAAAACAAAACTCACACAATTAAAACACATAATTAAAACATAAATTTATATATAATACAATTATATAAATGAATACACATACATACATAAATACAAATAATTCAACATATAAGAATAAAATACATATACTCATAACTATAGACAAACATATACTAAAATACATAGTTACCAATATATATTATATAAATACTCTTTTATGTCTTCATACCGCAGCAGCAAATACATAAATAAAATTATATAAGTATTTAAGCAATTAATCAGGAACAATGCCCAAGTAAAAATTTTTGACTTGCCGTTTAAAAGAATACCTTGAATCTGCCCTTCTAACATCAGCAGGGAGTGCATTCCAGAGTCTTATAGCCTGACGGACAAACGAATATGATAGAAAATCAGTACGACAAAAGGGGACATGGAGGGTGAGATCATTATTAGATCGAAGATTACGATTATGTGAAGTATATTGATATTGAAAATATGATTTAAGATACGTAGGAGCGGATGGATCGTATAAAATAGAAAACAGCATACATAATAATCTCATATGACGTCTTTGATGGATAGTCAGCCACTTAAGCTTAGAACGGTAAATAGAGATGTGATCATATTTCCTCAAACCAAAGATAAAACGAATACAATTATTTTGGAGACGATCCAATTTATTGAGAAGTGATTGGTTGAGATCAGCGTAGCATACATCAGCATAGTCAATCATGGGAAAGATCAAAGATTGTACCAATAGGATTTTAGTGTTTGTCGGTAAAAAGTTTTTATGTCTGTAAAGAAAAACGTAACGTATAATTTACCTTACGACAAATTTCATTTACATGAGGTGTCCACGATAAAGTACTATCAATTACCAAACCAAGATCCTTAACATGCGAACTGAAAGCAATCGGCATTTTGTTATATAAAATCGATGGCAAGGAATCCACGCGTATGCTTTCAAGTCAACGTTTACTGCCAATAATTATGGCTTGGCATTTGGAATGGTTCACATCAATTCTGAATCTATTAGACCAGTCATATATCCTTTACAGATCGGCATTTAGTCTCGCTATGGCATCCTCAATATCCTCTATGCAAGCATGGGTATATATATATGTAGATCATCCGCATACAAATGGTAAGAGCATTTTAATAGGGACACGATGGAATTAATAAAAATGGAAAATGAAAACGGAGAGAGTATACCACCTTGAGGAGCACCTGCAGATGTGCTGCACCAGTCAGAAGTGCTACTATCGACGCGAACTGCCTGTTGACGGTTGCGTAAGTATGACTCAAACCAATTTTGTACTACTGACGAAAACCCAGCATATTTTAAAATCAGCAATAACAGGTCATGATCGACAGCAGTAAAAGTGTTTGAAAAATCAATCAGAACTAAAATAGTAACCTGTGACATTTCCATTGCAGATCTACAGTCTTCCGTAACTTTTAACAGTGCAGAAACATCGGTTAGTCAATATTCGAGTTCAGACACGAGCTTGTTCCGGCCCTCTTCGACGTGTTTCCGAGAAATACCATTACGGCCGGAGTATGTAGCATCACCAGTACTGTCGTCTGTATAGCAATGTATGTTACTAATTTAAATAGGTTAATAATTGGTTTAATCTCCTTTTGACATTATAATATTATTATATATTTTATGTATTTTGTTAATTTAATTTTACGGGATTGAACATTAAATTTAATAAGCACAATTATAATAATGTTTCTTTTTTCACAAATTCAATATTCTTTTTTACCTCTGCAACATTTTGATAACTTCCATATTTTTATATTTCTACCATCATTTACATGTGCTGTTGACATTAGGCGTATTTTGTAAATAAACCAAGTTATCTATGAGTGGTGTATAGTAGTTTATTGCTAAAATAACATTTCCAATTACATTTTAAAGTATTTTGTAATGACTTCTCTGTGATAAACTATTACTTACTTATTTCTAGAGTAAAATTGTACCTATGAAATAATAAAAAATAAATGTGGTAAATAATAAAAGAACGTACTCATAAGTTTACTAATCTCCTAAAACTGAATGTCCATAATAATATAACGGTCGATCTGAAGACAGTCAGTAATACATTCAATAATTTATTTGCAAGTAAGTACGTGTAACGACAAAAGTGAGCATAAGGTTACAAGCAGCGCGCGGTCGCGTGTGCTTCGCACCACTGAGAATTCGTTTTATTTATACCTGTCGAATTGCGGGAGGTTAAACTTTTAATAAAACGATTTAAAAGTAAACCTAGTTCAGGCATAGACAAACTTCTTGCTACGTTTATAAAAGAATGCGCTGATGAGTTAGCAAATCTATTCACTATGCTCATTAATCAATCTTTTTCCTAGGGTATTTTCCCTGATATATTAAAAAAAGCAATAGTAAAATCTAAATTTCAAAGAGGTGATAAAACAAATACAGCTAACTATCATCCAATCGCGATATTTACGGTAATCTCAAAAATATTCGAAACAGCTATGTGCGTGTGCCTGTATGTTTTCTGTGAAAAATATAATATCTTTGCCGATTCACAAAACGGATTTCGTAAAAATCGTTCAACAATATAAGCGTCGTACAAATATATAGATAAGATTTTAGAAATAATAAATACTAAAATATATGCCGTCGCGTTGGAATATTTTTTGATATGACTAAAGCGTATGAAAAATTAAATTTAATATATATTAGATAAATTTTATGGCGTAGGAGTCTGAGGTATTGCATATGAATGGTTCACACCCTACTCATACAACCGCGAGCAATATGTCGACATCGAGCATATAGATTTCGCATCATGTGAAATACAGACTGTTAGATCAGATCCCCAGCTGATGAAGAACATTATTTTGCAGGGCAGTGTAATAGGATGTCTTCTGTTCATTATATACATAAATGACCTCCCAAAAATTGTTGGTGAACCGTGTGTAATGTTTGCAGTCGACTTTTCACTCATAATGTCGGTCAATAATAGCAAAGATTTAAATAAAAAATTACAAAACACTATAACCAAAATTGAAAAATGGATAAATCTAGTAGAAATAAATTATTTAAATACAAAAATCATGCAATTCAAACCCCATCAGAAAATAGAGTTGAACATAAATTTTTCGTATAAAAATGTTAAAATCGATTATGGACCCACGTATACTCTACTGGGAATAGTAATCGATACACATATTAATTGGAAACCACATATAGAAAAAATAAAATCTAAACTATCCCAATTTACCTCAAGGATGAGGGAACTTGAAAAGTCAACAGATATTAAAACTGCCATCATAGGATACTACGCATATGCCTACGCATGGTTAAGTTACGGCACTATACTGTGGGATAACAGTGTTGATGTCCACGACATATTGGCACTACAGAAAAAATGCAACCGTATTCTATCTAACATACAATACAACAAATCATGTAAACCCCATTTTAAAAACTTAAAAATCTTTACTCCACCTTGCATATATACATTTTAGAACTTTGCAAATTTGTTAGGGAAAATAATCACTTATATACAAAATTTGGAGAAATACGCTCGTCGCTACAAATCACGTTCAAAAAATAATTTATATCAAATAACATCGAAGTTAAAATTACATAGTTCCGGGCCCTATCCCATGTCCGTAAAAATATATGATAAATTACCAGAAAATCTGAAAAGCGAACTTAACTATATTAAATGTAAATATAATATTAATAAACTTTTAAATTTAAAAAAGCCTATTACTCTGTAAAAGAATATTTAGAAGACAAATCACTCTAATAATAAGTTGCTATTCCAGTTGCTGCGCCTGATAAGGTACATAATATTACGTAAATCAAGAAGATTAAAAAGTTAAAAATATTATGTAATGCAACTGAAAAATAAAAAAGACATTTTGAATTTCAATTTGAATCATTTTAATTATGAACTTCAAAATAAATTTATTTATTAAAGATATCCTTTGGTTGTGGCCTCTCAGTAATAGAGTTCCGCAAAGTATCTCCTTAGCTTAGTACCAAGGCTTTGCCTTTTCCTGCCACTTTACTTGTTTTCGTTTAATTGCAAAACAGAAGGTGCTAGTAAGATATAACCACCCCTTATAGTCTACGTAGATGTGCTTTTTATTCTGTAAAAGTTGAAAGTTGATATCTAAGACATATAATGTCTAATAATGAATGTCTGTTTTAGTCAGACATATTATCAGCTTGTTTGCTATCTTATGATATAAAAAACTTAAGTATAGCATACAAGTGATTGATTCCCTGATAGAAATAGGTCGCTACTGCCCATAGATAACATAAAGAGATCAAAGAATATAAAATGACTACGTAGATGGTTGCTCTTGCGACGGAGACTTGTCAAGACTTTCGGTTAGCGCACACTAACCTTATAACGAATTCCCTACATTGCAAAATTAAATGCACGTCAAACTTAATGCTCGACCATGCTCGAGCTTGTAAGATCAGAGCTCGAGCGTTCACGAGCGCGCTCTTGGATCTTTTTCATTGTTTTCACAACTTATAACTATTATTATACTATAATAATGTTATAAGTTAAACTACGAAAAAAATGAAGTTTTAGAAAATTTGCCACGCCCGCACAATCCAAAAACACAATATAAATTATTAACTTAATTTAAGTAACAATTTACTATATTTTAAGGTTAGTAAAAATATAACGTATATTTTAAGGTTAGTATAAATAAAAAAAGTAATTATAAACTACGTAACGTACTTTTTAGTAACGTATGAATTAATTTACGAAGTTAGGTACGTACGTACGCACGTAACTAAGTAAATTAATTTACTTAGTTATATTTTAACTAACCTTAAACGTTATGGCAAGTTGTTCATGAACAGAAATACCAGGTCGCTAATTCGTTTGTTTTTTGTAGTTTCATGCGTAGGAAAGTAGCTGAAATTTCAAATTTTTTGTAGTTTAGACATTAAACTGGTCATAAGGCTCGCCTGGCGACCCAGAGCATTTTCAACGCAGCTTGCTCACAGAGGAGCTAGCATGCCGCTTGCATTGTGTAGCAGTCAAAATTTTGCTCGAGCATACGCGAGCATTTTGCAGTTTAGTGTGCGCTGACCCTTTGAGGTTGTTAACTTAAATCTGTTTCAAATCCTGTGCTACCAATTAATTGTTCGGGGATGCTTTTAGAAAATTACAATTGTCAATTATTTCTGAAGCGTTAATAGAATCTAATCGAACGATTGTTGTACGTCCTTGGTAAAGGATACGTCGGAAACAGATATTTTAATTTATCCATACAAATTTCCCGGAAACCCTTGATGTTGTGAAGTGATTGAATTCTAGAAAAGCTACTTTCAAATAATCATTTTGGCAGATGTTAACACCCACGCCTTAAGGGGAAATATTTTTTTCAAACAGGAGTAAGTGAACAGATAAGATATTTTAAGTTATGAGGGTCACTTTTTTTTAAAATAACTCATACGTTAAGCTAGCACAGTTATTCAATAGTTACTTTTTTTAACAGATAAATCACTTTACAGAAACTTTACTATACCTACAACATTAGATATAAAAATTACCTACTTTTTAAGGTTCCGTACCTAAAAAGTAAAACGGAAACCTATTACTAAGCCTCCGTTGCTAGTCTGTCTGTCCGTCTGTCTGTCTGTTATCAGGCTGTATCTCATAAACCGTGTTAGCTAAAAAGCTGAAATTTTCACAAATTGTGTATTTCCGTTGCCGCTATAGCAACAAATTGACGGCTGTCGTAAAAATCGTCAGAAAAATCTATCTTCTAATAGAAATTTCATTTTTATTCTTCGTGTTATTAAAATATAAAAAGTGGAATCCTTTTCATAAATAACACAAATAACACATAATTTAAGTTACGACAACTTACGTAGTACCCGTCGAAATACTAAAAATAAAAGAAATTAAAATATTAAGTGTAATACAATAAACATGTTTTGTTCGTATTTTTTAAAGATGATAGTACGGAACCCTTCGTACGCGAGTCCGACTCGCACTTGGCCGATTTTTCATAAACCGACTGCTGTATTCAAAAATGTGCCAAAACATTAAGGCGTTAATTTATTATCGTGTTGCAGCTGCGCGCGGTTGCATAGTCTTACCGAACATTAGGGCTGTTTCTAGTTCTGCTGTTAAATATGTTTTAGACTTTGACCGCGACTTCGTCCGCAAGGAATTTACTTTCATCAATTTTACAATATTTTACAATATTTATATGTAATATCACAGACGTTTGCGAACAAAACTAATATAGAAAAAGACAAAAATATTTAAATCAGGATCTATTATCTTTTTCATCTTCAACTTTCACATTGATCAATCGGGGCGATTCAGGACGTAATATATTTTATCAACGGTTTATTCTTGTTGTTTTATAATGCTGGAACCGCATTTGCGTCTGTCGTCACAAAGCTTCGTGCAATGATACGATAAATGCGAAAATAGCCGATAATTACAGCCGATCACATCTGACCTACTATTATCGGCTATTTTCGCATATATTTCGGACTGCGTGTGCCTTAGCGCGCATATTACTTCGGGATGATAAACGCAAGTACGGCTCCAGTATTATCATAAAAAGGAAATTCCATCTTGAATATGCTTTAAAAATGGAAAAGTTACGTGTAGTGCAAAATTTACCAGCGTAGGGATGTTACGACGTCATCGCCCCTCGGTGGGATAATTTTTGTGGCGAAAATTATTCAACACCAGTGCAGTCAGTCAACGAAATTAGGGCAAATAGTGCTCATAGACAATTTTGCAAAAAACAAGAGTAAAAAAGTCATGGCACCCTCTTACATACTCGTTGTGGATTTTGCAATGTCAGGGGGCTTCATTTTAACCTGAACGCCGTCCTCTACCTTCTTGAGACAACAAAGCCAGATATCTTCTCCAGCTGATACTTCCTACCTCTCCTACCCGGGGTACAAATTGGAACATTCCTTTGTACCGCAGGCTGGTGTGTGCGCAAACGTAAACAGAACACACAGAAAAGATATCTGTTACCGGTGCCTTGGCAGACTTAAAAGTCAGGATCTATCCATCCTCTCGTTACGCGTAGCTTGCAATGACCATCCACGTAGCTACGCATGTCTATACATGTCCCATAGCGAGAATACTGAAGTTGAACATACGTAGAAGTGGCTGTAAATTCCGTGTTAGAGTAAATCCCCTTCACAGGGACCGTTTTCTTAAGCGATTTCAATGCCCACTACGTTGAATAGCTCTTTTCCCCTGATCCGGAGCAAAGTACCGGTCACGCGCCTATCATTACCTTCCTTTTGCAGGCTTTCGTCGCGTTTGGTACTACGGATCAGGAGAATGGGATGGGATGCGGTCTTTTTTTGCATCCTACCCATGGGGGCGGTTGTGCTTTTCGCTGGATGATCAGTTGTTGCTGACTCTGTCGCTGATACGGTTCTGCAAGGAATGGAGCTTTTCATTCTGTCTTCTACCGTACCCATCGGTGGCAAGACTCAGACAGCAAGGTTAGGTCACCACTGCAAAGCGACTCTATGCCGCAGGAGTACTACAGAGCTTGGGCTACTGCGTTGGCATCTCGTGATATAAAACCTAGCGCATTACGAGGAGTACAATTCTTTTTTGAGGTTCTTCAAGAAAGCCAACGCCAGGGCAAAATTGGAACACTATGGCAGAATCGCTATATCGGTATAAAAGTTCAGTAAATGGGTGAGCAATGAGCATATATAGGCTTTGCGCTACTGTAACGAGTCGTTTGGCGTAACAGAAAATCGTCGTAGGGAAGACAGATCCCACTCGAGAAACCAGTGAAAAAGAACGACTAACTTATTAAATGTACTTAGAGAAATGTGAAACTGTGGTGCGGATATATCCATAATGGTTAAATGTTCATAGTATGAAACAATAAAGTCCCTCTTCTTAGTCCGCATTATTGTGTTGGGCAATTTCGGGACTCTACATGGCGCGTGTCCCGACACACACTTTACCAATTTATTATCTTTTCGTGTTTCCGAATTTAATATGCGACTTTTATCAAAATTGTATGAAATTACTTTGCTATATTTTCAAACTTATTGGATAGTATTTCAATGCAAATAGTTTGATATGATTTCAAACATAAATTCAAATCAGATTATTGTTTCAAAAGGTAATACTTTGTGCTAGTCAACGCGTATAAATCAATAGCCCGGGCCCCACATAACCAGGTGACTTCTCTTCGCTATCAAATTTCACGGGCAGATACTTTATAGTAGCCGAGAGCTAGTGTAAATATTTGATATATGGTTGCTCTTTGAAATTTCATCCAATACTGACCGTAGTCCAGGCTTTTACTGGTTTTAGGCTGTTGACTCTGTGTTTAATTTGTTTCGAGTTTGAATCAAAAATAATAGTATATGTATCAGACAGATCTCGTATTCGTGCTTCTCAATTTTTTAAACAAAACCAATGCATTGCAAAGAACGAAAATGAAAAGTTTATAAATAATTTTAATAACTTTGTAGAAATATTTCAGGTACAGTGTAATATAAATACAACAAAAATATATGTATATTAATATAGTAGCCAGCGGACTGTAGATCTGTTTTTCTTCTTCGATGCACCACCAGCCGTAGTGCCTTTTGGTTGAGCCGGGTGCCGGGAAGAAGAAATCGAGACCACAACTTTCTTTCTCAATGGTACTTTATTGTAACGAAACAGATTATAATTAAAGCCAGCACCGTTGCAAATTTTCCTATTTCTATGAGAGATAGCCACTACTTTCCCTATCACTGCCCTACTCTAAGCCGGTACCCTATAGGTATGACCCTACCCTATAGGTATACTGAAGCCCAGGAACTTGTCTGGGAAACATAACTTATTTCTTAAGACGTAACGAAACTGAACTAGAACGGAACGGAACAGAACGGAACTGATTGTATGGCCGCGCTCTTCCGTATTTATAGCCAGCGGCTCGACACACGGATATGACGACAAAGACGGCTGGTGCCATGCGTTGGCGCCACAATGTCTGGGATTTGTTAAATCTTACTTTTCGTAATCTAATCAAGATAATTTTACGCTAGGTAGCTTCTCCTACCTTTAATTAGCTAGTATGGCCCTCTAGCGAGTGCAACGGTACTTACTTTTTACAAATATAAGCAAAACGAAGTACATTATGCCCTAAGACCTATCTAAAAACTAATTACATCTCGTTATTTATTATCTAAATACAAAGATCTAATACGTACAAACTTATATAACAACAAACAAGAGAGTTATATACATTATAGTTCTTTCAGGACCTCGGAAACTCTTACAATCATAGAGTTGTACGCCTTTTCAGGTCGCACTATCCTGTTATCTATATTTATATTCCTGAAAAGTGCGTGAACATATGCCTAAGACTTATATCTACATCATACATATCATTTGCATTAGATAAACATTCATTTTTCACATTAATTTTATCCTGGATTCCCACATATAAATATGATCTCGCAAGAGTCGACTCGTAATTTTGTCGCCTGCGTGGAACCTTTTTTGTTCGTAATATGCCTTCAAGCAACGATCTCAACTACATAAAGCTTTCTTATTTTCATATAACAAAGCTGTATGTAGGTCTTGGGGCAAATAAAAGACGAAAATAAACATAATTTATTATAAAAACTTACAAACTAAGCGTAGGTAATATACAATTTATCCTGCCTTACTTAACTATTTACATTTATTATTTACAAGAATTATGTCTGTGCTGCACATATATGTTACGGTTTTCTTTTTATATCTTGATAGCAAACAAGTAGATGGCTCTCCTGATGAAATGAGAAACCATCTACATCTAGACACCAAGGATGTTAATGATGCATTGCTATCCGTTATCCGGTAGACAAAAATTTGGGATCGGGATTAGGATCTGAGATGTCGTCTGGCACGGCTACCACGAGTGAGTTAGGGTGTGAGTTGGTACAACCGAACGAAACATCTTTTGGAAACATTTTTGAAATGCCTAGTTAAGCTCGGTAAGTCGAGATCTTTATGAAGGTCAATATTGCGCATATACCACAGTGTATCCATGACAATACACAAGTATTTGTTCGGTACTTCTTACAGCAGATGCAAATCTATATAGGGGAGATGGGCAAACGTTACGAAGGCGTATGATAGCATAGATCTTACGTACATGTTGTAAAGGTGGCATTTTTTGGCTAAGTGACATTTTACTGCGTTTATTCATGAGGTTGTATAACCGACTTACAACGAATTTAGCCTAAGCTTTCACTCTGTGTATGTGCAGCTTATGTGATATTTTACTGTCCAGCGTTATCCCGAGGTACTTGACTTTATTTTCCCACTGGATGACGCTTTCGAACAGGGAATGTTATTAATTATTATTACGGTCTTATGTATTTCTATGGTGAAAGCTTCTTTCCACTCGTCCGGAAACGCGGAAAAAGCTAGCAGTACTTTGTTTGTAATTTTATTAGGCCCTGAGAACTTTTTATTGTGTAGGTTTATAATTATTTCACTTACTTCTTCGGTCTTGGTAGGTAATACGTAGGTTACACTATAAGTTTTGCGTAACTTAAAAAAACAACATGTTATAACCAAAATATTATGTTTATTGATTTTAAAAAATAATCTCCTTTACATTTTAAATATTTTTTCATGCAACCGAACCATTTTTTACCACTGATCCGACCGATCACAGATCTGAAGGCGTGTTTTCTACGTGCGGATTGAACGCTATCACTGCCTCTTCGGAGTTGATTAAAGTAAAACCTCTCATCAAATCTTTGATTTTGGGGAAAATATAGAAATCACAGGGTACTAGATCGGGGCTATGTGCAGGATGAGTGACGAGATGTACTTTTTCGGAAGCTAAAAATGACTTTGTTTTGTTGGCCATGTGTGAAGAAGCGTTATCATGGTGTAGGAGAATGCGGCTTTAGGGTCATCTTTCACGAACTTTTTCTAACATCCTGGGTAAATAAATGGTAGAATACCACTCAGCATTAACACTCTTTTGATCTTCAAGTGGAATTGTACAGATTTTGTTGGTCTGTTCTCATTTTCAAACACCCATTCACAAGATTGTTGTTTTCGGGTTCAAAACAATATATCCACGTTTCGTCTCCTGTAACATTACCATAAACAGCATTAGAATGTCCGTGATCGTTCTTCAGTAGCATCTGTGAGCACAATTCCACGCGAGCTTGCTTCTGCTCCGCTGTCAGTTCATGGGGGATCCAACGACAACAAAGTTTCCGAACTTTCAATTCTTCGTGTGAAATTTTCTGAATTTGGCTCATACCAATCCCCAATAGTTTTCAAATTGTCTCATAGGTAATCCGAGGGTTTTCTTTAATTAACCGCTTAACAGTAGCCACATTATTTTCGTTGAAGGCAGTTGAAGGCCGGCCTGCACGAAATTCATCTTGTAAAGAAACTCGACGTCTCTCAAATTCAGCAAACCATCGCCTCACGGTGCTCAAACAATGTGCTTCTCTCCTAAAAGCATTTTGAAGACAACCAGCACAGTCTTGCGGGGAAAGAGAACATTTAAAATTATAAAAAGTTATCGCTCTAAAATCTTTTCGACTTAATTCCATTTTCGTTGCGTACGTAGAACTTTGATGTGTGATAAAAAAACAATTGACAAATCATTTCCCGCCAATTGGTTTTTTTTTATTACTAAGAAGGTTGCAACGTTTTAAAAATATACCATCAACCGAAATTATCAAATTAATTTAATGTACAATAAGCTCATACGGAATACAAGGGACACTTTTTAATAAAAAGACGTGAATTTAAGAAAGGAATATGGTTGGAAATCATGAAACTAATCAAACTTGTAGGCTCTTTCTTGTTTTTAAATCAAGCAAAGATTTTTCTTTTCTGCCATATAGTTAACACTTTCTTTTATTTCTGAGCAACCAAACAAATTATGAAAATTTTGGATAAGTAAGACGCAAAATTTTAAGCAAACTATTGTATAAAAAGTAACAAAAGTGAAAATATTTATTATTATAGTCGAAACCTACAACATAGAAGGCTGTATAATAATAAAAAAACTTGAGAGGTATCAAGGGACACCCGGATGGAACGAATTTCCTTTTATCATTATTTACAAAAAACCTGTATACACTCAACAAAAATAATCGTCGCGACACCACACTGTTCAATGCGAAATAGAAATGAAAATATCTGGCTTGCTTTCTATAAGAGAGAGAGAGAGAGAGAGAGAGAAACATCCGCACGCCGCACAGCTTACAATATCTTACTATAGCAAAAAGTGTCGTGACAATTTTTCGTAAGAATATTTTCCGTCTAGCCCCCTTTCACAACGCGCGATAAGGAACTTCGTAGAATTTCAACCCACGGTCGAATTTCGGCACCCGGTCGAATTTCGGAACTCGGTCAAATTTCGGCACCCGGTCGAATTTCGACCCGCGGTCGAATTTCGGCACCCGGTCGAATTTCGACCTACGGTCGAATTTCGGCACCCGGTCGAATTTCGGAACCCGGTCGAATTTCGACCCACGGTCAAATTTCGGCACCCGGTCGAATTCCTACCCGCGGTCGAATTTCGGCACCCGATCGAAATTCGACCGGCGGTAGAAACTCGGCAACCGATCGAAATTCGACACTCGGTCGAATTTCGAAACTCGTTCGAAATTCGACTGTCCGTCGAAATTCAACTTTTGGTCGAAATTCGACATTCGGCCGAAATTCTGTATAAATGTCGAACATTAGGCACTAGAAAAAAAGTAAACTCAATCAAATAGTAGATAGACTCTTTCACTTTCAATGCACGAGCTAAAGGGAAGTGGCTGGATATTTCTGTGCTTACAATACCTAACTATAGCAAAAAGTGTCGTGACAACTTTTCGTAAGAATTTTTTCCGTCTAGCCCCCTTTCACAACTTCGTTCCAAAAATAATATAGTAAATTTTCACGGGACAAATTACACTTACTGATCTAACCCCAAAGTAAGCGAATTATTTGCTTATTATGGTTGTTAGTCAACGATACTAACACATAGAAATACATATATAAATACTAAAATATATTTAATAAACACCCAAACCCGGAAATACAAACATTTATGCTTATCACACAAATGCTTGTCCCCGTCGGGGATCGAACCTGAGCCCCGTCGATTGCGTAGTCAGGGTCGCTAACCACTCAACCAACGGGGCGGTCAAACAAGTACTCTTAGTATCATCCGAAAGAAACAAAAAAAGAACAAGTGATTTCTATTTACTCTGTGAACAAGTAATAAATATTGTAATGTAAACAAGTTTTATCGTTTTTTAACTTTTAAGTCATTGATATAAAAAACCCTAGATACACAGTCCCGAACAAAACTGACACTCAAAAGTGTCCCTAATTTCATTTAAGTAGTTATAGATATGGCAAAAACATATTATGTCTTTGCATATCCAACCTTAAGTGCAAGACTTATAGTTGTTTTTACAAAGCAATGTACGAAAAGAAATAAAATTGACAGTGTCGCGACCGACGCGATTCTATTTGAAATGAGCACACAATTTAAAATTGTGCGCTCATTTTTGGAGGACGTTTTTGATACACTGATTGTGTATCTTGGATTTTTATATCAATGTTTTAAGTAGTTAAAATCAAATAATCTTCATGCTGAGTGATACAAAAATGAATTAATTATATTAATGTTACGATATATTGCGATGTAGGTGGAATATAATAATTGTAAATTAAACTAAATCTTCGAAGGAGTTTCGTCAATTTTAGTATTATAAAAAGTATCCGTGACATGGACGTACCAGGGGGGGGGGGGGCAGCCGCTCCCCCTGGAATTTGTTTACCTCCTTACTAACTGTCTACTGTTGTAGATAAAAATATAATAAGATAAAAATATATTCTTAAAATGTTACGTTTGCCCCCCCCCCCCTGGCCCACAACCTGGGTACGCCCATGATCCGTGACACAATTTACACTTTAGAAGAAATGAATAACACAGGTCAACAAAAAAATTTTTTTTTCTGAGTCTGTTATTTAGTGACCATTTTCTGATTATATACATCGAATAGTAAACAGAAACGCTATTAACAATCAATAAACTTTGCTTTTGTACTTTGGGGCCTCATACAAGAAAGTTTTGATTTTCACAAAGGAAATACCAATACTATTCATTTTCTAAAGCTTTTTTGTATTCTTTTTTGTATTTTTGTGTTTATTTATGCCGTATTTTATAATTAAATTAATAAAAATGTATAATTGATAACTTGTTTTCCTTTTAAATATAATTGAAATTTAAAAATAGAGCTTTTCCATAAAATTTGAATTTTCGTGCTGGTAGCTACAAAAGCAAACTTTATTAGATAAAAATATTTTTTCATTCTTTAGTTAGGCATAAGTAATCAGAATCAGAGGTACAGAACTCAGACTCAAAATTCATGTTGACCTGTGTAATGTATTACAATACGATAAGAATCTATCATCATGTGTTGCGTTTTAGGCCAAATTTGTATGGGGTCTCATCATTCTACTTTAACGCAATTGAAGGCTAAGTACGAGCATTTTGTAATAATCAAATATTTTCATAAAAAGAGCAATTTCATTGTTGTTTTTGATAATGTCTTACTTGTCTTGTTGGGTTGGACAGGGCTTTGTTATTTACTATATATAAAGGTTTTGAGTTAAATAATCTTTTAATTGTGTAAGAGCTTTTTGCAATAGTGTCTTTTGTGTAAAAGCTTTTTGCAAGGGTTTAAGAGCATTATACGCATTACGCAAATACAGAAGTTAGGAACTTGTTTGTGCAATTGATTTCCTCGAAGATTCTAACATCAGCTTTTGTAAGTAAGCTTTTGTAAATATCTTGGAAGTAAGGGTTTTGTAAGGTGAACAGTATGGAGTTGTTGTATATTTTGCTTATTTAAATATATATTTCGATTCCCGGGCTCGATTTCCGGATCGGCCAAATGTTATTGAGGGTTTTTCGAGGTTTTCCTCGAAAATATAAAATATCAGTAGCAGCTCGGAGTCTGGTGAAGTGGTCCTCTCCCGTACCTCGAATGAGTATATAAAGCTGTCGGTCCCAGTTATCGCTAGAAATAGTCGATAATCGTTACCATGTCGCTTAACGCAGTATTGAAATCCTGGGAATATCTTAAGCAACGGGTCCACTTTCATATTATAGTGAGAGAAAAGTCGATAAGAAAATTAATTTCTTATCGACTTTTCTCTCACTATAATATGAATAGGTAGTATTTTATGCTTTTCGCTTGCTTTAATTATTGCATTGACAATGTGCATTGTATTTTAATGCTTTTTAGTTAAATTGGGAAGCTTTAATGAATTGCTCAATCCATACTTCCACACTAATATTATAAATACGAAAGTAACTCTGTCTGTATGTCTGTCTGTCTTTTCTTCACGAGTAACTCAAACGATTTTGATGAATTTTAATACAAAGATAGTTTGAGACCCAAAAAAAATATAGGACAGTTTTATCCCGGAAAATCTACGGGAACGGGAACTTTTATTTTAAAAATTTGTCTAATTGGACAAAGTCGCGGGCACAGCTAGACATTTATGATTTATTCCATCTTATGATTTATCAAAACATCCTAAATGCAATATCCATCTGCTGCAGCAACTTAATATTCATTATAAAACAACTCTTATTTCCCGCAATGTATTAAGCGTTTATAAATAGTAGCTCCAGCAAGACATTGCAGCATTCCGCCAGTTTGCACTGCAACGTCAAGCTGTCATATATTATGCAAACACGCACGTGTTGTCTGACCGTACGTTGCGAGTTTTAATTTTGCATTTTAAATAAAGTGCACTACATTTTCCGTTCTCATTTCTGATTCTGTTTTACGAGAATTTATTATTTTTTATGTAAACTCTTTGGAAAAAATGTCGTAATTATTACTTTATATATTCACAGCAGAGGAATTTTTTTGTTTAAGTTTACTGAGACTCATTTAAACTCACAATAAATATGTCATTTTGATAATAGCAAATCTATAACATATGTTATTGATAAAATCGCAAAAAACCGACTTACAATTCTTGTTAGCCACCTGTTATGATAGCTGCTTTTTGTAAACAGCAATAGTAGTACATCACTTATCAATATTATGTTTTCTAGTGAGTAACTTTACAACAGATTATCAATGTATAAACTTTAATTATTATTAATGAAATTATATAAACAATGAATAATATTGAAAATTTTATGCTTTTTAAATAGGTATTGAATTTATGTAAATTATTGCATGTCACTTTTGACGAAATGTGAATGGAAACAATGTTTAAAAATGTAATGTATTATGTACCCACATTCTTGCAAATAAATTAATATTATTATTGTAACTCTAGAACTGAGCATTAAATTTTCAATAAAAATGGAATCATTTACCTGGAAAGTATATTCTTTGAAATAAAAGAAGAGTTTTGTATATCAAACTGATATTAGAATATAAAATATAAATCAATCTCGTTGCTTGCCAATAATTCTTCATTGTATGTAGTGCTATTCGAATCCCCTGAAGATGCTTCGATCACGACGTGAAAAGTGCGCTGAGTACATAATTTACTGTCTTTGCTACTGACGGGGAAGAAAGTGTGGTAGAGGTGGGTGGACTATTATGCTACTGTAATTTCCTCTAATTTACAGTTTGCTCCATTTCTTACACTACCTTTCGTTTCAGTTACACCAAAGCAGTTAAATATAAGGTTTATAAAAATAAGTTAAGGGAAATTTCGCAAATTAAAATTCGACTTTTAAATCACAACTTACTTATTTAAGAATGTATATTATTTCGAAGTAGGTATTTTTGACTACGGAGTATAAAATGTGTAGATTGATATTAGCGATCGCTCTTTATCTCGACCATTGTTTTATTAACCCTTAATCACAAATATCTATTATAATAGTCGTCGTCTACTTTAATCGTCGTAAGGTCGTCAACTTATCAGTTTTTTATAGGATGCACTTTGGTGTGTGTTCAAAAACTCCTTTCCAATTTATTGGACCATCACCAGTTCTTTATAGACTACTAGTAGCAGACAGAAGTTCCATCTGTACATTGTGAATATACCAAAAAATCGAATAAAACGTATTGATAACTCCTTTTTAGATCAAATCACCAAGGTTTGGAACGAACTGCCTGGCTCTATTTTCCTGACAAATATTATAGTCCTGGAAACTTTAAGAGTCGAGTGAATAGGTTTCTTTTGGATAGGCGTAAACCACATTTTTCTTCATCGACACTTTACATCAGGTGATATTGAAGACAAACGCCTATTTCAATTAAAATAAAAAATAAAAACTATTAGACAATTTGGATGAACAAACTTTGATTCTGGTATATTTAATTTCTTTCTGAGGATGGCAATAGATTTTAACCATAAACAAAATAGTTTGTACATGTGAGGGTTAAACGCATATGCATATAGAGTAAGTTTTTTTTTAGATTATTTCTAATCATATTATGAAATAGAAAAATATAAGCTTTCACTTTTTTTTAATCCTCAGTCCGAGCGATTTTCATTTCATTCATTCAAAAGGAGTTGCAAAGTTTGATTTATATTGTATTAAATATAAAAATTTAAAAATGTCGCGTGGCAGTGTCATAACCGTCTGCAATCATAAAGAAAGAAACCACAAATCAAGAGTAAAGTGAAATGATACAGATCACTTTGATCCGAGGGATCAAAGGCCCCGAATTAAGCTCTAAATGTCCCTCTTGACCTTTTTATTTAGGATTACAAACAAAGAAATCCACTTGATGTTTAGTTACAGTCCCGGCATCAATCATCATTTACCATTTTATTGGTGTTATATTTTTAATTTATTTTTATGGTTTATTTAAAGAACATGAATGCTATTATTAGGTATTAAAATATAAATATTTTATAATGAAGAAGCCGGAGCCCCTCTCTTCCAATTAACGTGAAGAGTTTATTTCTTCTTCTTTACTGTAGACAACGAGGTTTAATATATAATTTGACTTAATAGTTCAAAAGAAAACATAATAATATTTTTTATCTTAGCGGACTGTAACATATCATAGTGGCTGTTTTTTATCAAATAAAACGCTTGGACATAAAAAAAGACAGAATTATTTTACTTATGGTCATATCGCTGCTGTACGATAGGCTCGCAAATAAATCGAATCGATACATAACACTAGCAGAAGCGCCGTCATAATGTCATAACTGGCGGTTGAAAATATTCTCAGATATGTATTCGGACTAAACTATCGGGTTAGCTTTATATTGTGCAACACACAAATTTTCAAGTTGCACTCGCAGCTTTTATTTTATACTAGAATTCCTCAGCTAATAGCAAGGGCGCCCATACCCTACACTCGTAGTATCGTAATTCGTAGATACGAAAAGAAAATAGATATTAAGGAATTGCATTAAATGAACAATAATCATCAGTTTTAAGTACAGATAAAATGCAGCTTTACAATTTAAGTATAATTAGAATATGAATAATATGGGTGTCAATTTTTTAATTAGAGTAATAAAAAAGACTATTTTTTCACCGAGGAAACGTTTGTCATTGAATGCATTTTGGTATAACCAAGATATCTGTCGATATGAACAAACATCCCGCGTACATCCAGTACGTGACAAATCCCACGTTGCATATTTTAAGCAGGCCAATTGTAAAACATGTTTGTCACTCTCTTGTTCTGGTTTGGAGAGTAAATTTTACAGTTATATTAAAATTTGTCCCTATATGTTCAGTATTGCCACTTATTTTTCATTACTCGCTTGATCTTTTTCCCATGTAGCAATTAATTTTTGGAATACATATCCCGCAGATTATTAGAAAACCCCCATTACGACAATAATTTAAAATACAGTTAATATTACAATTTGATAGAAATAACTAGGTAACAGGTAACTTTAGTCACTGCTTGCGTTTGAATTTCTTTTGCTTATATATAGTTGTATCTTGTGTTTACTTAAATGTTTATGTAAATATTTGTGAGAGTATTTAAGTGAATATATATTTGTAAGAATAGTAAACTGCAGAATGTCGGACTCAGTGTTGTTTCGTACTTCATCAGTTGTTCTGAGTAGATTTAAATCGCTGCAGAAATATATCTGATTCTGGCAAATAACGTTAAAATCCCATGAATTATTTTTTTATGGTTCCCAATCGATGAAAATGGATTAAATAAACCGAGCTCCGCCTAAATAGTTTAGGCAGGGCAAAACTCTTAGTTCAATGGAATTTAATTAAAGCATATATTTTCCATTCTCGAAGTTGTAACCTCGCGTAGACACCGGTCGCTGTCAGAGGAACAGACGAGCGGTTAAAATAATTGCATCGTTACCTTCCAATTTCGCAACTTGTCGCCACGGCCAGAGACATTTTAATTGATCGACCACAAACCCTTCCAGATTTGCATATTTAATAGGATTTATATTCTTCCGTTCATATATAGTGACGCGTGATGAAATTCATTTATTTATTAATCCTTTCCAATAAGCGATGTAACGCAAGGCTTGTCAACACTTTCTTTCGACTTATTAGTAAACGTACAAAGTAAATAGATAGAGAAAGCACGTAGATATCAATTCTTATACTTTGCTGTCTGCAGGTGGCGATTGTATCTTGTCATTAGACATACCAGATACTTACTATGCTATACTATACAAAACCAAATATTTATATTAGAATTAGTAATCAACATTAATAGAGGACAATGACATAATGATAACGCGATCAAGGAGACTGAAAACACAGAACGCACACCCACCATCGCAACCTGTTGCACCGAGTAGCTCCGTATCGTCTGAGGAGGAGTATGCGACCCCTCCATAACACAGTGCGTCGAGTAGTGACAACGGGCTGCCGTCTCCAGCGCCGCGCCGACCACCTGCGCCGCGCCGAGGGAGGCCACCGCTGCCGTGCTTGGGACCAGCAGGACGACCCGCCCCGCATCCGGCCCCCACCGTCGGTGGTGCAGTGCGCCGCATGAGATGGACGCAAGCAATTAACGAAAATGTCATGCGAGTGTACTATGAGGCGACAGAGGGAGGAACTAACCTCACTGCATGTCGATCCCGTTTGCTGTCTCTGTTTCAGGTCCTTGAACCAGAATTGAACGTTTCGGCGCAACGGCTATCGGATCAAGTGCGGTTCATTCAACGCAACTATGCGTTGGATGCAGTTACATTTGACCGGCTTCGCTCTGAAGTAATTGTCTCAGCGCCCACCACCGAAATAGTTCAACCGCAAATCCATTTCACCAGTGTTCTTCTAGATTCAGGATTGGCGGATACTAACTGCAATATGGTGGACACTGAGACTACTAACGTAAGTACCCATGAATTTGAGCAAATGAGGAGGGCTTTGGAAGATGCAATTTTTGAATTTAAAACCATTCCAACTTGTGAGATGCCGCGATTGCCCCGTTTTCCCACACACAAACGCAATATGGCACTAATGATAGCTTTAGATGGCATGCCAGATTCTTATTTACAGTCTAGCCAAGATCTAGCTGACACACATTTGATTCTTTACTGTGCGGGTGTTGCAGCGTGCCGTATCGCACATGTCAAATTTCCAAAATCTGACAGGGTTATACGGTCCGTTGATGAAGCACCTCCATGGCAAAAACGAATCGAACGGCGTGTCAGTGCCACTAGATCTATTATTGGCAAGCTCATCTGATTTAGATCGGGTAACATCCGTCCGAGAGTCATGCGTTATGTGACACAAGGTTTTGCCGGTACAGGCGTAAGTTCACAGGATTATATGACTTGTGTCATAGAACGTATAGACTATCTAAAACAGTAAGTTTGTGCGTGGGCAAACCGTATCCGCAGATATAAACAGCGATTTAACCAGAATCGAATTTTCCGAAGCGATCAAAGAAAGGTTTATAGAAGCTGGGAGAAACCCAGTACTAGTGTGATTGATGGGCAACTACCGGATATTCACGAAATGTTTTCATTTTGAAGAAATATTTGGTCAGTGTCGATCAATCACGTCAATGGTGAATGGGTGAGAGTAGTTGAGCGTTCGTGTGAAGGTTTGCAACCCATGGTGCCTGTTAGAATAACACCTCAAGACGTAAGGGAAGCGATTTGTGCTACCCAAAATTGGAAATCCCCAGGACCATATGGACTGCATAATTTTTGGTTAAAATGGTTGCAGTCTTCACACGAGCTCCTGGCTAATCAATTCCAGGAAGCCATTGAATCTGGGTCTCTTCCACCTTTTATGACTACTGGGCTAACCTTTCTGCTCTACAAATCTGGCAGTACCACAGATCCTAAAAACTTTAGACCCATCACGTGCTTACCTACAATTTACAAGCTCCTAACTTCCATTTTGAGACCAAAATTAAACACACATTTATATAGAAATAACATTTTAGATTCTGCTCAAAATGAACGTAGGGCTGGGTCACGTGGTACTTAAGAGCAACTCTTCATTGACATGACCATTAATCGACAGGTTCATAGAAATAGAAAAAATCTCTCCGCCGCTTGGATTGATTACAAGAAAACCTATGATTCAGTGCCTCATTCATGGTTGTCACGAGTGATAGAACTGTACAAAGTTGATACAGTTTTATGCAATTTCTTGCAATCATGTATGAGGCAATGGACCACGACTCTCTGCTTTTCTTGGCGTGGTGAGAGTTTTTGTATTTTTGAACCTATAAGGATAGAGCGTGGAATTTTCCAGGGTGACAGTTTGAGTCCTTTGTGGTTTTGCTTGGATTTAAATCCCTTAAGTTTTCTACTTAGAGATTCAAAGCTAGGTTATCGGTTTCGTAGAGGGGGTGAAATCATTTCTCATCTCTTGTAGATGGATGATCTTAAACTATTTGCGTCCAACAAACCAGACTTGATATCATTACTCAACCTTACGCAAAAGTTTAGTAATGATATCAGAATGGAATTTGGCTTAGATAAATGCGCAGTCATACATGTACAGAGAGGCAGAGTTGTAAATAGCGAAAATTTACAACTTTCGGAGACAGTGTATTTCAGATCTCTCTCTGAAACTCTCTCTTACAGCTCTCTTTTGTTTTACAAAAAAGAGCTGTAAGAGCTATTTACAATCTCAGTCCTCGAGTTTCCCTAAAAGAAAAATTTAAAGAAATTAATATTTTAACCGTACCATCACAGTTTATATTTGAAAACTTGATGTATATTCGTAAAAATATTTCTTCATTTAAGAAAAATAGTGATGTACATAATGTAAACACAAGGAACAAAAACAATCTTGCTCTGCATGTATCACGTCTCCACAGAATAAGTAACTCTTTTATGGGGCAATCTATACGCTTTTACAATAAACTTCCAAATGCTATTAAAGATCTACCAATACACAAATTTAAAAAATGTATCAAATCGAAACTTTGTAAAAAAGGTCACTATAAAATATCTGAATATTTGGATGATAATAAGGCATGGGATTAATTGCTCCTCATAGCAGTCTCATAATAATTATAATATATTATTCATAAATACATTGTAATTGTAATTGTAAAAACATTGTTTAAAAAAATGTATATGCACAAAAAAAGACAAGCCCACTGAGTTTCTTCCGCCGGATCTTCTCAGTGTGTGGCCGCGTTTCCGATCCGGTAGTAACTCAAAAAATGTTGACTCGTCAAAAGTGCCTGTAAAGGATAATTTGAATAAAAATGTTTTTGACTTTGAAAACCGAAACTTATAAATACCTTGGTATGTCGGAGGGTTTAGATATACAGGATAGGGACATTAAGCGGTTGGTGACTGAGCGTTTCTTTGGCCGCTTGACAAAAGTTCTAAAAAGTCTTCTGTCTGGTGGGTGATGCCTTTGCTTGTATACACCTTCGGCATACTAAAGTGGACTCAAACCGAATTAGACACCCTGGACTGTAAGGTCCGTAAACTACTGACAACATATCGCATGCACCATCCACGTTCATCAGTAATGAGGTTATATATCCCACGAAAATGTGGGGGTCGCGGCTTTCTTAATGCCAAAAACCTACACAATCGTGAGGTGTATAATCTTAGGGAATACTTCCTTCATGTTGACTGTGGAATGTATCTTGATGTCGTTGCTGTAGATAATGGTCTGACACCGCTCTCCTTAGCAAGAAAGAACTGGCATAAACCAGTGGTATTTAGCACTCAGGACCGCTTGAACGTATGGAAGAGTAAGGAGTTGCATGGACGGTTCTATCGGGCTCTTTACGGACCTGATATTGATTTACCAGCGTCTTTAGCTTGGCTACGTTTCGGTGACCTCTTTGGGGAGACTGAGGGATTTGCCTGTGCAATTGCCGATGAAGTTGTCAAGACGAATAATTACCGGAAATACATCATGAAGGATGGCACGGTCGACATATGTAGGGCGTGTCAGCGTCCTGGTGAGTCTATCAGGCATGTTATTTCCGGTTGTTCTCATCTTGCCAATGGAGAGTGTTTACATAGACACAATCAAGTAGCCAAGATTATCCATCAACAGCTTGCTCTTCGGTATGGTCTTGTAAGTTTTGAAGTGTCGTATTATAAATACGCACCGGAGGCAGTTCTCGAAAATGGTCGTGCTAAGCTCTACTGAGACCGATCTGTCATCACAGACAGGACTATCACCAACAATAAACCTGATAGTGTGTTGATTGATCGACTAGAGCGCCGGGCATTTATTGTTGATATTACAGTCCCGCATGACGATAACCTCGTGAAAGCAGAAAAAGAGAAACTAACTAAATACTTAGACTTAGCTCATGAGATTACTGACATGGGGTGTGGACTCAGCAACGATTGTTCCGATAGTCGTTTCCATAAACGGTCTTGTAGCGAAGAGTCTTGAACAGCATCTTAGAAGTCTTTCGCTACAATTCTGGATCAAGGGCCGGATACAAAAGGCAGCAGTATTGGGAACGGCACGTATTGTGAGGAGGTTCCTCTCTCTGTCACGTTGACCACCGGTGGCTTAACTATAACGTTCCCGCTGGCGGATAACCTATTTTGTTATATTTATTTTTATAATATTTTTTTTTTATAGTGTTATAATTATAAATGTAATCAAATAAGAATTTAATGTAAATAAAGAGATAATAATAGTAATAATAAATATTCATGAGACAAATAACACTTACTGATCTAACCCCAAAGTAAGCAAATTATTTGCTTGTGTTATGGGTGTTAGTCAACGATACTAATACATAGAAATACATATATAAATACTAGAATATATTTAATAATCACCCAAACCCGGTAATACAAACATTTATGTTCATCACACAAATGCTTGTGTCCGTTGAGGATTGAACCCGAGCCCCGTCAATTGCGTAGTCTAACCATTTGACCAACGGGGCGGTTTTTTATGATTGTAACAACGTAGAGGCAACGTAGAGGTAATTCAATCCTATCCCGTGTTGGTATGTAACTCTTGTAAAGAACAGACTATCAGACATTTTATTAGTTATCACTTAAAAGGCGAGCTATGAATTATTATACTTTGCAAAGTTTCGCTCAAGTGAGTAAGAACTATCTTAAAATAGTCCTGCCATCATAAAATCTACGCATGCCGCTGTCGTGCTCAGGCTTGGAGAGTGCAATATCATACTGTAGCATGAGACTAGAGAGATATGATCTAGTCAAGTGAATATCTTTAGGCAGCGCTTGTCTATTACCATTAAGAGGGAAGACTTTATGTCTGCTATCCTATACTATATAAATAAAAAATAATTATTACATTTCAATTATTACATTTCAACTTTCCCCCGTGTTGGTCCCCGGCCTCCTTTGAAGAATAGTTCACCTGCCGTTCTACCAGGCAGGCCGTAAAAGGTGACTGATTGCCTACACGAGTCACTACCATCGTGGCTACTAGAGTTCTGCATTGTCCCGCTCGGGTCCGCGGTATCAAACGGTATCTTATTGCCTATGAAATATAGATTGTATATGAATAAATGAATATACTTTATTGTTATAGTTACAATATTATTATATCAATTATTATTATTTATTTACTCTATATACATATACACTCTTCAGAGCGATCTCTGACAGGTAAACTTCAGGCGAAGCTGATACTCAATAATAAATCTAGGTATTGTATTTTTCCAAAATATACAATATTTTACGAAAATAATGTAAAATAGTACAGCACAATGTTATATCATACAACAGAATAACTGTATATATTTATATAGATACGTCGCATATACTAACGAAACTGACAGGTATGCTTCGTCTTGAAGCATCAAGCTTATTTCAATTCAAGCATAGAGGATACAGGCGTCCAACAACTAGATATTTGATTTGTGGTGAAATAATTGTAAAAGCGGTTGAATTAATTAAAGGTAAAAAAAATGTAGAAGCGACAGAATGGCAGTGACTGCCATTTTGTCGCTTTTACAAATAATTTATACCACGTTCTCTGATCTCGGTTAATTATAGACATACAACAATTAAAACACTGTCGCTGTCAGCTGGTCGCTTTTGGTAATACGCACGGGATCTTATGTTTTGCTGACAGTTTGGACAAATGATTTCATATAAAAATAGTGTTTTTAAAATCACTATCAGTGCCAAATTTATGGTTATTATTAAAATATCACCTCTGTGGTCTAGTGGTCCGGTGTCGGTGTTGACCGCATGAGGTCACAAGTGTGATTCCCAGGTCTTGCAATTGAAAAAAAATGTGTTTTTTCAGTATAATAAAAACAACTTGGCTCTGTATTGGAAAAGTACCCGATTGGCGATTAGCTCGCCACCTATTACATTGTGGTACTAAGTATCGTGGATGCACTGGTTGTACCTCTGCCTACCTCTTTGGGCATACGGGCGTGACAATACTTTTTTATTTTTTATTAAAAATATTAATTGGTGTATTTTATAGTGTGAGCTATTTCTGTGTGCCTTTATTCCATGACATTAGTGTAGATAGGTATTCAGTATATGTATGCACACTATATAAATGTAACCCATGAAATGATTATTATCAATAAATCTTACCGTTGACATTGGGCATTTTACTTATTGCTTCAGTGTATTATCATTACAAAGTATAAAACAAAGTCGCTTTCTCTGTCTGTCCCTATGTCCTTATGTCCCTATGTATGCTTAAATCTTTAAAACTACGCAACGGATTTTGATGCGGTTTTTTTAATAAATAGATTGATTCTTGAGGAAGGTTTAAGTATATAAACCTTTCCGATATTCCCACGGAAACAAAAGCTGCGCGGGTGAAACCGCGGGCAGGTCGCTAGTAATAAATATAATAGGTACGATATTTCCAAGGAAAACACAAGTTCAGTTTCTCTAATTTTAAAACATAAAACCTTTGTATAATCTTTAAGAGTTTGGAGCTAGCTTTCCAGTACGTTCAAATGGTTGGAATTTATACTAATATTATAAAATTGTAGAGTTTGTTTGTTTGTTTGGTTGTACGCAGTAATCTCGAGAACTGCTGAACTGATTTGAACAATTCCTTTTGAGTTGGATAGCCTGTTTATCGAGGAAGGTTATAGGCTATATAACATCTTGCTACGATCAGTAGGAGCGGAGTAAACAAAGTCCGCGCGGACGAAGTCACAGGCAAGAGCTAGTTAATTTATATGACTTTGAATACCTATAATTCATTACAATGGTCTTAGATCCTTGGGAACTGGAATTAAAAATGGGGTTTCTCTGTACTTCTTTTCACTAGTTTGTTACTGACCATCTGAGTATACGGCCGAGATGGAGCCATAAAGTGAGCCACTGCCTTTGTGTCTATGCAAACTTCTAAGTACTTGCGCTTGGAGTTTAACTTTTGGTTGGTACTAAACGGAAAGACGAACAGTTTTTAAGTCTTAAAAATTGCTTAGTTATATACAAATAGTTTTATGATAGGTATTTTAAGTGAAATACAAAAAATAATAAACAATATTATTTAGATAATTTTCTTGACAGTTTACAGATACATTAATTAGTGTTTGTCGTCAATAGTCATCGGTAGTGAGGGGTCCGGATGGAAGTCATGGTCCAGTTCACGGGTACGTATCAACTCTTTATACATGCAAGCAGAAGCTCTCGGGGTTCGCGTCTTCTCTGGACTCTCACGGTCGACTTCATACAGACCAAATTTTTGTCTAAAACAAATAATAGTCGTTTATATATTATGTAGCGAGTAACAAAAACCCTTCTCGACCAGATAGTGACACCCAAGTAGGCCGATAACAGTGTAAAAAAACAAAATGATTCTATTTATAAAAATACAAGCTCGTGAGTACGAGTAGATTAACATGTCATTGATAAAGTTTTTCATACAAACTTACATCTTCAATTCAGCCTCTAAGACGTTGATTTAAAAAAAAATGTAGCTCATGTTTGGTTACAGTTTTTCAACTATTTCTATGTAAAATTTCATCTTAATTGGTTCAATAACTTAGACGTGAAAGCGTAATACAAACGGACAGACAAATAGACACAGTTAAACAGACTTTCGTAATTGAAATATTAGTATGGATGTTTTTTTTTAAAATGCTCGGATTTATCATATTCGCATTCATACATTTTATAGAAATTAATTTCCCTAAAATTTCGCTAATATTTTAAAGTAGACATCAACACATCGCGGCAGCATTGACCACGTCTTTGTGTCGCTCTTTTATACTTTAAGAGTCAGATTTTGTGCTGCCGTATATAATTTTTAAAAATATAAATTTTAAAAGATTAATAAATTTAATCGTTAAATGATCTATCTATATTCAGAAAATAATTACATATAATATATGATGATAATAAGCTACCAAATAAAACCTTTGACTCAATGTGTAATAAAATCCATAACTATATAAAGCTTATCAACAGATATATAATCATCACATTAATTTCCTCGGTGAGAAGGCACGGTAAAGCAAAACGTCGATAAAGCCTCGGCTTCGCCACGATTAACAGTTTATAAGCAGAAGAAATGGTTTTTAATTGATTTTCCCACCACCGAATTTGTGAACTGAAAAACTATACTTTGTTATTGACGGTAATTGACATCAGCGGTTTTATAAATTTACCAAAACACGGAGTTTAACACACCACCAGTAAACTCAAAACTGCCACTAAGATTTTTAAAATGAAAATGGAGGTTATCACACATGTCGATCTATGTGATTTTGAACTGTAAAATAAATTTCATCCAATAAAACTTAGAACAACGCCTATTATAAAAAAAACGGCAGAAATTGTATCCAGAAACTGTTTATTAATCAGTGCATTTTGCATTAAAGTAATTTTGTACACCACTGTAATCGTTTCATGCCTTGTCATTGTTATCATTTAAAGAAACTAATGAATGTGGAATTTGAACTCCATTACACAGATAGCATCACAACATTCGCATCCTTGGTATTTACAGGCGACAGATAATTGATCGTTGTTGTTCTGTTCATCAGAGAATCCACCTAATTCTTCGCTATCCTATGTTACATAAAAAAATAAGTACCTAGGTGATTATTATCAGAATAAATTAGAAGCATAGCCATATAAATAATAAAACCGAGGTATTTAAATTGCAAATTTTCTGCAAAATCTTATGAAACTGCTGTGATGCAACTGAAACAAAACCTAATGCAAAAATAGGGCAAAGCTATTTAAGATCTAAATATTAAAGGAGACCCCAGTGGCGCAATATTCCCCCTACATCTACCACACTTTCTTCCACATCAGTGACAAAGGCATTGACACACAAATTATGTACTGAACGCACATGTAATTTCGTAACCGAAGCATATTCAGGAGAGTCGGATAGAACTTCACTCTTTGAAGGGTGAAGCTTTAATAGCAAGCAATGTAATTTAATTCTATTTTATATAACTAAATTGCGGTGCTTATTACATTACAGGTGTTTATTATAACAAGGGTACCCTGTTGAACATGTTTGTTTGTTAGTTTATCATTTGTTGTTTGTTACTTGTTTGTCAACTTGTTTGCCAACTTTTTTGTTACCTATTTGTTGGCGATGTATTTAAAAAATATTTCGGTACCTTGCTTTAGTAAAGGGGGACTTGCTAAATAAATTTAGTTCGTTCAACAGTGCAACTGAAAGGTTCTTGTGTGTTATAATTTCGATATGATCTAATATATTTAATTTTAATATTTATCGCATGTGTGAATTTTACCAAATAAATTATGTGTTGGTAAAGAATGTGCAGTTACAGAAAGGTGCATTGCTAAATGAGATTAATCGGGATGTTCAATTTTGAAATATGTTCGATGCCGATATATGTTCTGTTTAACGTGAATTAAAACTGCGTCTGGTTTAACCGATTTACAAGCTGTCGTAATCAGACCATTGTACTTTATTAATTTACCAGATTTACCTTCTTTATTAGTTTTATCTTTTGCATTAATTTTCGACCTTACTTACACCTCTTACATTACACCTCTTTCGTATAGATTTTGCGAAAATGTTGCAAATGAAATACTTTAATTTCCTCTTTGAATTTTGGATTTCTTCAAACAAAAGCCTAAATCTATAAAACATCTAAGTCCAAGATTCCTATGAATTGATAAAATTTCTCTTTTAAGGCGGCTGAATATACATTTTTAATAATACAAGTATTAATCAATGACTTACGTATATCCATTTGACCATTCAAAGTTGTCCATGAGACTCCACGCCGTATACACCCTGACGTCCGACCCCTCGTCCATGGCGTCCAGCATCGCATCCAGGTATAACCTGTAGTATCTGATCCGCACATCATCGTCCAAGCCTGATTTCGTTGATATGCCATTTTCAGTTATAAATACCGGGGGATTGTCGTAATCTTCCCTGATTTTGGTAAGTAATTTATAAAAGCCCCATGGTACAATCTGTATAAAAAACAGTAATAGCATTAAATGTCACATATCCAGTCATGTTTATTTATTTATTAATTTGATCGGCTAATAATAACCAAAAATATGTCAACCTGTTAGAAAAAATATTGTTTTCCTTTTTTAATAATCTAAGACTTCATTCGCGTAAGTTTATTTCTTTTTAGTGGAGTTTAATAGACACAGTTCTATGACAAGCAGTGTAATAACAAGTACTTCAACATATTCGGTAATTTTAATATGTCTGTATGCCATTATAAATCAAAAAATACTTTAAAGAAAAAAAAATGATCAAATCTCACAGTAGTCGCATATAATGATGTGTAATATTTGACATAATATTATCCTAATATGAAATTTAGATAAAATATATTATGTGAAGACAATTTATTCGTAATATTATTAGTCGGATATACATTGAGGAGCGTGCTTGCTCACGCTAGTTTATTGCCACCGCACATGCTCATTAGTCAAATCAATTCCTAGGTTTTCTATAATACATTTTCGTCGCTTTCCCGAATTCAAACCCAACAAAAAAAAAATAGCTAACAACCGAGAGTAAAAAAGTTACACATCAAAAATATGCTTGTCTCTGTTGGAATTCAAAAGGCGTCCTCAGAGGTATTTACCATTTTAGAAAACGATGAAAAAAGACTATAATTTTATTCCAGTCTTTAACTTAATTAATATTCTACTTACGTATATCCAAGGTGCTTCTGCAATTTCCCATTCAGGGTCAGCATAAGTTCTAACTTCGATGTCATCATAGTATGAAGGAGAATCATAATAGCCATATACAGAATCATCTCTATATACCATTCCGGTGGTATAATGATTGAGACCAAAGAAATCAGAGCTTCCTCGTATCATTTTGATTTCATCCTCTGTAAATTCTGGTAATCTGGATCTTAGAAAGCCTTGTTCAATACTTTTGGCAGCTATTCTTTGTTTCATTACTGGAGGAAAGTCACCTTCTTTGGAGAAGATAGGATGAGCGTATTGTCCCCACTAAAATGGAACGTAAAAAGGTAACAATACTTTCATTTAAATTTTAAACAATATAATAATTTTAAGCTTATGTTCGCCATATCAAAGAGAGTAATATATAATTTAAATTAGATAAAATTAACTTAAAATTAAATGTTATCACATTGCCATTCGATAAACTAAATTGAAGTAAATGAATTGTTTTAAAATTTTAATTGAAATAGGAGTTTATCTTCCATCTCACCTAATGGAAATGGAAAGTGTCGATAAAGACAAAGGTGGTACACGTCCATCAAAACAAACCTATTCACTCTACTCTCAAAGGTTTCCAGGCTATATCTATATATATAAAAATCAATGCCATTTTTCGTTGTAACTTTATAACTCAAGAACGGGCTCACCTAACGTGTGTAAAATGTGAAGTTTGCACAAAATCGGTAGAGCGGTTCTTCATTTATCACATTTTTAATATTTTACTTTATACGTAGAGAAGCACGTACCGGGCCGTTAGTTTGTCATAAAAAATATACGCAGGCAGTTCGTTTCAAACCTTGGCAACTCGAACCAGAAAAAAGTTGTCAAACCCTTTTGTTCGATTTTTTTTGGTATATCAAGAACGTACGGATGAAACTTCTGCCTGCGTCTATAGTCCGATAAAAGAACGGTGAGGGTAAACTATTTGATCAAGGCCAGTATCTACAAGAACCCATAAAACAGAAAAGTCAAAACCTACTATATCACGGAGACGCTGACAACAAATCTCATCCCTAAAATATACGCACACGCTCGTGTGAGGGTAAAATTGGGATTCCAGGATGTACCCGGGGTAATGCAAATGCGTTAGATCACTCGGATTACAAATCTGCGTATCTGTTAGAAAGAGTAGCTGCATTCTCTCAGTCTCGAGATGGTGGTAGACATAATTGAGGTTTGAGTTGATTCCTCAGATATTAGAGAAATGCACTTTAAAGGAGAGGAGGCGATGCAACTGGTAAAACGTACTTCGCTTTTTTGACTTTCTCATAGTGATTCCTTGGTAGAGTGAATATAGGAAGAATTAACTATCGCCTATAGATAACAAAGATGATAATAGTGCGTTGCTATCTTACGAAGAGGTCAAATGCCACATGCATAAATTTACTGGCTACCTTACCCTCCAAATTGGAACGCGACAGTGATAAGCACTAACGCAATTGCGGCAGGAATCGCGTTAGTGCAGTGCGGAAAATGTAAGGCGGTGGTTCCAGTACCGGGCGAGACAATGCAGAACTCTACCACCTAGTAGTGACTCGTATAGCCAATTGGTTGCTTATTACGACCTGCCTGGCAGAACGACAGTTGGCTCTAAATAATAGATTTAGAGGAGCCCGGGACAACATGGAGGAAAACTCTCTCTTACCAGACAATATACAGCAGTATTCATATGCTGCTGTTTCACGATGGTATCCTATGGGAGCGTGGTAACTAGCCGGTTCGAGTCAGCCCAATTTAAGAGTTAGTAATCTTTACATAGTTAGGCGCTCCCACTTATCATTTTATCTGCCACTAAACATATTAAAATGTTTTTCTACATTAAGTGTTATATTTTGAAGTGTTTTTTTTGTTATCATTGTACTTCATGATAAACATTACATGGCAAATAAATGGTTATTGTATACGGTTAGTATTGTATACATGACTTTCTGAGGTAAAATAACTAAAGTGGTTTCAAGTTTTTAGTGAAATATAATAGTAATATTTAAGAATTTATTTCTCTAATATTAGTTATAGCAGGTACTAATTAAATTTTAGCATGGATAAAAACTCTTAACTGAATGAATAAAATGTTTATAAATCTATTTAATTCCCCATGTTGGTCTAGGCCCCCTTGAAGACAAGACTACTGTTACTATTATTCTGTCGGGCAATTTGTAAAAATTTAACGATTGGTTATACGTGTGCCCACCATCGTGACAACAAAGTAAAGTTCCGTAACGTCTCGCCTGGGTACTTGGTAACACCGCTTTACCTATTTTTGCCGTAATAACCATTGTCATGTTCCAGTTTGGAGGGTAAAGTAGCCAGTAGATTTATGCAAATAACATTACGAGGTTAACACGGATAACAACGCACCATAAACACTTTTGTTGTTTATACGGGATGGTTTATCTTTCCATCAAGAGAACCATCTACTTGTTTGCTATAACAAAAATGTTATATTTGTAAAATCAAATATCTTACGTCAAACTGACTTAAGTCTTCAGCAGCTTCTGCATCTTTCTCAGATGCAGGTTCATACCAATCAGCACTTAAGCTTATACCAATGATTCCACCTTGTTTTGGTCTAAATTCATCGTTGTATATATGATAAACTTTAGCATGTGCTACTAGTAGATTTTTAGCACACATATATTCACCCATTCCGGAGATATTATACATAGGTGCTAAACTTGCAGCTGCATATCCATAGTAGCATAATTCTCTAGGTTCATTTATGGTTATCCAGTTTTTGACTCGATCGCCATATAGTTCAAAAACAACACGAGCATAATCAGCAAACCAGTCAGCTATATGTGGGTTCGCCCAACCACCAAGTTCTTGAAGTTTCTGAGGCAAATCCCAGTGATATAAAGTTACCATAGGTTCAATATTATACTTTAACATTTCATCAATCAAATTATTGTAGTACTGCACTCCAGCTTCGTTGATTTGATCTGGAAAACTTGTGGGTAATATCCTCGTCCATGACAATGAAAATCGGTAATAATCAAGCCCCAGTTCTCTCATCATTTCAACATCTCTCTTGTACAAGTGGTAAGAATCGCTGGCGACATCGCCGGTATGGCACTCTTTGATGCGACATGGTACTTCATGAGTGAGACGATCCCAAATGTTTTCGGTTTTTCCTGAAAAGTAATATATTTTACGTCTTGTATAAAATTCATATGAGTATATTTTATGCAAAGAATTTACCACAAAAGAATTTTAAGGGGAAAATTCAGGAATTTAAGATTTATGTTGAACCAATGTATGTTGAATTTCTAAAACATAATATATAAATGCGTGACGGCTGATTAGGGAGAATGTCACTGATCAGCCGTCACGCACATTTATGGTATAAGGTTTTTTTTAGAAATATTTATATTATACTACAGACTGTCGAATATATATATATATATATATATATATATATATATATATATATATATATATATATATATATATATATATATATATATATATATATATATATATATATATATATATAATTCAATTGCTGTTCGTTAGTGTCGCTAAAACTCAAGAACGGCTGAACCGATTTGGCTAATTTTGGTTATGAATTAATTGTTGAAATTCGGGGAAGGTTTAAAAGGTGACAAAATATAGAAAAAAAATATAAGAGTAGTCAAAAAGGCAGAAAGACGTTTGCCGGGTCAGCTATTAATAAAATATATAAAAATATTTAGGCGACCAAAACGCATAGTACCTATTAGAAATTTTTTTCTCATATCATCATCATTCTCTTATTCTTGTAAGTACCTTCACGCCCATATCCCCGAAGGGGTAGGCAGAGGTACAACAAGAGCACCCACGATTAGCCGAAGATACTTGGTCCCACAAATGTGATAGGTGGCAAGCCTATCGCCAACCGGGCACTTTCCAATCCCGGGCAACTTCGTGTTTCTCAGAAAACTGAAAAAACACTTTTTTTGGTGCCCGACCCGGGAATCGAACCCGGGACCTCATGTGGTCAACGCCAACGCTGGACCGCTAGACCACAGAGGCGATTGTATATTGATATTCTTGTAGCATAATTTTATACAAATGAGACGTTGCGTAATATCTTCAAAAAATATATTTCTGTCTGTCTGTCACGCTACCAAGGCTAAACCGCGGAACTGATTTTGATGCAATATGGCACGGAGTTAGTAAAAAAACTAGGATCAAATATTATAGTCTCCATAAATCTACATCTAATACCTCTAACTCAAATAATTGAATAACACTAAATTTTTTTTCTTTTGCGTTTGCCTTTCTTTATCATTTGAATAGGTTTATGTACTATCTACAACTTGATTCGTTAGGGGTTCGCCGTTGTCTTGAAAAATAGGTGTCTAACGGGGGTACATTGAGATATTAGTTTGAGAAATCCTGGCCTAGACCAAGACAGCGATAAATACATTAGCATAAAATGTATTGTAATTAACACAATAAGTTCTAAAATGTGATTATTTTAATAATTCTGTAATTACTTATGCAATGCAAAAACTGTCTCTCAAATTAGTAGAATTACTTAGTAGTAATTTGCAAACTACGCATGGCCGCACTAATATATGGTGATTGGCGCTTTATTTAGTAGAAAGAGACACACCCCACCCATGTCGTGGTACTCTTCGGAACGATTTTGAAGCGCGTGTGCACATTCTGGGTAGAATGTAACTTCCTTGTACCTACCATATTTCTAAATATAATTATCTACCTTCATTTACATGTTGCTGTTGGGTGTTGATAAGTTGTATTTATAAACAAACAAGATATATGTGCATTGGGTATAGTAATGTATTTTTGGGATGATGTGTCCAATTAAGTATATTTTAAAGTATTTTGTAATAACTTTTTCTGTTAAGCATAAACTATTTATTACTGACATATTTCAAGTGTAAAAATTTTACCTACGAAATACATTTTGATTTTTTATTTTGATTTCGATATAGTAAAAGAAAACGTGTCAAAGCTTGCAAGCTAAGGACTAAACATTTTAATTATCATGACCATTAGGTGTTAGATTTCTGCGACGATTCGCTTGGGCACTCTACCACCTTACGTACCCCACCTTCAAAAGTCAATGCTTCTCACTGATGTTTTGCGACTTGTAAATGATTTTTTTCACAAACTAACAAACAAGTAAATTACTTTCCAGATAGAAAGAGACAATCATTGCATATAGGCACGAAAGATGTTAATGGTGCGTTGCTATTCCTGTGGCTAAGTGTTAACGCCGCTTATACTCGTTTAAGTTTACCGACTACTACGCTACGCGACGCCATTGCGGTAGGAATAGTTAAGGCGATGGTAATACCCGAACGAGACGTTGTGGATCTCTACTACCTAGTGAAGTATTTATTTTATTTACATTCTGTATTAAAGGTTTGCGGATAGGATTGTTATTTTTTGTGTCGATATTACTTTTTTTTTCAATGTTATAATCAAAATTGTGTTATTCTCACCATCTTCATCCCACGCCCCTTCGATTTGATACGACGCAGTGGCTGTACCGAACAAGAATCCATCCGGGAATTTCCGTTTGCTCTGACGCATGCCATCGTGCGTCTTGCTCGCAGCCAAGCAAACGTATATTGCCAGAAAAATTAATCTGAAAAAATGTTTACAATTTGATGGATCTTAATTAAGTATAAAAGATTGCAGTTCGCATCGGTCATCGTCAGACATTTCTGTTCTTTTTTTAATGTCGATAGGCAAGCGCTTGACCACGATCTCGCCTGATAGTAAGCTAGGATGTGACCTAACATGAAAAGCGATACCTAAAAGGTACCTGTTCACTCTTCTCTTGAAGATCCCCAGATTGTACTCGTCGGGGAACACAGACTCATAAAGAAGTCCCTTGCAGTTCGAATGAAGAATGTCGAGTCGAAAGCGCTATGTCCTGATACGTGGAACGTCCACCATATGGCGATAACGAGAATTTATGCGCCTCGACGATCGACAGAAAAACGGGAATGGCGGAATTAAGTCGTGCAATTCTGCAGCGTACTCTTCAAAATATATCCGATAAAAGACCGATAAAGTAGCCACTTACAGCGATAAGCGAGGCTTTGGAGTTTTTTGCCTATCAGATCATCGTCGTTTATGAGCCTCCTGGTAAGCCTCTCTATTACTTCAAACGTCTTGAACTGGTATTTGGCTGATCCATCCCAGAGGTTAGAGCAATATTCCATGCACGAACGGACTTGTGCTTGATAGAGGTTGAGCAACTGTTCCGGGCTGAAATACTGTCTACACCTTTGCCAGAATGCCAAGCTTTTTTGAGGCAATTTGGCCTTTTGATTCGATATACGAACGTGGGTGGGTTTTAATCGCATTAAACTTGACCAGGTTGGCATCGGACCAATCGGAGACTGCCTGTTAAGACAAGTTTATACGATCGACCATAACCTCTCTGAGAGACCAAATTTGACTCGTACTGGTACCCGCCCGCTAGATGCGTAACTCTCCACAACAGTGCTATCGTCTGCATATCCATAGATACCGGGCTTCAGCAGATCGTTAATATGTAGCAGGAATAGAGTTGGGGAGAAAACTGGCATCCCTGAGTGATTCCAGCATTTATAGCCATTTGGTCGCACGAGCAGCCGTCGATGACTACTCTAATCGACCGGCCCCTTAGACCATATGAGATACAGGCGCAGAGACCAGTAGGCAGACCATACGACGGAAGCTTGCCAATAAGACTTTCATGCCAGACCTTGTCAAAGGCCTTCAAGATATCAAGGGAAACAGCTAGTGCTTCACCATGCTTCTCGATGGCCACGCTCCAGACGAAGGTGGCATACGCTAGAAGATCCCCAGTGGACCGATTTCGCGAAACCCATATTGGCGGTCACTGAGTAAATCGGTTGCTTCTAGATGTGCCATTACACGCCTGCTGTTCAGTACACGTTCCATAGTCTTGTAGAGTATGGACGTGACTGTTGACGTTACGTGTTCGCTATGATTCTGAAATCTTGATGGCTGGAAAGATGAAAGTAATCTGTATAATCTGAATGACTATTAGTTCTTTAGTTAATTTAGTGATTAATCATTGAATCAAACAGCTTAACGTACTTTTGAGGATATTAACGTACCTCAAACTTATTCCAGGCTGCTATGAAAAATATTTATTTAACTATCGACTTCGTTCGCGTGATACAATACCATTACTTTCCTCTGTGCAGTTAGGTGAAGAGTGGCTAACGTCACTTCTGTAATTTGTAGCTTTTTAATGATAAAAGAATTTTTTAAATCTGTCCAGTACTTTTTGAGTAAATTCGTTACAAGCAAAAAAATTCAGAAAAGTCGTTACAAGCAAACAAAAAACAAATGTTTTTTCTGTTTATAACATCAGTGTAGATAGAAAAATTCTAACATTTTTAGCCCACCCGGAAATCGAATCCGAGATATATTCTATAGTTGACCACCCCGTTGGTCGAGTGGTTAGCGGCCCTGACTACGCAATCGACGGGGCTCGGGTTCGATCCCCGACGGAGACAAGCATTTGCGTGATGAGCATAAATGTTTGTATTTCCGGGTTTGGGTGTTTATTAAATATATTCCATGTATTTATATATGTATTTCTATGTATTAGTATCGTTGACTAACACCCATTACACAAGCAAATAATTTGCTTACTTTGGGGTTAGATCAGTAAGTGTAATTTGTCCCGTGAATATTATATTATATTATATATTATATTATATTCTATAGTCTAACAGATTAATCACTAAGAAATTTTATATATTTTTAAAATTCTACACGTCCATATTAGTATTACAAATGCGAAAGTAACTCTGTCTGTCTGTCTATCTCTTTTCACGCCTAAACCATTGAACTGATTTCGATGAAATTTGGCACAAATGTAGGTTGAAACCTAAGAAAGGACATAGGATAGATTTTATCCTAGAAATCAAACTGGAACTATGCGGGTAAAACCCCGGGATTGTCTATCTCTTAAACCACGGTAATAAGAAAAGAACTCAGGCTAGTTTTGTTTTAAAAAAATTTCACGCGGACAAAGACGCGGGCACAGCTAGTAACATATAAGGAATACTCACAGGTGACTAACTCGTAACATTTTGAAAATGTTGTATTCGATGTGAAAATATTAGCTTTTATAATGCTGCGGCCCTACCCATGTCAACAAGATGACGGCGATTAAGATAAAGTTAAAGATAAATGAATAGCATCCAATTATAAATCGGTTTCGTATATTTGGTGTTCCGTACCTTACCGTTCATGCTATGAAAAATAAACGTTTATTTATTTCAATTTACTTGTGAATAGAAAATTCTGCTGTGCAAGTGCATAGACAATGATCTATATTAGTACTAGCTGACTAGGCAAAAGTTACTTTTCCATAATTATTTGAATTGAATATTTTGTTTTTACTTCAATTCGACTTCTCTCTGAATTTGAGAGAGGTCGAGTTTCTTTACATGACGAATTTCGTGAAGGGCGGCCTTCAACTGCCATCAACGAAAATAATGTGGCTACTGTTAAGCGGTTAATTGAAGAAAACCCCCGGATTACCTATGAGATAATTCGAGGATTATTGGGTATTGGTATATACTATCCAAGTGGTAGAATTCTGCTACGTCTTAGGATAGTGTCATGCAAAACATATTGCAGGAGACTGCAAGGTGCAACTATTTTTAAAATATCTGAAACGCAGTAAAATTTTTATAAACAACTTCTGTATTTTCAGAATATAGAACCAGATCTTCAACATATATATGAGATCAAAAGAAAAATGGCCAGAACTTGTATATTTCAAATGTAATTTTTGAATATTTATTTTAAATTACGGGACTCTACATCATATCAGCACTTGAACTTTGTGTGGGGTATAGTTGTTTTTAGAAACAAACAAAGAGCATGTTTTCGCCAAAATATATTTGGTGAAAACATGCTCTTAATACTGATTGACATCACTGAAATAAGATATTTTGAGGGTCATTCAGAATTTGTGATAACATTACATAATATGATGATTAATCTTAATCGTTTGCTTTTCACTAGCAAATGAAAACGCAGTCCGTTATTTTGTTAATTGTTTTGTTAATCCCGTGGGCACAAAGAATTTTTTAGGATAAAATTCTTTTCATGGACTGTGTGTACAAAAGTTGGTCCAAATTTATTCAGCCGTTTAAGCGGGAAAATGATTAAAAAAACCGTATAAACGTCAACAAACAACAACCTTACGTAGTATTGGGAGCATCTTTAAGCTTTCGTGCCTCAACCTTTAGGTCTCTAAAGTTGCTCGACAAGTTTTGAGATGTTCGAAATTTAAAAAAGAAACTAGTGTTAAATGTCTGCAAAAAGCTAATTTAACATAACATAGAGCATAAGAGGCCAATCCCTCAATTCATGTCACAAAACGTCTATCGAGTCGAAGCGTTTAGGGCTTTTATATACATAAAAACGATACACTTTGCGTCGTGCTACAACGTCTTATAATATGTAAGTAAATGTGTGAGAATCCTGAACGCTTCGACTCAATTAACGTCATGTTACGTGAATTAGGCCCCAGTTAGTTCAATTTAAGAAAACTGTGTCAAAAATTTTCCTACAACAGCTTCTACGATTTTTTTAACAACCGAGAAATATGTGATCATTTGAGTGGCATGATATTATAATATATTTTTTTAACTAAACAACTAGGTTTACAATAATTATAATCTTATAAGCATTAAGGGACTTTGTACCATCCCGGCAATGGTTCGGTAAATTTAAAAAGCGTAAACTGACATCGTAATGACCACAGAAGCCGTCGCCCGCAAACATCAGTAGCTGCAGAAAACGCGTGGACTACTGAAGTGATAACGCTAAAAAACCCAAGAATTACATATAAATACGGCGAGAAAATCTTCAGCGTAACGCCTAGTATTTTCGGGTATTAATGTCATTCTACGTCAACATTACATATATTTCAATTATTCTTTAAAAGCAATAGCGCACTAGCGACCTGGTAGCGCGGCCCGGCCGCAGGGGTTGTGATTTGCGACGCAGCCAAAACCGCGGCTACGATCTGTTACATCCCTATTTTCCATGCAATAATGCTGAAGTGCATATAAGCTGGATAGTCAGCAATATATAGGTATAAATACTCGCTGTTTTCCAAATATTCTTCAGTTAGATATTCTCTAGCCTAAACGCTGCCCAGCTACGGACCTGGTTTCTGCCCGCCGGCCTGGACACAGCGAATAGACTAGTGCTATATCCATACTCCGGGTCGCTATAACCCTTCACAAGGGAACCGCGAAAAAGTGTGATCCAAGTTAGAGTGTTTATAGTTAAAGTCCCATTAGTTAGTAATTGTAGAAAGTGAAATAAATAACTTGTGTTCCGAAAAAGTGCTTTTTTTTATAAGTGCTCGGAGGCGCAACCTAACATTGGTGTCAGAAGAAAAGGGGATTGATATTCCCTTGGTCGCCTACTCCTGACGACGACCATCACCTCTACAACAAGGGCTAACTAAGCGTTTGGCCACCTGCTGTCTCCGCCGTCTCACTGACGCTCTAGAGATCGCCGCCGACGCCGTGGACTCTACGTTACCTGTCATCTAAGCCGCATAGTGCGTGAGGGTTATCTGCCCAGCACCAGGCTATACGCTGCCAAGGTTATAACGAAATATTCTAAAACACGTAAATAACTCGCACTTCGCATCGACCCGTAACTGCAACGCTGCAAATTCCATCGCCGCATCACCTCACCAGTAATAAGACGCCGCTGACTCAATTCCATGTTCTACATACTACTGTTATCGTGAGTGTTTGCCTGTATTATAATAATTTATTATTTTTGCCATAATTTTGCGTTTGGGTTATTTTTTCATTTCAAGTTTCAATTCCGTTTTATACAAATCCCAACCTAAATCTTATTAAATATATGTTCACGCCGTATCACTTATACCGTAGTTAGAGAGAGAAACCATTGTGTATTTTAATATTTTATCAATCTTATCAAATATATCTTCACGCTGTATCACTTATACCGTAGTTAGAGAGAGAAACCATTGTGTCTTATCGAATATATCTTCACGCCATATCACTTATACCGTAGTTAGAGAGAGAAACCATTGTGTATTTCAATATTTTACTAATCCTATCGATTATATCTTCACGCCGTATCACCTATACCGTAACTAGAGAGAGAGGATTAATTGTGTATTTTAATATTTTGCTATATAAACGGCTTAAAAATGGTAAATGAAAAGAAAAACGTCCAGTCGACATCTAGTTTACAAAGCGTGGGTATGGAAGAGCTAAGTTTCTCTATTCTCACGAAATTTGTCAAGTCATTTGATGGGGATAAAACAAAATTGTCTCCTTTTCTAAGAAATTGCGAGAATGCATTAAATTTAGCCTCTCCCTCACAACAAAACATTCTCTTTAAGTATATTTTGTCACAATTAGAGGGCAAAGCTGAAGCAGCTTGTTCTCTAAAAATATTTGATAATTGGCATGAATTTAAACAGTTTCTAAAATCAACATTTGGGGAAACCAAACATCGCGACCACCTATTACTAGATCTGCAAAATTGTAAAATAAAACCAGGTGAATCCGTTACCCAATATAGTTTACGTTTGGAAACTTACCTAACTCGATTACAAGCAGACATAACACATTCGACTCAGGACGCTAGCGAAATAAAAGGCCGGATTGCCAGCACCGAAGACCTGGCACTCCACACATTTTTATTGGGGCTCCCTGGTGACATCTCTAATATTTTGAGATGTCGAAACCCATCAAACCTGCATGAGGCTATAAACCTTGCTTGCCAAGAAGAAAAGCTACAAAATTATATAAAATCCTCGCGGCATGAAACAAAACCTAGATGCAGAATATGTCATAGGGTAGGACATTCAGACAAAAACTGTTATCAAAACAGACCACAACGTCCTATCCTTAATCTTTCCCAAGGCCCATCGCATAATCAATACCGTCCTTTTCCTAATGCATTAAATAATCCACCAGTTGTATGTCGATATTGCAAAAACCTAGGTCATAATATTAATCAATGTAAGAAACGGCAATATAATAATTCGCGACAGAGACATATTCCTAATTCTCAACAACAAATTAATAACTTCACAGAATTAAGCAATAACGATAACGGAAACAATTTTACCTATAATCCTCCTGATTCTATTTATACAAATTCTCATTTAAATGACGCTGATCTAAATTTAAACTAAAGGTGATTCCGGTTCCGCGTCGTACGGAATCGCCTAAACAAACCGACGCTTTCGATGTATTACAAAAATCTAATAATTTTGTTAGGCCCACTGTGCCTGCTAATTATACTAATTATCCTAAATCTAATATTGTTACTACATCCACTGTATCTTTTAATCCTACTATTTCTGAGAAACCTGAGGGTTTTTCTAATGCTAATTCTACTAAATCAACTATACCTACTAAATCTACTAAACCTACTAAATCTATTGAATCTACTAATTCTAATTCTTCTAAATCCACTGAATCCACTGTATCTCTTACATCTACTAAATCTACTAAACCTACTAAATCTATTGAATCTACTAATTCTAATTCTTCTAAATCCACTGAATCCACTGTATCTCTTACATCTACTAAATCTACTAAACCTACTAAATCTACTAAATCTACTAATTCTAATTCTTCTAAATCCACTGAATCCACTGTATCTCTTACATCTACTATATCTAATAAACTCACCGACTCTACTATATCCGACATGTGTATCGGAATCCCTAAATCTTCTATATCTAACAATACTCAACTAATTATGAATAACCCAGACAGTTATTCTAATATTCATGAAATTCATTATAATAATAAAACACATCTGCCACACATATATGTTAAATCAAAATATTCAGATAAATTGTTAGTTTTATTAATCGATTCGGGTGCAGGTATATCACTAATAAAACGATCATCATTACAAATTCAACCAGAATTAATTCGCGAAACCATACAATTTAAAGGAATCGAAAAAGGTACTAAATATTTGAATAGTCTTGGTCATTTTAATTTAGATTTTATATTATCAAATAATAATACTATTCTTAGTAAATTTCACTTAATACCTGATTGTGTTAACATAGAATTTGATGGTATTATTGGAAACGATTGCCTTAAGTTTCATAATTGTAACATAGATTATAAAAATAAAACCTTAGAGATAAACAATTATTTAATACGAATTCATTTTACTAAGCCTAAATATACTGTTCCAGCTCGATCCGAAATGGTCATTGAGTGTAATGTTTTAAATCCAGAAGTAATAACTGGTTACATAAATAAATGCGAAATTCAAAAAGGCGTATATTTATCTCGCTGTCTCGTAACTATTAAGGAAAATAATCACGTCAATGTTTCCATTCTAAATACTAATAATAATGATGTTTTAATTAAACCATTATGTTTAGAATTAATTCCTTGTGAATTATTAAATAACCCATCGGAACCTATTAATTCTGTAAACTTTACTAACTCAAATAATCACTGTTCACCTGCAGATAGGTGTTCAAATGTCTTGAAACAAATAAGAACTTCACATCTTAACCGTGAAGAATCGGAAGCTCTACTAAATCTGTGTTCAGAATATTCTGATTTATTTTACTTAGATGGAGATACTTTAACTTGTACAAATACTGTAGAACATGAAATTAAAACTACTAGCTCACAACCTATCCACGTTAAAACATATAGATACCCTGAGTGTCATAAAGAAGAAGTCAATAAACAAATACAAAAAAATGTTAGATCAAAAAATAATTAAACCTTCTAACTCTCCTTGGTCTTCTCCAATCTGGGTCGTCCCAAAAAAGCAAGATGCTTCTGGCCAAAAGAAATGGCGCATAGTAGTTGATTATAGAAAACTCAACGACATCACTGTTGGAGACGCCTATCCTATTCCCAACATTACAGACATACTAGACCAGTTAGGACATAGTAAATACTTTACCACTCTCGACCTGGTGTCAGGTTTCCACCAAATTAAAATGAGTAAAGACGACTCCCCTAAGACAGCCTTCTCCGTTCCTAATGGTCATTTCGAGTATACAAGAATGCCATTTGGCTTAAAGAATGCACCTGCGACCTTTCAAAGACTTATGAATACTGTTCTCTCCGGTCTCCAAGGTCTGCACTGTTTTATTTACCTGGATGACGTCATAATCTATTCCCACTGTCTCTTTTCTCATATTGATAAACTCAAGCTAGTATTCGAAGCACTCCGCAAACATAACCTCAAGTTGCAGCCTGACAAATGCGAGTTTCTACGACGAGAAGTCGCATATCTAGGCCATGTCATAACTGACAAGGGTGTGTCTCCTAACCCCGATAAGGTAAAAGCCGTGTCAGAATGTCCTACACCAAGAACTCCAAAAGAGATAAAGTCTTTTCTTGGCTTAATAGGGTATTATCGTAAATTTATAAAAGATTTTTCTAAGATTACTAAGCCCCTAACTTCATTATTAAAGAAAGATACGGAATTCAACTAGACAGACAAACAGGAAGACTCTTTTAACAAACTAAAACTAATGCTAACTAATGCCCCTATCTTACAATATCCAGATTTTTCAAAGGAATTTATACTCACGACTGACGCCTCTAACTATGCTTTAGGAGCTGTTCTGTCCCAAGGCGAAATCGGAAAGGATTTACCTATCGCATTCGCATCCCGAACTTTAAATCGTGCTGAAGGAAATTATAGCACAACAGAGAAAGAACTGCTAGCTATAATTTTTGGTACTAAAACTTTTAGACCGTATCTATACGGTAGGAAATTTAAAATAATAACGGATCATCGTCCCCTTATCTGGATGTTTAACTGTAAGGACCCAAGCAGCAAATTAGTAAGGTGGCGCTTAAAGTTAGAAGAATACGATTACGAAATCGTAAATAAAGCAGGAAAACTAAATAGTAATGCCGATGCTCCCTCCCGTCCTCCGATTCATGCAATTGACCTATTGATTGATGATATAGATACCATCACCTATGAGACCTTTATGCGTAAAAGATCGAGTCCAACGGTCTACGATACGATAATCACTGAAACAAATCAAAACCTTTTAAAAACACCGTGCAAGGCAATTGCTTATCCAACGTCTGTCGATCTCGATAATTCAAACCCCTATTGCGAAGACATACTTAATCTATTAGAAGACAAAGAATCATTCTTATCATCCGAAAAGGAATTATATACTGTCAAGTCTTCTACGATAAAAGACAAAACGTTTTTTCACATGTTCATAAAAGTCCATCACTTTGATTCCGCTAGCTACAAGGACATATTTAAGGTCCTTAAGGACTTAAGAAATAACCTTATAATTTTTCATTCTGAAATAAACGAAATTGCCATCTCTGATTTTTCCAATCCCTTTGATAATTTAAGATTTATTTTAATTTATGATATGATATCTTTTATATTTCACAATACTGGTATCAAGATTAATGTTTATCACAACAAATTGATTTATCCTAATCCAAGTGAAATACCCACCATACTTAAAGATAACCATGATTCACCTGTTGGTGGTCATATAGGTTCTTCCCGTTTATATAATAAGTTAAAAGAATCCTATTACTGGAAAGGTATGAAAAATGACATTGAGACATATGTAAAACACTGTCCCAAATGCCAACAAAATAAAGCATTACGCGCTTGCAACAAAGCCCCTATGCAAATCACTTCTACTTCCTCTGAACCTCTCCAAAGAATATCCACCGATATAGTCGGTCCCTTACCTGAATCCGGTCCTGAAAAATATAAATACATCGTTACCTTTCAAGATGACCTAACCAAATATTCAATGGCTTATCCTATTACTAATTCGACAGCTGAAAAGACAGCTGACTGTCTAATTCAATTCATTTGCCACTTCGGAATCCCTAAGACCCTTTTATCCGATCAAGGTGTTCATTTCATTGCTGATGTGTATAAACAAATAACATCTTTGTTTAAAATTAAACACCTTTTTTCTACTCCTTACCACCCCCAAACTAATGGTGCTCTCGAAAGAAGCCATGCTACTCTGAAGGAATACTTGAAATCCTACGTTAATGACAATCATAGTGACTGGCATAAATTCCTTCCAACTGCTATTGTCTCCTATAATACATCAGTACACTCATCCACAAATTTTACTCCCCATGAGTTACTGTTCGGCTGTAAGCCTCATATTCCTAGTTCCCTTTATGATATTGATCCAACAGTAACATATCCTGACTATGTCAAAATGCTAAAACAAAAACTAATTAATACTCGTAACATAGCCAGAGAAAATATACTTCGAAGCAAAGAGAAATCTAAAATCTATTACGACAAAGACACGAGAAATGTCTCTTACAAAGTCGGAGATATGGTTTACTTAAAACAACATCACAGATTACGGAAAGCTCTATCCAGTATATGGAAAGGCCCATACAAGATAATTAAGATTCACAATAACAATAACGTCACTTTACTTATAAATCGTAGACATGTAAGACATCATTTCGATGAAATCAAATTAGCCCATAACAAACCAATTTGCTCATCGTCAAATTCAAATACGGCTATGGCTCCCTTAGATATGCCTATTTTAGATTAATTAACTTTTTTAGCGATTTTCTTTATATTTTAGATGTTATATTATTCTTAACTTTTTGTTTACTACATATTTACTATAAGCAACTCATTATATATTATTATAAGTTCTACTATTTCTTCTTTTAACAATACTATTTCCAAATTAAATTCAAATGAAAACATTCTTAATGATAATATTCAAAATCTAGGGAAAATTTTAGACACTGTTTCGACAAATGCCAATAAATTAGAGGTAGTTTCTCATCTATCAATTGTGTTTAGTGCCTTGGAAAGCTCTCTAATGATACTCAATTTTAGTTTACGAGATCTTATTGATGCTATTCTATTTGGGAAACAAAACATAGTTCATCCATCAATACTAAGTCCTATGCAACTATATAACGAATTAAATTCTAAAAACAATGATGTTATTCCAAACCTTCCGTTACACTTAAACCTTGATAATGTTCATAAAATCGTAGATATTTCTGAAATTTCTTCTTTCATTAGCGATAATAAACTAATTTTTGTTATTAAGATTCCTCTAGTTGCATCTTTTGTAGATTATACACTGTATCATATTTATTCGCTACCAACCCCACATGATATCCATAATCCTAATACTTTTGCTTTAATTAATCCATCCGCAAAGTTCTTGGCAATAACACAAGATAAATTATTATATTCCACGCTACAAGACCTAAGTGAGTGCAAAGTGATAAACGGCAATTACTATTTGTGCAAACTAGGAAATATACAATCTAGGGTCGGAAATCCAATTTGTGAAGTGATTATTCTAACCGAACACGTTAAAGGTATCCCAAACTCTTGTAACTATAAGACTATTGTTGGTGAAATAGATATATGGCAAAAACTTAATAATAATATGTGGATATATGTGCAATCAGATGTAACAAAATTGTCTATTAATTGTAATGGTAGTATTAATGATTATGATATAATTGGCACAGGCATTATGAAATTGCCAAAATATTGTAAGGCTTATCATAAGTTATTTCAGTTCATTCCATCCCAGGAGTTTGAAATTAAAGTCTATATTCCACATCCAAATTTTAACATAATAGAAGATGATTGTTGCTCAAAAACAAAGTTGAATCAAACTATACCATATCTGTCTCCTGTTAAATTATCAAATGTAAACTTAGATTATTTGCAATATGCTTCTCATAAATTAAATCAAGCCGATGACGACTTAACCAGGATCGAAACTCAACCATACCATATTAAATATAGCTATTATTTTAGTATAATAACTACTTTGTTATCCATTTCTGTATTTTCATTTTGTTCATATAAACTTTATAAATGCTTTTGTTGTAACAAGAATAGAAATACTTCATGTTGTGTTAAGATTATCAACAACTGTATAATGAAACCAAAATCAAATGTTCATGCCAGATCGAGTATCGAAATGTCTAATCGAGACTATGATACTGGAAGTACTGATTCAAGTATTACGCCCAAAAGGAATCTCGAATTGTTGTAAATTTTATTTTTTATTTTTGCTCTGTCTATTACTATTTTGATGTGTTTAAATTAAGTTATTTTTAATTAAGGTTTATAAATGATTTTCTTTATTGTAATAAGTATTTGCTTACATTTAGTTACTATTTCTAGTTCTGTTGAAATAAAATTTACTAAATCATTGTTTTCTATTTCGTCTATTCAAATGCTATTTTCTATTTCATGTTTTTACTATATTGTTACATTTACATTTAAAGTTTGATAACTCTTAATTGCTATATTTTACTATTTCATTTCGATTTTGTGATTACTTTGAATTGTATAATAATTAATGATAATTAATTAATCTACGCTGTAATTTTCTATGTCATTATTTTTTTTTATATTGTTATTTTAATTGTTTCTATTTCTTCTTAATTTGGATCATACTCACATCCTATTTCTATTTTCCGCATGTTCCGTTCTAAAGGGGGGAGGTGTTACATCCCTATTTTCCATGCAATAATGCTGAAGTGCATATAAGCTGGATAGTCAGCAATATATAGGTATAAATACTCGCTGTTTTCCAAATATTCTTCAGTTAGATATTCTCTAGCCTAAACGCTGCCCAGCTACGGACCTGGTTTCTGCCCGCCGGCCTGGACACAGCGAATAGACTAGTGCTATATCCATACTCCGGGTCGCTATAACCCTTCACAAGGGAACCGCGAAAAAGTGTGATCCAAGTTAGAGTGTTTATAGTTAAAGTCCCATTAGTTAGTAATTGTAGAAAGTGAAATAAATAACTTGTGTTCCGAAAAAGTGCTTTTTTTTATAAGTGCTCGGAGGCGCAACCTAACAGATCGTCAGTTGCACATATAGTGCAATTCAAAATGGACGTTGAGGAAATAGCAGTGCTTTTGTATCTTATAAGTAAGAAGCGGAAAAAGAAAAGGAAAAAATATTGGGTACATCCCTTGCTAAGTGATGCGTCGCTTCGATCTCGCTGGCCGCTACGGCTTGGTGTGGCCGCTGGCCATAAAGCACGTGCACCTGTCCGCTGGCGTGCGGCCAGGTGCGCGTGCTCTATGAAGATTTTATACTAATGTATATATCGCAGTGAAATTGTCAGTACCGTTAGATTATAATCTACCTAAGTGATAATATAATTTAACTGCTAACCTAACCTAACCAAATTATAAAATCTATATATCTCGATGGCCGCCGCGACCTGGCCGCTGCGGCCTAGCCGCCAGTGCGGTATTGCTCTAAAGAAATAAAATTTCGATTATTTTTATATTATGTTATTTTATTGTTTTTATTAATAAAGGTGTTACGTTATAATTTATATTCTAGATTAGAATAAATTTTGTATCTTGTTCTTACATTTACAATTGTGATTCTCCATCGAACTGGAGTTAAGCCGTTGTAATTCTTTAAACATATTTTGTCCCTTATCCAAGCGTAATGAACGAGTGTATTGTGGAACAACCGCAATATATTTAAATAATGACAGTTTTAAATCTAAATAACTCAGATGCTATTTAATCTGTCATAAATTTATTTTGGGTAAATACCCACAAACAAATTCTAAATGGAGAGGGATTAGAATTACGTGCTAAATACTCTCCTTCACTATGTACTGTCTTTTATTTTTCAATTTGTATATTTTTGAGGAGGAATAAGTAAGTAAATTTCAGTGATATTCCCACTTCTGTTTTTAATCTGGGGATAATTTTGAATTCGACTTTTCTTGAACTCTCATGTCAATAACTTGAACTGTAAAATTTATCATGCATTTAATTCTCTTAAACCACTTCAAATCTTTTTAACCTATAAGGTCGGGGAAAAAGTGTAAAAAAGGTAGTGTTCACAGTGTTCTTTTGAGGTTAGCTTTATGCTTTCTAAAGAGTTCTGCAATGACTGAAACAGGTGGAAATCTGATGGAGTAAGGCCAGGGCTATACGGAGGATGCATCAACATATCCCAGCCAAGCTCTCTCAATTTTTGCTTCGTGGCTATAGATGAGTGCGGCCTGGCGTTGTCATAGTAAATCACCACGCCCTTCCTGTTCACCAGCTCCGGTCGGTTTTTCCCAATAGCTTTTTTTAACCTCATCAGTTGCTGATAGTATAGGTTAGAATCGATAGTTTTACCCGGTGGCAAAAGCTCACAGTGGACGATACTTTTCCAATCCTACCATACACGTAGCATCACATTGTTCCGAGTCAGGCTGGATTTTTCACGATGTGTGGGGCTTGTCAATGCTTGTCCAAAGAATCGCAAATGGTAACACGTTGCATTAGGTTTCTCTCAGTGAGATCATGTGGTACCCAAATGTCAAGTTTTTTCTTGTACCCAGACTTTCGTAAATGACGCAAAACTATTTTGTGATCAACATCCAGTTCTTCAGAAATGTCGTTGCTACTAATATGTCGATTTTGCTCTTTCTCAAGATGGCACTGATTTTATCTGTGACAGGGCGTCCAGAGGGAACCTCATCTTTCACACTAAAATTTCCAGACTTAAAACGCTTGAACCACATTTGTGCTACTCGTAATGATATCGCATTAGGTCTATAAACGGCACAAATTTTATTCACAGCGTTCTTTTTTTTATGGAATAGGGGGCAAACGGGCAAGGGGCTCATTTGATGGTAAGCCACCGCCCATGAACAGCTGCAACACCGTAGGTACTGTAGGTGCATTGTTGGCCTTTAAAGAATGACTACGCTCCAGAGCGTGGAGGAGCCCCTGCTCAAAAATGAGAACAGTACTTCATATGAGGCCTAACTTGCGACTTGTAAACGGTCGGCTGGTGTGAAGTACTGTTTTGCCCTATTCAGAACACCAATTTTCTTGGACGCCAGCTTTGCTTTACCTTGCAAATGGCCACTAAACTGGACGTTACTCGATATGTCGACACCAAGAATTCCAATGCTGGCTGAGGCAATCAAAGGATTATTATCAAAACGAGGGGATACGGCAAAAGGTGTTTTCGTGGCGGTAAAAGCACAAGCTTGTGTCTTCCTTGGGTTGTATTGGACTAAATTTAGTCGACCCGATTCCGAGATTTTATTCAATAAATCCTCGACTTCAGACACAAGTTTTTTCCGGCATTCGTCAACATGTTCCCGAGAAATGTTAGCGCGGCCGGAATATACAACATCCCCTGTACTGTCGTCTGCATAGCAATGAATGCAGCTAATTTGCTGCATTTCATTGATTGTTCGTTGTTGTTTTGTCGCATTTTTAACTCGACTCGACGGGTGATTCGTTCGTTGTTTTGTCGCATTTTTAACTTTTTTTGTAATAAAACTTTAAAATGAACCGAATTCTTTCGTCATATGTGTTCATTTTGCTTGCTTGAAAAACAATTGAAAAAATGGCGGGAACTAGTTTTTTTATTTATTGCAACTTCAGAATGTTACATTTAATGGACCTAAAACCAGCCAGTTATATTCAGTACAGCCAAAGAGATTTGATTACTAATAATTCATTCAAAATACGAAAATACTTTTGCCCCGACCTATTATTAACACAAAAATCATGTAAAAGTATATATACCCTTATTCACCCAATTGACTATGCCGATTCTTGTTACGTTTTTTATATCCTAATATAGCAAGATGGTTCTCCTTATGAAAATAGTCAATCATCTCCTGTAGACACCAAAGATGTTAATGGTGCGTTGTTATCTTGTGGTGAGGTCTAACGCTACATATACCGGCTACCTTATCCTCCAAACCGAAACACGACAGTGAAAAGCACTGACACCATTGCGGCAGTATTCTTCAAAAAAATCAAATGGCATTGCGTACATGCTTATCCGAGGTCAATTTATTAAATGGTGTAGACACCTTGCATGAATCGATGACTCCAGACTACCTAAATCTGTGTTTTATTCGCAGCTGAAGGAGGGAAAGCTTAGACAAGGAGGTCAGTTTCTGAGATACAACGATGTTTTGAAACGATATCTAACTACCTACAATATTCCTCTGAACTCTGGGAGGTGTTCGCCAATCAGGGAAATGTGATCTAATGATAAGCTGTACTTACGCAGGTGGTTCCATACTTTTAAGTATTACTCCATCTGAATACCAAAATCTGATCACTGTTATTAAATATTATTTTAAGGACATGAGTCTATAGTTAAATGTAAAAAAAAACTAAGGTTTATATATATAAGGTATACATACATAGGTATATATAAGATTTTATAGAGGAGGCGTTGGCAGTTAGTTTGGACATAGCGAAGGCCTTTGATCGGGTATGGCACAAAGCGCTTCTCGCGAAGCTGCCTTCCTATGGGCTTCCCGAGAAATTATGCAAGTGGATCACCAGTTTTTTGGCTGATCGGAGCATCAAGGTCGTTGTCCACGATGCGTGCTCCTACCTTAAATCTGTCAATGCTGGTGTTCCCCAAGGCTGCGTGCTATCACCGACTCTGTTTCTTCTGCATATCAATGACATGATGCGAATTCGCAACATACATTGCTATGCGGATGACAGTACTGGTGATGCTACATACTCCGGCCGAAGCGGTATTTCTCGGGAACACGTCGAAGAGTGCCGAAACAAGCTTGTGTCTGAAGTCGAGACTCGACCTACCGATGTCTCTGAATGGGGTCGTCAAAACCTGGTCACTTTTAACCCCAGGAAGACACAGCTTTGCGTGTTCACCGCAAAAAAGACACCCTTTGTCGTATCACCTCGATTTGGGGATACTCTCCTGACAGCCTCAGCTAGTGTCGGAATCCTGGGAGTCGACATATCGAATTACGTTCAGTTTCGCGGTCATTTGGAAGGCAAGGCTAAATTAGCCTCTAAAAAGCTCGGTGTGCTCAGCAGAGCGAGACAGTACTTTTTGCCGGCCCATCGCCTTCAACTTTATAAGGCACAGATTCGGCCCCACATGGAGTACTATTCTCATCTCTGGGCCGGAGCTCCCCAATACCAGCTTCTTCCTCTTGATCGCATACAGCGTAGAGCGGTTCGAATCGTTGACGAGCAGGCTATTTCGGAACAGCTCGACTCTTTGGCATTACGCAGAGATGTAGCTTCACTCTGCGTCTTCTATCGTCTTTATCATGGGGAGTGCTCCGACGAGTTGTTTGGAATAATTCCTGCCACCGAATTCCACCATCGGACATCGCGTCAAAATTCAAAGTTCCATCCTCACCATCTCGATGTCTGGAAATCCACAACTGTGCGTTTCTCCCGACACTTTTTGCCTCGCACTACTCTGTTGTGAAATCAATTACCGGCAGGGGTATTTCCGAACGGATACGACATAGGGACCTTCAAGAAAAGAGCTTACTCATTCTTAAAAGGCCGGCAACGCAACTGCAAGTCCTCTGGTATTGCTGATGTCCATGGGCGGCGGTGATCACTTACCATCAGGTGCACCTCTTGCTCGTTTGCCCCCTCTTCTATAAAAAAAAAAAGTAACCAAAACGGATGTATGAGTATTAAGTAGTGATGGATGATGTAGTGTTGGAACAAGTAGACAAGTTTATATACCTTGGATGTGTTTTTATATAGTTTTATATTAGGGATGGAAGGTATAACGCTAATATAGAAAGAAGAATGTGTGCGGGGAAAAGAGTGAATGAAGCGTTAGGGAAATTACTTCAAAGCAGTAAGTCGGGGAGCCCGTCTTACCCTGCATAATTCTGCGTTTGTCTCAACACTATTGTATGGAAGTAAGATCTGGGTATATCAGAAAAAGCATGAAGGTAGAATTAATGTTGTCGAGATCAGAACGTTCTGTTCGTTTGTTCAGAACGAAAAATCTGAGCTGTAATAATTACGGACCACTTTTGTAATACCGAGGTGAAAGAGAGGTAAGGATTGCTTTCAATCCTATCTTTATAGTATCTGTGTAATTATTGGCAAATGGACGGATAACAAAACAGGTATACACTGTTAATGTGGATGGATGTAGGTACCGGGAAAGACCTAGATTGACGTGTCATGAACAAAAATGGCGGGTGCTGTCCAAAGGTGTCTTCAAACGTAGCGTATTTGCAGGAAGAGTGTTATCAATTTTTGAAATTATATAAATGGGTCAAAAACGCGTACATATAATAGAACTGTAATTCTAAATATAAACTATACAACATTTCTAAATATACAAAAATTGTATTAACTAATAAACAATTCTAAATAAAAAAAAAAAGGAAAATGTAGTAAAAATTTACGTATTTGATATAATATGTATGCACATGTTAAATATTGTTTTTTAACATTATTATTGTTAATTAAAGTATATTATTGTTATTAATAATTCATACACACACCCACGCCAACATTGCACATAATCAAATACATATAAACGAGCACACACAAACACAGACACACACACTTTCTCTCTCTCACACACACACACACACACACACACACACACACGCACACACACACACACATACACTCTAATACATGAGAAATTAAAAGATTTACGTACCTTTTGTTAATCATGGTCTGAATGGGCGGTGACTGCCTAATACAGGTATATTTGTACTTAAAAGGTATGTCACCACAGTCTGTTGTTAAAATGGTTTGTAAAGAAATAAAATATTTTTAATTTTTAATTTTTTTAAAAATTTTTTTTTTAACTCGCCGTGTTGGTCCCGGCCTCCTTTGAAGAATAGGCCAACTGCCGTTCTGCCAGGCAGGTCGTAAAAGGCGACCGATTGGCTATCGAGTCACTGCCATCGTGGCTACTAGGTGGTAGAGTTCTGCATTGTCTCGCCCGGGTCTGTTACCACCATCTTACCTATTCCTGCCGCAATAGCGTCAGTGCTTGTCGCTGTCGTGTTCCGGTTTGGAGGGTAAGGTAGCCGGTAAACTTATGCATGTGGCATTAGACCTCGCCACGCACCATTAACATCTTTGGTGTCTGTGTCGCCTGATGGAAAGAGCCAACCAAAGATGTTAACGCCTATGATTGGATGGTTGACTCTTTCCATCAGGAGACCCGTCTGCTTGTTTTGTTTGCTATCTTATAATATAAAAAAAGAACTTACTTGTAAAGCTCAACGTCTCGGACAAGTCAATGTGACCAAGTTAAATTCGAAAAACAAGAAGGGGGTAAGTGAAAATCGATCCCGACGTGAACAACGGAGGAAACTCACTGCTCCAGTCCACTCGTGACCACAGTCAATGTAACTTGGCCGAAACGTCGAGCTTTATAAGTAAGTTCTATATATGTACGCGTTTTTTACCCGTTTATATATTTTTAAAAATAATAGAAGAACGCGTTACTTTAAAAGTTCATAGTGTTATGAATGTGCAAGAAGCAAGGAAAATCTGTCTGAACTGTGACATATGACACTCTACTCCATAAGGGATTTGGTGTGAAGACATTTTATTACTGTTGTATTATTTTTTACAAAGAACTATACCGCTGTTTACATGATTATTTGACTGCTCTCTTAATAAACATAAAGTTATTAATTAAAATCGGCTACACTCACGTTTAATCGGTGTAGGTTCCGACTACTTTTGGACCTATATGAGGTCCTTGCTCAGGGTGAGTTAGACTTTCGCTCGGTAGCGTCTCCTCTGGAGCTGCGGGCGGTAGCTCGTAGTGCGTGGTCCGTTGGGATCGGGAATGTGCGTTTTAGCGATTGCATCGATGCTGCATCGCGTTTTATCGACTCTCTGTGATCGGTCGCGGTATCCGAATCGCGCGTTTTAGCGACTGCATCGATACTAGACCGGGTCGGCGGTAGTGTTGCAGTTTGATAGTCGATTATCGATTATTTGCTAATTTGTAAAAGTATTGTTAACTTTTACAAATTAAGTTATAAATTTTATACGGATATCTTTCTTTTTTAAAAAAACAGTAACAGTAACCCAAAAATATACTGATCTAAATTTATGGTCTTTGTTAAATTACATTGCTGTCAAAATATACTGAATAGTACCGCCAATTGGCAAATTATCAATAGTTGACTATTGATTAGCCCATTTAGCCCTAAGACTAATAATAGTGTCGATACTTATTAAAAATAATCGATTTTTTTATTATGTCATAATCTTGCAATCGCAGATAAATCTCCTCTTGAAAATAGACCACCATTGCCCAAAAACACCAAAAGTGGTAATTAGATTAGCAAGGTATTTAATAATCAAAAAAGTTTGGATGTAAGAGCTTAGACAATTTCGATAAAATGTTTGATTGTTTCATCACGTCATTTTCATCATGATTCATAATCAGATGATTTTCCTGATAGAAAGAGAAATCATCGTTTATAGACATCAAAGATGTTAATGGTGCGTTTTTTAATATCATAAGATAGCAAACAAACAGATGTCTCTCTTCATCTAAAAGGAAAACCATCGCCTATAGACATCTAAGATGTTAATGGTGCGTTGCTATCTGTGTGGCGGAATGGCATCGCTACATGCATAAGTCTACCAGCTAACTTTTTCTCCAAACCGGAACATGACAATGAAAAGCATTGACGCTATTACGACAAGAAGATATAATTGAGTTTTCCGCTTTAAAATAAGTTAAAACGCAATTATTTTCAACCGATGAAAAAACGGAGGTCATCAGCTTGACATAATATATGCATGTATGTAATTTTTGGGATTGGATAATATTTGAGTATGTTTTTGAATGCTATGTGGGTGTCCAAGTATACGTATTAAATTTCGTAAATGTATATACATACATGTTTTTATGTTTATATGTTTGTCCACAAACTTGTCGGAAACTAAAAGTCATATCGAGATATTTTTGATTGAAATCAAGTTCAATCAATATTCCAACTTAGGGAACTGTCCAAGTTTTATCGAAATCGGTTTAGTAGTTTTTGAGATAATATGGGGAATCTATAGTTGGCAGATATTTGAAGTCGGTTTAATTTTTAAATTACTTTCATTCATTATTCGATATTTATTTCATATCTAAAACGAAGTACTCTTAGTTATTTTTTTTTCTTTTTTTTACTTCGTAATGTTTGTATTTTGGGTTTTGTAAAATTTCTTCCCAGCGGCATTGAAATTTTAATATTTAACAATAGTTAGGTAAGTGGTAGAAATTATTCAGTTCTCAAGATTATTTTTTAACAAAAAATATTCTTCATATTTATATTAATTTTATAGTAAGAGTTTTTTCGTTCGTCGTCGTCGTCACTTCGTCGATATTAAGTACAACACTAACTCTCAAACCGCGGAAGCCGCACACCTCTCGCGGTAGTCTAAGATCCCGATAGAGATCTATCTTCATCGAGCTGGTTAATGGAACAAACATATTTTTTATGTAATTTAATATATCAAAAAATATGTTACATATGGGTTGCCTATCAAATTTCACTCCAGGATATTTTTAATTATTTTTTGAAAAATGTTTTTTTTAAATATTTTACCGGTGTGGATAAATAGTAAATTTTACACTAATCGAAAGTATGCAACCCATAGTATATGCAAAAGTTTTGCTGTCTATATTTTCCTGACACAACCCTTGGGTTACCAGGTATGAACAGGTAGGTAAGTCGATACTAGTAATTTGCACCGGCGTGGTTAATGGATGAAACTTATGCATGCATACTTTCGATTGACGTAAAATTTATTTATTAACCACACCGATGAAATATTATTAAAAATATCCTGGAGTGAAATTTCATAGGCAACTCATATGTAACATATTTTTTGATATATTAAAATTACATAAAAAATATGTTTGATTTATTAACCGGGTCGGTGAAGGTCGATCACTATCGGGATCCTATACTACGGCATACGCATGTGCATCGGATATAGCGATCAGTCGCGGCAATTACTAACTCGATCGCCGCGATCGGCGTTTGCAAGTGTGCTCGGTGGAGCGATCGGTCGCTGCATCCAGCTACTAAAAGCGTCTGAATCGTCGATCGCCGATGCTAAAAGTAGCATTTTTGCGCTCTCTCTTACTGTTACAATTTAATGTGCACAAAATGCACTTACAACGTGTACTATACTATCATCTTCCGTGTTGTTCTTTTTCCGCGTTGCGTTAACAACACGGGTTTCCAAGTAGGCGGCAGTGTACATTCCTTATCTCTGTTAAAATCAGGACGACGATCAATCTCGATGGCCTCAATGAACTTGCGCGACACAAAGTTCTTTTCGCGGGCCAATACTTTCACCTTGTCGAACCTAATATAATGTGATGTATCGAAGCCGAGGGCAAGTTTTGCCACTGCCAAGTTAATGTAGTCCATTTTAAGCACATTACGGATATGTTCGGCGAGCCTGATACTGATGTTACGTCCTGTCTCTCCAATATAGTTTTTGCTGCAATCGTATAGAATTTCGCAGACGTCCGGGTTATTTAAAGGGTCAATTTGATTCGTTACCCCTTTCATGTATGGTAAAAATGCCAGAATTCTCTCTACAACCTGCGGTCGTTGTTTGTTAGTCGCATTTGCTTACCGGAGACTCTCTCGCCAGTTATAGTCATTGTACTGTAGCACCTGCCTTACGCGTGTCAATTTCGACTCTAGGAGTTAAGAATCGCACAGGCGAAGTGCTCAATTAATGAGAGTACGTGGCACCGAAGACAGGCGTGACGGATGGTGATGGGAATCCGCCCTAAAGTTACCGATCAGTGTGTGTCGGTTTCCTAAAATCTGTATGTATTAAATTTCCTCTAGGTTCCCGTTTTACTAATACATGCAAAAATGGAAGAGTTCCAGCTTTTTCCTCCTCTGTAGTGAAATGTATATTTGGTTGTATTTTGTTCAGGTGGTCCAAAAACTGTGTCAGACCCCGTCTGGAAACTATGGCGAACACATCATCTACGTATCTCTACCAGTATCTTGGTTTAAAAGGCGCACTTTTAAACGCTAACTTCTCAAAATACTCCATAAATATGTTGGACACAACTGGTGCTATTGGTGAACCCATTGCTATTCCATAAATTTGCAGATAGGATTCAACTCGCCAGAGAAAATAGACACTTTTAAAATAAAATTCTATTAGTTTCAGGCACTCAGTAGGTAAGTTATTCGTTATTATTAACTCTATTATTAACACTAACAGAACATGTCCTCGAGTGGGATACGTCACAATATATTAGGTTTGACAGGGTGAAAGTATTGGCCCGGGAAAAGAACTTTGTGTCGCGTAAGTTCATTGAGGCCATCGAGATTGACCGTCGTCCTAATTTTAATAGAGATAAGGGAAGGACACTGCCGCCAGCTTGGAAACCCGTGTTATTGAACGCAACATGCAAAAAGAACAACACGGAAGATGATAGTATGGTAGATGTTGTGAGTACATTTTGTGCACATTTATAAATATAATATAATATAAACGCGCAAACTAGACGTTGTGCACCATCTTTGTCGACGGCGCTTCTTACATTCCCGATCCCAACGGACCGCGCATGATGAGCTACCGCCCGCAGTTTCAGACGAGACGCTACCGGGCGAACGTCTAACTCAGCCTGAGGAAGGACCTCATATAGATCCGAACCTAGTCGGAACCTACGCCGAATAAACGTGAGTGTAGCCGATTTTAATTAATATAACTAACAATGTCTCACGATTGTTTTAATAATTTTAAAGATAAAGAGTTCGCATTTGTGGAGTAGTACTGAAACTTCAAACGTGTCAATGAATTTTGTTACGTCATATCCAAAAAATTGAAAACAACTGTGGTTAAGTATGGGAACTTTTTAACATTTTAAAATAAGATAGTAAACAGGCAGATGGGTCTCCTGGTGGAAAGAGTCAACCATCGCTTATAGATACCAAAGATGTTAATGGTGCGTTGCTATCTTGTGGCGAGGTCTAATGCCACATGCATAAGTTTACCGGCTACCTTACCCTCCAAACCGGAACACGACAGTACACAAGCACTGACGCTATTTTGGCAGAAATAGGTAAGGCAGTGGTACCAGACCCAGGCGAGACAATGCAGAACTCTACCACCTAGTAGTCACGATGGCAGTGACTTGCATAGCTAATCGGTCGTTTTTCACGACCTGCCTGACAGAACGGCAGTTGGTCTATTCTACAAAGGAGCGCGGAACCAACACAGGGGACTACTTAAAACTCGTTTTTAAAATGAGAAAATAACTGTAACGACCCTCAAATGACTATTCCATCCAAAAATGAATAATTTCCAATCAGCAAATCAAATTTAATAAATAATTGAAAAAAATCATTTCAATACCCGCACTTGTAGTTTAAGTAAGCTGATTTCGAAACCAGAATAATAAATGATCAGATCCTAGTCTAGATTTGATTTTGATGTAGTTGGAGGAGCGCCAAGCTTCAATGCGACGCCAAAAAATGTTATCTTGTATGAAAACTGCTGTTATGGCGAGTATTGGATAATATCGTCGAGTATAAATCCTCGTTGTTTACAAAATATTTTGACGAGTATAGTAGCTAGTCACTTAAATATCAAGTTATACAGGTATTTAGGTATTTTCGTAAAAACGTGAGGATATAATTTTAAACATCGTTTAGTTACAGTAAAGTCCCCGTGTTGGTTCCGGGCTCCTTTGAAGAATAGACCCACTGCCGTTCTGCCAGGCAGATCGTAAAAGGCGACCGATTGGCTATGTGAGTCACTACCATCGTTGCTACTAGGTGGTAGAGTTCTGCATTGTCTCGCCCGGGTCTGGTACCACCGCCTTGCCTATTCCTGCCGCAATAGCGTCAGTGCTTGTCACTGTCGTGTTTCGTTTTGGAGAGTAAGATAGCCGGTAAACGTATGCATGTGGCATTAGACCTCGCCACAAGATAGCAACGCACCATTAACACCTTTGGTGTCTATAGGCGATGGTTGACTTTTTCCATCAGGAGACCCATCTATTTGTTTGCTATCTTATAATATAAAAAAGTAAATAGTAAAAAACTTGTACTTGAGGCTGTATAACTTTAACAATATAAAATTAATTAAATTTGTCATGGTTCGCAAACTATTCTGTGTGTTTTTCGAAAAACATATAGAATAGTTCGCGGATCATGGCAAAATTAATTAATTTCAATTTTTTAATAATGGATTTCCACAAAGTAATGCCAGAATCAATAAACTGAATAACCTTGGTAAAATATACGTCCCTGTACTTTGGAATTTATTACAAAACAAGACTAAAATGCATGATAGTTGCTTTTGTAGATGTAGTTACGTTAGATATATGTGTTACGTTAGTTAGCTGTTGTATATTTAGACAATACCCCTCAAAATAGATATTTTACTGAACATTAATACATAGGTATATATTTTTATGCTATATTTCTTCCGGATAAATCAGACAAAACTCGTGCTATACATTCTAATCCCTGCAGAAGTGCTTGCTTGAATTGGTATTTTAGTCCTAGTCTTGCTTCCTTCTAGATAAATGTGGAGAAAATAAGCAAGCGATATTTGTACCACGGGTAGTAGAGATACAAGATATCAACCGGAGAAGATATCTACGTCTCGGTTAAAAAGAACAAAGCTGGCATAGCAGTCTCGAGGTGGTAGTGGATGGCAATTAAGTTCGAGAAAAGACCTCTAATATTAGTGGAGTCCACTTGGAGTGTAGTAGAGCGTGCCTTAATGTTATTGTTCCATTTGTCCTGAGCAGCAAAGTATGTGAGCGCAATTTTGCCCCCCCGTAGAATACGCAGGACAACCTGGGCATCCATAATCAGGTTGATTACACACTTCTGAACATAGATGTTCAGAGGGAAATTCTCCACCGCTTACGCTAGTGGTACCCCCTGGGGTAAACTACTACCTTTATTTTGCGCTTCCATAGTATAACGGGGAGGGAAAAAGGGCTGCCGGGTGCGTCGTTGACCAAATGAAACGCAATAGCAACGCCATTACTTTATGTTGCTTTTAAGTGAGCCGGCTAAGCATGGCATTATCACTTGTTTTGATTGACTGCAACGGTGGAATAATTTCAAAAAAGGAAATTGTCCTCCAGCGAGCGATGGGGTCGTCACTTCCCGACGCTGGTGGTATACCACCAATAAAACAATATATTATTTTTTGCCTTTTTTTAATAAACTATTACAGAAATTTATAAATCTGTGATAGGTGCTTTTTAGAACTTATTTGGCGGTTGGTTCAAGTTGTTATGGAGAATATCATGATAGTTGATACATTTTAGAAACCACTAGTCATCCAAAATTTTAAGATATAATTTTTGTAAGATATTTAGAAGTAATTGTATTCTTATCTAAAAAATGTTCAATTAAGATTTGTGAGACATAATGAAGATATGGAGAATATGAAGGATATCAGTTTTGAAAGGTGCATTTATGGCATTTTCGTAATTTATTATGTCTTCAGGTTTTGGGGAAAATTCATATGTGGACTGATATATTAAGTTTAATAGTGCGCGAAATGGACTGTAATGTGAGTTTTCATAACAAAGGATTGAGCTTTATAGTTTGTTCTAAGGATTACGTGGTCTAGGTAAGTTTGTTGACGTTTTGGTAATATGTGCGCTGGTAAAAGGCCACCAGTCCGCCAATTGAGGTAGTCATTTCTTTTAGTGTCAGTACTAGATGATTTTATACATTTGTTAATATCGCCAATAATGGCGATTGTTATGAATGACGAATTCAAGTTATATTCAAGATCGTCGTCTACAAACACTAAAAATGCCGATGGTGTGTTGCTAACCTTGTTTTTACTCAGCTACTTTAGGCTCCAATCCGGAGCAAGCAAGCACTGACACCATTACCGCTGACGTTTTGTACTGGGTGAAACAATGCAGAATCCTAGCCACGATGGTAATAACTCATATAGCCAATCGTTCATCTCTTACAAACAGCCTGGTAGAGTGATGATTTATTTTGAAAAAAGGGGCCCGTATCAACAAGGGATAAAATAAGATATACGACCTGTCACGTAATTTTATGAACAATCGAATGTATTTTTTTAATTAAATTAAAAAATATATAATTAAAATTTAAAAAAATATACAGACACATTTCACGAAGAGTTGAGAGATAAAGAAAAAATAACTTAAGTCAAGATTATAGGGTATAAAATAGATAAACGTGTAAATTTACATTTATTTAATAAAATACATAATAAAGAGTATTTCGTAAAATTATTAAAGTATAAAGTAGGCATGGAAATTATTGTTAAATAAGGTTATTTTTTTTATAGAAGAGGGGGCAAACGAGCAGGAGGTGCACCTGATGGTAAGTGATCACCGCCGTGGACATCCACAATACCAGAGGTCTTGCAGTTGCGTTGCCGGCCTTTTGAGAATAAGTAAGCTCTTTTCTTGAATGCCCCCAAGTCGTATCCGTTTGGAAACACCCCTGCCGGTAATTGGTTCCACAACAAAGTAGTGTGGGGCAAAAAGTGCTGAGAGAAACGCACAGTTGTGGATTTCCAGACATCGAGATGGTGAGGATGGAATTTCAAATTTTGACGCGATGTCCGATGATGGAATTCGGCAGGAGAATTAATCCAAATAACCCGTCGGAACATTCCCCATGAAAGATACGATAGAAGACACAGAGTGAACCAACATGCGCAATGCCAAAGAGTCAAGCCGTTTTGAAATAGCCAGGTCGTCAAAGATTCGAACCGCTCTACGCTGAATGCGATCAAGAGTAAGGAGCTGGTACTGAGGAGCTCCGGCCCAGAGATGAGAACAGTACTCCATGTGGGTCCGAATTTAAGCCTTATAAAGTTGAAGGCGATGGGTCGGCAAGAAGTACTGTCTCGCTCTGCTGAGCACACCGAGCTTTTTGGAGGCTAGTTTAGCCTTACCTTCCAAATGACCGCGAAATTGAACATAATTCGATATGTTGACTCCCAGAATCCCGATACTAGCTGAGGCTGCCAGGAAAGTATCCCCAAACCGAGGTGACACGACAAAGGGTGTCTTTTTAGCGGAAAACACGCAAAGCTGTGTCTTCTTGAGGTTAAAAGTGACCAGGTTTTGACGACCCCATTCAGAGACATCGGTTAGTCGATTTTCAACTTCGGACACAAGCTTATTTCGGCTCTCTTCGATGTGTTCCCGAGAAATACCGCTTCGACCGGAGTATGTAGCATCGCCAGTACTGTCATCTGCATAGCAATGTATGCTGCAAATTCGCATCATGTCACTGATATGCAGAAGGAACAGTGTCGGTGATAACACGCAGCCTTGTTGAACACCAGCACTGATAGATTTAAAGTCAGAGCACGCACCATCAACAACGACCTTGATGCTCCGATCAGCCAAAAAACTGGTGATCCACTTGCATAATTTCTCGGGAAGCCCATAGGAAGCCAACTTTGCCAGAAGCGCTTTGTGCCGTACCCTATCAAAGGCCTTCGCTATGTCTAAACTAACTGCCAATGCCTCCCCCTTGGACTCAACTGCTTCCGCTCACCGATGTGTCAAATATACTAGCAGATTACCAGCTAAGCGGTCGCGACGGAAACCGTACTGACGGTCACTAATCAGCTGGTGCTCTTCTAAATACTTCAGGAGCTCACAGTTGATGATAGTTTCCATAATTTTGGAGAACAAGGAGGTTATGGCTATGGGCCGGTAATTGGACGGGCTATAGCTATCCCCTTTTTGGGAATGGGATGCACTAGAGCTGTCTTCCACGATTTTGGTACCACGCAGAGTGAGTAGGAGTGTCAAAACAGGCGCAATAATACTGGCACCAACTCCGGAGCGCACCCTTTAAGCACAACAGAAGGGATGCCATCCGGCCCACTAGACTTGTAGACGTCAACGGAAAAAAGTGTTTACGCACAGAAGATTGCAGGAATCTTAGTTCCGGCATAGAACTATCGCACCGCGCGATGGTAGGCAGTGCATTCCCTTGGTCGTCCAGAGTCGAGTTGGCCGCAAATAACAAGCCCAGAAGATCGGCCTTCTTTGCGGTATGGGCCAGAGAGTCATCTTCTCTGTACAAAGATGGAAGAGAGGGATGTGAGAAATTCCCTATGACAGCCTTGGCGAGAGACCAGAACGCACGAGTTCATGAAGGAAGGCGCACTAATTTCTCACCAATTCTGCCAATGTGTTCCGATTTTGCCTTGGCGATAGCTCTTTTGCAGAACCTAGAGGCACAATTGTACTCCTTTCGTAATGTGCTGGTTTTTACATCACGAGATGCCGACGCAGCAGCCCAAGCCCAGTAGCACTTTTGCTTTCGGGGTGAAGCCGTTTTGCAGGAGCGACCAAACCAAGGCTGAGACCCACCACCAACTGGCCCTCAGAAAATGGAATGAAAAGTTCCATGCCCTGCAGCACCACATCAGCGATAGAGTCAGCAACAACACTCGGATCATCCCGCTTGAAGCACATCTGCCCCCATGGGTAGGAGGCAAAAAAAGACCGCATCCCGTCCCAATCTGCTGACCTATAGTGCCAAACGCGACGACAGCCTGCAAAAGGAGGCCGTGATAGGCGCGTAACCGGCACTTTGCTCCGGATCAGGCAGTGGTCTGACGTACCAAGTGGGACGTCCACTGTTACCTGGTAGTCATCCGGATGAGAGGTCAGCAGAAGGTCCAACAGTGAAGGCGTATGGTCGTCCACATCTGGAACAAGCGTAGGCGAAGTTACTAGTTGTGTTAGACCATACGCCAAGACAAAGTCGTGAACAAACCTCCCCGCATGATCTGTAGTACGCGAACAAAGCCATTCGGCGTGATGGGCATTAAAATCGCCTAAGATCACGATCTCAGCAGAGGGGTCTGTTGTAACACGGAATCTACAGCCGTTTGTATGCGCTCAACGAGCCTGTCGACTTCAGTATTCCCGCTATGGGACCTGTAAAGGCACGCGTAGATGCAGGGATAGTTGTCGCAGTGTACACGTAGCCAGAGGATGGATAGCTCCTTATAGCCTTCAAAGCTGCTGTGACGTCGGGAACAGATAACCTCTCTGTCATAAGTACAAACTCCCACCCGGGGTACAAATGAATGCTCGAATTTGTACCCCGGGTAGGAGAGATATGAGGTATCAGCCGGAGAAGATATGTGCGTCTCAGTTAAAAACAACAGAGCCGGCTTAGCCGTCTCGAGGTGGTAGTGGACGGCATTTAAGTTTGAGTGAAGACCCCTAATATTAGTATAGTCCACGTGGAGTATGGTAGGGGTGCCTTTCGATTTCTGTTCAGTTTGCCTCGAGCAGCGAAGTTTTAGAGGCAATTGTGCCCCCACACCCTCCCAGAGTACGCAGGGCAGCCTGGGCATTCATGATTAGGCTGAATACAAACCCCTGAACATGGATGTCCAGCGGGGATTCTCCACCGCTTACGCTAGTAGTACCCCCCAGGGGTAAACTTCTACCTTTATATTGCGCTTCCATAGTGTTAGGGGGAGGGGGGAAAGGGCCTTCGGGAACCTCACAGACCAAACGAAACGCAACAGCAAAGCTGTTACTTTACGTTGGTTTTAAGTGAGGTAGTGGCATCGCCCCGGTCGTGCCGACCCATTCAGCTAAGCATGGCACTCCCACTTTTTTTTGACTGACTGCACCGGTTGAATAATTTCAAAAAAGAAGATAATCCCTCCGGCGGGCGATGGGGTCGTCACGTCCCGACGCCGGCAAAACTGTTATGTTGTTAAAGTTAATTAATATTTAACAGTTATTTATTTATGTTATATTGTATCAGTAGCCTATATATTATAAGTATTAAAAGCAGCAAAAACGCAAAGCTGTCGAGTAAGCGACAAAAAGTCCTCTAAAATAGTTTTAACAGTTAACTTTTAACTGTTATTATTATCATAAATCAAGGAAGCGAGCAAAAAAAGCTCTCTCAAATATTTTTAATTACATTATCATCCTATATTTACTTATTTACCTATACGTGAAAACCTGTAACTGGCTTCGAAAAAAAATTAATTTATAATTCTAATCTGTTAACTACAGCGGATGGTTTTCCATAATAAAATAAAATAAAAATAAAAAAATAAAATAAAATATGTCAATTTATTGGTAATTTTAGTAATGCATAACATTTTAAGTGTTTGATAATATAAATAACAGTTGTTAATTGTTAAAAAAAATTAGTACGAAATTTAATATGTTAACTATTAAATGATCCATGCCTAGTATAAAGATACTTTATACGAACTACATATAGTTATTATTACATTTAATCTCCTCTCTCTATTCATATATCTGTGAGACAGGAAGTCTTAAATACTATGAGAAAAAAAGAGAAAAAATTATGAAAGCATGCCTGCACAAGGTCACACATATCACTTTGACAAAATTATTCAATGTGATATGTGTGAACCCGTCGAATCTTTAAAAATATGTCTACTGACTGAAATATTTAATATCAGTTGGTAGACATATTTTTCAAGGTAAGGAGAAGGTAATTCATTCATATAGGTATTCGACATTTCTATTAATTATCACCAAAATCTTGCTTTTTAACCGTTAATCATCTAAGCGTATCTAATAAGAACTAGTCGCTTTGTGTGTGCCTGTGCTAAGTTAATTGCTAACTTACCCTAGAACTTCTGATACTTCGATTTACAGAGATTATGTGTATATTGGTTCAGTGTTGTGTTGTTCAATGTTAAAATGGGAACACAATACTCACAAACCAAGGTTCTGGTATTTGAAAGGAAAGAAATTAGGACGGATGTAAGAGTTTAGATTAGTGACTGATAATGTAGTGTTGGAACAAGTGGATGAATTTATATATCTTGAATGTGCTTTTAGCCGGGATGGAAGGTACACCGCTGACATGGGAAGAAGAGCGTATGCGAGGAACAGAGTGAACGGATCATTAGGGAAACTATTCCAAAGTACTGTCCTTAGTCGGGGTGCCCGCCTTGCCCTGCATAATTCTGTGCTTGCTACAATGCTATTGTTTGGAAGTAAGAGCTGTGTATGTAAGAAAGAGCATGAATGTAGAATTAACGCGGTAGAAATGAGAGCATTACGAAAATCTGTGATGTAACACCCGCGGATCGCGTCCGTAATACTGAAATAACGCTTCTCAAACGGACTTCGGTCCCCAGGCAGTACACCTTGCCTGGCTGGGGAGATCTTCCTTTTCCTCTTACTTGTCCTTGTGTGATGTCATCGACCTCCACAGTTATGACGCACCTGACAAGAAGCTGGCCCGCTGGTTCCATCACTATGACCCTTCAGCGGTACGGACCAGCGGCACCACAAAAGTATCGGTGTAAAAATGAGAAAGGGCGTATTCCGTTGATTCAGATATATTAAAAGAATGGCAAATGAATGGTTAACAAAACAGATATACAATGCGAATGTGGATGGATGTAGGTACCAAGGGAGACCACGACTGACGTACCATCATCAAATCATTCGGTCGCTGCCCGAAAGTGGTGTCAAGAATCTTTGAAACCCGCATGTTTGTGTGAAGAGAGTTATGAATGTGCAGGAAGCAAGGGAAGTCTGCCTAGACCGTGACATTATGGCATTCAATTCTCTTTGCCTACCTCGCAAGGGATTTGGCGTGAAGATATGTTTTTATGACTATACAATACTCACAGAGGCTGTGATTTAGATTTAAGACTAATAACGGCTAAGGAGAGGTGAGTATCTATTAATTATGTACAATGTACATACTGAAAACGTTGTCATCGTCTAAAACGCCATCTTTATTTATAAATTCATTTGTTATTTTAGTTGCTTTCAATGATTTCAAACATTTGTACCTTTAAACATACGCCGACATTGTTTAACGATTAATCTTTAAAAGGATTTACAATTCACAAGCATCATAGCTTAAGAACCTGCAAACATAATAGCAAGTACTTAGCTAGGTATAATGAAGGCACAGTGATCGCCCGCTGTCAGCTAGTTGTTGTTGGTAATTAATACACATGGAGTCCATATGTATTTTTATAAGTTAGGACAAATGATTTCATATAAAAACGATGTTTAAAATCACGAAAAAAATGTTAATGCCGAATTTATGGTTACTAATAAAAATTGCCTTTATGGTCTAGTAGTCCGGTGCCGGCGTTAACCACTTGAGGTTATTGGTTTGTTTCCCAGATCGGGCAATCAAAAAATATATTTTTTCAGTATTCTGATAAAATCAATATGCCTGCCTTGCTTGCTGGAAAATTGCCCGATGGGCGAAATGCTTTTCACCTATCACATTGTCGGAGTAAGGTATCTTCTCTCTGCCTACCTCTTCGGAGATACGGGGATGAAGGTACTTTTTTATTTTATTTTTATTAAAAAACTGATTGGCGTATTTCACATTGTGCGCTATTCCTGTGACATTTTGTATAAATATAATATGTAGGTATATCATAATATAATATGATATTCCAAAGAAAACACATACAGAACAGAATATAATACAGAAACTGAAATTTAAAATATTAAACCTATAAGCTTTAAGAGTTTGGGGCTAGCTTTCCAGTACGTTCAAATGATTGCAATTATTTCTTATAAAACTTTGAAAACATAATTCATTCAAATTATCTTTGATCTTTTGAAACTGTGATTAAAAATTTGGTTTCTCTGTACTTCTTTTCATAGGTTTGTCACTGACCATTTGAGAAAACGGCTGAGATGGAGCCGTAAAGCTTACACAGACACAAAGACAGTGCCCCCACTGTCTATGTGTCTGTGTATACTTTTAAGTTCTTGGGCTTGGACTTTAAATTTTATTTGACTAAGCAGAAAGGCAAATAGTTTTTATAAACTTACTCTGATTTTAAAAATATGTACAATTTACATGTAACTTTTGACCGGTATTTTAAATGAAATACAACAAATAATAAATAATATTTTTAATGATTTTCTTTATCTTTCACAGGTACATTAATGTCCGTCGTCAATAGTCATGGGTACTGAAGGGTCCGGCTGGAAGTCGTGGTCCAGTTCTCGGGTCCGTATTAGCTCTTTGTACATGTAGGCAGAAGCTCTCGGGGTTCGCGTCTTCTCTGGACTCTCATAGTCGACTTCATACAGTCCAAATCTTTGTCTGAAACAAATAATAATCGTTTATATGTTATGTAGCGAGTAATAAAAACCCTTCCCGACTAGATAGTGACACCTAGGTAGGCCGATAATAGCGTAAAAAAGAAATGATACTATTTATAAAATACAAGCTGACGAGTATGAATAACTTAACATATCGTCGTTAAAGTTTTCATGAAAACTTACATCCTCAAATCAGCTTCTTAAGCGTTGATTTAAAAAAATGTAGCTCATGTTGGACTCAAGTTTCAACTATTTTCATGTCAAATTTCACCAAAATTGGTTCAGTGGCTTAGACGTGAAAGCGTAATACAAACAGACAAATAGATAGACACACAGTCAAACAGACTTTCGATTTTAAATATTATTATGGGTTGTTTTTTAAGATGCTTGCATTTATCACATTCGCATTCATATGTTTTAGGGAAATTAATTTCCCTTAAATTTTTCAAATATTTTAAAGTAGACATTGCAACGTCGTGGCAGCACTGACAATGTCTTTGAGTCGCTCTTTTAAAAAGATTTCATGAGTCAGATTATGTGCTGCCATAGATAACTTTTAAAAATATAAATTTAAGATTAATACCTTTGATCGTAAAATTTATCTATCTATATCCAGAAAATAATTATACATATTTGATAGTACTAAGCTACCAAATAAAGCCTTTAACTCAATTTGTGGCAATAAAATCCTTAATTATATAAAGCTTATCAAAAAATAAATAATCGACACACAGATTTCCTCGGAGATAAGGCAAGGTGACGTAAAACGTTGATAAAGCCATGGTTTTTTAACGATTAACAGTTTATGGGTAGGAGGAATGGTTTTTAATTGATGTCCCCAGTACTGAATTTGTGAACTGAAAAACTATATTTTATTATTTATGAGTTTATCAAGTCATGGAGTTGCTAACACACCACCAACAGACTCGAAGCTGCCACTGAGATTTTTGAAATAGAAATTGAGGTGTTATCACACTGATATGTAATTTTAAGCTGTAAATTAAATTTTACCCCATACTACTTAGAACAACCCCTATTACAAATTTTTTTCGGCAGAAATTGTATCCATTATATCTTAAGATGCACACAAGCAGATGGGTTCCTGATGAAAAGAGTCAACCATCGCCTGTAGACACCAAAGTTGTTAATGGTGCGTCGCTATCTTGGAGCGAGATCTAATGCCAATGCCACATGCATAAGTTACAGGCTACCTATTTTCCAAACCATAACACGATGGTGACAACTACTGACGCTATTGTGGCAATAATGGGTAAGGCAGTGATGTCAGACCCGGGCGAGACAACGCAGGACTATACCACCTAGTAGCCATGACGATAGTGACTCGCATAGCCAATCGGTCTCCTTTTATCACCTGCCTGGCAGAACGGCAGTTGGTCTATTCTTCAAAGGAGCGCGGAACCAACACAGGTTTAAAATCGTTTTAAAATGAGAAAATAACTGTAATGACTCTCAAATAACTATTTCAGCCAAAAATGAATAATTTCCAATCAGCAAATCAAATTTAATAAATAGTTGACAGTATATGGGACAGGCAAGTTATGCCACATGCGTTTGTTCTCCGACCATTACATATTCTTCAAAGGAGCCCGAACCAACATGGTATAACTAGGTGATTATAATGAGAATATCTTAGAAACATAGAGATACAAATAATAAAATTGATTCAAGATTCAAAGACGAAATTAAGGTATTTAATTTGCAAAATTTCCGCAAAATATTATATAAAACTGCTGTGATGCAACTGAAACAATAGGTAATGCACGAAATAGGGTAAACTTATCGAAGGTCTGAAAATAAAAAGAGACCCCAATAGCACACGAGTCCACCCACGTCTACCACACTTTCTTCCACGTCAGTAGCTAAGGTAGTAAACACACAATTTATGTACTCAACGCACGTGTAATTTCGTAACCGAAGCATTTTCAGGAGAGTCGAATAGCACTTCACGCTGAAGAGTGAAGCATTAATGGCAAGCAACGTACTTTAATTCTATTTTAAATAATTAAATTGCATTCTTATTACAAACATTGCAATAGGTGTTTATTGTAACAAAGGTAGTCAGTTGAACATATTTGTTTGTTATTAGTTTTGTTTATCATTTGTTGTTTGTTGCTTGTTTTTCAATTTTGTTACCTATTTGTTGGCAATTTATTTAAAAAAATATTTCAGTGCCTTGTTTAGTAAAGGAGAGATCGGTAAATTCACTTGTTCGTTCTATAGTGCAACTGAAAGATTCTTGTGTTTTACAATTTCGAGTTGTTTTAATATATTTAGCTTTAATCCCTTTTCACGTGTATGAATTATATAAAATAAATGATTAACAATTGAATGTATGAATTATATAAAATAAATGATTAAAGAATGTTAAGTTTCAATGTCAACTTTGCAATACACCTAGTATTGCAAAGTTGCTCAAAACTGCGACCTGTTTGACCAATATACACGCTGTCGCAATCAGAACATTGTAGTTTGTAAACACCGGATTTACTTTCTTTATTAGTCCTTTTCTTTAGATTCAATTACATTACACCTCTTTCGTATAGATTTTGCGAAAATGTTGCAAATGAAATACTTTAATTTCCTCTTTGAATTTTGGATTTCTTTAAACAAAAGCCTGAATCTATAAAACATCTAAGTCCAAGATTCCTATGAATTGATAAAATTTCTCTTTTAAGGCGGCTGAATATACATTTTTAATAATACAAGTATTAATCAATGACTTACGTATATCCATATGACCATTCAAAGTTGTCCATGAGACTCCACGCCGTGTACAGCCTGACGTCCGATCCCTCGTCCATGGCGTCAAGCATCGCGTCCAAGTATGACCTGTAATATCTGATCCGTACATCATCGTCCAAGCCTGCTTTCGTTGATAAACCATTTTCAGTTATAAATACCGGGGGGTTGTCGTAATCTTCTCTGATTTTGGTAAGTAATTTATAAAAGCCCCATGGTACAATCTGTAAAAAAACAGAAATAGCATTAACTGTGACGTGTCTAGCGATGTTTATTTATTAATAATATTTATAATTAATTTGGTCGGCCAGTAATAACCAAAAATAGGTCAACCTGTCAGAATCACGCTATTTTTATTTTTTACTCGTCTAATACTTCATTCGTGTAAGTTTATCTCTTTCTATTACAGCTTAACAGGCGCAGTTCTATGATAGCGTAACGGCATCTACGCCTTTTATTCAGTGTTATTGATATATCTGTATATCAATATAAATCAATTCATACATTGAAGAAAATATCGAACGAGTTTTACAGTAGGTTGTTTTCACGAAAAATGAAGCGGATATATTGTAGTTTTAATGATTATTTATGATATACAGATCATTGTGAACTAAAATATTTATATTGTAAAATATGAGGATTAATAATATTTTTAGGATTTCGGCAAAAAAGGACATTCAGTCACGTGACAGTTAAAGCAATCTGGAAGTGTTACGTCACATTGTGGTAAAACGTCAATCTATTTTTGAAATTTAAAAAAAAACCATAGATACCAAGCAATACAATGTATGTATGACCACTATGCTATGACAGTCTAGAGCGTTTACGCGATAAATTTCACTTTAAATTTTAAAACGAGAAATTTTTTATTATAAATGTGCCTTTTCTAAAAAGTAATTTCTGGTTAATATTTTACAAATTTAGCCAACTAGCCTATTGATTTATTATTCTACCATAAAATTGGGACGCAATATATGTGAAGTAAATCCATTTGTCATACAAGTATTCTTGGTAAAATTTATTTTATGGATGAAAGTATATGTAATTATACAAGTTTACCGCCACCACGGACTTATTGGTCCATGTCCATGAATTTAATGGATACGCCTTTCAAGACAATTTCTTAGTTTGCAAAAACATATAGAAATATAGAATTATACTACTTACTAATGTAATAAAATCATTTCAAGGATAATTTATATACATGTTCATCTCATTCGGTACTCAACAGTACAACATGGTTTATTTCTATTTTTTTATAATATAATATGTCCTACAAATGTATGAAATTTTTGACATTAATAGGAGCGTTTGCTGAATGGCGTGACTATTAGTGTTCATGTGATTTGTGGTCAAGTCAAATAGCGCGCGGTTCCTGTCACACAATACATTTCCGTCCCTTTTCCGAAATCACTCTTACAAAAAAATATCCAGCAAGCGAGACTTAAGATGTTACATATCAAAAATATGCTTGTCTGTGTCGAGATTATAAAAAAAAGCTCCATAGATGTGTCGTCAGAGACATTTTCCATTGGAGTTGGAGAACTACGAAAAAAGGACAACATTGTAGTTTTATCATAGTCTCTAACTTAATAAATGTTCTACTTACGTATAGCCAAGGTGCTTCTGCCGTTTCCCATTCATCTTCAGCATAAGTTCCAACTTCGATGTCATCGTAGTATGAAGGAGACTCATAATAGCCATATACAGATTCATCTCTATATGCCATCAAGGTGGAATAGTGATTGAGTCCAAAGAAATCGGAACTTCCTCGTATCATATTGATTTCATCCTCTGTAAATTCTGGTAATCTGGATCTTAGAAAGCCTTGTTCAGCACTTTTGGCAGCTACTTTTTGTTTCATTACTGGAGGAAAGTCGCCTTCTTTGGAGAAGATAGGATGAGCGTATTGTCCCCACTAAAACGGAACGTAAAAAGATAACTGAAATCTCTCATTTAAATCCTAAACAAAATAGTAATTTTTAAATTATGTTCATATCAGAGGATTAATGTTCCCTATCCAAAGAAAATTAAATGTTATCACATTGTCATTAGATATTCTAATGTGAGTAAAAATAAAAAAATATATATTTTCTACATTAATGGCCGGTCTCCGAAACGCAAACTAATTTAAACAAGCAATAAATCTATGTATTACAACAGATCATTTGCTTGTAAAAATATGTTAAACTAGCTATTGCCCGCGACTTCGTTCGCGCGGACTTCGTTTACTCTGCACAGCTCCTCCCCCGTAGGTGATAGCGTGATAATATGTAGCCTATATGTTGACCCGACCTGTTAGTAATATTCATGCAAAATTTGAAGTAAATCCATGCAGTACTTTTTGAGTTTACCCCGGACATTTATGCAGACAAACAGACAAACAGACAAAAATTCTAAAAACTGTATTTTTGGCTTCGATATCGATTATAGATCACGCCCCAAGTATTTTTAAAAAAATATATTCAATGTACAGTTTTGACTTTCCTACGATTTAATTATATGTATAGAATATATATAGATTAATTGCTTGATAAAATTAATTTGCGTTTCGGAAACTGGCCGTATGTATTATATTTTGAAATATTGTTTTATTGTCATTTTAACCATGATAAAAATTAAATGGCAAATAGTTGATAGATGTTTATAAATCTGAACCAACATAGGGGATGTTGGTCCCGGTCCCCTTTGATAACTAGAATATTCTTATTCTGCCTGGCAATTCGTAAAATTTTGGTTACAACAACGATTAGGTATGTCCACCATCGCAACTACAAGGTAGAGTACCGTAACGTCTCACCTGGGTATTTGGTAACACCACTTTGTCTATTCTTGCCCTATAGTTTCAAAGTTTAACATTGTTCTTTTCCGGTTTGGAAAGTAAGGTAGCCAGTAGATTTATGCAAATAACATTACGAGGTTAACATGGATAACAACGCACCATAAACTTCTTTGGTGTCAATAACGGATAGTTTGTCTTCCCATCAAGAGAGCCATCTGCTTGTTTGCTATATAAAAAATGTGATATTAATTGTAAATTCAAATACCTTACCTCAAACTGAGTTAAGTCTTCAGCAGCTTCTGCGTCTTTCTCAGATGCAGGTTCATACCAAGCAGCACTTAACGTTATACCAATGGTTCCACCTTGTTTTGGTCTAAATTCATCGTTGTACATATGATAAACTTTAGCATGTGCTACTAGTAGATTTTTAGCACACATATATTCACCCATTCCTGAGATATTATACATAGGTGCTAAAGATGCTCCTGCATATCCTTGGTAGCATACTTCTCTAGGTTCATTTATGGTTATCCAGTTTTTGACCCGATCGCCATATAGTTCAAAAACAACACGAGCATAATCAGCAAACCAGTCGACCATATGCGGGTTTGCCCAACCTCCAAGTTCTTGAAGTTTCTGAGGCAAATCCCAGTGATATAGAGTTATCATCGGTTCAATATTATACTTTAACATTTCATCAATCAAATTATTGTAGTACTGCGCTCCAGCTTCGTTGATTTGATCCGGAAAACTTGTGGGTAATATCCTGGTCCATGATAGTGAAAAACGGTAGTAATCAAGCCCGAGCTCTCTCATCATTTCAACATCTCTCTTGTACAAGTGGTAAGAATCGCCGGCGACATCGCCAGTATGGCACTCTTTTATGCGACATGGTACTTCATGAGTGAGACGATCCCAAATGTTTTCAGTTTTTCCTAAAAAGTAATATGTTTGATGTCTTGTATAAAATTTATATGAGTATTTATGTAAAGAATTTACTACAAAAGAATTTTAAAGGGAAAATTCAGGAATTTAAAATTTACGTTGAACCGTTTATGTGAAATTTCTAAAACATATTATTCTCACTTATCAGCCGTCACGCATTTATGGCACAATGTTTTTGTTTAGAAATATTTATATTACGCTACAGGCTGTCGAATCTGCTTTGCTTTATAACTTCATTCGTTATTAAAAACTTTTTAAGGCCCAAAATATGCTTAAAGAGATTTTATAGACAACCGATTTAAAAAATATTATAACAAAACTGTGTACAAAATGTAATAATAAAATATTTAAAAAAATTAAGGCGTCCAAAAAGACTATCACAGATTATCACTATTGTCTTATTCTTGTAGCATAATTGTTTACAATTAATGAAATATCTTTAAAAATATATCCATATCTATACTCCCATACTTATAATAAACTTGAAAGTCTGTTTATATGTCTAAAAATCTGTCTGTTTGTTGCGTTTTCAAGGCTAAGCCGCTGAACCGATTTTGATGCAATATGGCAAGGAGATAGTAAAAAACTAGGATCAAATATAGGCTCAATAAATCTCCCTTTAATATCTTAACCTCAAATAATTGAACAATATTAAACAATTTTCTATTATCTACAACTTGTTTCGTTAGGGGTTCACCGTTGTCTTGAGAAATGGGTGTTTAACGGGAGTACATTGAGATATTAGTTTAAGAAATCCTGGCCTAAACCAAAACACACTAAAAGAAAAAATCTAAACGTGGCAAAGATTGTACTTGTTTATTTTTATAAAAAAAGGGGGCAAACGAGCAGGACGTGCACCAGTGGTCACCGCTGTCCATGGACATCCGCAAACTTCGCAGAGGTCTTGCAGTTGCGTTTCCGACCTTTTAAGAATGAGTAAGCTCTTTTTTTGAAGGCTCCCAACACGTATCCCTTTGGAAACACCCCGGCTAGTAATTGATTTCACAACAGAGTAGTGCGAGGCAAAAAGTGCCGAGAGAAACGCACAGTTGTGGATTTCTAGACATTGAGATGGTGAGAGTGGAATTCCAAATTTTAACGCGATGTCAGATAATGGAATTCGACGGCAGGAATTAATCCAAATAACTCGTCGGAACACTCTCCGTGAAAAATATGATAGAAGACGCAGAGTATATCAACATCTCTGCGCAATGGCAATGAGTCAAACCGTTTCGAAATAGCCTGGTCGTCAACAATCCGAACCGCTCTACGCTGAATGCGATCATATATGAGGTCAAATTTGAGCCTTATAAAGTTAAAGACGATGAGCCGGCAAGAAGTCTGTCTCGCTCTGCTGAACCCATCGAACTTTTTGAAGGCTAGTTTAGCCTTATCTTTGAAATGACCGCGAAATTGAACGTAATTCGATATGTCGACTATTTAAGCTAATAACTAAACATTTCAATAATCATGACCATTAATTAGGTGCAAGAATTCTGCGACAATTCGCTTGGGCATTGTACCACCTTACGTACCTCACCTTCAAAAGTCAATGCTTCTCACTGATGTTATGCAACTTATAAAGAACAAGTAAATTACTTTCCAGATGGAAAGAGACAGCCATCGCCTATAAACATCAAAGATTTAAATGGTGCGTTGCTATCCGTAGCTAAGTGGTAATGTTGCTTACATATGTTTACCGGCTACTTTACCCCCCAAACCGAAACACGACAAAGAAAAGCATTAACGCCATTGCGGTAAGAATAGGCGATGGTAATACCCGAGCGAGACGTTGCGGACCTCTACTACCTAGTGAAGTATTTATTTTATTTACATTCTATATTTAAGGTTGGCGGATAGAATTGTTATTTTTTGTGTCAATATTTTTTTAAGTTTTATAATCAAAATTGTGTTATTCTCACCATCTTCATCCCACGCCCCTTCAATTTGATACGAAGCAGTGGCTGTACCGAACAAGAATCCATCCGGGAATTTTCGTTTGCTCTGACGCACACCACCGTGCGTCTTGCTTGCAGCCAAGCAAACGTATATTGTCAGGAAAATTAATCTGAAATAGAGTTAAACAAATTGATGGATCTTAATTTAGGATAAAAGAATTCAGTTCGCATCGGTCATCGTCAGACATTTCTGTTCACTATGATTCTGTAATCCGGAAGGCTGGTGAAATGAGCAGTAATCTATATCTCCTGAACGACTATTAGTTTTTTAGTTAGCTTAGTGACTAATCATTGAATCAAACAGCTTAACGTACTTTTGAGGATATTAACGTACCTCAAACTTATTCAAGGCTGCTATTAAAAATATTTTTTTTTTAGGAGTAAAGTATTTATTTTACTTTCGACTTGGTTCACGTGACACAATACCATTATTTTCTTCTATGCAGTCGGGTGAAGAGTGGCTAATGTCACTTCTGGAATTTGTAGCGTTCTAATGATAAAAGAATTTTTAAAATCTGTCCAGTAGTTTTGAGTTAATTTCTTACAAACAAACAAAAATACAAATGTTTTTCTGTTTATAACATAAGTGTAGATAAAAAATTCTAACATTTTTAACCCACCCGGAAATCAAACCCGAGATATATTCTATAGTCTAACAGATTAATCACTAAGAAATTTTATAAATTTTACACGTCCATACTAGTGGTATTATAAATGCGAAAATAACTCTGTCTGTCTGTCTGTCTGTCTCTTTTTCACGCCTAAATCACCGAACCATTTAGGATGAAATTTGACACAAATATAGTTTGAAACCCAAGAAACGACATAGGATAGTTTTTATCCCGGAAATCGAACGTGAACTATTTAGGGTACTTTATTTCAAAATTTTTCTACGCGCACAAAGACGCGGGCACAGCTAGTAACATATAAGGAATACTCACAGGTGACTAACTCGTAACATTTTGAAAATGTTGTATTCGATGTGAAAATATTAGCTTTTATAATGCTGCGGCCCTACCCATGTCAACAAGATAACGGCGATTAATATAAAGTTAAAGATAAATGAATAGTATCCAATTTTAAATCGGTTTTATATATTTGGTGTTCCGTACCTTAACGTTCATGCTATGAAATTTGAATAAACTTTTATTTATTTCAATTTACTCATGAACAGAAACAGATAAACATTACTGAATAAATTATACGAAATATTCAAACCTCGCAAGCACATTATTTGTCTGTAAACGGGTGTCAGACAAACAATACTTCTACATAAAAATACATATATTAATACTTAAATAGATTTAATAAATAACTTAACCCAGAAAAACCAATATCTCATCACCAAGCTCATCACCCTAACGTTTGTCCCTGTCAGGAATCGCTAAACAATCTAGCGGTCGATAGATCATTATTAACAAATATTCAATTGAATATCAAACTTAGGTGAACTTCCATTTGATGTTTTTAAAAATTTCTAAAATACGTCTATTTAGTTTTTCTCTTCAGTTTTATCTAGAGTAACATAATATATTTGTCGGTGGGCGAGACAGGTCTTAATTTCAAAGTATTCCATATAGACAAGCCGGTGATACCAAATACTCGGATGAGACGTAGCGGAGCTCTACCACCTAGGAGTCACGGTGGTAGTTAAACGTAAAGCGAAGGTGTTACGAACTGCCTGGCAGAATCCTCGGATCATCACGGGTGAGTAAGGAAGAAAACAATAATAATTGTAATTGTGTTCCAGTACAAGAGTTTACTCTTTAAAAAAAATATTTGGTGCACTTTTACCAAGTGCCGATGACGGTTTTCTTAATTACACGATTTACATAAAGTATTTACATATGATATGGATGCTAGTCGACGGTACTAACTAATAATACATAGAAATACATATATAAATACCGAAAATATACTTAATAAAGACCCAACCTCCTATGTTCACCAAACAAATATCTGTCTCTGTCGGGAATCGAACCCGAGCCACATTAATTGTGTAGTCAGGGTCTTCAACTGATCAATCAACGGGGCAGTCAAATTATCTTAATATATATAAATTACGTGTCACATTGTTTGTCTGCTACAAATTCTTAAACAACTGAACCGATATCAATGAAATTTTCGTAGATATCTGCTGTTTGGTCCAACTTAAAATATAGGTTAGTTTTAATCTCAATTTACCCCCCCTCCTCACTCTCTCCTCTCAAATACTCCACCAAAATATTCAATATAAGTAATTTGTATAGCAAAACAACGTTTTCCGGGTCAGCCAGTAAATTATATAAAAAAGATAGATAGTATTATTCTTACCAAACTTGTCTTTCGGCCATATAAATCTTTCTTCACTTTATTATTATCAATCTAACATTTATGATATAGGAAACGTTGTACCTTAATGCAAACGGTGCCAGATTTTTCGACAAAAGGACTGAATATTTTTGGGTGAGTTGATGTAATGGTTAGTGAACTTGACATACCAAAACAGTTTTGGTTAGGGTCGTTTTCTGTCAATGACAAACATTGTGTAACAAACGAGGGCTTTAAAAGGGTTGTGGTTTCTTAATACCTCGCTAAACATAAAATCGGGGAGTACGGTGTGCCTAACGGGTACTTTCTATTTTAAGAAATAAAAAGACCGTGAATTAGCCATATTTGTTTTGAATTATTGTCTATTAGTTTCTTATTATCAGTCCCGAATTAAAATTATTATTATTTTTCTTAAAGATGTAATTAAAAAACAAGAAGTTACCAAACTAAGCATTTAACTCATTCCGAATGTGACGTGTTTCTTTCAACTCAACGTTCGATATGTTAATATGTTAATTAAAAGGTCAATAAATTAATAAGATGATATGAAGAAATGGAAACAATTATTAATATTATTGAATGTAAAATGAATACTTTTTCTAGGTCCAACTGTGTGATTCTCTAAGCATTTCGTCTGCCCATTATCTCTACATAACTTGAGCAGTACCAAATTAGATTTCTATATGAGTTGTAGATGTTGAAATAGCAATCATTACGTTATAATACATATTTGTAACAACGGTGACTAATACTTGTTTTTTGGTCAATTTCTATTCGAAAAAATCTAGTAGCTGCAAATACAACCGGTTAGTCCAGGTCCCTTTTGAAATATAGACGATCTTCCATTCTATTAAGCAATTTCTAAAAGGCGAACCATCAGCTATATCAAATGAGCTATATGAATTACTACTATTGAGACTTATAGGTGGTAAAGTTTTCTGACATCACGCCCGAGTATTTGTACCACCGCATTACCTATTTCTGCTGCAATAGCGTCAATGCCTGCCATTGTCGTGTTCCGGTTAGGAAGGAAAAGAAGCTTGTAAACGAATACATGTAGCATTGCCTCTCTTACAAATTCTTCATCGCCATCTCACTACATTTCACATAGAGGCATCTACTTGCTTGCTATCTAATGACGTAAAAAAACAAGCAAATTGTTCTCTTACAAGACAATCATAGCCTATAAACACTAAAGAGGTTAAGGGTATGTTGCTTTTTGTGTAGCGGGATGTTAATGTCACTGCATAAATTTAGCTATTGTAGCAGGAATAGGTAAAAGAGTTTTATCTGAAGCAGGATAGTAGTTGTAAATTTACCACCTAGTAGTCACGATGTAGTGATTAGTATAGTCAATAGTTTGTCTGCCTGGCAGAACGGTAGATGGTCTATTCTTTAAAGGAGGATTGGATCAAGACAGAGGAAAGATGGATCTCTTGATAGAAAGATATATGTAGAGCTAAAAGATCATTTATTCTATTCATTACTAGCGACCTGCCCGCGGTTTGACCCGCGCAGCTTTTGTTCCCGTGGGAATATCGGAAAAGTTTATACACTTAAACTTTCCTCAAACATCAGTCTATCTATTAAAAAAAACGCATCAAAATCCGTTGCGTAGTTTTAAATATTTAAGCATACATAGGGACATAAGGACATAGGGACTGTCTGTCCCTATGTCCTACATAGGGACAGACAGAGAAAGCGACTTTGTTTTATACTATGTAATGATGTACACTATTCTCTGTGTAACAACTTTGTTATTTCTATACATCCGCTAAAACTAAACCCAATATACAAAACCTATTTGTTCTAATACATTTTCAAGCTCAACTCTGTTGTCAATATTTTACACAAACATAATATATAAAATGACAATTTGCGGCCATCAATTTCCAAATTGTTATCTCAAAATAAAGCTGACTGTTATTCTTTAATTATTATTAAAATAACTCGTATATCTTATGAAATGTTTAGTGTTATTTATTATTTAACCTATTTTAAATTAATAATTCTTTTGGCCTTAAGTCAAGTACTTGATTAATATTATTTTACTAATAAAAGATTATAAAAGTGTTTGACAAAAATGCTCTAGAGACATTCGAGCTTGTGAAATCAAAAAAATAGTATACAACAAAGTATAATCAGTTTTGTGATTTTTATTTAATATAATAATGTATTTTATCAATTTCTGTTTAATGAAATAAATTCTATGCACTTGACTAACTGGAGTTAACAACTCTTACGTCTGTCCTTTCTATAACACAGAATCACAAACAAAAGACGGCACTTTGGATGTGAAGAGAACGCAATTGCGACAGAAGTAGGTAATATGATGAGAGGATCTACACCCCGTGTTTTTCCTGTGTTGAAAAGGACCCTTTTTGAATAATGTGATGTAAAAAATACATGTGCTTCTTTTTGTGTTATAAAATGACAAACACACGTAAGGGCGTGACATTACAGAATTCTAATGCATTAATGATGGCACGTTAATGATGACTCGAAAAACTTATCGCAGAGCTCGGGTAGGTAGTTCATTTGTAAATAATTTGAACGCAGTGAAATTGCTATGACCGACTTCTGTACATCTTGAAGAATCAAATCTTGATGAAATACAAGAGATTAACTGGTAAAAAATTGTGTATTATTGAAGGACACGATAGTTAATGGTCATAAATCTATACATATAATAAAATCGTAGGAAAGTCAAAACTGTACATTGAATATTTTTTGTAAAGAATACTTGGGGCGTGATCTACAATCGATATCAAAGCCAAAAATATAGTTTTTAGATTTTTTTCTGTTTATCTGTTTGTCTGTTTATCTGTTTGTCTGTTTGTCTGTATGTATGTCTGTCCGGGGTAAACTCAAAAAGTACTGCATAGGTTTGCTTCAAATTTTGCATGAATATTACTAATAGGTCGGGTCAACATATAGGCTACATATTATCACGCTATCATCTACGGGGGAGGAGCTGTGCGGAGTAAACGAAGTCCGCGCGGACGAAGTCGTGGGCAACAGCTAGTAAACAATAAAAATGTAATAAAATGAGAATATTGCTTAACTACATGTTAAAGGAGATTAACCGTTTTGGACCAAACGCTGCCCAAGCGTGGAAACACTTTTATTTGTTTCTTAACATGACTAGATATCAAAAAAAAAAAAATTAAAAAAAATCGTTCCACGGAATTATAAATAAATAAATGAATAAATCCTGGACATCTCACACCAATTATTTAGTCCATGTAATATGACCTATGATCTGATCACAGGGAAAACGGAAATAATACATAAATAAGAATGTAAACAAGTAGCAACAAGTCTTATCTAATGAATTTTAGTGCTTTAAATTTTGATATTTTGTTATTTTTTGAACATTTACGAGGTTTTCGTTAAAAAATATATTATCCTACTTATTCTAGCTCCCGATACTGACCCTGGATCTCGCTTGTCTAATAAACGAGATCAATCATGGGCTTGGTTCCATTGAACATTATTGCTGCTCATGTTTTACTGGATGAAGAACAATCGGTAGTTGTGCCCACGTTATATGCCTAGTTTGGTTTTTGGGGTGAGCTAGGCACCAAGACGTTATGAGACGCCCTGCTTTATTTTTGGATACAATAATCTTAGACGACAATGATGATGACGATTGATTACGTTAGTGCCTACATAAGGTGTTACATTTTTTTTTTCCAAATAAGTCAATTGTTTGTAATATACAGTCTTTTATTTTAAAAATAAACTGTTGGTTATGATTTTTGTTAATGTAAGACCTCTATATTCAATATTTTTTTTCTCAAAACTCCTCGGATAGATTTTGATGCGTTCTGGGTTACAGACAAGTATTAATCTAAGGAACATTATGCACTATGTTTCAATGTTGGGCGGCACTTGGTCCAACGTCCATACATAGATGGTCAATGTCCTTTCAATGGAATTGGTGTAGTAATATGCAAAATATGGTCACTCGTGTTGTACTAACGAGTTTATTCACATGTTCCGTAAAACACTGTTTGTAAGCAATGAAATTCAATATAAGAATCAAATCAAATTCAAAGCATAGGATTAAATTGTAATAATTGAATAACTAGCTGCAGTGTGCAGTCCATTGCATTATAACAGTTTTGGCGAATCCCCCGGGATCATCTAATTTTTCCGAGATAAAACAGTAATTATATACTATTTCAGGTCATCTTCAACCTGTGTACCAAATTTCATCCAAATCGATTGTGCCGTTTTTGCGTGATTAACAAACATGCATCCATTCATCCAATAAAACATCTAAATTTTTTTAAATATTTATCAAAATTTAAGTAGGTACCTCTTTTTTCAGATATTCAGCAGTCGATTGATACTTTTCGGATACTGAACATCCTTTTTTGTATGTATAATATGTTACCAGTCAACCGGTGTATGGAATCAAAAAGGAATTTTCTAGAACTACAATTTTTCAAATCTTATTTTCGCTTACTTCTTTTAAATTACGGGACTCTAAACATCCTGATTGACATATCAGCACTTGAAATTTGCATGTGGTATAGTTGTTTACCTATAGACATATATTTTGGCGAAAACATTGTCAAGTATAGATTGACATCTATGTGACAGTATATCTCGAGAGTCATTCAGAATGTGTGATAACATTACATAATATTATGGTTTAATCTCAAGTGTTTGTTATTCACTAGCAAATGACAACGCAGTCCTTTATTTGATTATTTTGTTGTGAATCCCGTAGGAACAAAGAAGTTTTGTACATAAACTGTAAATCTTTTCATAGACTAACTGTGCAAAATTTTATTTAAATTTATGCAGCCGTTTAAGCGTAAAAATCACTAACAAACGACACACACATTAAAATAGTGACATATTCAAAAACATCCAACGATTATGTTGGTGTGGATCAATTAATAAGCAATAACAGTCTGTCATGTCGATCCAGGCCTTTTTAGACTTTGGCACCTCAAAAAAAACTGAACTTTTAAAAGATCACTTTGTTGTCCATCTGTACTTACTACATTGCGTAGATCACTCGGTAAGTTTTGAGATGTTTTTTGAAGTATAAAAAAAGAACGCACAGGTTTTTTATTTTTATAAAAAACAAAAAAAAAGTGTTGCTACGGTAAGCTCTTAGGCATATAATTAATTTACCATTCGTAGAAGGAAAATTTCCTGATCGCTTAAAAAAGTCTGATGTTTAACCTATATTCAGAAAGGGGGATCCACACAATATGAATAATTATAGACCTATATTATTAGTTCCAAACATTCCTAAATTTATTGAAAAAAAATCTACTTTATTAGCAGGTTTCAATCTTATAAAAAATATTACTGAATCTCTTAATAACAAAAAGCATTTTGTATCTGTATTTTTTGATATTATTAAGGCTTTTGGTTTTGTTTCACGAATAATATAATATAGTATAATATAATAATGAAGTTAAAAAAAATATCCGTGGTAAATCTTTAAAATTGTTACATAGTTATTTGGAAAACTTTTAAATTAATTAGAAATATCAAAATTATTTGGAAACCATAAAAAATATGTATCCCAAATAATCGTTATAAGAACTGCGGAGTACCACAAGAAGGTATTTTAGGATCTATGCTTTTTATGATTCACATAAATGATCTTTCTGAAACAATCAAACATAAATCAATATTATTTGCTGATGACATCAACGGGTCCTACGTCGTACAAATACAAGTGTAACTACTAGTTCGTCATACAAGTAAAAGTGTAACAACTACTAGTAAATGACACAACTTTACAGTAGAGCGGCGGGGTGATCACGTAACTCGCAATTCGAAATTATCGTGATTGTTTAGTTATTGCAAGACACATAACAGCCTTATAAATTAGTGGTAGTCGTTGCCGCTTGATTAGTTTTGATGCTGTAACATTGCGAAAAGTGCATCTTGTGACCAGCAAGCAATTGATGACGTTTTTGATGATTTTTCATTACGTTTAAGAGACATCGCTAATCGCTGGCGAATTGCAAACGTTAGATGATACGCCTATGGATTAAACGTTCTATATCTTGTTATTTTTACATAATTCAATAGAAGTATTTAAAAAATTTATACTTTCGTATTTGAATATCATACGAAAAAAACTGCATTACTTGCTTTTCTTATTTTTTTATAATTCAGAAAATAGCGTGAGTTGCATTATGTTTTTTTTTTATAGAAAAAAGGGGCAAACGAGCAGGAGGCTCACCTGATGGTAAGTGATTACCATCGCCCATGGATAGCCATATCACCAGAGTTCTTGCAGCTGCGTTGCCGGCTTTTCAAGAAGGAATATGCTCTTTTCTTGAAGGTGCCTATTTCGTATCCGTTCGGAAATACCCCCGCCGGTTGATTGATTCCACAGAGGAGTAGTGCGTGGTAAGAAGTGCCTAGAGAATCGCACGGTTGTGGATTTCCAGACATCGAGGTAATTAGGATGGAACTTTGAGTTTTGCCGCGATGTCCGATGATGAAATTCAACAGCAAGGATTAATCCAAACAGCTCGTCGGAATAATCTCCATGATAGATGCGGTAAAAGATGCTAAGCGAACTTACATCTCTGCGTTTACGCAGCTCGGCTAAAGCCAAGAAGTCAAGCCGATTGGAGACAGCTTGGTCGTCAACGATTCGAACCGCTCTACGCTAAATGCGATCAAGTGGAAGAAGCTGATACTGCGAAGCTCCTGCCCAGAGATGAGAACAGTACTCCATGTGAGGGCGAATTTGTGCTTTGTAAAGTTGCAAGCGATGAGCCGGCAGGAAGTACTGTCTCGCTCACCTGAGCACACCGAGCTTTTTTGAGGCCAGTTTAGCCTTTTCTTCCAAATGATCACAGAACTGAATGTTGTTCGATATGTCAACGACAAGAATTCCAATATTGGCTGAGGCTGTTAGGAGAATGTTTTCGAAGCGAGGTGATACGACAAAGGACGACTTTTTAGCGGTGAACGCACACAGCTGTGCGTTCTGGGGTTGAATTGGACTAAGTTGAGTCGACCCCACTCCGAGACTTTTTCGAGCTGAGTCTCGATTTCAGACACTAGCTTATCCCGATTCTCATTGATGTGGTCCCGAGAAATACCGCTATGACCGGAGTACAAAGCATCACCAGTACTGTCATCTGCATAGCAATGAATGTTACTAATTCGCAACATGTCATTGATGTGCAGAATAAACAGTGTAGGCGATAGTACGCAGCCTTGCGGAACACCAGCATCGACAAATTTAAGGTCGGAGCACGCACCGTCGACTACGACTTTGATGCTCCGATGAACCAAGAAACTGGTGATCCACTTGTATAATTTCCCGGGAAGCCCATTAGAAGGAAGCTTTGAAAGAAGCGCTCTGTGCTATACCCTATCAAAGGCCTTCGCTATGTCTAAACTAACATCCAATGCCTCCCCATTGGACTCAACTGCCTGCGCCCAGTGCTGTGTAAGGTATACTAGAAGATCACCAGCCGATCGACCGCAACGGAAACCGTACTGGCGGTCATTAACCAGTTGGTCCTCCTCTAAATACTTCAAAAGCTGGCAGTTAATTATCTTCTCCATGATTTTGGAGAACAAGGAGGTAATGGCAATCGGCCGATAGTTTGACAGATTCGAGCGATCACCTTTTTTAGGTACAGGGTGCACACTAAGGCCGTCTTCCACGATTTCGGTACTACGCCAAGTGAGTAGGAGAGCTGGAACAGACGCGTCAATACCGGTGTCAACTCTGGAGCACATATTTTAAGCACTATCGGAGAGATGCCATCCGGCCCAGATGACTTATAGATGTCCAAGGAAAACAGTGCTTCACGCACTGATGACTGATGGAATTTTATTTCAGGCATATTGCTATCACACTGCGGGATGGTAGGCGGTGTGTTTTCTTGGTAATCTAGAGTCGAGTTCGAATGAGCCCAGGAGATCGGCCTTTTCCTTGTGTGTGGGCCAGAGAATCATCTTCTCTGTGCAGGGATGGAAGGGACGGCTGACAAAAATTCCCTAAGGCAGCCTTGGCGAGAGACCAAAACACACGTGTGCCCGAAGGAAGGCGAACTAATCTCTCACAAATCCTGCCAATATGCTCCGATTTTGCCTTGACGATGACTCTTTTGAAGGACCTCGAGGCGTTATTATACTCCTAATTTATATGTATTTATTATGTATGATGATTTATATGTACTTATTATTTATGATGTAGCTTATTTTCTTTACCATGATAGAACCAGTAAACTGGTACAAGTGGCTTCTTATGCTAGTATATAGCGTACTTGTTTGTACACATCATTTAGGAAAATTGAAGAAAACTCCCTTGTTTACATGCACAATTTACTCTATTGAGCTAATACAAGCATATACTATTAATAAAAATATCCCTCCTATTGATACTTAAATCCCAAAAAAATTAATCGATTTTGATCCAATTAATAGTTTTTGATGCAGTTGTTAAAAAAGAAAAACTGATAGGATAGAACAAATTATTAAATCAATCGGTGTATTACCCTGAAAAATTTTCAAAAATATTAATAAGTTTGCTAAAAACAACGTCATTTTAATTTTTAATATTTGAAAAGCTGTAACTTTTGAAAATTAAACTCGACTTTGATTTTTGAACGGCATTCGACGTAGTTTTTTAGTACTAGTATCTTGCAAGTAAGTAAGCAAAATACCAAAAAATGATTGGTTGAAAATTTTCTAAGATGTCGCAAGAACATTTTTTTCAAAAATTTTCGTCAACGATTTCTTCTAAACGGATAAACTGATTTTGATGAAATTTACGCATTAGATGTAGTTTTTTTAGTAATAGAGTTGATTAGTTTTTGTACACAATCGGTTCATTAATCTGGAAGTTATATTAAATCAACCATCGCCTATAGACACCGAAGATATTAATGGTGCGCTGCTATCTTGTGGCGAGGTCTATTGCCACACGCATAAGTTTACCGGCTACCTTACCTTCCAAACCGGAACACGACAGCGATAAGCACTGACGCTATTGCGGCAGGAATAGGTAAGGCGGTGGTACCTGAGCCGGGCGAGACAATGCAGAACTCTACCACCTAGATAGAGTCAAAATCGTAAAAACGACTTGTCGGAGCCTGGCAATGTACCCGATATGTATGTGTGAAAAATATAACATATGCATATCATTTATATATGTTGTTCCTGTCAGTATTTTTTAAATGCCCGTTACTTATGTAGATAAGGAAGTTACTAATTTTGCCCCGATATTTGCAAATTGAGTTTTACCAGATCTTCATATTTTGAGATCCTAGAATCCTTTTTAGACCATTTTCATGATGACGTCAGTATATCTGTATGTATGTGTGTATGTGTGTGTCAACATCTCATAACTTTTGAACAACTTGACTGATCGAAACGCGATTAATGACATTCAATTGGGTTCTGCTTAACTTAGATTTTCTGAAATTATGAACTAATTCGACCTATAAGATTTTCAGAAAGGAGAACGATGAGACTCTGAGAATTCTTCTGAAATGTAAATTGTATCACGGACACCTTTTATAATACTAAGTTCACGAAAATCCTTCAAAGATTAATATTATTTGAATTTACAATTATTATACTTATTCCACTTTAAGCCACTCACATCGCAATATATCGTCAACATAAATATATTAATTTTTGTATCACTCATCATAAACATTATTTGATTTTAACTACTTATAGAACGAAAAAAACGAAAAAAACTTAAAAACGAAAAAAACTTTTGTTTAAGTACATTAAAATATTTGTTTCTCGTTCACAATGTAAATAGATGACACTTGTTTTTTTTTTGTTTCTTTAGTATGATACCAAGAGTACTTATTTATACAGCCTTCTATGTTGTAAGTTTCGACTATAGTAATAAATATTTTCATTTTTGTTGTATTTTATACTATAGTTTGTCTAAAATTTTGCGTCTTACCTATCCGGTACTTTTATGATTTAATTTGTCGAAAATAAAAGACAGTGTTAACTTGATGGCAAAAAAGAAAAATCTTTGCTTGATTTAGAAATAAAAAAGCATACAAGTATGTTTAGTTTCATGACTTTCCAACTAAATCCTTTTAACATAAACTTGCTATTAAAAAGTGTCCGTTGAATTCTAATATTGACTTATTGTAAATTAAATTAATTCAATAATTTCAGCTGATGCTATAGTTTTGCAGCCCTTTTAGGCCGATCTCATCAATATCCTTTGAGAAAACCTCAAAAAAAAATGGTGAAACAGCTGTATTCTTTGAAAAACTGCCTCCAATGCTGCCAATTGCATCAAAATTGGTTTATCAATCGGATAGAGTAGGGCAACAAACATAAATTTGCCAGCTACATTAAACTTCAAAACGGAACACGTCAGTGGCAAGCACCGATGCTATTGCGGTAGAGATAATAAGGTAAGTATAGACTAAAAAAATTTTTGGGTGAGGCATTCTAATGGCTTCGCGTTGTCCGGTAGTAGTTTTTTTATAAATATGTTGACGTGTCAAAATGACTTGTAAAAAGTTTTATTGAATAGTACTTCTAATTTCTGTCACGCTAGTGTCGTAAGCCATTAAATTCATGATGTTGCGCTACAATGTTTCGAGACAGTATGAATTTAACAGTGTATTTTTTATTATATTTTATTAATTTACTCCGTATTGGTGCAGGCTCCCCTTGAAGAATAGATAATTCATTATTCTGCCAGGCAATTCCTAAAAAGTGAACGATCGTTTATGCATGTAACTTCGTCGATCGCCTACTTGGAGGTAGAATTCTTCAACATCTCGCCCGGGTATGTGTTACTAGTATTTCCTACCGCGATAGCGTCAATTATTGTGTCCGATTTGGAGAGTAAGGTAACCGATAGACTTATCCCTGTGGAATTAATGTCCCGCTACACGGATAGCACGCAAAGATCTTTGACATCTATAGACGATTGTTTCTCTTTCAATCAGGAGAGTCATCTGCTTGCTTTTTGCAAAAAAAATACTTGTGTACTTTTAGGTAGCGCAGCGCAAGGTATAATTAGTATTCTATACTTTCTATCGTCGGCACTTGGTGAAAGTCCATTTTTATTAGACACTTTTGCTACTGTACTTGTACATAAATGTCACTTTTACACATATTTTTTAACATATTACTTGACCGGTTTCACTTTTTAAAGCATCTTCAGGATTCTTCTTCTAAAGTATATTATAGGATCTTCTTTCTAAAGTATATTAAATCCTGAAGATGCTTTAAAAAGTGAAACCGTTCGAGTAATATATTAAAAAATATGTGTAAAAGTGAAATTATTTATGTGCAAGTGCAATAGTAAAAGTGTCTAATATTATAAGTTTTCAATTTTGTCTGAAATCCCCATAAGTGCCTTTTTGAAGTGAAACTTTTTTATCGACATGTGGGAGAAAATTTTAAAGGAATGTTGAAAAAAGTCACTCTTTTCTGTTACGCTGGATTGTCACGCGCCTTGGTGTTTATTGTTAACTAGTAAAGAGTAGAAAAATTATATTATGTCATTAATAGTTTCATTTCTTACGTGTCACACTATATAGACACCCTTTTTAGAGTTCCGAAATAAACCAGGAATCCTTATAGTTTCGCTATGTCCGTCCATCTGTCCGTCCGTCAATCGTGCTCAGAGATCCTTATTACTAGAAAGCTGTTATTTGGCACGAATATACATATTAGTATCCTCCAAAAGAGGTAACATAAAATCTTGAAAAATATATTTTCCGGGTTGGTTGGTTCCTACATGTGGACGAGGATGTTAATTTTTTTTCTCACGTACTCGATCGTGTGGGGTTATCGTGGGATAAGATTTTAAAAAATTATTGTAGGTTTGTAAAAACAAGTTTTGGATCAAGGAACTTGTTTGTAAAATATTAGGCTTTTAAGTGCTAATTTAGTTAGAGCAAAGTGTCCTCCTCCTCTGCAAGCTAAATGATTAGTTTTGGGGGTGGAAAAAAAATCATGGTAGTAGTAAATATAATAAAAGTAAAAGGAAAACTATCATGGTTTAAAAGGCTTTACAAGTTTTTGAGTTATAGTCGACCAACTTATAAAATGTACTTAAAGAAGTTTTTGTGTCTCAGTGACCTGTGGTGCGGATATATATTTGTCAATGATGTTGAATAGCTTTATTTTTAGTATGAAACTATAAAAACCATCTTCTTAGTCCGTATTATTTGAAATCCTACATTGTGCGTGGTCCGACACGAATATTACCATTTTTTCATTATCTTGTTTACGTAGAGTTTTAAAATCGTTAGTAAGTAAATCATCTTTTATAAAAACGTGTTTTATATGCTACGGCGATTGTAGTTAATTATTATTTGAGAAACATCCTAGAGTGGGATTTACACAATAGAGAGTTATTAGGGTTAGGCAGTGCTCAGCGCGACGGGCGGCTCTAGTCTAATCTTGATACCAAGGACGATAGGACCCTGGAGAATGCTAACCAACCGATATAACATACCTGCATTTTCTGATAACTATAAGCAAAACTGGTTATATATAGATCAGCTACTTTTGTTAAGTGGCATGTGGATAACGTGTCATTAACATCGTTGTTGCCAACATCTTTGTTCTGGTACCACGCCTTATTTATTTCTGCCGCAATTGCGTCAGTGCCAGTCACTGTCGTGTTGCGGTTTGGGGGGTAAGGTAGCCGGTAAACTTATGCATGTGACATTAGACCTCGCCACAAGATGCAATGGACCATTAACATTTATGGTGTCTATGATTGGTTGACTCTGTCCATGAGGAGACCCATCTGCTTGTTTGTTATCTTATTATAATATATATATATATATATATATATATATATATATATATATATATATATATATATATATATATATATATATATATATATATATATATATATATATATATGGGTGATTCCGTTCTAACTGTGATGTAATGTCAGTACCGTGTCATGTCTATTTTTAGAATTTATTTATAAATTGTTAGTTTTTTTGTCGTAAGCATTAGAATTTATGAGATAATTAGTTTAAATCATTTATTACGACAAAAAAACTAACAATTTATAAATAAATTCTAGAAATGGACATGACACGGTACTGACATTTAAGTGATATATTGTAAGTTTTCTGTAAGTGGCAAGTTATATTATATGAAAATAATGTTGAAATATGTTTATTATTTTCCAATAAGTACAAAAATTTCATAAATTAATTATTAATTAATGACCTGTGAGAACAAACAATACAGGACATTGAATATCACAGAACGGAATCATCCACATATATATATATATATATATATATATATATATATATATATATATATATATATATATATATATATATATATATATATATATATATATATATATATATATATATATATATATATATATATATATATAGCCTCGACGTGGCGAACAACAACAGACTCGACGTGGCGAAATTATTCTTTGCTATATTATCGATTACGTCGATTGTACTAATCTAAAATTGTAAAAACTGGAAAAACTTTAAAAACAACAAAGAAAAATACTGACACGCATGGATTAAGACGGCGACCGTCTCCCTAAAGCCGGCCGGTTCAGGTTACTCACGAATTACTTTCAGCTTCTCCTGCTGTTTTACTGCGACAACTATAAATATTACGTTTATGTTGCTTGTACATGTTTGTGCATCCGCAAACTGAAGCAAAATCGACTTAGTATTTTATTATTGGTCGAGCTCTACCGAATACATGTAGCCACGTAGTTCACGTTAGGATGAACACAAAGTTTTGTCGAGACAATGTTTCATCAAATTTTTACGTGATAATGTGGCCCTGGATACAAGGTTCCAAGATATTTTTATCGATTAAATTACATAAAAAAATGTATTGCAGTATGCCGATGTTAGTATGCACGTTACATATGTAATTTTCAAAAGAACCGTTATCAACTTATGCATGTGGCATTAGACCTCGCCACAAGATAGCAACGCATCATTAACATCTTTGGTGTCTATAGGCGATAGTTGACTCTTTATATCAGGAGACCATTGCTCTGCTTGTTTGCTATTTTATGATATAAAAAATGACCTTATTTTTTAAGGTTGTTACATTAGAAATCAGTCATTGTGAACCGATTTTGAAATGTTTATTTTGTTTGGGAGAGTAGCATACTCTCTTTTAAACAAAATAAACTCTCTCGTGTATTCTCGTTGAAATTTGAAAAGGTCTGATGCAGGGCTTTAAAGATAAATGAAATAGGAAGCAGGTTTACGCGGTTTTACTGAATTTAAATTATTAGTCATTACTCTATTATAGTCTGTAATTTAGAATTATTAATTCTAAAACTACACTACACTAATTTGATATGAAATTTTTTTTCCCGTTTTTTTTGTGTATTCATTTTATTTCAAACAAGCAATAGAAGAAAGAGGCTGTTTTGACGATAAGCAGAATAACATGAAATTAACAATCCGTAGAAGAATAGAACATTACCACACTAGAATATAATATTATCAAACTTATGACATTTATCCAGAAAAAAAATATTTCTTTCATACATTGTGCGTTTTTTTTTTATATCATCAGACAGCAAACAAGCAGATGGGTCTCCTGATGGAAAGAGTCAACCATCGCCTATAGACCCCAAAGATGTTAATGATGCGTTGCTATATTGTGGCGAGGTCTAATACCTTACCCTCCAAACCGGAACACGACAGCGACAAACACTGAAATTAACAATCCGTTAATTTTTCAACCTATCGATTGTTTAACTAAAGCAATATTTCAGATCTCAAAAATTGAGTTGAATGTCATTCAAAAAATCAAATTCAATCAGCGTTTCCAAAAATATACAACTTTTCAAAAATCAATATACTGCCATTTTAACAAAATAGATGTTTAAACTGAAAAATCTATGTTTATAGTTTTTACTCTTTTGAGCTTAAAATACCTTAATTTAGCGGGAAGTTTCAGGGATGGCCCGTAGGGTCAACCGCTTACACATTTTTATATCATAAGATAGCAAACAGCTATCTTATGGTATAAAATATTAAATGTCTATAACTAAGATATATTCTGTCTTTTTAGTAGGCATGGAAATTATCGTTAAACCAGATTAACTGTTATGTTGTTAAAGTTAATTAATATTTAACAGTTATTTATTTATGTTATCAGTAGCCTATATATAATAAGTATTAGAAGCAGTAAAAACACGACGCTACCAAAACAAAAAGGTCCTCTAGAATGGTTTTGATAACTTTTAACAGTTATTATTATCACGGTCTCTCGAAATATTTTTAATAATAGTATTATCATAAATCAAGTTAGCGAGCAAAAAAACGCTCTCTTAAATATTTTTAATAACATTATTATCATATATCACGTTATTGGTAATTTTAGTGATGCATAAAAATTACTTTTAACAGTATTTGCTAATATAAATAACAGTTGTTAATTGTTAAAAAAATTTAGTACGAAATTTAATATGTTAACTGTTAAATGATCCATGCCTACTTTTTAGTGTTTGAAAATTTTTTTCGCATTAGTAATATAGAATTCAACGCGAACTAACACAGCTGCTGCAATATTGTCGTAAGCGCAACTTATGATTTTTTCTATAGCGGTATAGTTTACTAGATGGTAGCGCTCTGCATTGTCTCTCCCGGGTCTGGTACCACCGCCTTAACTATTTCTGCCGAATTAGCGTCAGTGCTTGTGAATGTCGTGTTCCGGTTTGGAGGGTAAGGTAGCTGGTAAATCGAGATGAGAATCGTAAGCCGGCTTCTGTGTACGTTCTTTGAACATTTCATTTTGGAATAAGAGAGTCGTTGTGGTCGCGGAACTTGCGAATTAGCCGTTTATTAATACGAGGTATGTAGCGCATTATATATATTTTTTATATTATAGGATAGTAAACAAGCAGATGGGTCTCCTGATGGAAAGAGTCAACCATCGCCTATAGACACCAAAGATGTTAATGATGCGTTGCTACCTTGTGGCGAGGTCTAATGGCACATGCATAAGTTTACCGGCTACCTTACCCTCCAAACCGGAACACGACAGCGACAAGCACTGACGCTATTGCGGCAGGAATAGGTGAAGCGGTGGTACCAGACCCGAACGAGACAATGCAGAACTCTACCACCTAGTAGCCACGATGTTAGTGACTCGCATAGCCAATCGGTTGCCTTTTACGACCTGCCTGGTAGAACGGCAGTTGGTCTATTCTTCAAAGGAGCCCGGAAACAACACTTTTTTTTAGAAACAGTAAAAAATGAAAGAATAGTACAGTGAAAGACTTTGTATTGTTATGGTCTGTTTTAATTTTCATACTTTCTATAAGTTTAAGCTGCCTTTCGTCTTAATAATTAAGTTATTTAAATATTCCTTCTGAAGTCATGGTTTTAGACAAGTTTATCAAGTAAATTAGGTTTGTTAAAGTCGTTCACTCGAAGCATTTTTGCCGTTAAGTTATGGTAATCTTCTTTGAAACCATTATCTTGTATAAAACAAAGTTTGCTTTTTTACAAGCAAAAGATTCTAAAATTACTATCAAGTTTTTTTTTTTAAAAAACTACACTTAGTTACACTAAGTTTAGCAAGAGCAACTTCCCCTGAAATTAAGTAAATATTTTGAAAATTATGCTATTGATGAATCCATAAAATCATGACACAGATATGTTTGTATTGAACTAGCAAATAATGCCTTTGACGTTCGGACAGGGTTTTTTTACACATATATAATATGATCATCATCACTATTAATACTGGCACGTTGCAATCTATGTGGTAGATCAAATTAATACTACATGCATTATTTAGTACTCCAGCTACTCTTATTTAGAAAGGTTTTTTTAAGCTATTGCATAGTTTCTATCGCGGGCCTTGAGCGTGGAGACCGAATCCAGAAATTCCGTAACGAAAAACCTAACACCCCCCACTCCGACCGGCACAGCGGTGATACTTTTTAGTTTTCCCATCTATCGATAAATACCAGAACTTTTAAACAGAACTTTTTTTTTTTGAAATATCACGCTTGTCTCTTTAGTTCAGCAACCCGCCTTTAGATGGCATTAGTTGTATTGGAAAACTACCGTAATCAGCTGTTTGTGAGAAAGTATATAGGTGTATAGGTATTTATCACCTACGTACAACAGTGAATATCTGTACTCGTATAATTTGTGTACAGTGTTTTAAATATGAATAAACAAAGAAATATCTTCACGCCCATATCCCCAAAGGGGTAGGCAGAGGTACAACAAGTGCACCCACGATTAGCCGAAGATACTTGGTCCCACAAATGTGATAGGTGGCAAGCCTATCGCCAACCGGACACTTTCCAATCCCGAGCAACTTTGTGTTTCTCAGAAAACTGAAAAAACACTTTTTTTTATAGTGCCCGACCCGGGAATCGAACCCTGGACCTCGTGTGGTCAACTCTAACGCTGGACCACTAGACCACAGAGGCCACAGAGAGATAAACAAAGTACATTTATTAAATATTCCTGAAGAACCGACATGTATTGAAAGACAATAAAAATATTTTGAACAATATTAACATCTCATTTATTTAATAAAAGAAAAAAATTTGTTTTTTATCGGTCACCACAAAAAAACAAAGAAAAAAAAATACTGCAAAAATAAAATAAATATATAATTGTAATTGCATAAGTTGATAAAAAATTCTATGCAATAGCTTTACCGCGGCAGTCTCCGAGTGCCACACGTCTTTTATTTTTTAAATATCCGAAGAAATTCGTTAAAAATCCGCACTGGCAGTTAAAGTATGCTAATTTCAAAACCTAGTATAATAAATGATCAGACCCTAGTCTAGGTCTGACATCGATGTAGTTGGAGGAGCGCCAACCTCTAGTGCGAAGCCAAAAAATATTATCTCTTGCGAAAACTGCTGTTATGGTGGGTATTCGCGTATTATCGTCGAATGTAATATCCTCGTTGTTTACAGAATATTTTGACTAGGAATTTATATTAGCTACGTACTTAGATATCAAGCTATAAACATAATATTATATCACTAGCGACCAGCACGCGGTTTCACCCTCGTAGCGTTTATTCCCGTTGGAATATCGGAAAGGTTTTTATATTAAAACCTTCCTCAAGAATCAACCTATCTATTACAAAAAACCGCATCAAAATCCGTTGCGTAATTTTAAAGATTTAAGCATACATATGGACATAGGGACAGACACAGAAAGTGACTTTGTTTTATAATACGTAATGAAGATTGTCATAAAAACGAGAAGATATAGCTTTAAACTTCGTATGGTTACGGTAAAATAGTCAATAAACTTGCACTTAAAGCTGTATAGCCTTAGCAAGTGGTACCTACGTCCCTGTACGTTAAAATTTGTTAAAAAGTAAGTCTAAAGTCCATGGTAGTTGCTTTCATTAATATAGTTATGTGAGTTGAATATTAAACTATAATGGACTTAAATCGACTAATGATGTAGTTTTAACTGCATAGTTTTAAATGAATAGTTGTTTAGTTACAAATGACGGCCATATTTTCTATCTCTACATATTTTCATTTTAGGTCTACATATTTTTAGTACTTTCAGTGATTATTTCTTTTCGCTTGAAGTAATACATTCACATGGGTCCATCAAGGACGCTGTGGCAATTATTAAATTATTGTACATTTTGATACAAAAAAAAAAAAACAAACGAAAAGTATGTGGTTGTAACATTTGTTATTACAAAGAAAACAATATATACATATAATGATTTACGCTGCCGTACAATACCTCCAACCATTGATAACTGCGTACTTGTTTTGGTCCATATCTTTGTCATCACCTCCGAAAAGCATCCAATCAATCTAATCATGGTATTTTAGTCCTAGTCTTCCCCGGTACCTACATCTTACATATTAGCATTGTGTATCAGTTTTATTAAACTTTCATCTTCCAGTTTTTCTATATGTACAAACTAATGGAGCATGAACTTTTTCGGTTTTAATTGACACTGTATTACTTATCAGGTTCACGAGTGTTGCTCTATATATTTTTCATAGTAAACTCATCTCAATCACGTTGATTCTACTTTCATGTCATTTCCAACATAACCAACTCTCGCTTTCGTCTAATAGCGCTGCATAAAAGATATCAATGAATTACACCAAGTTAAGTGGGTGGCAGTTTACTAGTCTTTAATAAAGAAAATAAAGGTGTTGGATCTGGGTATCACTCTAATTAATAATAGTTATATATCGATGTATCTTCAGCTTTTTTATATATTATCAACAGGCAGTGGTTACTTTATAACGCACTGACAACTATCTTGATTACTTTCCTGCGCTAAAATTCTTGTTAAAATTTTCGTACATAATATTAATACTTCTTACAGAAAGTTAATCTTTCATTTGAGAATTTTAAAGTTACTGTTGAAAATTGTATACTTAGTATTTAAAATAATTTGAAGTACTTATTTTTTAAAAAGAAAGCGCTTCTCAGACACTGTTGATATTTTAATCGAACCCAATTTACTTAACTTCTGTTATGACTATATTATCAACCCCTATTTCGTGATAAGAATCTAATTGCCTGGACTTTGAAATTAATTTAAAGACGGCTAAATATATACACCACAAATGCTTTCGTTAAAGCGGCTATGAGAATATCAGATTCATTTAAATTTCTTTAGTTTGATATGAAAATATCAGATTCATTTAATTAATTGGTGAATGGTTTTTATTATTTATTTTTATGGGGTAAGAATAAAATAAAGATACAAATAATTGATTTGCTACAATACAAATACAAATAATCTATATTAATATTATAAATGCGAAAGTTTGGATGTTTGGATGGATGGATGTTTGTTACTCAATCACGCAAAAATTACTGAACGGATTTGAATTAAATTTGGCACACAGTAGGCTACTTTTATCTGCTTTTAAGCTGCACGTAGCTGTAGCTAGTTTATTAATAAGGGTATTGTCTGTCCTTGTATTAAACTGAAACTTGATTTTCGACTAATGAATGATGGAATGGTATGTTCACGTTTCTTCATACGGAATCCACTATTTTGCAGGACAGGCTGTTGTTTCTCAACCGAATTCTCAAAAAGCAGGAGGTTCTCTCATGTAATAGTAAATGACTTTATTACATAAAAATTTACATAAAATAGTAATGGCGGTACACGTGCAAGAACCTTTCAAAACAGTCATATTCATGTCACGCACAAAAAACTGCATAACGTTTAGGACAGGACATAAGTGATCTTATTACTTTAACTGGAGGTCCGCTTTAAGCCTAAAAATACACTTGCGGTTTAGAAGCCAGCAAGTTTTGTAATTATGAATCAATTTAGTTTGTTTCTGTTTATTCAAGGAAAAGCCAAAAATTACTTTAACAGTTTTGACAAAACTTAGGTACTAAAAACACTTAGGTACTGGAATATGTTTTCTCGTCATATTCGCTGTACATTTTAAGCTAAGTGGCTCAAGTATATTTTCGTATTTTTTTTTTTTATATCATAAGATAGCAAACAAGCAGATGGGTCTCCTGATGGAAAGAGTTAACCATCGCCTATAGACACCAAAGATGTTAATGGTGCGTTGCTATCTTGTGGCGAGGTCTAATGCCACATGCAAAAGTTTACCGGCTACCTTACCCTCCAAACCGGAACACGACAGCGACAAACACTGACGCTATTGCGGCAGGAATAGGTAAGGCGGTGTTACCAGACCCGGGCGAGACAATGCAGAACTCTACAACCTAGTAGCCACGATGGTAGTGACTCGATAGCCATTCGGTCGCCTTTTACGACCTGCCTGGCAGAACGGCAGTTGGCCTATTCTACAAAGGAGGCCGGGACCAACACGGCGTATTTTCTTAATCTGTTAAAAAGGTAAGATAGATTTCAATTTTGTTTTCTTTAATAAGATTAAAATCCTAATACGTTGATTTGAATTCGGGCCGCGGTCCTCCTTGTTGTGACACTGGCTTAGGAACTATTATTTAACAAATTTTTGTGCATTAAAATTACATCCACGATAAATTTATATACTAGAGAAACATTTATATTAAAGTTTTTTGTATTTTCCTTGTCGTAGTCAATGGTGCATGCTCCGATCTTAAACCTGTAAATGCTGGTGTTCTCAGCCACCTGAGTTTCACCAGATTTCCTCGTTTTGAAGTGCTAGGAACCCTTTTAGAATATTTTAACTATAGCGTTAGTATGTCTGTATGTATGCGTGTATGTGTGTGCGTATGTGTGTTTCATGACTTTTGAACGGCTTGACCGATTAAAATGCAGTTGATGACATTTGATTTGGTGCTTATAAACTTAAGCTTCCAATAAATTTTTTGCAAAATAATATTTTTTTTTACATAACTTACAGCTTTAATTGTACTAATTAAATACAAAAAACTAATCAGTTATATTCCTTGAAAAACTGTTTACAGTGCCATAAATTGCATTAAAATCACTTTATCCGTTCGGGAGTAATCTATATAAAAAGTGATTTTCGTCGTAACATAACTTCCACATTATTTTAGCAAACTTACTAATTTTTCAACCAATCAACTGTTGAACTACCACAATATTTTAGTACTTAAAAAATACGTCGAATGCTGTTTCAGAAATTAAAATCGAATTAAGCTCTCAAAAGTAACAGCTTTTCAAATATTAAATTTATGTTGTAAAGCAAACTTACTTTATGTTTTTAAAATAACTTTCAGGATAATATACCGATTTAAAAAAAAAATTAATCAGCTCTTCTTCTTGAAAAACTGGGTCATATACCGTAAATTGTATCAAAATCGATTGATTTATTCGGGACTAGGTGGTAGAGTTCTGCATTGTCTCGCCCGGGTCTGGTAACACCGCCTTACCTATTCCTGCCGCAATAGCGTCAGTGCTTGTCGCTGTCGTGTTCCGGTTTGGAGGGTAAGGTAGCCGGTAAACTTATGCATGGAGCATTCGACCTCGCCACAAGGTAGCAACGCACCATTAACATCTTTGGTGTTTATAGGCGATGGTTGACTCTTTCCATCAGGAGACCCATCTGCTTGTTTGCTATCTTATGATATAAAAAAAAGACTTATCAATGGTGAAATCTTTTGAAAAAAGTTTTTTTTTAATAATTTTACAACCTAGATTTTGAACTTCACCGTTATACCATTAATACCATTTAATAAAATGTTGTGTCAAATCTGCAGTGCGCAACTTTTGAAGTCACATTATTTACTTTGTCATATTTAGGGACTGAAGAACTGAACAAAAGTGAAGTGAAATCGAATCAAAAATACACATCACATCGATAAAATATATTATCTATGTCTGTTTTATCACGTACCAATTTAAAATGAACTTTATTTGAAAGCCGTAAGGATATTGTTAGCTTGAGTTTCTATAAGATCATTAGAGATTTTAAGGAATCAGAACTTTTATTAAAATAAATTGAAAATTATACTTATTGATGTTCTTTAATTTTTAAGCATATTTATTCCATCATAATTTTTATATTCTAAGATGGAATAATAAGGCATAATTACGTGTGTGATCGATTTTTGCCAAGCGACCGTTTTATACGGATATATAGAATAGAATAGAATGCATTTTTATTCAAAATAAGTATTGACATACAATTTTTTGAAAGTCAGACACACAAAATTTGCTAATATAAAATAACAAAGGCAATTTAGCGTAACTTCGCATAATGGTGGTGCGCGCGCCACGCCCACTTAGCCCTTCCACTTATTTTTACTATTCTGTGGGTCTTACGACATAACTATGCGAAGTTTCTATGCACTTATACAACATTTTACAGCCCAAAAAACTACGTTTAATGCTTTCAAAACAGTAATAGTTTTCTAAAAAACAAAATGGCGTTGTTTTTTACAAACTTAATATTTTTGAGCTCAAAAAGCCTATCCTAGCTCAGCGAGAAGTTTCAGTTATTAATCTACTTAAGGACGAAGCTGCGCGGGTTGGATAGTAATAAATAATAATATAAAGAATTATGATAAGGTAAGCCCGCACACAGTAAAACATCAGAGCTGGGTTGGATTCATTAATCTGATAATCTATATGTTTTTGTGCAACGTATTCAATGTTATCGGAACTCGACAAAATGCATAATATTGCCTGTAGCATTTAATATATAATATTCGTATTTCACCTATTTATATTAATAAGTTTTGATTATTAGTATAGCTAAGATTTGATTACAAAATATGGCTTTTGAATTGAGGTTAGAATTAGGAGTTATCGGATGATGTAGCATCTAGCATGTAGTCACACAGTACGTCTTACCATCCGGCCCTGCCACAGGAACCGGCGGTGTCGGCCACGGTGACCGAGACGAAAATTCGCACGGTGCTATTTACAGGCCAAAGGAAATTGGAAGAGGCGGACCAATAATTATAAGATCGCGATTTAGTATTCGGGTTTTTTTATATATTTCTTATAAGTTGTAGTGTTGTAGATTGCTTAACCGCTACAAACTAATATATTGTTTATTACAATATGTATGCCATGAGAAACATTTTCTCGTGATTGAAGCGAAAATATTATTTCATTTCACACGCAACATAATATCTCACACGCTGTTTATCTTAAACGAACTGAAAATCTTTTCAGTCAACTTAGCAAGCAAGTTTTACCAATCTTATACACTGCTGTACAAAACAAAAAATCGTTATAAAAAAGTTAAATGAACTTGATTGCTAGAATAGTTTGGCAACGTCCTTATCAAGTCGATACAAGTTAAAAGTTGTTGTTGAAAAGGAAGCGCTTCTCAGCCGCTCTTGTTATCTACATCGATCCGAACATGCTGAACTTCTGAAGAGACTCAAAAGTTTAACATTACCAACTCCTAGCACGAGGTAAGAATAATGTGATTTCTAACTGACTGAACTTAAAATTTAATAAGACGAGATGAAGTACACGGAAAATGTTTACGTTATGCTGATTTACAACCAAAAATTTTAAAAAAATGGCCACCATTTGGTAGACTGGTTTGTCCTAGTGAAAGTACGCGTAGTGCCCGGACTAAGAAAAAAAGTACTTTGAAAAAAAGACCAACTACCGTTCTGCCTGGCAGGTCATAAGATGGTTTTTGAACTAATACGAGTATAATGTCGTAATGTAGTATAACATGTATATATGTATATAATTTGTATAGTATAAGTAGTATATATTTAATTTATTAAGATCTATGTTCTTATATGACATATATTTTCTGAGGCACCATTTACATACTTTCTGTTAGCCCAAAGGTTGACTGGAGGAGAATGCCAATAGGCATTATGTCCGCCTTTTGTACAAATTAATTTAAGGTGTACAATAAAGTTAAATAAATAAATAAATGTGGTAGTGAAAATATAAATGCAGTAATTGAGGGTTCCAGATATATAAGAGATTGGAAGTAGTCGCTTAGGTTTCTTGTTTTTATAATAACAAGCGTTCACCCCGTGGTCAAACTTCTCCCACAGACTAAACAACAAAATCTCCTTGTAAGTTTGACAATAGACTTTAGCAGTAAAGCAGGTCAAATTTTACGTGTTTGGCAAATTATTTGACAGTTTGTGGTAAGTTTTGACGTGTTTGTCAAGCAAACTATATGTTTGGCTATATGTTTGAAAGATATAATTGACGCCATGCTTGTCATATATGTTTGAAGGTGTACAGTTATGTTTGTCAAACAAATTCGCCATTTTCGGGTGACCGCCACTGATACAGGTTGTTATTGAAGACAAAAAATGACTGACTTGAGTGACAAGAAGTATTTACTGCAATTTATATCTTTACTTCAAGATTTACCACAGCTGTGGAAATTAAATTCCAAAGAATATATGGATAAACATAAGATACCTGGTTTTGAACAAAAGGGGTCAATTATTAAATATATGTCGTTACTATCATGGCAAAAATTGCTAAAATCAGTGCAAGAAATAGTTTTTCAACGTTATTCGTCCGAGCGTCGGAGCGTAACTTCACGGCGAAAACTGCTTTAAAAGTAAAGTTTTGTTTGACGAACTTGTTGGTATGTGTGCGCTCATGAAATAAAGAAAACAAGGGGAAGTGAAGAGTGGGCGTGCCGCGTGCGTCACTATTATGCACTTTTACTCTAAATTGCCTTAGTAATACTTACCATATCATTAGGAGATAGTCGTCGTGCGAAAATCTATTATACACTGAATTATGCCGTATTGTGCCATCCTTGAATGCAGAAATGATAGTAGAATACAGATGATTAAAAATGGAGATATTTCATATCATTCGAAAGTACAATTTTCATTTTATTTTAATTAAATTCCTGATTTAATATATTCTCTAATGATTTAATAAAAAGTCAAGCTAAAATCAGCCGTACACCTTACATATAAAGTTCAATTTAGGTTGACCTAATGTTTCTAGAAAGATATACGTAATGACAGTCATTACGTATATCGTTCTAGAAAGTTCTCTACTCAAATATGATCAACTGAAAACTACGGAAAAATCAATGCTGCCATCTATTGTAGAATAGCGAAACTATTACGATCTTAAGTTTCACTATTGTACAAATAGATGAGTCTATTTTGAATAGACTACAAAAGGACGTAAATACTCTTTTTTTTTTTTGTAGCAAAATAAAATTTATTGTAACGCAGTTTGGTATATTTTTAAATGTTCTGTTTGTGTGTTTCGGATTATTGTTGCTTAAAATGAAAACGACCAATGAAACAATGTTTGCATTAGTAGTTTATATGCAATAATGCTTATTTTATGTGTGAGTGTGGCGATCGCGATACAAATGTTTGTACTTGCCAATTCCGTTCTTTTCTTTATTTCGTGTGTGCGCTGATGTTTGATGAAAACGTACAAACAAAACGTAAAGTTTGACAAATATGTTTGAACGTTTACAGCCTGCTTAAAGGAAAATGTATACACGTGTGTATATTATCATGTATATCACATGAATGTTGTGTGTGTAATATTTATTTTAATTAATGTAATGCATTTACAATGCATTTTAATTATAAATATTAGGTAAAATGTCCGCAATGTAAACTTTAACTGGGACGAATTTCACACTCTACCATTCGTGGAGTTGCCTTTTTAAAAAGGGGTATTTTTTTGCTTTATGTATTAATGTATAGATTGTTTATTAAGCGTATTTTTCGCAAAGTTAAAATGAAATAAAATGAAACGAAACGAATCAAACAGAACCGAAATGAAACGAAACGAACTTTATTTTCAAGAATATGGGTATCATAAAATTCATTTAATTTTATTTCGTTTCTTTTCATTACGTGTTAAAAATGAATATTAATGTTTTTTGTAAGAAAACAAAATATGTTAAAAATACTTTTAATACATAAAATGTTATAACAACTTATAAAATAAAAACAACCCCGAATCTATTATCCACACCATTTTGGTAAACAGCTGATAAACAATGGGCCACCGCCGTTTTAATTTTTGACTTATTTTTTTTTTTTATTGAAGAGGGGGAAACGAACAAGAGGTGCACCTGATGGTAAGTGATCATAAATAACTTATAAACAAGGGTCTAAGAGGTAAGGCCCGGTATAACTTTTTATGCATAGTTTAATCCCTTACAACAGATGTATGTGCACTTTTACCAATACCGCTAAACCTTAATTTATTGTTTAAATTAGAATTAGTGGTGATGGTAAATCTTCGTGACTTTTGCTAAATTTAATGACAGTATATAGCAGTGACCAATGTTTATTAATGCAAAGGCAGCTGTAACAAGACTTTGGAAATTTAGATCTATGATCAATATTTGGAGCATGGGTTTAATTTCTGACAGGGCCAAGCATTAATGTGATGAGCATTAATGTTTTTTTCTTCTAGATTTGAGTGTCTGCTAAATATGTTTTAGTGTGTAAATGCTACTAACAATCACCCACTGGTTGAAATTCGACCATAAATCTGTGACTCCATTTGACTAAAGTCTAAACAATAGAATCTCTTCTAAGTTTAACTGGTTTTTCCCAACTAATTTGTTTACTTTGAGACTAGATCAGACCGTATAATTTGTCCGGCGATATTTGTTTATCTCAATACCAACACGAGTAATATAACATACCACATAACTCAATCCCGTTAGGTTGTGCAGCGCAGTGTGTAACCCCGGGGGATGTGGTGCATTAGCCGCCAGACTCAAGCCGTTCTGACCTACATTCCTAGTCATATCTGTGTATACTACAATATCGACGTTAACATAACGTACACTTTATTTAATTATATTTATATCACTATCTACAAAGTCTTGTTAAACATTACTAGCGATTGCTTTGTAGTCTAAATTCAACAATAGTCCTACTAAAAATCACTAAATGTGGCAAAATAATCGTTGACTCCAAAAAACTGTAATAAATATTGTGACTTCTAGTTCAAATCCAATCAAATCTTAATTGCATCATCATAAACTTACATCTGATATTTTAACCCACCAATTTTTGTCATATTATAAGAAAGCAAAATTGCGCGTTATGTGAGAGGGATATAATCATAGATATACTATGTACTCAAAGGATACATGTAAAAAGTCTCCGGCAGTCCTAATCTAGAATTTTTAAAATACCTGCAGAAAATCGTAACAAAGCTTAAGTAAGCTGATTTCCCAAGCCTAGAATAATAAATGATCAGACCCTAGTCTAGATTTGACATCGATGTGGTTGGAGGAGCGCCAAGCTCTAGTGCGACGGTAAAAATATTATCTCGTGTGAAAACTGCTGTTATTGCGGGTATTTCGATAACATTGTCGAGTGTTATGTCGTTGTCTACAGATCATTTTGACTAGGAGTTTTTAAAAGCTATGTCGTATACAGGTAAGCCAAGGGTGTACTAACCCAGGGGGATTGAAGATAAAGCCAATATATTGGAACGCATAGGTAGACTTTTAATATAAAAAAAATTTATTATCAAGTGACAACAATAATAGTAGTATATGGCGATATATGAACAGCATAACGAACTATTCTGCATACAATTAATAATAATTTTAAAGATGGGAATTGAGATTTCTTACAGGTTGACTGATAAAAGACTGTACATACAGCAAGAGAGTATTCAGTACTCGATTCTGACCTAATTATCCAAATGTTTTTGTACGGGCACCCTTGGATAGATACCGAAGTTCACTGTTTACAAACGGCGACTAGCCACCGCAATATGTGTCAATCTAAGCGCGCACCTATCGCCCGCGCGCTGACCATAATATTTGATATTACCATACTAATTTCATTGGAATTTACTTTGTAGTTAAACAATATTCTATTTTTCTGGTACTAAATATCGTATTATATATTATGTAGTATTTTACCAGTCAAATTGTATAAGACTTATACAATTTAAGCGGATAAAAGTGAACATTTCAACGCGCCTCTACGCGAGGAGCTACGCACCCTTAACATATTTGGTGTCTCGGCAATGATTATCTCTTTTATCAAGAAAACCACTTTTTGCTAGAAAACTATGCTTATTTGCTATCTTATTACTTATACAAAATTTTATGAATATATATGATATACACTCATCCTCTTACATTTAATAGCAAAAATTCGGATTATATATTTTGTAGAAAAGTACTGTGGTATGTAAGCTTCTTTATATAATAACTGTTGCATTGACCGCCCCGTTGGTCAAGTGGTTAGCGACCCTGACTACGAAATCGACGGGGCTCGGGTTCGATCCCCGATGGGGACAAGCATTTGTGTGATGAGCATAAATATTTGTATTTCTGGGTTTGGGTGTTTATAATGTATGTAAAAGTATTTATATATGTATTTCTATGTATTAGTATCGTTGACTAACACCCATAACGCAAACCAATAATTTGCTTACTTTGGGGTTAGATCAGTAAGTCCTGTGATTATTTATTAATTATACATATTTATATAAAGTTCCTTTATAATATAATATCATATAACAGCTGTTAAATAAGCAAAATCTTTACCTCAATATTACATTTTACTTGTGACATTCTTTTATTAAACTTCAATAAAGGATGGTCAGGATTTATAATTTTGTTCTCCTCAACTCAATATCATCCAACAGGCACACCACGCGACACGCCACAGTACATTTTATAAGTTGGTCGACTATAATTACTCAAAACTTGTAAAGCCTTCTAACCCGTGCTAGTTTCATTATATTTACTACTACTATGATTTTTTTCCCACTCCCAAACTCAACCGTTTCGCCTGCAGAAGGGGAGGACTCTTGACTCTAACAAAAATTAGCACTTTGAAGCTTAACATTTTGCAAACGGGTCTTTTAATCGAAAATTTGTCTTCACAAATCTACAATATTTTTTAAAAACCTTTCCAAGGACATCCCATACTAAGAGGTAGGTGCGCCAACACTATACATAATAAAAATATCATTCCCAACTCACATTTAGGGGAGCTACCCTGAAAAAAAATTTTTTTCAAGATTTTATGTTATCACTTTGTAGCCGTGACATATATTTATACTCAAGCTAAATTACAGCTTTCTAGTACTAAGGATCCCTGAGCTATCATGCGGACGGACGTTTTTTTTTTTTTATATCATGAGCAAACAAGCAGATGGGTCTCCTGATGGAAAGAGTCAACCATCGCCTATAGACACCAAAGATGTTAATGATGCGTTGCTATCTTGTGGCGAGGTCTAATGCCACATGCATAAGTTTACCGGCTACCTTACCCTTCAAACCGGAACACGACAGCGACAAGCACTGACGCTATTGCGGCAGGAATAGGTAAGGCGGTGGTACCAGACCCGGGCGAGACAATGCAGAACTTTACCACCTAGTAGCCACGATGGTAGTGACTCGATAGCCAATCGGTCGCCTTTTACGACCTGCCTGGCAGAACGGCAGTTGGCCTATTCTTCAAAGGAGGCCGGGACCAACACGGCGAAAAACGTGCGGACATGTTTCCAACTAAATCCAGCTGGTAAAAATGAGGTATTATGAAGTATAGAAAAATAGGATAATAACTAATTAAAATTTTTTTGCATTCTCAAAAGGTGATGAACTGTTAATATGTTCCCGCTGTCTGTTTATCTGTATGTCTGTTACAGAGGTCTATCTCTTGAACCGTATAGGTATCTGAAGTTTTCACAGAATGAGTGTTACTACGGTCTCTATGGAATCCTACGTACGCAAATCCGACTTATATTTGACTGGTTTATAGCTTAGCAAGGTAACTAGGTGTAAATTAAAAAACTTTCTTATTTTATCGTTATGATGTTTTACCTAATTTAGAAAACTTGCGTTTCACATGAATATCAAATTTAGGTCTTGAGTTGAGAAAATTATTGTTCTTAATACATCTGCTTGTTTGCTATTTATGATATAAAAAAAGAATACTAATAATTTAATAAGATAATAATAATGTTATAAATACAATAATATATAGTTTTTTTATATGTATACTAGCTGTTGCCCGCGACTTCGTCCGCGCGGACTTCGTTTACTCCACACAGCTCCTCCCCCGTAGGTGATAGCGTGATAATATGTAGCCTATATGTTGACCCGACCTATTAGTCAGGGCGAGCGAAGCGATCCCTACACTAGGCCACTTTCTATGCACTTTTGTGGTACATTTTACTGAAAAAATATCGCATTTTTAGGTTTGAGCTTCGACGTGGTAGTTTATATTCATGTCTAGAATTGTTATCTACCACAAAAATACCATTTTATAAAAATAAAAAAATAGAAGGTACAATTTGTATTAGAATCTTATTACTACTAACGCCATCTCTTATTACATTAACGAGTTAAAATTGATAGAAGATACATTTTCTATTAGAATTTTTGAACTTATTAAGAGACTACCTACTTCATGAATTGTTTCTTCATATTTGACTGGCGGCGCGCGGTTATCGTGCCCTCGTATAAAGGCGAGGTTCAAGTATAAACTGCAATAGCTATAGGGCCATCAGTTTGATCAGTTTGGCACCAAAGGTGTATGATAAAATCATTGAAAGGAGAATGCAAGGGAAGTTCGAAGTAATATTGTGGGAGGTACAAGGAGAATTTAGGTCTAGAGCAGGGATGTTTGCTGGGAACAGAGTAAATAGAGCGTTCGAGAGTTTTACAATAGGCTTATTGAGAAACCTGAAACAGTACAGATGCATTAATTGATTTATATTGTATTGAGATCAATTCCCAATCTCAGCCCAAGGGCGAGGGTAAAAAGCTAAAAAAAGGTATATTTACGCCCGTATCCCTGAAGAGGTAGGCATCGAGAGGTAGACAACGTGTGCATCCACGGTTAGCTGAAGATACTTAAGTCCCACAATGTGATAGGTGGTCAGCCTATCGCCAGTAGGGCACTTTTCCAATCCCGGGCAAAGTTGTTTTATCAGAAAACTGAAAAAACACATTTTTTCATTTGCCTGACTCTGGAATCGAACTCCGAGGGTTTCTCTGAGAGAAAAATTCGAAAAATGTATTCGCTGAGTATCTACCGTCAATTCTTCGTGCCTGCGTAGTCCAAAAATTTTGAAGGTTTATTTAAATAAAACATTTTTTGATTTTGATTTCGTAAATCGACGTAAAACCAGGAACTTCCTGATTTTAGAAAAAAAAACAATTATTTCAGCAAAATGTCAAAAATGTGTTTTTTATAAGATCAACCTTCATTTTTAATACATATTTTTCCTTGAAAATACCAACAAACAAAAATCAAATATTCCTAGTCCAAAGCCTGACGACGCGGGCCTTTGATGCGAATGTAATGTTTAGGTGAAAATACGCTGAGTTTTTTAGGTTAGATAATTATAGATAAAGTCCATACATTAAAAGATGTAATACTCATAAAAATACTTTTATAACAATATTACTAGATAGTATAACTTTGCGAGCCCTTACAAAGCTCTGCTTTTTGCTAGTTATATTCATTCAAAATTTGAAGTAAATCCATGCAGTAGTTTTTGAGTTTACCCCGGACATACATTGACTTTTCTACGATTTTATTATATGTATAGATAAATTTTACTTATTTTTATATCTATTGCCTGCCATAAGGTGAAATATGTTGAACAAACTTAATTAAGAACAACTTTATGTATACCATATTTGTTGCAATAAATGATTATGATTATGATTATTCTATTTTATTTTTGAAAAAAATATATTTATATTGAAAATCGCTACTAAGCTTTATCTATACAAAATAATTAAAGTTGTCTTTTTTAACAAAAGCTACCGTTACGTTCTTTACAAGGGCTACCGTTATTATCCTAGTTGGCTTTCTTTTACGTGGTGCAAGAATGGTAGTAATTTGTGATATCCATATATTTAAATCATTTTTTGGTAATTTAGCCACCTGTTACTTCATTTTTTTTAAATTTGCAGGCTTACGAGTGAGTGGACCATCCGATAAAAAATAGTCACCACTGCCCACTGACATTTGCAACACAAAGAGTTAGTTGCCAATGCGTTGCCGGCTTCTAAATAATTTGTTGATTCTTTTCATAAAGATCCTAATATCAAAGCTATCCAGAAAAATCGTGTGAGATAAGTTGCTATAAAGTTTGATTGTTCGGATAAGGAAGGTACAGGTAAATCGATCTGTCGTAGATGACCAATCGCCAAGATGGTGTGGGTGGAATCCCATACTACGGCGTGTAGCGCGATGGCGGAACGTGAATGTCCATACTAAATCGAAAAACTCATCAGAATACTTCCCATTATACAGCGGTAGAACACACATAGAGATCCAATGTCTCTCCGGTGACTAAGATCGTCATTAGAATATCATAGGCTCGTCGTGGGTTCATTGGTTCCACTTTTGGTTTTCTCAGCAGAGATAGGAATATAACGGAATTTATTCAGATCTTAAATAACGCTAAGTGTTATTTTTTGGCGTTTGCCTTTGATGATGACCTATTCTTACAGCAATAGTTTTAGTGCTTAGGAATAACAGCGTGTGATAGATACGAAAAAAGAGAAATTTGACAAATAAGAAGAATTAATATCTGTTTTTATCACGAGAAAACTCTTGTCATAGCACACACATTAGAATAAGGAGATATTGTTTCTTCTTATTCATCAATTCTCTCTTCTATTCCGAATTGATCCGATTTGGAAGGTAAGATAGGTAACTTTATGCATGTGGCATAACCATTTTGTCACACGGATGTCAACGCACCAGTAACATATTCGAAACAGCACAAGTAGTTAGAGTTAAGTATTCTCCCTTTCTGGCTGCTAAGCGATTGGCTTTTGGGTGCGTGAAAAATTCACGTTAATAGAATATATAATAAAGTTAAAAAGAAAACTATCAAGTCCAAATGATAAGTATATGAGAAATAGTCGAGTAACTTATAATATGTACTTGGAAAAGTTTTTATAAGCGGTGAAGGTCTGGTGCCGTTTCGATATATCCGTGTGTATCTATACGTGTGTATACGTTTTTTGGCGTAAACATTTTAAATATTCATAGTACGAGTATATTCATTGTTTATTGGCCAAAAGCGTGCATGTCACGATCCCTGCCAATCCACTGAAGTACAATTCTGGCTCGAAAAAGTACTGCAGTGCAGATTAGGCCACTCCTGGAGGTGACGTGTACTGATCCACCCGCGTCGGTACGAGAAGCGGCAAATGCGGTAATGGGGGGCCGCCATCCATCACGACAGGAGAGCAGTGCAGTAGGGAGTGCCAAATAAGAAGTGGGTTAAAAAGATAAGATAAGATTTATGAATTTATCCATGTAATGAATGCTCTCATTACATATATCAATGATTGGATGTTTTATATGCAACAGAGACTAAGCGTTAAGACAGTGAAACCTAAGATCTCTCCGATGCCATGATGGCTCTGTAGTCTGGTGTGCCCCAAAGTGAACATATTGGCGCCCAAGTATTATTCTATCGCCACGCTTAGTCCTTGAAGTATGGAATGGTCAAAATGAGGATTCTCTGGGTTCGTATTACGCTGGGAATCACGCCAGTTTTTATTGTCCCATTATATGCATCGGTAAGTTTGTCGTTGCCCAGTGACCTAGAAAAGTTTTGGAATTCTGTAAGATATGTTCTGGATATGGTTAACGACAGTGAAAGTGTCATTTAGTGTGGTGATTTGAATGGATGGGTTGAGATTTAACGCCCTGGTTTCGATGTCATACTTGGTCCGTATGGTGACAATAGTGTGAACGACGCTGGTAAGCACATTGTATTTATGCGTGGAAATAAACCTTCTTATGGCTAACACAATATTCCCACATTAGGACATACAATTGTACGTGGAAAAGGAATGACAAAAAGCATGTGATAGATCTGACTTTGATTGATAGTAGACTCCGCAATTAAAAATTCTCGAAAAATTCTAGAATTACGCGAAAGAACCTTTGGGACACTTTATCCAGATAAGGGATAGATAGGCCTTTGCTGCGTGCTGTGCAGTGCTCAACCATATATTGGGATTAAGAAGCATGTGTGCGTGACAATGTTGGCGTCAAACTGGGTTGTGTGTTGTTAGCATACTTGTTTATCCTATATTTGGATAAGTCTCTCTAAAAATTAAGATCATTGTATATGGGAATGCGCATGAGTGATCTAGTGGTACACTGCATGCTTTATGCAGATAACTTTTATAAACCTAAACAAAGATACTTTTAGGCTGAACTCCATCTGAGCTGCAAACACTAGTCACAATAATTATTAATGTTGATTGTAAAAAAATAGGCTTACAACTGAATGCGAAAAAAATTAAGGTTCTAATATTTTCAAGAAAAGCAACCAGGACGGATGTAAGAGTTGTGGTCCATGGTATAGTGTTAAAACAAGTAGATGAGTTTGCGTATATTGGATGTGCGTTTAGCAGGGATAAAAGGTACTACACTGATGTCGAAAGTAGAGTCTGTGCAAGGAATAGAGTTAATTAGGCGCTAGGGCTACTTAAAAGTAAAATTTTAAATCAGAGTGCCCATCTTGCCTTGCATAATTACGTGCTTATGCCAACGCTATTGCACGGAAGTGAGAGTTGGCTATTTGAAAAAGTCATGAAAATAGAATCAATGCGGCCAAGATGAGATCGCTACAGAAAATATGTTGCATAACACTCGCTAACTGAGTTCGGGATATTGAAGTGAGAGAGAGGTTGGGCCTGAAAGAAAGTGTTGGTATAATAATGAAAAGGGCATGCTCCATTAGTTCGAATATGTAGGTGATGGTTAACAAAACAGATGCATAATGCAAATGTGGAAAGATATAAGTACCGGGCAAGACCAATACTGATATACCATGATCAGATTGATCGGGTTCTATCCTGGCGAGTTTGTATGAAGTGAACAATGAATTTATGTAACTATGTATGTTCATAGTATAAAACAATAAAAACCCTCTTCTTATTCCGCATTATTGTGATGGACTTTTTGTCGATCGATCGATTTTTGTCGATGTTTTTGAATGGAAGATTATTCTGAAGTTTGAACAAAAGTGAAATAAGGAGTTTTTATTTAATTGTTGAATTATTTTCAAGTAATAACTGTAATAGTTTCACAGCAGCGCAATTAAGAATACTCGGCTAAGATTAAAACTTGATCCTCCGCAGATATAATAATCCCTAGGCTATAAAGCACTCCTCGCCGTGTAGACTGTAGACCAATCCCGAGCTGGCCGCGGGCCAATGCAGCAAACATTACCGTGCGCTCAGCGCGGGCAGTGCTTTATTTGCACTTCGCAAATCTCTATTTGAATGGTATCAGGTAGATGAGGAAATGAGAATGATTAATTTCTCTTTATTTTCAAATGAGTTTCATACTTGTTATATTGTACGTGTTGTTTTTCTTTTATACAGTGTATTAAAAAATTGTCTGAGTTTGTCTGATTGTACTATCATAATAATATATATTCTATTATTTTATGGATATAGATGGATATATTTTCGCAGATTAAAATAATTATTAATGTTAATGATATTTAGAATATTACTATGCTCACACAAAATATTGGACAACTAATGTCGACAGACGCTACTTCGATATAAAGGAGGTCGCGCTCATTGAGTCGACGGAGACTTGTACTGGACAAGTCTCCGTCGTAACTAAAAGGTTCGTAAAATTTTAGCAAAATTGAAGTGTAAACACGAGTATTTTAAAATAGCACAATATTTTCATTTTTATAAATACAAGCACTTCATATCATTAGCAAAATTATGATAATGTCATCGACCTGCCTATATGATCTTTTCAGGTCAGACAGGATTTTTGTTACTCACAATGAGTTATTTATTTAAGGGAGAAATGATCACCTGATAGTAAGTGTTCACCACTTTCCATGGACATTTGCAATACCAAAGGTCCTTCAGTCGCATTTCCAACCTTTTAAATATGAGTAAGCTCTTTTCTTGAAGTTCCACGAGACATAACTGTTTGGAAACACACACATCAGTAATGAAATTCACTAAGGGGTAGTGCGAGTAGCGGTGGGTAATATTTATTCCTTGGGGTGAATTTATTCACTTATTCTGGCTTCAGGAATGAATATGATTCCTTTATTTTTTTGTCTCACTTCGTCCTTTTTATATTGCAGCGTATCATATTCAGTGATCCTATCTTTAAATGAACGTTTATCTATATATTTTTCTCGCTCCCACAAACTCTGCAGTACTATGTGATATAAGTAGTCTTTTTAGGTTGGTTATCGCTTGTCGCGTCTCAATCTTTCTCTCTCTCTCTCTATCATTATTATCACAGTTAGCTCCAATCGCCCACCATTCACCGTTTTATCGGAGACTTTTTAACTTTTTAACGGAGATTTGAAGGAATAAATAAGCTTATCCCCGCCCTCGGAATCAGAACCTTTGATTCAGTACCTGCGGAGTTATACCTCTAGTGCGAGTCAAAAAGTGCCTAGAAAATAGAACAGCCTTTTTTTCAGATGCACCTTAATATTTGAATGTAAGTAAAATAATTTAATAAAATTTAAATTTAATATACCTAATTAATTTAAATATTATGTAGAAATTTGGAAATAAATAGTGTACAATTTTAAATAATATATAAAGTATATTTCAAAAATACATGCTAAATCTATACTAATATTATAAATGCGAAAGTTGGGATGGTTGGATGGGTAGTTGTTTATTACAAAATCACGAATTTGGTGCATTGCTAGATGATGACCTGGAATAGCACATAGGCTATTTTTTATCCCAGAAAATTAGGAGATCCCGCGTGATTCGCCAAAAACTTTTATAACGCAGCGAGCTGCACGGTGCAGCTAGTAATTCATAAACATTTGCACACCATATCATAGTAGTATATGCTACCAGCATATTCCACAATAACGTGGCGTGCTTTTTGATTAATTTTTTAATAACTTTTGATACCCATAATCTTGAAAAGAAATATCGTTCATTTTATTTCATTTCACCTATAGCACGCACGCACCATTAATTTTTTGGGTGTCTAAAGGCGATGGTTACCTCTCTCCATAGGGCAAGCGATTTGCTTATTTGCTATCCTATAATCTTATATTTTGAAGTCAGTTAAAAATATAAATTCTATCTGTAAGTGAAGAAAGATTATGGAAGTTCTTTTCATGTAATTTAAAAATGTATTGCTTTACTGCAGAGCTATCCAACAAAAAGGAAAAGTAGCACTATAAATGACGTTCATTAATCAATGATGGACAAAAGAGAAGACATATTTATTAGATTTGATTCAAAGGCCAGGAAGCTACACTTTTTTACATAGGTCAAGAACACGACATAGTTAATATATTTTATACTTTTTGGCGTGGGCACTTGGTGAAACTTAATATGTGATTTTACAACTCTACCACCTGGTATTCATGATAGGAGTGGCATGTTTGGCCAATAGTTCACCTTTTACGAATTAACTGGTAACATGGTAGTTGATTTATTCCTCGAAGAGGCCCTAAAAGTAATTAAACAAGCTACAATATTAAATTAATTTCTTCATCCACATCTACACTTAACTTTTATTTGACTTATTAAGAAGCACTTTCTGAGTTTAACTCACAGAACCTTTGATGAGACTTTTATTTTGTACTTTAGATAAGACCCTTTTAGCGTATCAACAATTTATAATATATTTTTCGTCCATATTCGCAATGATTTATTACTCAACTCATCTGAAAATTTGATTTACTTAGAAGCTAAACAGATTAGCATTTTTCTCCTTATTTGAACCATATCCATTCTAATGTTATAAAGTTTGTCTCTTTGTTACAATTTCACGGCTAAACCTCTAAACCAATTTTGATAAAATCTGACTTGGAGTTGAAGATACGATATTAAACATAGGCTAACTTTTTTCAAAACTTAACTCCTAAGGTACAGAAATAGGATATGAAGGTTTTTATGAAAAACTACATCGATGACATATTAATCTACACGCGGGCGAAACTGCCGCGGGTCAACTAATGTTTCTATAGATTAAAATGACTTTCCGAAAGTGAGAAGACTCTCGATTTAGCATTTTTATGTTTCTTACTTTAGAACTTCGTCGTTTATTAACCGACCACCGCGCCCGTGTAGATTTGCCCGCAAGTAAATGAAGTTAGCATTAGTGTAAGAAATCCCATACCATACTATATTCCCAATTAGTGGTCGTGTGGTCGATTTTTGGAAAAAAAGAAGCCTATGTTTCTCCTCCAGATCCGCATTGCGGATTCCGGAGATATTGTCTCTTTCTATTTCTTTACTTAACTATTTCCTTATCGAATCTTCAGGATCCGGATTCCGGATTCCGGAGATCCGGTCTCTTTCTACTTCTTACCTGTACTTCTTTAGGTATGAAAGCGTAACAAACAGATACACAGACTTTCGCATTTATAAAATTAATATATTAACGCCCAGCGAAGCAAGCAAGCGCTAGCTAATTCTAATACAAAGGACAGAGGACCTTTGGGCTCAAATGTAATGCGTTGAAGTGTGGTTTAAAAAAATGTACTATTTTTCTATTTAAAAGTTCAAAATATGAGCCATATACGCTTTCTGAGAAAAAAGAAATCACGAAACTAAAATTGCGGTATTAAAATTGTCTAATCGATAAAATTATAATTGATTTAAGTAAATAGTTTTAATCAAAATGAAAGCTCGTAAATATATGCAGAAGTGAATTCTTAATTAATATTTTATTCAATCAACAGTAAGTACCATAATTATTTTACAACCCGTTTATAACATAAAAAGAAAAAAATATAATCGTTTATTACATTACATTGAATATACGAGTAATACGATTTAATGTCTGTGTATTTAATGAATGAATACCATTGGCTGTATTAAATCCACAGACATTGACTACAGCTAAAAGAGACAATTATAACTGACAATTTAAATATTTTCTTTTTCTTTTGCATTAATCGGTTTTGATTATTTTTAATAATTTTTTTCAACACTTACCAGTGGTTACCAAGCAAAAAATGTGTAAACGGTTGACCCTACGGGACATCCCTGAAACTTCCCACTAAATTAAGGTATTTTAAGCTCAAAAGCAATGAGCTATAGTAACATATAATATCATTGCTCAAAAGAGTAAAAAATGTAAGCACAGATTTTTAGTTCAAACATCTATTTTGTTAAAAATGGCATAATATTAATTTTTGAGAAGCCGTTGATATAAAAAACCCTAGATGCACAGTCCCGAACAAAACTGACACTCAAAAGTGTCCCTAATTTCTTTTAAGTAGTTATAGATATGGCAAAAACATATGTCTTTGCATATCCAACCTTAAGTGCAAGACTTATAGTTGTTTTTACAAAACAATGTACGAAAATAAATAAAATTGACAGTGACGCGGCCGACGCGATTCTATTTCAAATAGAATTGCGTCGGCACAATTTAAAATTGTGCACTCATTTTTGGAGGACGTTTTTGACACACTGATTGTGTATCTTGGGTTTTTTATATCAATGTGAGAAGCTGTATATTTTGAAAATGATGATGGCATTTAACTCAATTTTTGAGATTCAAAATATTGCTTTAGCTAAATAATCGATAGGTTAAAATATTTCGATACAATGTCAAAATTTGATAAATCCCAAACAAATTGGCCTTTTTTGATTAAATTAACGGTATTTAACGCTGTTTTTAAAGCAGAAAAGCTGATAGGATTTTTAAGTAATATATACATACGTAGTGGGAAGTTAAAAACTTTACATATCATTTTTATATAATTAAGACTACATTATATCCAAAATGCAATGAAAAGTGACATATTTTGATATAAAACTATTTTACTGGAGTATACAAGTGTGTAATAAATAAAAAATATCTAAGTGAAAGCGAATAAAATGTTGAAATGTTATTCACGAAAAATCTCATTGAGTCTTTAGATTTGCGATGGCGAGTTGTGAATTTCAAAGTAATTCTGATCACGTGCAAGTCAGAGCGACGACGCGTTCGGAACAAAATAAATCAACTCGTAGACAATGCGCCGGGATCTTCGGGACATCCAACTCCGGCGGTGCAAGATTTACAGTTTGGACGCTTTGATATCAATGGGATTATGATCTGAATAATTTGAATGTGAGTTTAATTTATAAAAGTCTTTAATACTTGAACTTTAAATATTTCCTAACGTTCCAATTGGTTCATATCTCTATTCAGCACATAACAATTTTAAAAGAACAGTATACGGGCCCATTTTTAAAAATAAATTAACTGACTTAATACTAGGCATATAGTAAAAGGCGAGATAAGGCTTACACTTACCACTTGTTGTATGTAAAATCTCGACCACAGAGTACTTTGTAACATATCTAAATAGAAGCATATCTCAAGGCATAAAATGGATACATATAAAATGTTTTCTTCTTGCAAATATAGATGGCGCAACATGTACGATTATGCTTTATAAAATAGTTTTCTTCAGCCACATTTTATTTTCTTAAATAAAAGGACCATTTACATAAAATTGATACACTACACTAAGATATTCCTGCTGAAATCAAAAGCAGGTCTCAAAAAATATATACAATTTACATGAAAACAATTAGCACTGCGATGAAAAAATCGAACAGCGCTATTTACATTATAATATACAGAAAAAATGTACAGAAAAGAAAGAAAATAAACAAAAAACATTCATTAAGTAAATTCGCTTTAAATCAAAACTTGTTTATTCCTCTTGTAACTACTTATATCTTTGCAAAACATTCCACATTCTCACTGTTGAGCTTAGAAGTGAAATAACGGATATATTTTACCTTTCAAAGATAACTACAAATGTGGTTGAACATTCCGAACTTTTATCTCAAATACCCCTTTTAGTACCATTTAATTCCTTCCGCAACTACCCTATTGTATACTTATTTTCAGTTCCCACAACTTATAAGCAAAATATATTTATATATCGAGCTGGTAGCAAGTTAACGCACTTCTAAATAAATTTGATTTGGACTTACTTAGCATTAACTTTGCGACTCAGAAACTTAATTAGTAGCTCATTCTTTAAGAACACCTGGTTTTGTAATACAGTAGTAAGAGATTCCGTCACTCAGATCTCCGTCGCTACTAGTGAGGAATTTGTTCAGCCTTCTGATGCTAATTTAAGTTTTAATTATATTTTTCCTGTGCTGTTATTCATTGTAAATAATAAATAAATAAATAATACTCTGAGAAACAAAACTCCTAATTCTGGTAGAACCTTCTGAGGTAAGGGTCGGCGCCGGCGCTTATCACTACTGTATTTCGATTTGGAGGGTAAAGTAGCCAGTAAACCTATAATTCATGTGATATTTTAATGTCCCTATCTTATCCAACGATACCCCACACAAAGGGGTACATGAGAAAAAAATAACATCCCCACTTTACATGTTGGGGAGCTACCCTGAAAAAAAATATTTTTCAAGATTTTATTTTACCTCTTTGTTAACGTGACTAATATGTATATCCGTGTCAAATTAAAGCTTTTCAGTTATAAGGATCTCTGAGCAATCGGGCGGACGGACAGACGGACGGACGGACATAGCGAAACTATAAGCTAACATATAAACATCGTCAAGCAACGTCAAGCTACGAATGTCTGCCTGTGGGTTATCATAATGATATGATTTTAAAAATAAACATACCCAAGGTAATAATTAGTGCAGAAGCACTGTAATAACATTTTACTTAACATATACCTACATTATGTACAGTTAATGTTTGTTGAAAACATCTGCTTAGTCGCACTTTTAGCAGCTCACCTCACGATTAAGCAATAAGTTAGAAGCAGCGAGACTACATTCTCACGCGCGGATGCTGGGAACACGTGAATGCTATTTTCTATATTGTAAACATATATTACAAAAGAAAGAACGTTGGTATAACATACGTTGGTACAATCTATATATTAATACGTAAATCAAAACTTTTTACTCCTTTTTACGATAAGTAAACACGCGAACGGAGGACTGTGAAATTCGGCACTGTTACAGTTAACATGGAGGAGTGTAGAAAGCTAATGTTTTTTGTATAATTCGTATATATAATATTATCAATATAATATATAATGCGATTAATTACATCGCATTATAATATATTGCAAGCTGCAGTGTGAAGTCCGCTGCATTGGAAAAGTTTTTAGTGAATCCCACGAGAACAACTCATTTTTTCGGATAAAAAGTAGCCTATGTGCTATTCCAAGTCACCGTCTACGTGTTTTTTTTTAATGTCATAAGATAGCAAACAAGTAGATCGATCTCCTGATGAAAAGAACCATCCGTCGCATAAAACCACCAAAAGTGTTAATGTTGCGTTGCTATCTTGTGGCGAGGTTAATGCCACATGCATAAGTTTACCGGCTACCTTACCCTCGAAACCGGAACACGACAGCGACAAGCACTGACGCTATTGCGGCAGGAATAGGTAAGGCGGTGGTACCAGGCCCGGGCGAGACAATGCAGAACTCTAACACCTACTAGCCACGATGGTAGTGACTCGAATAGCCAGTTGGTCGCCTTTTACGACCTGCCTGGCAGAACGGCAGTTGGCTTATTCTTCAAAGGAGCCCGGCAACAACACGGGGTAAAACACCTGTGTACCAAATTCCATTCAAATCCATTCAGTTGTTTTTGCGTGATTGAGTAACAAACATCCAAACTATCGCATTTGTAATATTAATATAGATTATAATATATTTAGAAACACGAAACTACTGATCAATATGACAAATGTGAATTTCATCTGTGAGGATATACTGATTTAACTAGTAAATACATATGTATATCTAGCGATCAGCACAGTCGACGGAATCGATCACCAAGCAAAAAGAAATTTTGTCACATTAAACTCTTCGAGACGTTTTTCCCCGTGAGCCTGGACCAACACAGGGGATTAATAAGTTATAACGGTATATGTAAGTCACTTAAACAAAAAAAATCAGTCGACTACAGTATACAGTAATATTATATGTGACCCTTAATAAATCAAGCTAACCGCTGAGACAATCCCACTGCTAACAGCTTGCGGTTATGTAAGGTTACTCCAAATCCTATTTCGTCACGTTTCATACGGTGCAAATATTCTGTTAAAATATACCCCATACCTACATTCGTACTAGCCTGGAGCGAAAATAAATAAAATATTTTTTTGGCTTGGGGCGCAATTTTAAAAGAGTAAAAAACATTGTTTATTTTATTAATATATTTCAGATAGGTATATTATAAATGTAAAAGTTTGTATAGTTGAATGTTTGTTACTCCATCACATAAAAATGCATGGAACGGTCGGATGAAATTTGGCATATAGGTAGATTGATGACCTGGAATATGGCATAGGATACTATTTATCCTGGTTAAAAAAAATAAACATGAGACCCAAAAAATGCTGCGTTTAATGTCAACTTTGGCAAAAATTTGTCAGATAAAATTATATCTGGTCTGGTCGTTTATATCTGGACATTTTAAATTTTTTAGAAATGATTTCAATTTTTTTGTTGTGGGAATAATCCTACGTTGTGGGAATAATCTTGACGTATAAACGACAAGAAAAAATGTAGAAATAGCGAAGTGATTAAAAATCCATGTTAAAATGTAAAATCTTAATTGTATTGAATTGCGAAATGCAAATTATGTTGAACCACAAAATATATTGTTGAACTGCGAAATGCTAAATTATTAAAATTAAATTGTGATGAGCTGTAAAATGAAAATTGTGTTAAGTTGTAAAATGTGCATATGTTGATGTCTGAAATGAAAATTTTGTTAAAACTGTGAAATGCAAATTGTGTCGATCTGTGAAATGCGTTTTGTTGAACTGTGAAACGCACATTGTGATGAACAGTGAAATGCATATTGTGTTGAACTGTGAAATGCATATTATTTTAAACTGTGAAATACAAATAGTATTGAACTGGAAAATACACATTATGTTGAGCTGTGAAATGCAATACATTATGATGTACTGTTAAATGCACATTGTGTTGAACTGTGAAATACATACCAACACAGTTTGACAAACTGTGTTAAACTGTAAAGTGAAAATTGTATTAACCTGTGAAATTCAAACTCTGTTGAGCTATCAAATTCAGTGTTTCGAACTGTAAAATGAAAGTGAGAAAAGTGTGAGAAGGCGATAACTAAAACTTAAAAGGTGAAATTAATTAAATTTGCTATTATCCGCGAACTATTATTCTATGTATCCTCCGTGATGGTACCGAAAAGAGAGACGTCGGTTTAATAAAGCCTTATATAAATTTATTAAACCGACGTCTCTCTTTTCGGTACCATCACGGAGGATTCATAGAATAATAGTTCGCGGATAATAGCAAATTTAATTAATTTCACCTTTTAATAATGGATTTCCGTAAAGTAACGCCAGAATCAATAAAATAACTAAAACTTACTCTTACTTTTTCCACAATGCAAGACAACTGGCATAAGATTTTCAATCTCCTCATTATTTCAAAATTGTAAGATTCCATTTGATATTCACTTATATTTTACTAGTCCCTTAATAATAAATATTTTTTTATTAGCAATAAATATTCAAACTGAATGCTATTGTTGAGATACTACAATAGTATTTATTCCATTTAAATATTTTTAGTACCTATTTTCAAAACGTGCGATATTCCGCTCCAGATGGGATGTGCGAGATTGTCCCGGGCACCCCAAATACACAGTGATGCGTTTCTAGTCGCAATATGGTAATACGTCAATGCTCCAGATTGATGTCTTTGTGTAGGAATCGCTTAGGTCAGGTCATATATCAATAAAAGTCTGCAATTGAAGTTGACTTTGACGCAAGTGCGAGAAGGACAGCAATATTGTATGTTAGTGTACGTGTACCTATGTGTTAATTTACATATTTTAAAATCGTGAAACTTATATAATAATCATACTTAGCTAAGCATTTTAGCTACAATACTGTTTTTAAATGTCGTAACCTGCTGCGCTCTGTAGTCCGATTCCTGGTTAGATTTTTTGTGAATTTTAAAGAAATAATGTATTTTTGGGACAAATATACTAACAGCGTATACTAACTCTGGATATAGACTATCTATAAATAAATGTCATTCATATTGGCCTACTAGTGTGTTCGCACATAACCTCAGGCACAATGTTAGTGATCACTTTTAAAGTCATTGGACGTGAATCTTCTTTATTATGATGTCTCTTCGTTATATAGAATAGATAATCTCCGGCTTCTTTTTCAAGTGTTTGAAGCATCACTAATATAAGAAAATTGTTAAAAATGTTGTATTGCCATGCTGTGTGCATCTGGCTTTGGCTAAATGAGCCGCCATGATCGGGAAATACCGCTCTTCGCCCTTTAACCTCTCGAAACTTTGACACGCAAGAGCGAATTAAAGCGCCAGGTCTCATCACTCGCCTTTTGGCGAGAATGGTGACTCGGTCGACTCGTTGGAAAAAAAATATTTTTATTTCTACAACTAAGCCATATTTTCTCATTCTGTAAAAGACTGTGTATCAATTGATATATTTTCTGTCTATTAAGGATCAAAATAAAATATTCGACCAAGTAGTTTTTATATTTACAAACAAATATTACAAAAATCACGTGAAAAATAATGAATTTCTAAATGACTTTATTTTTGGCTATCACGATATATTTCTTACAACGAACTGTCCAAATAGAATAATTAAACGGCCTTTCTAATAAAAACAATACTTACACGAGAGAAATGCACCGTAAAACAACAAAAAAATCAGTTTTATACCACTAAAAAATCGATAACACAGACGCGGTCCAGTCGAACGAACAAAAGTGGCTGAAGTATAATAAACGACAATAGCAGATGTCAGTTTACGAATTTGACATGACAGATATTTTATCATAGAATAAACGTCAAAGACGTTTTCATACAACATTAGATATTTATACTTTATAATTAGAAATTTAAAGTTTAAATTCAAAAATTCAAAAAATCGAGCGGCGTAAAATTTTGCTTTCAGAGTGACAGTACACGCATTTTTCATACATAATGTCTAATATTTGCCTCCACGAGAGTCGAGTGGTTAAAGCTAATCCCATTGTAGATGATCAAGTGAACGCGTTGTTACTATTTAGACCTACTGCGGAATTTCACCGTCCACGTTGCCCATCACGTCACACTTCAAAGTGAGGATGACTCACCATGTCGATGTCTGGAAATCCACAACTCCGTGATTGTTGAGGTACATTTTGCCCACGCTACTATGTGAATCTTATAATAGTAGGGGTTTGACTCCACCAAAAACAATAAGATACTTTCAAAAATATAGTTTACTCGTTTTTAAAAAGCTATCAACGTAATTAAGGGACCTGTGGTAGCGTAGTTCCGTTCGGGCAATTGTAACCACTTACCATCAATTAATCCTCCTTCTTGCTAACCATTTCTTCTATACAAACTTAACCTATATTATTGCTTGTAGACAATATAGCATGGTGAAACAAACATATGTTTTTAGTCAAATCGGCAAAAATAGTTTGAAAATCACATATAGTAAACGTTTTGTATGGTTTCCGCATCAATAAATATGAAGACAGGTAATTAGTTACGCGTACAGTTTGAGCTAAAACAATAAAATGCAGGGGATTGGAGTACTAATAATGCTTTTTAGCAGTTTTTTAGTCATCTATGACAAATGATTTTTATACTACAGCCTTTTTGTTGGGCATAGATATGAAATATTTAAGCACAAAAATTTTGTGATTTAGTTCTAAATCACAAAAGTTAGGAATTGCGGAAAATTGCTTTGTATGAAAGTAAAAAAAAAAACTTCTCAAAAGTCGCAGTTCAACTGTCAGTGATATTGTGTGATAAGTGGCAAAAAAAGTTTTCGAGTGTTTTAAATAAAGTAGTATCGATAACGGTAACAAAAATGCCACGCTGAAAATTTTGCTATGTAAGTGATACATTTGGACTACGTTACAGTTACAGGACGGTGTTCCTTCTGATGATGAGAGAGCTATGCCTTTTTTTATATATCATAAGAAAGCAAACAAGCAGATGGGTCTTCTGATGGAAAGAGTCAACCATCGCCTATAGACACCAAAGATGTTAATGGTACGTTGCTATGTTGTGGCGAGGTCTAATGCCACATGCATAAGTTTCCGGCTACCTTACCCTCCAAATCGGAACACGACAGCGACAAGCACTGATGCTATTGCGGCAGGAATAGGTAAGGCAGTGTTACCAGACCCGGGCGAGACAATGCAGAACTCTTGCACTTAGTAAATTGCTTATTGATAGAAAATATGTAAGAGCACATGTATCTGCGCAAATTGTCATAGAATTCAATTCAGTCAGATTGACAGTAAAATTTTTAGTCGTCGAGATATACACCCCGACATTGTAATAAAAACTCTTATAAATAAATAAAATTCAACATTTTTCATTGAACAATTCCGAGCCGTTAACTGAAAACAATAACATTACCATTATCTGCGTGCTGGCCGGGTGAACGTTAACGTAACAGCTGCAGTCTCCTGTAAAAACATGTGCACGACTGTAATCTGCGCGCCATATCCCGCCTTACTGCTTCCCATTCCTGTAATATAATAAAATTACTCAAATGCATTTGTTTAACAGAATTAACGGTATAAGATGAAAGCATTTTTCGTAACGTAAATAACAAGGGCGAGATTCCATACATCGTTTGCTTTAGTATTTATTACCCTAAAGTTTAATATCTTTCGTAGGATTAACTTACCTGCAGTTAATATTTATTTTTTAAGCTTGACAAATATATATTTTCCCCGTGTTGGTACAAGCACTTTAAGGTTTAATCGGCTAAGAATATACTTCCTGTCTGCCTGGCGTTCTGCCAGGCAGGCAGGTTCGATTCATTGAGAATAGATCAATTGCCGTTCCGCAGGCAGGTCGAAAAAGACGACCGATTGGCTATACATGTCACAACCATCGTGACACAGAATACTGTAGTCTCCAGTATTCTGTAAGCGTGACCTCTAGGTGGAAGGGTTCCGCAACATCTCACATGATACCTGTCAATGCTTGTCATTATAGTGTTGCAGTTTGAAGGGTAAGGTGACAGGTGGACTCATGCATGTGGCATTGCCATTCACACGGACAGCAACGCATTTAAATCTATGCTAGCATTACCGTTATAATCTGAGGATCTTCAAGATAAGAGTTAACAGATACCTTCTAGGGAAGCGCGTTAAATCTTAGGCCACATCTTAGCCTACAATCAGGAGAGCGCTTTCGCGCATCAAACGCTTCTCTATCAATTCTAAAAAAACTATACTGTTACTAGCACCTATGCTTTTGCTAGGGGATTTTAAGACAAAGTCTTTTGCTCTTCCCCGTGTTGGATCCGGGCTCCTTTAAAGAATAGACCAACTGCCATTTTGCCAGACAGGTCGTAAAAGGCGACCGATTGGCTACCAGAATCACTACTATCGTGGCTACTAGGTGGTAGATGTCTGCATTGTCTCGCTCGGATCTGGACTCTGGTACCACCGCCTTACCTATTGTTGCCGCAATAGCGCCAGTTCTTGGCGCTGTCCTGTTCTGGTTTGGAGGATAAGGTAGCCGGTATACTTTTGCATGTGGCATTAGACGTCGCCACAAGATAACAACGCACCATTAACATCTTTGGTGTCTATAGGCGATGGTTGACTTTTTCCATCAGGAGATCCATCTATTTGTTTGCTATCTTATGATATAAAAAAGAACAAAGATGTCGATAATTACTGCAAAGAGCAAAAAAGGAATTATTCTTTTCAGAAACAGTGAGAGTTTTGTATTCGATACTTATAATGAAAATTATGATAAATATAGTATAAACTAATTGGTGTTTTAGTGTAAACAAAATTAAAGTTTTGTATAATGGTTATACTTAAATATGATAAGAGAAGTCTATCATACGTATTAAAGCCTGAGTATTTTTTATTAATTATTCCTAACGATATATTATATTTATTTTTCAATAAAAAACCTCCAAAATTATTTTAGTAATTTTATTTGTAATTTCAAAAGACACACAAAATATGTCCAAACTCGAAATCGACCGTTTTTAGCTTTCCACTACGTTAGCAGTACTTATAAGGAAGTTACAGATTTTGCCCCGATTTTTGAAAATTGAGTTTTCATTAGATCTTCACGTTTTGAGGTCCTAGGAACCTTTGCAATTATTTTCACGATGACGTCAGTATGACTATATGTATGTATATGTGAGTGTGGTGTATGTAAAAATCTCATAACTTTTGAACGGCTTGAACGATTAAAACGTGGTTGATGGAAATCGATTAAGCTTCATAAAATCTGAAGTGATTCTGTCGAGAAGATTTTGAAAAAAATAAAAAAAATTGACAAAACAATATCTTTTCGGAATTATTGTACTGATTGATTACAAAATCTACTGTTGTCAATATTTTACACAAACATCTATACATATAATAAAATCGTAGGAAAGTCAAAACTGTACATTGAATATTTTTTTAAAAGAATACTTGGGGTGTGATCTACAATCGATATCGAAGCCAAAAATATAGTTTTTAGAATTTTTGTCTGTTTGCCTGTTTGCCTGTTTGTCTGTTTGTCTGTTTGTCTGTTTGCCTGTTTGTCTGTTTGTCTGTTTGTCTGTTTGTCTGTTTGTTTGTCTGTTTGTCTGTTTGTCTGTTTGTCTGTTTGTCTGTTTGTCTGTTTGTCTGTTTGTCTGTTTGTCTGTTTGTCTGTTTGTCTGTTTGTCTGTTTGTCTGTTTGTCTGTTTGTCTGTTTGTCTGTTTGTCTGTTTGTCTGTTTGTCTGTTTGTCTGTTTGTCTGTTTGTCTGTTTGTCTGTTTGTCTGTTTGTCTGTTTGTCTGTTTGTCTGTTTGTCTGTTTGTCTGTTTGTCTGTTTGTCTGTTTGTCTGTTTGTCTGTTTGTCTGTTTGTCTGTTTGTCTGTTTGTCTGTGTGTCTGTGTGTCTGTTTGTCTGTTTGTCTGTTTGTCTGTTTGTCTGTTTGTCTGTTTGTCTGTTTGTCTGTTTGTCTGTTTGTCTGTTTGTCTGTTTGTCTGTTTGTCTGTTTGTCTGTTTGTCTGTTTGTATGTGTGTCTGTTTGTCTGTTTGTCTGTTTGTCTGTTTGTCTGTTTGTCTGTTTGTCTGTTTGTCTGTTTGTCTGTTTGTCTGTTTGTCTGTTTGTCTGTTTGTCTGTTTGTCTGTTTGTCTGTTTGTCTGTTTGTCTGTTTGTCTGTTTGTCTGTTTGTCTGTTTGTCTGTTTGTCTGTTTGTCTGTTTGTCTGTTTGTCTGTTTGTCTGTTTGTCTGTTTGTCTGTGTGTCTGTGTGTCTGTTTGTCTGTTTGTCTGTTTGTCTGTCTGTCTGTCTGTCTGTCTGTCTGTCTGTCTGTCTGTCTGTCTGTCTGTCTGTTTGTCTGTTTGTCTGTTTGTCTGTTTGTCTGTTTGTCTGTTTGTCTGTTTGTCTGTTTGTCTGTTTGTCTGTTTGTCTGTTTGTCTGTTTGTCTGTTTGTCTGTTTGTCTGTTTGTCTGTTTGTCTGTTTGTCTGTTTGTCTGTTTGTCTGTTTGTCTGTTTGTCTGTTTGTCTGTTTGTCTGTTTGTCTGTTTGTCTGTTTGTCTGTTTGTCTGTGTGTCTGTTTGTCTGTTTGTCTGTCTGTCTGTCTGTCTGTCTGTCTGTCTGTCTGTCTGTCTGTCTGTCTGTCTGTCTGTCTGTCTGTCTGTCTGTCTGTCTGTCTGTCTGTCTGTCTGTTTGTCTGTTTGTCTGTTTGTCTGTTTGTCTGTTTGTCTGTTTGTCTGTTTGTCTGTTTGTCTGTTTGTCTGTTTGTCTGTTTGTCTGTTTGTCTGTTTGTCTGTTTGTCTGTTTGTCTGTTTGTCTGTTTGTCTGTTTGTCTGTTTGTCTGTTTGTCTGTTTGTCTGTTTGTCTGTTTGTCTGTTTGTCTGTTTGTCTGTTTGTCTGTTTGTCTGTTTGTCTGTTTGTCTGTTTGTCTGTTTGTCTGTTTGTCTGTTTGTCTGTTTGTCTGTTTGTCTGTTTGTCTGTTTGTCTGTTTGTCTGTTTGTCTGTTTGTCTGTTTGTCTGTTTGTCTGTCTGTCTGTCTGTCTGTCTGTCTGTCTGTCTGTCTGTCTGTCTGTCTGTCTGTCTGTCTGTCTGTCTGTCTGTCTGTCTGTCTGTCTGTCTGTCTGTCTGTCTGTCTGTCTGTCTGTCTGTCTGTCTGTCTGTCTGTCTGTCTGTCTGTCTGTCTGTCTGTCTGTCTGTCTGTCTGTCTGTCTGTCTGTCTGTCTGTCTGTCTGTCTGTCTGTCTGTCTGTCTGTCTGTTTGTCTGTTTGTCTGTTTGTCTGTTTGTCTGTTTGTCTGTTTGTCTGTTTGTCTGTTTGTCTGTTTGTCTGTTTGTCTGTTTGTCTGTTTGTCTGTTTGTATGTTTGTCTGTTTGTCTGTTTGTCTGTTTGTCTGTTTGTCTGTTTGTATGTTTGTCTGTTTGTCTGTTTGTCTGTTTGTCTGTTTGTCTGTTTGTCTGTTTGTCTGTTTGTCTGTTTGTCTGTTTGTCTATTTGTCTGTTTGTCTGTTTGTCTGTTTGTCTGTTTGTCTGTTTGTCTGTCTGTCTGTTTGTCTGTTTGTCTGTTTGTCTGTTTGTATGTCCGGGGTAAACTCAAAAAGTACTGCATGGATTTACTTCAAATGTTGCATGAATATTACTAACAGGTCGGGTCAATGTATAGGCTACATATTATCACGCTATCACCTACGGGGGAGTTGCTGTGCGGGGTAAACGAACTCCGCGCGGACGATGTCGCTGGCAACAGCTAGTATTATATAAAATGAGTATATGCAGACATCAGTTTCTAAATTGCCGTAAGTATTAAAATTAAGCTAAAGCTACATCGATGTTCGCTCCACTTTTTAAAATGTATAAGATTATTAATTTAAACAACAACTGATAAAATACCGAGTTATATTAAATACAAAAAATACAAAATACAAAACTGATTACACTTTATTGCATACTAACTGACCTGCGCAGCTTCGCCCACGAGTAGAGAGATAGTTTTTCATGCAAATTACATCCCCTATTTTAGCCACTTAGGAGTTGATTTTTGTAAAAAATATTAGCCTATATTTGACTCTAGATCTTTAACTATTTCTATTCCGAATCGCATGAAAATCGATCCAGCAGTGTAGCCGTGAAGGCGTAACAGACAGACAGATAGACTTTCGCATTTACAATATTAGTATGGATACAAATTTTGTCCCCTATTACAACCACTTAGTTGATTTTTGAAAAAAAATAGCCTATGTATGACCCTCGATTTTCAACTATTTCCATTCCAAATTGCATGAAAATCGGTTCAGCGGTTTAATCGTGAAAGCGTAACAGACAGACTGACAGACTTTCGCATTTATAATATTAGTATAGAAGTATGGGTTACAACCCTTCTCAATTTCACAAATACGAATGCCTCGTAAATATATCTGTCAAACTCTTTTATGACAGTTTATTCCAGTCGGTTATTGACTTAATTATTATCTTAACCAAATACTTGCCTTTATTTTAGGCCAAAGATATCAATTTAAACTAGAGTAAATAATTCAAACATTTCAATACTTCAGCTTTATTTTGACACAACAATTTGACACAACAATTAACACAACAATTAGAAATTGGTGGTTGAGTATACTCGTTTGTGTAAAACATCGACAACACTGCTCAGCTCTCTTCCGTAAATTGCATTAAGGCGAGGTATTTCGACGCGCGTCAATTCTATAGGAAACGGGTGGCGCGGTATGTTCTGAAACCGCTGGGAAAGGTGTTAATTTTCGGATAAATAAATATAGGATATCAGCTGAAAATCAAAATTTAGTACATTCTTTTCTGTATTAACAACTAAATATCACCATATAATAATCATGTGGAAGATTAGAAATATTATTAAAAAATTATTTGATTTAGAGATTTTTTTAGCCTGTTTTCGGAATTTTATATGATCGAGTAAAGTACATTCTATCATGTAAGGAGTTAGCACATTCCTTAGATAATATCTTCAGGTATATCGTGTAATTTTTGTAAAATTGTTATTTAACAATCAATACAAATAAATGTGATTTAGCAAACCAGTTTTTCCCGTTTGTCGCGATGCCTCGCCGATCAGTTTTCCGTTCGGGAGGTTATGGTTGAAAAAAAAATTGCTTTTTTGACATAGCAATTGATTTTTAAATTTTTAAAATATTTTTGTGCTTAAAAATTGTGTCAAAAATCAAAATCGAATCAAGTTTTCAAAAGTTACTTTATATTTTTAATAGTAACTTTCAGAGTAATATAGCGATTGATTTGAAAATCTAGCTAGCTTTTTAACTTAAAAAACTGCATTAAATACGGAAAGTTAGATCAAAATCGGTTAATTAAATTAGGATTTATCAATTACGAAATTTTTCTAAGTGTTTTTTGACATTACCTTGACATTTTTCAACGAATTTATTTAGTAAATAAGATACCATTTTGTGTTGATTATCTTTCTCAAAATATACAGATTTTCAAAAATTAAAATACTTAGTGTCATTTTTAATAAATTTAGACTTTTGATGTCTGAAAAATCTGTTCACAAACTTTAGATTTTTGAAAAGAAAAATTTATGGTGGCCAGATTAGAATTATTAAAGATTTAGTGGCCAGGACCACAGTATGTGGTCTGCTTAACTACCCGTGCTTCGGGAAACACGTAATGTGTTGGTCTCGTTATCACATCAGCAAAAGTTTTATTAGCGTTCTACACTTAACATGGTGTTACAATATTTTTCTTAAGTCGCCTCTTAGTTTATGGCCAAAATTTACAACACTACACCGTAATATTTAGTTATTGTTAAACACAATTAATAAATTTCTAACAGTTATGGAATTTCACCAAGTGCCGATGGTGGAAGGTATAGAATATATATACTTATTTTTCCATGAAAAAGATTTACAAGATAACTAATTTTAAAAAAGCGAAAGTCTGTCTATCTGTCTGTCTGATACACTTTCACGGCTAAATGATATTTTGATAGAATTTGGCATGGAAATAGCTAAATATCCGGAATCAAACATACAAAATCAACTTTCTTAACCCTTAGAGGATGAAGTAGGGAATTAAAGATTGTATGATAAATTACATCAACGTCATGTTAGTTGACTCGAATAGTTCTTAGAGATATAAAAGAACAAATAAATAGCTTAAAAACTACCACTGTTACTGACCACTAGTTGCACTTATCGGTTACCAACTACGCAATTCATGAACTATTGATATCAAAGGTCTTTGTTTGTACTGAATGACTAACTAAGGTAAAGTAAACACTACCTTATCGTTTCCAGTAAGAACTGGGCAACTTGAAAAAGAACTGGGACAATTTAACAATTTTCGCTAATTTTGTCTAGATGTGTAATTGTAAAGGTATGTAGTATTTTTTCTGCGAAATTTATATTTTCTATTTCTATTTAACCGCCTATTTGGTCGAGTGGTTAGCGAACCTAACTACGAATCGATCGACAAACATTTCTGTGATGAGCATAAATGTTTGTATTTCCGGGTTTAAACGCCTGTTTATTATGTATGTTACAGTATTTAAAATAATATGTATTTCTATGTATTAGTATCGTTGACTAACACCCATAATACAAGCAAATAATTGGCTTACTTTGGAGTTAGATCAATTCGTGTTATTTGTACAATATTTATTTATTTTATTAAGTTGCAAGTCAAGCTTTGTAATGCACGAACAAAAATAACTACTAATCAAAATGTGATGCATAAATCTACTAGGAATGTAAACCTTTTCAACCGATTTTCCAAAAGAAGAAGATTTACGATTCCTCGGAATCTTGGTTTGTTTTTTTTTATAACATAAGATAGCAAACAAGCAGATGGGTCTCCTGATGGAAAGAGTCAACCATCGCCTATAGACACCAAAGATGTTAATAGTGCGTTGCTATCTTGTGGCGAGGTCTAATACCACATGCATAAATTTACCGGCTGCCTTAATCTCCAAACCGGAACACGACAGCGACAAGCACTGACGCTATTGCAGCAGGAATAGGTAAGGCGGTGGTACCAGACCCGGGCGAGACAATGCAGAACTCTACCACCTAGTAGCCACGATGGTAGTGACTCGATAGCCAATCGGTTGCCTTTTACAATCTGCCTGGCAGAACGGCAGTTGGCCTATTCTTCAAAGGAGGCCGGAACAAACACGGCGAATGTATGTGTATGTTTAACAATTACCTGAAGATGTTTGAACAGATTTCAAAAATTCATTCCAGATATAATAGGAAAGTATACCACTTTCCAGGTTGTCCCGTTTTAATTTGGTGAATATCTGACGCAGGATATTTAAGAGGTACTAGAAATGGGAAGACTCTTTGAGTAGGATTACAGTTTTACTACGATTAAATTGTTTACTTAATAAATTGTATTGAGTGTGCAGTAATATCAGAACTTTATATTAATATTTTTTTCACGAGCTTTATACCTTCGCCCTTACAACATGCTGTACACGTATTAGATAAAATAACCTAATTATACAACATTATTCTTAAGAGAAATTTGTATGACTTAATTTAAATTAATCTCTAGTTTGTGTCATTTAGTCCACACACATTGCAATTTTACGTGAAAGTTACTTAGTTTGTTCATCGTCTCTATGGTCTAACGGTACTTACTTTCTTCGGTACAGAGACGTAAGGTCTTAGTTTGCAGCACGAGACTTTGTTCGCGTGATCCTATATGCGTATCAAGTATGGTAAACGTCAGGGCGCTGTCAGGCTCTGCTTTATATTCCAGCTCTTCGGTAAGATTGTTCTATTTCTCACACTATTTCAGTAGTTTCAGTGACTTTGCAGAAGTCATGAGATTTCGCGAAAAGTTACGTATTAAATTTTAATTTTCTCTTTGAAACATGGATTTCCACAAACTAAAGCCTGCACCTATTAAAAGTTATTTTAACTGCTTGTTTAAATATATAAACATGCAGCTTCACACAGTGCATTTGCTGTCTGACTAAAACAAGCTAACGACACAGAATACTGGAGACTAGTACATATAAGAATAGTTTCCAGTGTTCTGTGCTAAGGATTAAATTTGTAATTTTGTTAATACAATTGTATAGCATATTTATAAAAGTGTCATACCCCTGAAGATGCCGTAAAATATTCATTAAATTTTGATTTAGAAGGCGATATTAATTAAATTTAAAGTGATTTGTGAAACAGTATAAATGTATTACCGAAATTACAAATGGAGTTTCAAAAAGTGTACAATATACTAAGGATTAAATGTTGATCACTACTTAGTGATCAACAGTTACCACTACTTACTACTACTTCGTGAGTTGACAAAAGGAAGTGCTGCTAGCAAGTTTAAATTGTATACCATATAAATGGCAAACAAGCTGATGACTCTCCCGATGGAAAATATAACCATCGTTTATCATATTAAACTTGTGTTGATATTTGTGCAGCGGCTAACTCCTTACCCTCACCTTACCCTCAAATCGGAACACAGCAGTAACAGCAGAAATAATAAGTAAGGCCGTGGTACCAAAACCTGAACGAGATGTTGCTCTACCACCTCTCTCTCCACCGAATCCGAATCCGAAACAGAGTGCTAAGTGTGAGTTTTTTTTTCGCATTCGATCGTGAGCGCGTTTCGAGTTTACTAGGAATTTGTATGTGATTTGTACAGCGCCACCTAGTGGTAAACTGGTTTTTCACGTTTACAACTAGGTGGCGCTGTACAAATCACATACAAATTCCTAGTAAACTCCAAACGCGCTCACGATCGAATGCGAAAAGAAAAACTCACACTTAGCACTCAGACCTCTACCACCGAATCGACATCGGTAACATGCCATCTTACATCCCATAAATAATAATTTCTATATCTAAATGTTTGAACATACGATAAAAATAAAGCTAAGATATAATTCCGAACGATAAATCTGGGTAACGGCGCGTTCCTAACGACCGTGCGGCTGTCAAACGTTTACGGCCCGTAAACCACGTGTTACGTCTGTAAAGTTAATTGATTTTTATACGTGTAAGAATGATATGGGTCGAAAATCGTCTTATGTGATGACTTTAACAATTTTATTATTAAAAATTGTCGAAGTTGTTATAATGATAGCTTTGCAATTTTGTTGTAATGTGCGAATAAGTAATTTTATCGTTAAAACATTTAATTTAAGTTTATCTGAAATTAATAATATAAATTTTATCTATAACGATGAACTCATTTAACTAGGACATACGTATGTATATCTAGAGCAATGTATATCAGTACAATCAAAGGAATAGATCACAAAGCAAAGATCAATTTTGTCACACTGAACGTAGTTTTTTTCAACATACACATCCAGCACATAGTTTAGTTTGAAAGTTCGCAAAGTTCAAATCCTATCGTATCAAAATTTTGCTCGCATAGCAAAATTTTGATTAATAATAGTTTTTGGCGAATTCTGCGGGATATACTTATTTTTCAAGATAAATAGTAGCCTATGTGCTATTCCAGGTCATTATCTACCTATGTGTCAAATTTCAACCAAATCCGCCAAGTAAGTTTTGCGTGATTGAGTAACAATCCATCCATTCATTCATCCATACATCCAAACATCCAAACATCCAAACATCCAAACATCCAAACTTTTACATTTTAAAATTAATGTAGATGTATATAATTTTCACTACATGAATTTTATCAGAAAATACATAATCTTAATTTATAATCGTTATTAACATATCAATGCTCAACATAAATTTAAAATATAATAATATAAATATATCGAAATATTTGATATTAAAATTTTTGTATTTTTTAATCATTCGGTGGAAAACAAGATGATAATACTCTTAATATTAAAATAAAACATAACTAATTGACATTAATAATATTAATGCTAGCTTATTATTTATGTTACAAAGGTGTAAAGTCGCATGGGTGTTAACTTCAACTTTCGTTCCAAACCAAAGAATAATAAGAACTAGCACTGAAGTCAAAGATGTAGAAAAACGAAAGATGTTTACATCGTGTCCGGTCGACCATCGCACTGATTGTAAGACACATGGTCAATAATTTACAAGGGGTTCAGATTTACATCATAAAACTTTAAGTATTAAGCACAATGCCACTTACAAATAAAATAATCAAATAATTTAACCTCCAATTTAAAACAATACATCAAAGTGTTTATGGAGAGAAAACCGAATAAATCGCTTATCAAACAAACTTGTTTTGATTCCTCCATATTCATGTGTCTTTATAAGCCATGTCAGTTACGGACAACACCAACCTTGGACAATATCCGGTATATTTCATCACTGGCATACCAAGCTTTATTTCAATGGCTAGTTATTTCCACATTCGTATTAATACATATTACGTTTATGTTCCGCCTAGTTGACTAAATTTGAAAACCTTTATAATGTTTATATAAACCTCATCAGGCATATCAACCAAAATACTATTTTTTTCAAATATTATATACTAATAATAAAAATTTCACGTTTTAAAATAAAAAATTATCGCGAAAGCACTCTGGACTGACGTGGCGTCGTAAATGACGTCACGCCGTGATTACATACGTTACATACCCTTTGGTTTCTATGAAAATGTCACCGAAAATTTACCAATAACTTTTATAATGCAGCGGACTGTATGCTGCAGTTAGTTTATAGTCATTTTTAATAAGATAACGTTTTTTGTGTTTAAGTAAACGCGTGTTGGTCCGGGCTACTTTTAAAGAACAAACCATGTACCGGTCCGCCAGGCAGTTCGTAAGAGGTGAACAATTGGCTTTAGTACCATCGCGGCTACTAGGTGGTAGAGTTCTGCATTGTCTCGCCCGGGTCTGGTACCACCTAACCTTTTCCTGTTGCAATATCATCAGTGCTAGCGACTGCCGTGTTTTGGCTTGGAGGGTAAGGTAGCTGGTAAAGTTATGCTTTATTAACTTTGGTTGGTGTTGAGGGGATGGTTGTCTTTCCATCAGGAGAGTTAAGTTGCCATCTTATAATAATATGAAAAAGGTTTTAAAATAGATAGACATGATGGAGGTGGTATGAGTGGTCATTTCTTCCAAGCTGCAATGGAGGAAAGAAGATAACATATTATTCTTCTAGAGATTATTACAGGGAAAAAATAACTTTATTCAATACTGGCAAGTTATTGGGTAATATTGGAACGAGTGACAATGAACACAACTTAAATCAGCGTAAATATTAATTAAAAGCGGCGATAGTGTTAATTTGCGCAGTCCGCAGTGTAAACGAAATTTGAAATGCAGATTTAATAATTTCCATGAGTGTCGCCAGTGTGTGCCGTTGCCAGGACAATAGCCTTGATCAGAGACATATTCCGAGGTCTTATCACGAACAGTTAAAATCAGGTGTTTAAGTTTAAGTAAAAAATTGCCATTACATTTGTATAAAAATTAAAAACTTGTAAAAAAGTAAAAAATTAGAACGAAAACAAACGAAAAATTTAAGATTACTACTAATATTATAAATGTGAAAGTCAGTCTTTCTACCTATGTTATTTATCTTTTACGGATAAACATATTTTTCTGACAAATAATATTATATATCGATACCTCGGGGCTCAAAGAGCGTAAGTTCCAAAACTTGATTTTACAGGAGAGCCAAAAAACAAAAAAAAATATATTTATTTTGAACATAACTTTTTGATTTTTGACATAAATTAACCATTTTAAGACTTAGTCTTGTTTTTTTTATTGCAGAACCTTGTAAATATATATTTCAAATAAATTTAAAGGTAACAAATTTAGCTGCTTCATACGCCCCGGAAAATTGCATGTTTGGGGCGTTTAAACCCCAAAAATCAATGAATGTGTGATAATAGTTGTAATCGTCACATTACCTACTAATTCTATTAGTTTTTAGATGTTAATTTTATTTTCTTTATTGCTTATTATTTATTTTCAGTTTTATTTGAAATTAAATAACTTAACACATTATTATCTATTTATTAACGTAATTCTGTAAATTATTCTTGATTTTACAAATACTTCACTGTCTTTGTTACGTTTTTCTGTTCAATTAGGATAACTTATTAATTATAAAAGGAAAATGATAAAAAAAACTATACAATAATAATAGTGTTTATTAAACAATCACAGTATGCAGAAACTTACTTGGCTTACTGATGTGTTGAATTTATGTACTGGTACAAAATTTAGCACCAATTACTTCTCATCTTACAATTTTATTTAATAGAAAATACAAGGAACTCTTGAGATCAATTATGTATAAATATAAATTCTTTTAAAGACTTGTAGATGTGTGCAGATCTAAAGTACCTAATAAGTAGATACCTAAAATCTGCTTACGTTTACCTAGGACTCCTTGGGTATATATTGATAAAACATTCAACAATCATTATTAGTCTCGTCTAAACTAATTCAAATGATAAATGTTTAACAAAAATATTTATGATAAACAAGACCGTATGACTTATAAACTCACTACTATAATAATAAATAACCTAATAAGGAAAACAAAATTAACTTCTAAAATTGACTATGATTCAGGTACAATAATAAATTCTGCGGTACCAATTGGTGGTAAGTCTCAGCCTGGGTTTGGTCGCTCCTGTAAAACGGCTTTACGCCGAAAGCAGGAGTGCTACTGGGCTTGGGATGCAGCGTCCACATCTTAACCATCGCATTACGTAAATAGTACAATTCCACCTCGAGGTACTTCAAAAGACCTATCGCCAAGGCATAATCTGAACAGAAAGGCAGAATTGGTTAGAAATTAGTTCGCTTTCCTTCAGGGACCCGTGCGTTCTGATTTTTCGCCAAGGCTGTCTTAGGGAATTTCTCAGAGCCCTCTCTTCCATCTTTGCACGGAGACGATGACTCTTTGGCCCATACCACAAAGGAGAAGGCCGATCTCCTGGGCTCCTTCTTTGCGTCCTACTCAACTCTGGATGACCAAGAGAATGCACCGCCTACCATCCCGCAGTGTGATAGTTCCATGCAAGAACCACAATTCTGGCAATCATCTGTGCGTAAAGCACTACTTTACTTGGATATCCACAAGTCGATTGGGCCGGATGGCATTCCTCCGGTTGTGCTAAAAGTGTGTGCTCCAGAGTTGGCGCCAGTATTAACACGCATATTCTGGCTCTCCTACTCACTCGGCGTGGTACCGAATTCTCGGAAGACAGCTTTGGTGCATCCCATCCCTAAAAAAGGAGATCACTCTTATCCGTCTAACTATCGGATCGACCCATAGCCATAACCTCCTTGTTCTCCAAAATTATGGAGACAATCATCAACTCTCAGCTCCTCAAGCATTTAGAAGAGCATCAGCTGATTAGCGATCGTCAGTACGGTTTCCGTCGCGGCCGCTCAGCTGGTGACCTTCTAGTATACCTAACTCATTGGTGGGCGGAAGAAGTTTGGCCCAAGGGGGATGCATTGGCAGTTAATTTGTACTTAGCTAAGGCCTTTGATCGGGTATGACACAAAGCGCTTCTCGCGAAGCTGCCTTCATATGGGCTTCCTGAGAAATTATGTAAGTGAATCACAGTTTTTTGGCTGATCGGAGCATCAAGGTCGTAGTCGACGTTGCGTGCTCCAACCTTAAATCTGTCAATGCTGGTGTTCCCCAAGGCTGCGTGCTATCACCGACACTGTTCCTTCTGCATATCAATGACATAATGCGAATTCGCAACATACATTGCTATGCAGATGACAGTACTGGCGATGCTACATACTCCGGCCGTAGTGGTATTTTTCGGGAACACGTTGAAGAGTGCCGAAACAAGCTTGTGTCTGAAGTCGAAAATCGACTTACCGATATCTCGGAATAGAGTCGTCAAAACCTGGTCACTTTCAACCCCAAGAAGACACAACTTTGCGTATTCACCGTTAAAAAGACACCCTTTGTCGTGTCACTTCGATTTAAGGATACTCTCCTGACAGCCTCAGCTAGTGCCGGAATCCTGGAAGTCGACATATCGAATTACGTTCAGTTTCGCGGTAATTTGGAAGGCAAGCCTAAACTAGCCTCCAAAAAGCTCGGTGTGCTCAGCGGAGCGAGACAGTAATTCCTACCGGCTCATCGCCGTCAATTTTATAAGCCACAGATTCAGCCTCACATGAAGTACTGTTCTTATCTCTGGGCTGGAGCTCTCCAGTACCCACTTCTTCTTAATCGCATTCAGCGTAGAGCGGTTCGAATCGTCGACGATCAGGCTATTTCGAAACAGCTTGACTCTTTGGCATTGCGCAGAGATGTAGGTTCACTCTGTGTCTGCTATCGTATTTATCATGTGGAGTGTTCCGACCAGTTCCATCCTCACCATCTCGATACCTGGAAATCCACAACTGTGTGATACTCTCGACACGTTTTGCCTTGCAATACTCTGTTGTGGAATTTATTACCGGCAGGGGTATTTCCTAACGGATACGACATAGGGACCTTCAAGAAAAGAACTTACTCATTCTTAAAAGGCCGGCAACGCAATTGCAAGACCTCTGGTATTGTGGATGTCCATGGGCGGCGGTGATCACTTACCATCAAGTGTACCTCTTGTTCGTTCGCCCCCTCTTCCATATAAAAAATCTTTGGAATTTTACTCTTTGATAATTCAATGAAATAATACGCTTTTCGCAAAGTTGTTTTAAATCCGTATATTTATCATCAAATGTTTAAAATCCGTATATTTATCGTCAAATTGATTCTTTAAAAGGATATATTTTGGGCGTAAGCACCATCATGGTACTCTTTCTGGTGCTTGCTACCCTTACATCTTTTGATCAATATGGGTGATTACCCTTACGACCCAAAATTAGAAATATTTCGATGTAAAATACTAGGCGTAAAGACATTGTATAAATCTACGGTGGTGTTTACTACCCTCGCATTTATAATTAATAACAGTGGTTGCTGTTACGACACAAAAGCCTAAAATATCTGGTTTATTTTATGTAGAAATTAGTGTCGTAAACGCCACTTTTTGTTGAATTAGAGGAATTCGAATATACAGATCGATAGAGAAAAAAATAACAAGTAGGACTGCATTTAAAAGTCAATTTCGCCAAAATGGCGGTTACACTCTTTGAGCCCCGAGGTATCGATATATAAACATATTTTCTTTTGTCAATCGTAGGTATAAAAATTGTATTATTAATACGACTAAGTTACTTTACTCGTGGACAAGGCTCGCCGTTGAACTAGATTCCTATAAATTCAGGAAGGAATTACTTTTCTGAATCTATTTCTAATGGAGGTAATTACTTTGGTAATTTAATTTGCGATTTTTATTGTTCCTGTAGTATTGCAAAGGTCCCGCATTATGAGATTTCGTGGACAATTGAAAAAAAATTACCTTAATGTCTTCTTTTAACTTTTGCAATCCGCATCACTACGAATAGGGGACAGCCGTTTGTAGTGATTCAAGCAATCTACAAACGTTACAAAAAAAAATATAAAAAATAACAATATTAAAATTCAAATTGAAATCCAAAACGCGATATTATAATTAATCTTGTAAACACTATGTACAAGTTTCAACGCTTCTCTGTCGGACTTCCGTCCCCAGGCAGTTGCCAGGTTGGAAAGGTATTCATTTTCCCCTTCCACATCCTTGTGTGACGTCATCAATCTTAGCAGTGGTGACGCCAATCTTACATTGTCAATCTTAGCTTTCCACGTTCATCCCACATGGGTGGACATACGGAAGAATATTACGTCCTGAAGATGCTTTAAAAAGCGAAACTGGTCGATTAATCTAAAATTATATGTCTATATTTGTAGTGAAATTAAATTACAAGTGATTATAACCTTGTTTGGACTTATGGACATCATCATCAACATTTACAGTGGTGATGTCATCCCGATTTGATGATCAACAACGTCACAGTGGTGATCCCGATGTGACCACATCCCACCGTTTAAATAATCTACAAACGCTACACGTTCAACAGATGACAAAATACGGCAGTAGCGACAACCAACTATTCAACAAACTGGTGATTTATGGCCTGATTCGACATTTCGTTCAAAAGTGAACTTACTTACCGAGATGGAGTCCTACTACGCAAATGAATAAGTATGATGTTACTTATTTTAATTTTAAGTCCTGACTGCAAAATTCTTTACTGAAACGATAACCTCTAATTTAAAAGAAAAAGGTTTTAATCAGTCAATAGTCCTGAAGATGTTATAAAAAGTTATCCATTTGCAGCTATTTATTTAATAAAAAGTATTTGTGTAAGAGACCACGTATGATATAATATGTTATTGTTATTTTACGTTCGTTCGTAGTTTTATGTCACAAAACTGTTATCGAGTCGTAAACTTGTTTTACGATAAATATCTATGCTTGGCCTTCAAATCAATAATTGATAGTCCCAAAGGCCTCCTGTAGTCGGGACAATTGTGAGCTCTATTAAATTATCTTAACAGTATGTTGAGAGATTGAAGTATTTGCGAATAATGAGAGGCAAATAATATTTATACAATTATAATTTTACATAATTTAAGAACAAAAAGTCAACAGATTACCTACCATTCGAGTGTCAAAGAAAAAGTTTTCCCCATTTGAAGAAGAATAGATCAATAGCGTTACTGCCACACATTTCGTAAAAAGCGAGTGAATGGTAGTGTTGTGGCTGTGTCGGACGGACACAGCCATGCATCTTTTACGTGAATACGTCTCCGTCGCGGATAATATTTTACGATGGTTTTTACAAACCAGCCTACGGACATAAACCACGTTAATCTAGTGGATAGCAAAGTAGAGCGTTGGGCGGCGCTACCACCAGAGGGTGGCCCGCTATTACCCATCGATATCAAAGTAGGTGAAATAATAAAAAACCTACACAATAAAAAGGTATCGAGGCCGGATTAAATCACTAATAAGGTAAGTAAATACCTCCCTCCCTACCTTACGTACTAATTAGTGTACATCTCCGAAGCACTCCTAGCCAGTTGCGCATTTTCGAATGATTGGAAAGAAGCTACCGTCGTAGGAATACACAAACTGGGACAACCCCAAAATAACTATACCGTCCCATTAGCCTAATCAGTAAAAATCATACTACTCGTATTTCGCCTTAAAGCATTTGTTCACGAGAAAGGTCTTGTAGTAAATGAGTAGTTCGGTTTCCGAGCAGATCACTCTTGCATTCATTAAGTTCAAACAGTATATTTTAAATTCTTTAAATGCAGCCCTGGGGCTGCAAATTCCCTCCGGAGCTCTATTTTTCAACATTTCGAAAGCATTCGATAAGATCTGGAACAATGGCCTAATACATACACACTATACCAATTGGCCCAACAGACTCGCACTCATGATACGAGAGTACCTAACCAACCGCCGTTTTTAATTCCGTATATAGGGGTTCATTCTCCACCCATATGTTGATCACAGCAGGTACCTTACACTCGCGTGACGTACCACGCGAGCCGCCCGTCGAGCTTGCCGACAACACCGTCCTCTATACGTCCAATTTTCCTGAAATCATAATCAGCATACGGTTGCAGGCAGCTGCCAGCACACTTGGCAATTGGTTTAGAAAATGGTTGGTCGAAATCAACCTAGATAAAAGTGCAACCGGTCTGGTCAGGTCTCATATGAGAAACCGTTAAGGTGGAGGGCGTACAACCCCGCATCCTTAAACTCTGGCTGAGCGCTCTGCATACCCCAACAAACGATGAAAGTGATGGCCCTCAACCCCAGCAGCGATTCAGACATTCCGAAAAAAATTCATTCGTCGTACAGATGCCATCGTTGATCGAATCGGACGCCTTTATCTTTCTGCGTTCTCGGCATATCTTAACTCTTTCACATGAGGGTTCAAGAGTGTCATTAGATTACTATTTAAAATCACTTTGAGACGGTATACATTCCTTGTATTTTGATATGGCTTTTAAGATGTTTTTTGGCTGATTACAATTTTTCTCTGAATTTTTCACTTATACACACAATCAATTAATCTTATCAAAAGCTTTCGAATAAAACTTAATTGAATTTTATAGTTGCATTGAGCCAGAAGATATACTATACACAAAATATGTAACGCAGTTAAATTACCTAAAAATGGCGGCACTTCCTACTCCACTACCCACAAAGCATCGCAACCTACGTTCATCTTGTCAAATTTTTGATTCTTTAGCTATCCAGCCGTATAATTAGATTTTGGATGTTGGTGACAGTTATGTAGCTGTAACGCTAAACTGTATACCACAATTTTGTTTGTATCCGTTCTTTGAACTGTCCCTCCTATGAAGCAAATTTAAAGACGTATTCACATCAAAAGTGAAATATTTGTGCTTTTGTAGTTTTAACATCTCTATAGGTAGCCGAGTGGGTTGGTCATGTATACAAAAGTAAAATCAATCAATCAAACCCCACTGGCTAATAGTCCGCACATCGGTACCTTTTTCGATGAATGATCAATAGGTACATATTTGAAACTTTATAAATTGCTACATTGCGCTGTGTCTAAAAAAATTCTCTCTACGACATTATTTTAGAAAGAGAATGTACCCTTGATAATCGTCATATACTTCCCCTGTCTTGGTACAGGCCCTATTTGAAAAATAGACAATCGGCCTTTTTATCAGGCAGTTCGTAAGAGGCGAACGATTGGATATGCGGGTCACGCGCCTGGTACCATCGCCTTACCTGTTCCTGCCGTAATAGTGTTAATGCTTGTCTGCAGTTCCAGTTTGGGTCCCCCCAAACTGGAACTGCACTGGAACTGGAATAAAAACTGGAAATGTAGCCAGTAAACTTCATGTGACATTAAAATCTCGCTAAAGAGATAGCAACGCATCATTAACATCTTTGGTGTCTATATCATCGCATCATTAACATCGATGGTTGCCTCTTTCTATCTGCTTGTTTGCTATCTTTTGATATGAATAAATATATATTACCTATCGGTCTGAAACAAGGCAAGAAATTTGTCGGAGGCTATGACCACATTATGTTAATTATTATCAAGCAATTGAGTATAACTGAATTATGTTATGGTGTATATACACAAACAGGTGAAAATAACTAGTATCAATAATAAACTTGTTCAATGTTCATGCCTTCTAACGGGTAATTATGTCGGGAAAACAATAGATAAACTTATGTTTACCAAGTCTGTAGGGTTCAGGCTTTTCTTGCTATACAATTTATAAATTAAACTCGTAAGTGTAATGTTTATTAAAAATACAATTTAATAAAAAATTGCTATCAATTAATCACAGCCTTGCTAATATTGTTTTAAACATCCCACTCGTGATCTATTTTTTGACATGCTAAATTTAAAAAATATAGTTTTTATCCATTAAGCAGATGGATGAAGGTTGACTTTAGTTCAAATCCTCTACTATCAAAAATCTGGAAGCCAGTTGGCCCTGCAAGCCATCTCTGGAACTGCTAAATTGGGGTATTTGAAGCACAAAGGAACAAAAACTATACCTAAAAATAGATTTTATGCTCAAAAAGTTCTGCATTCCAAAAATGTTTTTTTTTTTTTAATATCATAAGATAGCAAACAAGCAGATGGGTCTCCTGATGGAAAGAGTCAACCATCGCCAATAGACACCAAAGATTTTAATGGTGCGTTGCTATCTTGTGGCGAGGTCTAATGCCACATGCATAAGTTTGCCGGCTACCTTACCCTCCAAACCGGAACACGACAGCGACAAGCATTGACGTTATTGCGGCAGGAATAGGTAAGACGGTGGTACCAGACCCGGGCGAGACAATGCAGAACTCTACCACCTAGTAGCCACGATGTTAGTGACTCGATAGCCAATCGGTCGCCTTTTACGACCTGCCTGGTAGAACGGCAGTTGGCCTATTCTTCAAAGGAGGCCGGGACCAACACGGCGAAAAATGTTTAATAATGACAATTATAATTTTTGAAAAGCTATATATTTTCAAAATGATGATGATAGATTTTGATGTTTCAAATGGCATTCAACGCAACTTTTGAACTCTAAAATGTTCTACAAAATCGATAGATAGAAAAAACCGGCCAAGTGCGAGTCAGACTCGCTCACGAAGGGTTCCGTATTATCATCTATTGAAGAAAATCACGTTTGTTGTATGTGTACTTAAATATTAATCGATTGAGTAAAACATTTCTAAAAAATTAAGTTTGATGTATGTTAGCCCTTTAATATTTACTCTATTTTTATTTTTATTATTCATTTCGAAAATTAATATAGAACTAAATATTCTGTGAAAATTTTAAGTGTATACCTGTTACCGTTATGAATATTCAGCTTTTACCGTTATTAATACGAGCGAAAAAAATACGAAAAAAGCACGTTTATTGTATGGAAACTCTCCTTAATATTTTCATTTTTTTATTTTTAGTATTTTTTGTTATAGCGGCAATAGAAATACATAATTTGAGAAAATTTCAGCTTTCTAGCTATCACGATTTATGAGATACAGCCTGGTGACAGACAGACAGACGGACAGACGGACAGACAGAGAGCGGGGGCTTAGTAATAGGGTCCCGTTTTACCTTTTAGGTAAGGAAACCCAAAAACATTTATTTCAAAAATTTTTGTCATTATTAACTATTGATCAAATCAACCGATTTTGACCCAAGTTATGGTATTTAACGTAGTGTTTTTAAGATAGATAGTTTTAGATTTTGAAATCATCAGTATGTTAGTCTGAAAGTAATTTTAAAATTTGAAGTAGAGTTTCTATAAACAACTTAAATTAACATTTTTAAAATCTGTAACTTTTTGAAAATTTACATGCAATGAACGCAGTTTTTAATGTACTAAAATATTGTACAAGGTCAAACAAAATACTAATTGAAGAATTTTGAAGTTATATCAAAAACACTTTTTCTAAATTTTTTGGCAATAATAACTCCCGAACGAATAAATCAATTTTAATAGATTATTTTAAGAAATAGAGCTAATTAGATTTTGCAATCAATCGGCCCATTAATCTGGAAGTTATTTTAAAAAACACTGCTCAACCGATACAGATATTTTATTGTCTTTTTCAAAAAAATTCACATTTTTCTGGTCCAAATCGGTTCAAATTTTCGGGCAGTCTAAGTTTGGCGGAACGCAATAAAAAGCTATAAATCGCGTTTTGATCAGTGAAGCCAATCAAAGTTATGAGAAGTTTACATACACACATACTCACATACATGCATACATACATACTGTCATCTTGTAAGTTGTTGGAAAATATTCCTAGGACTTCAAAACGTGGAGATCTGGTGAAAACTCGATTTTAGAAAGTCGAGGTTAAAAAATCAGTAACTTTCTTTTAAATAAAGTAGCGGAAAGTTACTAGAATAATGCCACCAATAACTTAACTGACACTATCAAGCAGATAAGTATAATATAACAAAAATTTAATGCGGGCAAAGCAGCGGTTAATAGTTAATTTTCAGTAAACAAAATTACGTAAAATCAAAATATAAAGTCACGCTAACCAACAACTGTAAATTAATTTTACGTTTAAGTAAAGCTAATTAACATTTCCATCATCAAAGAAAATATTGAAACATGAAAAGTGTTTGAAACTGTTTTCTCAAATCAATTATAAACCAAAAAGAACAAAAGGGTATTTATAGACAATAATATTTTATTATATTTGAAACAAAACGTCGATCGGTCGTGACAGCCCTTTGTGCTACAAATGAGATGACTCCTCATTTCCCTGGGCCCACGACAAAGGCACGGCGGAACAATGGCCGCCAATACAAGATAAGTGTACAAAGGATTTAATATCTGAAGTCTATCTTAATGTATTATCACGTGGAATTCCACAATTGAAGATTATTGGGGTGGAAATTAATTGGTCTCGTAATTTAGTAGACTAAATATAGGTTTATTCAGAGTTTGACCTACAAATACCTGGAAAATGGTGCAGATAACTTAGTTTAGACTTACTTTGTTACTGAAAGACTATGCGCAGCCCAAGCCGCTTTGTGTAAATGTGTAAAAAAAACATCAGCGGTTTTTTGTTTTGTACATCTCTTGTTTTTCGGTGTGATGAATATTAGATAAGCTACGGATTGAATAATTTTGTACGTTTTTTAAATTAAATAAAATATAGCGCTAGGGAAATAAAATTATTATACGTTTTTTCCTGTCGAGAATCGAACTCAAACCGGAATACGACAAATGCTAATGATGTTGATACAAATGTATGAAGTCATTTGGTTATCCTGAAGCTTCCCTGAGGTCACATAATTATAATGAGGTAGTGTACTTGGAGATGAAGCATGAATCACAAATGCGATAAGTCAAAGAACCCCCGATATTTGGGCAAGATAATTGATTGCCAGAAACGTGGCCAGCCTATATTGAATTCAGTTAGGAGCTTTTGATAATATGAGTTAAACTAAGTAGTTCCTACGTGAGTATATCTGATCACCGTGAAATTTTCCCATTCAATATGTGTGGTCAGTAATTTATTGATTTCATCCTAAATTCAATATTATTGGTATGCTTTCCTGCAGGACGCGTGGTGAATATTGAACGTTACTCATAGTTGCTTTTTCTATTTTTGTTTATACAACATTATATTACAAATCTATATATTGATACGCTGTGTGTCTTCGTCTCGTAAGTATGACACGCCTCCGCGAAGCGAAGTTTGACATTATCACCTTAATATAATCCAGTAACTTTCCAAAGTAAAAAAATCTCTATAAAAAAGTATCTTCACGCCCGTATGACCGAAGAGGTAGGCAGAGGTACAGGTTTGATTTTTGTCAAGCCTATTGTCAACCAAGTACTTATGTGTGTGTGTGTGTGTGAATGTGTGTGTGTGTGTGTGTGTGTGTGTGTGCGTGTGTGTGCGTACGCGTACGCGTGCACCTGCGTATGCGCATATGCAAGTGTGCGCGCGCGCGTTTGTGTGTGTGTATGTAAACGTCTCATAACTTTTGAACGCCTTGAAAAATCGAAAGGCGGTTGATGGCATTTGATTGGATTCCGCTCAACTTAGACTTCCTGAAAATCTGAAGCGATTTGGCCTAGGAGGTTCGAGAAATTTTGTAAAAACTTCAAATAAAATTTCAGCAAAATCTAATCAACTCTATTCCTTGAACAATTGCGTCTAATTCCGGAAAGTGCATTAAAAACGTTATATCCGTTTGGGAGTTATCGTTGCTGAAAAATTTTGGAAAAAGTGTTTTATCTATCAATAAAAAACTTTTTCCAAAATTTTTCACTGACTTTGACTTCGTCGTTTTTTAACCAATCAATTTTAGATTTTTTCACAATATTTTAGTACTTAAAAAAACTACGTCAAATTTCGTTTGAGAAATTAAAATCGAATAAAATTTTTAATGGTTACAGTCCTTTCACTGTAGCATGGTGCAGGTGACAATTGCCTGTATAACGTTGTCATCTGTCATACCACATGACTAGGGATGTGACTTTACGTAATTCATTTTAATTGATAACGATACTCGCAGCGTAATTCTAGTTCTCTTTAATATTGTTATGAAAATTAGATTAAAAAGAAAATTATTATTTAATTGGTATTTATGATAATATATATCTTGCGGTGTCATGTTTACATCATTCCTCCACGCTTGTAATATTGAATCTTACTAAAGCCAGTATGTAACTCGCCGACACCTCGATCACGCGCAGCAATAAAATAACAGTTATACTCTATTAAAGACTTTTATTTATAGTCCACTAAAATACACATTTTTAGTTACATGCTCAACACTTAATAATATATGTACATATTTAAGGAAGGCCAACAATATAAATAGTTGGAGCAAAGTTATTTTTTTGGATGAAACGTGGCTAAACGTCAACCGTGCGGTGGGTAAAAGTTAGATCAACAATACGGCACAATTCTGTACCGAAGTGCAGGAGAGCAAAGGTGAACGCCTCATCATTTGTCATGCAGGTACAACAAGTGGATTCATTCTTAATTGTTTGCTGTCTTATAAGTAAAAAACTACGAAGTATGATGAGGAGATGAACTACGAGCAATTTAAAGATTGGTTCATAGGTCTATTAAAAAAATGATGTCGCGGGACACCAGGTAGGAACGAACTTCCTTCGGCTAAACGGCACTACTCGCTTGTGTACGCGACTGTCGCGCCTGCGCACGTCTCATTTAACGCTTTTATTCCACGCATTTTTCTTACGGTTTTACTATCACATTTTTTTCAGTTCGGTCGCGCAGCAAAATCCCTATCCCCTCCAAACCTGCCGTAAGGAACTTCATTCCAATAATTTAAAAGAACCTATGACCATAATAATTGACATCGCACCCTACCATAATACGATACAATTTAAAAATCCCCAAATCAATCCAACCGTAAAAGCGAGGTGGCGAAGTGGCTGAGTGAAACAGCAAATATAAAAATGTTAAAGACGGAACTTGTTGCTTTAGTCCGGCGGCGGCGTCATAAGCCACCAACTACACAATCTACGCTGTGGACAAGATGGCAAAAGAGAAAGGCCACCAGGTCCTTCAACTACCACACTACTATTGCCAGTATAACGCTATTGAGCTAATTTGAGCCTTAATAAAAGGTATGATTTTAATTTCAATACTAGTTTAGACGTATTCAAGTGCAGTTTTAAGCATTACCTATGAAATAAATGATTATTGATTGAATTGAAATGCTTTTTTTTTCACTAGCCCATTTATTTTTAGGTCACGTCGCAAGAAATAATAATTCACCGCCCTTTACGGTAAATAATATGTTGAAATGTTGGCCCTACTCCAAGAAGCCATCAACAATGTTCAACCTGAAGACTGGTCGCAGGTCGTGAATAAAACAAAAAGAGACATTATGTCTAATTTGGATCTTGACATCTACATTGAAAACATAATGGAGTCATCCTTAATGATAATATCCGTCACAGAGATGAATTTAGTAACAATTCAGATTTTCCTGACTTTGATATGAGTTTAAACAAATAAAATGTATTTTTTCTTAGCAACATTTTAAACAATGTAATCAATACCCTACATTTGACAGTTAAAGTGGTGCATGAGAGAATACCAATGGGCAATGGCCAGATTCCGCCCTTGTATTATATATTAATAACTGCCTTTCTAATTAAAACAACGTAATCGGTTTTTACAATTTTATATTTTATTTTACAAACATTCTATCTTTAAATTATCAAATAAATAAATATAATATAAATTAACAAATACATGTACCTTAAATTGCTTATGCACGTTCTGAATTATTTAAATATTATCGTACTTTTAAACGGAGGCCAGTGTGTGTTACACTGACCGATGCAGGAGACTGAATGTCCGAGTATTCAACCCGTCTTACCCGCCATTGTTGTTTTCGTGCAAGCTCTGTGTTACCAGAGTACATAATTTTAATTCGCACAACAACGATGTCGGGCAAAATCTTGCTTTATTAAATAAAAACCTAACACAACCTTATCTTATATTATATGTTCTGTTGTTTCATTTCTATAATTATAGACTTTTTAACAGTAAAAACTGAATTATGCACAACTAGCTACAGCGTGCAGCCCGCTGCATTATACACAGTTTTTGGCGCATCCCGTGGGATCACCTCATTTTTACGGGATAAAAGTAGCCAATGTGCTATTCCAGGTCATCAGGTACCTGTGTGCTAAATTTCATTCAAATCCGTTCAGTAGTTTTTACGTGATTGAGTAACAAACATCCATCCAAACATCTACCCAAACATCCATCCAAACATCCAAACTTTCGCATTTATAATACTAATATAGATATACGTTTTTTATTACAAAAACATCGACTTCGACATCAAAAACATCTTAGCAGTACATCTCATCACTAAATACGTATATGGCGTTACGTTATACGCATTGCTTTGCTTAATTTTTCTTCCAATTTGATTTTATTTGTATACTAGAATATTATAGTCGAGTTTAATTGAATTTACTACAATTATTAATAATTTAATATATTACGAATGTGGTACGACTGAAATACTGAGTCATTATTTGTGAATCACGGCAACTCTCAAAAGTGAAACGAAACGTTACTAAAACTGTGATCCGCACCATGCTACAATGTACGGACTATACAGCTTTTCAAATGTTAAAATTACGTTGTTTCAGCAAATTTATTTCATAATTTTCAAGATAATATACACGTTTATTTAAAGATATTGCCAACTCTTCTAATTAAAAAAACTGCGTCAAATATCGTGAATCAGATTAAAATCGGGTGTTTCGTTCGAGATTTATCAATGACGGAAATTTTCAATTTTTTCGACATATTTTTTACCTATCGATATTGTAGCTAATAAAATGATTTAAGGCTCAAAAATTGTATTGAATGCTATTCAAAAGATCGAAATCCGTTATCTTTTTGAAAATGTACAGCTTTGAGGATAAGAGCAACATATTGTAACTTTTACAAACTTTGGGTTTTTGAATCTTCGAGCCCGAAAATGTATACTAAGATTTTGCTTCTTTGAGCTTTAAATATCTCAATTTGATGGCCTGCAGAATCAACCAGCTTATAATTTTTTTAAGTAAAAACGCCTTACAAACGATGCTGTCAGTAGACTAGATAACTTGGTTACAATATAATCGACGTTGGCAGACATAAAAAAGCACAGATCCTTCAACAAGGTAACAAGAAAATACGTAATATAGACATAGCCAAATTATTTTTATTTGGATTTTTTACTATATTGGTTTGAATAAGGACTGTACGACCGTTTCTACTCCAAAAATAAAAATATGAACCCCACATAAAAACAACTGTGAAAACTAATTTTTAAAGCGTGCCATTTGTATTGTCCAAACTATTTTATACTATTTTTCATTTATTTATGTATTTATTCAAAACAGGAACAGTAACAGAAAACAGAGTAGATTATACTAAAATAAACTATGGCAGTTATTATGCCATAGTTTATATGGTACGATAATAAATAAACTATGGCATATAATTTAAAACTGTCTTCCGGCTAGTACTGTACGCAATTTTTGTAAAAATAGATCAATTGAATGTTAACCGGACTCAGGTACTTACTATTATTTGTATACAATTCAAATTGCTATGTCACAAAATTACATAATGATGTTATAATAATTTTTAATGTTATGTTTTTTAGGGACTTAATACTTGTAAAGAATACGAGTTCATAATTTATTCCGCGTATTGCGATAATACGTGTAATATTCAGTTGTTTTTGTACAACAATGCAGATACGTTTCATCGCAATATGTGCAGTGAAACGGAGGTGAGAGTCATTAAAGTGAGAATATTTCCCATATAAAATTACAGGCATCGGAATTGATTTTTTGATCGATATTTTTTTAAAAAGGGAAACAAGTATAAAAACAATGAAATGAAATGAAAAATATTTATTTGCAAGAATATGTGTGTCATAATAAAAAAAAGTATGAAGTTCGTAAAGTTTGTAAGTTATCAATAGCAGGGGAATTGTGCGACAATGTATCTTTTTTTAATAAAAAAAAAAGAACTAGCGTAATAATAAAAAATCTTTATTTCAGATTACAAAAGTAGATGTTAAACTTATTAGTCCAAGATCCCAGAGCTGCCAGACGTCACGTATTTTCTGACGGATGAAATGTGGACGATAGAGTAGTGTTAGTATGTACTATGATCGTATGCCTACAGTACCCGGCGATAAATATTGCACATCGACCTTTGGAAAGAGACAATCGGCTAATTTCGGCTTCGTAGAGCGTTATCTCTGTCGCACAAAATACAAACAGTCCGGTACCTATTAGGAGCTGTTAAAACAAGTATGATTTGCTTCTTTTGATATTTTTATTCTTTGTATAAAATACACTAATTTTTCTATAAGTGATGGCTTTAGGTTGGGGTAAAATAAAATAAAAAAACATTTTTACATTATGTTTACGTATTTAATTATTTTGGAACATTACAGATTTAGTGTACATAATAAACACCATTATACCTATTGCTAAAATGAGACATTGCAATAAAAATAATAATAATTCTAATTCTCAATTACTTCCATTTCACTATCTGTGCTCTCAAAGAGGTCAATATCACTGTCACTATCAGCCGTATTTATTACTAATCTATCAGTGTAATTGTCTAAACTGTGTTGAATGCTTCTATATTCATTCTCACATTTGATTGCATGATCGCAAACCTTTTTCCACTCTTCAGCGCCGATCATGTTTACTTTTTCAGTCAATAATGTTTTTACTGTAGTTAAGTTCATACCCACATTTCTAGAGGCTACATAGCCTTTCAGTTGAGACCATATATTTTCAATTGGATTAAAATCCGGATGATATGGTGGCAATCACAACACAGTGTGCCCATGTTCGGCAAGTATTTTGTCCACAGAAAACTCTGTATACCTCTCCTTGTGCTGACATATAATAGCGTAAATCTGGGTTTTTGTTAATTTTGGATCAACTGGAATTTCATGTCTGTTTAACCAGTTGATCATTTCCCGTTTAATGGTGTTTGAGTTGGGGGGTCTCTCAACATACTTGTTGTGATAGGGTGCGTTGTCGATAACTAGAACAGAATCACTGGGTATATTTGGGATTAATTGGTTAACCAGCCATTTCTCATAGTTATCGTTATTCATTTCATTGTGATAGTCACCTGTAGTGTCCGTGGATTTATACGTTAAAAAAGCACCGGGTACAAAGCCTTTTTCATTTCCCGCATGAACTATTATCAAACGTTGACCTTTTGAAATTGGCTTTTTTACTCCTTTTTTCTTATCGTCACTCCAAGATTTCCCTTTAGTGTGGGATGCATGTATATATGACTCATCCATGTAGACGATATTTTTTCCTGTTTCGCGAAATTTGCGTATTTTATCAAGGTATTCCATTCGTTTGAGACTAACGTCATGCTTTTCCATTAGAATTTTTCGATTATCTTCCATTTTAGTGAACTGAAATCCCTGTCATGTCATGAAGTATTTTTCTCAACGTTTTTTCAGACCCATTGTAATTAATAGCTTCAGATAACTTAGCTTTTAATGATTTTATTGTTGGCAGTTCATTAAATCGTAAGTGAAAATCATACACCATTCTTCGAACAACATCGTAATCAAAATCGTCCATATCCAAACGAAATTGCTTTTTTGGTCTCCCTTTTTTTGGAGTACTGAACTTAATTTCAGTCGAATGTGTTGTAACAGACTTCATCTATCCCTTAAGAGGTTTAGTGTAATAAAAGAAAATAATAAGAATCTATACTATTTTTTTTTTGTTAAAAATATGTCTGAATTATGTTTAATAAATAATATCAATGGAATTAAAGATGAAAATAAATAAAAAACTAATTCTCATTAATATATAGGACCTAACATATAAACATATAAAACCTTAGAAAAGGGGAACGAATATGAGAAAAGAATGACAGGATTTGAGAAATAAGAGAAAAAATAAATTTGAAAAATTAAAAGATAGAAGATAGAAAGAAAAACGGAGGTGATAAATAGACCTGAAGATGAGGAAAAAGGGATTTTTGCTTCTCGGATGAGGAAAGGATTTTTCGTTCCAGAAGGCATAAAATGAATGTTGAAATTTTCATTTAAGAGTTTAAGAAGAAGAAAGTTCTAGTGAAAGTTTGAAAGTTCTTGATTTGACGAAGATATTCTTCGTTTGATACAATAATTATTAAAATCTGTGGGAAATTTGAAAGTTTTGACGTTAGAAGAAATATTCTTTGCTTGATACAAAAATTATTAAAACAAGGATAAAAATTTTTGAAATAAAAAGGGAATGACGGGATTTTGAAAGAGAGGAGGAAAAGGGATTGGTAAAAATTTTATTGATCAAAAAACCGTGAGTATGTAGAATAGAGATTTATTCAGGGATTACGTATGTACTTATGCAACTTCGTATTTGATATGGTAGTCGTTGGGTTTATTTAAATCTAGCAGTATTGGTAGAATGTAGTTTTACTAGAAGGTAAATCTTTTGAATGTTGACTATACAATTTTAATAAACATATTACCGATAAATATGTGATTAGGTTTACAAGAATGAAATTGTGCAAAATGTTGTGTAAAGGTGGATCGATCCTAGACTGAGTGAAGAATGTTTGTTGTATGAAGAAAGGAAATTATTTATTTTAAGGAATAGCTGTTGAAAAGATGTTTAATAACATAGGAGAAACGTGGACTTGTTTGCTTTATAGAAATTGTGTGATATTATTATTAGGGAAGTCTATTTTGATTTTAGGAAAATAAAACCGTAATTTATTCTGTTATTCTTCTCTTTCCATAAAAATGTGAGCAATGGTTGTGGAGCAATTGCTATCTTACAGTTTTGCAGCAGGGCTGCTAATCAAGACGCAGTATAAATCGGAATTCTAAACAACACAGGTGATGTAGTTTTCCAATTTAAATTAAATTAAGTTTGTATAACAATACAAGACTACAATTTAAGTTTGTATAACTATACAAGACTAAGTAATGGCTTTACTTTATCAAATTTCAGTGCTTGACGGATAACAGTTTATTAATTAGGAAATGGATTTATGGACTTAATTATATGTATATAGATTTTCATCATCGGTATTTAAAGGAAACCCATTGCCTTTAGACACTATTATTATTATACCTATACCTTGCAAGTGACTAAGATTGCTATGTTTGTTAATTTTCATATAATATAAAGAAAAGGCTTTATATTATCAAATTTCAGGACATGTTGGCAAGACAGTTTATTATTTAACTAGGAAATAGAAATAAATGACTTAATTACTTTATATTATACCTTTATCGTCGGCATTTGGAGGAATCCCGTTGTCGCTAGACACTTATTATTGCATCTATACCTTACAATTGGCTAATATTGCTATGTTTGTTTATTTTTCACAGGAATAAGTAATGGCTTTGCATTATCCAATGCCAAAAGCATGTTGGCTAAATAGCTTATTAACTAACAAGGAATAGATTTATGTGCTTTAATTGTTTATACTATACTTTTACCATATGCATTTGAACTATCATTATTGCATCTTTACCTTACAAATGGCCGATATTGCTATGTTTGTTTATTTTTCATAGGAGTAAGAAATGGCTTTGCATTACCAAATTCAAAAGCATGTTGGCTAAATAGCTTATTAATTAGGAATAGATTTAAGTGCTTTAACTACTTTAAATTATACTTTTCATCTTCGTCATTTTGAAGAAATTCCATTGTTAGATACTAATACTACTGCACCTGAATTAATATTATCAACTAGTTTCAACGTACAACCCGCAACATTATAGAAGCGAATCCCGCTGGATCACTAGATTTTCCCGGGATAATAAATAGCCTATGTGCTAATCCAAGTCATCAACTATCTGTGTGTAAAATTTCATTCAAATCCGTTTCGAAGTTTTGCGTGCGGTTTTATCTTTTAAAATCTACTAACTGGTGATAACTACCACATATCTTTATAGATGAGAACCGGCTAGGAAGTTCCTAGAATAATTTCCATAGTACAGATGATCCTGCTTGTTATTTAAACTTTAGGGATCGAGAGCTGATTCCTTTGGAGTCTTCGAGGCCGCGTGGGGGTGACTTCTTAGCTGTCGTCGGAGCTGAAGGCAGAGCTACTGTAGGTTTGTTGCAGAGTTGGAGGTATGGCAAATACGATTTTAATTTCTGCATTGTTATAATTTTGGGCAGTTATAATTTTTTTTTATGAAGGAACAATTAGGTGATAGGGTAGGGCGTGTAGATATTAGGTGGAAGAATTGATGCTTTAATATATTGAGGAATTTAAGGAATACTTTGTTTATTATTGACTTTCAATTAAAACTAGGTGATTCAAGCTTAGGAAATATTTATTATAGAAACTTTCTCTAGTTAAAATGATTACTTGAATTAATGCTTCAAATTGGATTAGGAGGAAATAGGAACTTTTAGGAATTGAAGGCAGAAGGTCTGTTACTGTAGGAATAATATATTACAACCAATAAGTGGGGGCATAAATCTACACAAAATTCACACGAAAACCTACCTTAATATGAATTATTAAAATTATGAAATGTTAATACGAATTATTATATCCTATTATAAAACTAAATATTAACTAATACGTAAATTGATTGCATAGGCCAGTCTCTTAAAATCAAATCTTCATAAAACATTATTTTATTTACAATCAAATTTAAAACCGAGTACAAATATTAAACGAGATAATCACAAACTAATACAAATTACTCTCTTCGTGTCTAACAAAGGAATAATTAATATGAACTGAATTGTTGAATTAAATTTGGAGCGAGAATCTTAAATGACTTTAATAAAGCTTCAGGGAGTTAGAGTACAAGAGAGGAATGAATGAACTTTAGTCCAAACGTATTATGTTTATTTAACCATATTTTGTATAAATTATTTACTTAATTTAATTAATTATTTATTTATTTTATTCTTATTTTATATTATTTATATAGGGATTTAGGAGGATAGGAATTATAATATTAAACTTCTTTATCAAATTAATTCTTTTGGATAATTGAAATATTATTGTTTATAGTGACAGTGCATAACAGATCTTTTAGTAAGATAGGAAGTTTACTAAATAAATCTGAAATTAAGGTTAATTACTAATTTTGGATTAGATATTTTTACCTTTTACCTTGGTAAATAGATCATGTCATCTTCATCTCACGGGAATATCGACTTTACGAAGGCAACAAGTTGTGCTGGGTGTATCTATATAAAGACATACATGTAATGTTGTCATTATGGTCATCTTCTCTTCACCAGTGCAGACACACGGTTAATATGCCCCTCTGTCGTGAGCAAGGTGTTTGGGGCGATAACCCAGATAAACACCCAACTATACCGCCAAGCAAAGTTGATCCATTTTCATATCTAATCATCTCAGACATGAACTATTTTACAGAACTAGAGTTATTTGTCTAAATTGTTTATCTGTATATATTCATGTATTAACCTGGATTCCATGATTGAATCTCTACATCATAAGGATTGTACAATTGAACTTTACTTATGATTATTCGGGTGGCTAGACGTTTCATAATACTGTTCACTTAAAGCAACAATAGATCTAATAAGCGTTGATTTCTAAAAGTTCAGACCTTATTGAATTCTGAAATTTGATTAAATAGAAATTGAAATAAGTGTAATAGAACTCTAATAGTCAGGAGAAGATATAAATAACTTAGTTTCATTGGAAAACGAGTATAAGACGAATTGTTTGGATTCTAAGATGTATTGAGTATTCAATCACAATATTAAAGAGTTCAAAGATCTTACTAAATTTCATCTATAACTTCAAATTCGATTAATAAGTAATATTTCATTGCTTGTGGTGACTATAAATTATTAGGGTTATAGGAGGAAATTTGACTATAATATCTTTAGAACAAAGGTTAATTTCTCGTTCAGTAATAATTTATTTTAATTATTTGGCTTTTTGATTGGACCATACCTTCGTCACAAGGTAGTGTCGGCTTTGCGAAGGCATCAGGGTTGTATGCATGTCGCATGCATTGTGTATATCTATATAAAGACACACATGTAATGTTGTCGTTATGGTTATCTCCTCGTTACCAGTGCGTGGTATTCGGATAAGTCCTACCGCAAACAGTGTATTCAGAGGGTTAACCCAGATAAACACCAACTATCTAACGCCTAGCAAAGTTGATCTATTTACATAACCAATCAAATCTTCAACCAGGTATGAGCTACATCACAGAGCTGGATATATTAAATTGCTTGTTTTAATGTATTTCTATACATTAACCTGAGTTAATTTGACTTTCGTCATAAGGATTATCTTAATTGATTTTACTTATGAAATTTTTATGATTTGGACTATTTGAAGTTCATTGCGAGCAATGATTACTTTTATATATGTTTATTTATCGCGTACCGGCTATTAATGTTTCGGTATTGTGATTGAAGACAACATATTATCTTGTCTTAGTTTTGTCAAGTAATTGTTAAAACAAACTTGCACAAACTTTAATTGTAAACTTGAGAATTATATTTATTATTTGGCTTTTTGACTGTGCTCAATACAAATGATGCACCTTTGTCATGCCAATATTTATTATTACTGGCTGTTACTAAAATAACAACAGTATATAATTTTATCAACATTTACTTACTTCAAGTCAATGCTTAATTGTATACTTGAGAAATATATTTATTATTTGGCCTTTTGACTGTGCTCAATACAAATGATGCACCTTTGTCATGCCAATATTTATTTATTATTTTGTTACTGTTTGTTACTAGAATAACAACAGTATATATTTTTATCAACATTTACTTACTTTGATCAAGTCAATGCTTAATCGTATACTTGAGAATTATATTCATTGTTTGGCCTTTTGACTGTGCTCAATACAAATGATGCACCTTTGTCATGCCAATATTTATTTATTATTTTGTTACTGTTTGTTACTAGAATAACAACAGTATATATTTTTATCAACATTTACTTACTTCAAGTCAATGCTTAATTGTATACTTGAGGAATATATTTATTATTTGGCCTTTTGGCTGTGCTCAATATTAATGATGCACCTTGGTCATGCCTATACTCATCAACTTCCAAACAATGTATTCACAAGTTTGGACATTAAACTATATGGCTATCACTTTGTGACCCCACAATAGTAATGCCTACCTGCCATTAACTTGGCTCTTCATAATATATTGATTTTCTCTTTGAGATTAAGGACTTTAGTTCCTTTTAGTTTCAATATATTTCTGGGGAATACGCTAGGATGGCCTTCAGCCGGCATGGTATTCACACATGTGAGGCGAGGCGGCGCCTCTTACATATCCCACAATAATAAAATTGCGGCACTAAAGTGATCTACAACTCCCAACCTAAATATTACAATAATTTTGTCCATATATTCCATACTACCGTACTACTTTCCTTTAGATGAAGTCAATGTAATTATTAATATCATCATATCGCTCTCTTAAGCTATATATTTTATTATGTATTTTTGTATATATTTAATATATTATTCCCTTCCTTAAGGTCAAATATCTTTATTATGTATTTATGTATTTATATAATATATTACTCCCTCTCTTAAGCCAAATATCTTCAATATATTAAACTTTAGTAATTTAAATCAATTTATAGTATACATTTCCTGATAAAGTATGGTTGTTTATAAGAGATGAAGTGTACCTTTGAAAAGAATGAATGGGTAAACTATATAACACAAAATGAGTCCTCAATTTAACACTAGATGAATCATTTGGCCAGATAATATGATTATAACTCTGTTGACTCCTTTATAAACGAAATATAACAGACAATTTTGTTATATTTAAAATGTGAGTTTAGAGGGTCTTCGGGAGAGTTTGTTACAGTGTTTCAGTACTGACTTCGTTTAATATATTGTTCAAAGTTCTTCTTGAAATTCCAGTGGCATTTGCAACTCGCTCTTGAATCTTTTTAAAATAACAACTTACATTTTCATCTACTTTTTTTTTAAATCTATCAGCTTCGCTTACAAAGTATTTATAAACATTGTAGATAATTTCACGTGACTGACCTCGTAAAGGTTTCCCTCTTTTTCCGAAAGATGCCATATTACAACTTTAAATTATTTAAATTTGTGGGTGTTATCAACTCTAAATATATATATTTTTTTCGGGACGCGACTGCACTCTATCGTACTTGAACAACGACTGACTAAACGTCACATAGGTAGTGTGGGACAGAGATAACGCTTTACGAAGCCGAAATTATCCGATTGTCTCTTTCCAAAGTTCGATGTGCAATATTTATCGCCGGGTACTGTACCTGCTAGCTTGGTCAAACGGCCAATTTTCAGGTATCAGGTAATCAAGGTACATAAAAACATTACTTACTTCACGTAAATTCTCCTGGCTGATTTTCATATATGTTTTCGAGTGTATAGTTAAAAATAAATTGTCAATACTCCCAGACACTTTCCGTCGGCCATATTGCTTGACAGACGCTTTAAGGGTCTCAAAATAATTAGTTAACTTCACGTAAATTCTGACGCTCCATTTTTATATATATTCATCCGACAAGAATTTTAAAACCTTTGACAAGAAGACAGACCGATCCAAGGGGCCAATCATCCCCTAAACTAAATTTTAATATCTCTGTGAGTGGGAGCGCGAGAGCATTATCTACGCGCATGAGACTGAGTTAGACCGACTGCGCTGTTAAGGCCATGAAAATTACTTGAACAGATATTTTATAGTAGTAGTATCTTCACGCCCATATCCCCGAAGGGGTAGGCAGAGGTACAACAAGTGCACCCACAATTAGCCGAAGATACTTGGTCCCACAATGTGATAGGTGGCAAGCCTATCGCCAACCGGACTTTCCCAATCCCGGGCAACTTTGTGTTTCTCAGAAAACTGAAAAAACACTTTTTTTTTAAAGTGCCCGACCCGGGAATCGAACCCGGGACCTAATGTGGTCAACGCCAACGCTGGACCACTAGACCACAGAGGCGAACAGATATTTTATAATTTTTAGAACTTTTGTTGACAAGTAAATTATGGCAACAAAAATAAGAAAAAAATTGACCTATAATAATAATACTAAAGTTAGCCGACATTTTTGTTTTTTTTTTTTTTCAATTTATTAATTAGAACTAAAAAATATTTTTTTAAAAATAACACTTAAACTTTTTCAAATTTTTTACAAATGAATTTTTTTTAAATAATTTTTTCAATTAAAAAAAATCTAAAAATTTTTAGATGTCGGCTAATTTACTTTCATTTTTTTTACTAATTATATTTAATTAATATGATTTTTAAATAAAATAAAAAAATGGTCAGGTGGCAGCTAACTTTATTGTAATTTAAAGGCCCTCTTGAGGCCAACAGCTAAATTTTTTAAAATTTGGGAGTGCCAAATAAGTATTCAGTATTCTGCCGTGCTCCCTTGAGTAATATTGTTCTGTGCTGCCGTGTCTGTTGAGTGCAGCTGTGACTATGTGATATGTGGCAATCCTGTTGCCAAACGAGCACTAATCCAATCCCAGGCAATTCGTTTTTATCAGAAAATTGATAAAAAAATATTTTTGGATTGCCTGATCCGGGAAACCAACCAGGGACTTTATATAGTCAATGGCAACACCGAGCCTACAGATAGACTGATATACAATAGACAACAGAGGTAATTAATACAATAATTTATTTAATGAACAACCACATCAAAAATATCAACGGGATTCGAACCCGGGCCTCGTTGATTGCGTAGTCTGGTTCGCTAACCACCCGACCAACAAGACGGTCAAATATACAACTTTAGGAGAATTGATTGAATATTGAATACCTACCTAGCTTAGTGTAAGAAAATGTAAAAAAAATTGAAATATTCCCTTAATACGTTCACAGGCTTATGACTGACAGCTTTTTGGAATTTTTAATGTATGTATTATAATATGACCTTAATGCTGGCATATTTAGCAGTCGCCCTTCGCAGTGTACTTGTCCCAAATCTCAAAGGATTAGTACATTGTATACGTATTCACGGACGCGTACGCGTGATACTTTTAAATACTCGATACGCTTTTGCCTCTTTGACATTACTAAGTCGTATGTGTAATCGGGGACGCGTACGCTTACAGTACTTCTAAATACTCGATACTCATATATTCTACGACTGAATGCTTAGTTTGGAGACTTCTTAGTTGAAACCTAGTATAGAAACTTGTTCCCGTAAATACATCTCATCTCTACTTAACAGCGCAGTCGGTCTCACTCAGTCTCATGCGCGTAGATAATGCTCTCGCGCTCCCACTCACAGATATTAAAATTTAGTTTAGGGGATGATTAGCCCCTTGGATCGGTCTGTCTTCTTGTCAAATGTTTTAAAATTGTTGTCGGATGAATATATATAAAAATGGAGCGTCAGAATTTACGTGAAGTTAACTAATTATTTTGAGACCCTTAAAGCGTCTGTCAAGCAATATGGCCGACGGAAAGTGTCTGGGAGTATTGACAATTTATTTTTAACTATACACTCGAAAACATATATGAAAATCAGCCAGGAGAATTTACGTGAAGTAAGTAATGTTTTTATGTACCTTGATTACCTGATACCTGAAAATTGGCCGTTTGACCAAGCTAGCAGGTAGGCATACGATCATAGTACATACTAACACTACTCTATCGTCCACATTTCATCCATCAGAAAATACGTGACGTCTGGCGGCTCTGGGATCTTGCTCTATATTTTATAGCTCATCAAATAAATATTTTATAGACTAACATAAAAATGAGAATTTTATCTACAAATATAAACTCAGGCTTACACATACATATTATATTATACGTATGAAAATTGATTAGTCTGATGTCATAGATCAGAACAAGGGAAAGTCTTGTAAACTTCAAAAAGCAACGCTTAACTGTGGCTTAACTCAGTTAGTCAGAGACGAAAGTAATATCGATCGCTGGTTCGAATCAAAGAATAGCAAATAAATACATGACTTTCCTAATGGAAAGCGATAACCATCAGCTATAGACATAAAAAATATTAACAGCGCGTTGCTAACCGTGTTTAAATACCACATACTGGCATAGGTTGGCTAGCTGTCTAAAGTAAATACGACAGTAACAATAACTGAGGCTATTGCAACTGGAATAGATTTTTTTTCATGTTTAAAAGGTTTCTGATCCCAAAGAATCCGAAGTTTTTTTTTTTTTTTTTTTTTATAGAAGAGGGGGAAAACGAGCAGGAGGTGCACCTGATGGTAAGTGATCACCGCCGCCCATGGACATCCACAATACCAGAGGTCTTGCAGTTGCGTTGCCGGCCTTTTAAGAATGAGTAAGCTCTTTTCTTGAAGGCCCCCAAGTCGTAACCGTTTGGAAACACCCCTGCCGGTAATTGGTTCCACAACAAAGTAGTGCGAGGCAAAAAGTGTCGAGAGAAATGCACAGTTGTGGATTTCCAGACATCGAGATGGTGAGGATGGAATTTCAAATTTTGACGCGATGTCCGATGATGGAATTCGGCGGCAGGAATTAATCCAAATAACTCGTCGGAACACTCTCCATGAAAGATACGATAGAAGACACAGAGTGAGCCAACATCTCTGCGCAATGCCAAAGAGTCGAGTCGTTTCGAAATAGCCGGGTCGTCAACGATTCGAACCGCTCTACGCTGAATGCGATCAAGAGGAAGGAGCTGGTACTGAGGAGCTCCGGCCCAGAGATGAGAACAGTACTCCATGTGGGGCCGAATTTGAGCCTTATAAAGTTGAAGGCGATGGGCCGGCAAGAAGTACTGCCTCGCTCTGCTGAGCACACCGAGCTTTTTGGAGGCTAATTTAGCCTTACCTTCCAAATGACCGCGAAACTGAACGTAATTCGATATGTCGACTCCCAGAATCTCGATACTAGCGGAGGCTATCAGGAGAGTATCCCCAAATCGAGGTGACACGACAAAGGGTGTCTTTTTAGCGGAAAACACGCAAAGCTGTGTCTTTTTGGGGTTAAAAGTGACAAGGTTTTGACGACCCCATTCCGAGACATCGGTTAGTCGATTCTCAACTTCGGACACAAGCTTGTTTCGGCTCTCTTCGACGTGTTCCCGAGAAATACCGCTTCGGCCGGAGTATGTAGCATCACCAGTACTGTCATCCGCATAGCAATGTATGTTGCGAATTCGCATCATGTCATTGATATGCAGAAGGAACAGTGTTGGTGATAGCACGCAGCCTTGTGGAACACCAGCATTGATAGATTTAAGGTCAGAGCACGCACCGTCAACTACGACCTTGATGCTCCGATCAGCCAAAAAACTGGTGATCCACTTGCATAATTTCTCGGGAAGCCCATAGGAAGGCAGCTTCGCCAGAAGCGCTTTGTGCCATACCCTATCAAAGGCCTTCGCTATGTCCAAACTAACTGCCAATGCCTCCCCCTTGGACTCAACTGCTTCCGCCCACCGATGTGTTAAGTATACAAGAAGATCACCAGCTGAGCGGCCGCGACGGAAACCGTACTGGCGGTCGCTAATCAGCTGGTGCTCTTCTAAATACTTGAGGAGCTGCGAGTTGATGATTGTCTCCATAATTTTGGAGAACAAGGAGGTTATGGCTATCGGCCGATAGTTACACGGATTAGAGCGATCTCCTTTTTTAGGGATGGGATGCACTAAAGCTGTCTTCCATGAAATCGGTACTACGCCGAGTGAGTAGGAGAGCCGGAATAGGCGTGTTAGTACCGGCGCCAGCTCTGGAGCACATGATTTAAGTACAATCGGAGGGATGCCATCCGGTCCACTCGACTTATGGACGTCCAAGGAAAAAAGTGCTTTACGTACGGAAGACTGCAAGAATTTTAATTCCGTCATAGAACTATAGCACTGCGGGATGGTAGGCGGTGCATTTCCTTGGTCGTCCAGAGTCGAGTTGGCCGCAAAGAACGAGCCCAAAAGATCGGCCTTCTCCTTTGCGGTATGGACCAGAGAGTCATCATCTCCGTGTAAGGGTGGAAGAGAGGGCTGTGAGAAATTCCCCAAGACAGCCTTGGCGAGAGACCAGAACGCACGAGTTCCCGAAGGAAGGCGAACTAATTTCTCACCAATTCTGCCAATGTGTTCAGATTTTGCCTTGGCGATAGCTCTTTTGAAGAACCTCGAAGCGGAATTATACTCCTTACGTAACGCGCTGGTTTTTTCATCACGAGATGTCGACTCTGCAGCCCAAGCCCGGTAGCATTCCTGCTTTCGGCGTGAAGCCGTTTTGCAGGAGCGACCAAACCAAGGCTGAGAATTACCACCAACTGGTACCGCAGAAAATGGAATGAAAATTTCCATGCCCTGCAGCACCACATCAGCGATAGAGTCAGCGATGACACTCGGATCATCCAGCGAGAAGCACATCCGCCCCCATGGGTAGGACGCAAAAAAAGACCGCATCCCGTCCCAATCTGCTGACCTATAGTGCCAAACGCGACGACAGCCTGCAAAAGGAGGCCGTGATAGGCGCGTAACCGGCACTTTACTCCGGATCAGGCAGTGGTCTGACGTACCAAGAGGGACGTCCACAGATACCTGATAATTGTCCGGATGGGAGGTCAGCAGAAGGTCCAGCAGTGAAGGCGTATGGTCGTCCACATCGGGAATTCGCGTAGGCGTGGTTACCAATTGTGTTAGACCATATGCCAAGGCAAAATCGTGAACAGACCTCCCCGCATGATCGGTAGTGCGTGAACACAGCCATTCGGCGTGGTGGGCATTAAAATCGCCTAAGATCACGATCTCAGCGGAGGGGGTCTGTTGCAACACGGAATCTACAGCCGTTTGAAGGTGCTCAACGAGCCTGTCGACTTCAGCATTTCCGCTATGGGACCTGTAGAGGCACGCGTAGATGCGGGGATGGTCGTCGCAGTCTACACGCAGCCAGAGGATGGATAGGTCCCTATAGCCTTCAATGCTGCTGAGACGTCGAGAGCAGATATCCTCTCTGACATAAGCACAAACTCCCGCCCGGGGTACAAATGAATGCTCGAATTTGTACCCCGGGTAGGAGAGATATGAGGTATCAGCCGGAGAAGATATCTGCGTCTCAGTTAAAAAGAACAGAGCCGGCTTAGCCGTCTCAAGGTGGTAGTGGACGGCATTTAGGTTTGAGTGAAGACCCCTAATATTAGCATAATCCACGTGGAGTGTGGTAGAGGGTGCCTTTCGATGTCTGTTCGATTTGCCCCGAGCAGCGAAGTTTGAGAGCGCAATTGTGCCCCCCCCAGAGTACGCAGGGCAGCCTGGGCATCCATGATTAGGCTGATTACAAACCCCTGAACATGGATGTCCAGAGGGGGATTCTCCACCGCTTACGCTAGTGGTACCCCCCTGGGGTAAACTACTACCTTTAAATTGCGCTTCCATAGTGTTAGGGGGAGGGGGGAAAGGGCCTCCGGGAACCTCACAGACCAAACGAAACGCAACAGCAAAGCTGTTACTTCACGTTGGTTTTAAGTGAGGTAGTGGTATCGCCCCGGTCGTGCCGACCCATTCAGCTAAGCATGGCACTACCACTTTTTTTGACTGACTGCACCGGTGGAATAATCTCAAAAAAGAATATTATCCCTCCGGCGGGCGATGGGGTCGTCACTTCCCGACGCCAACAAACGTAACAAAGTAAGGAAACGAAGTTGATTAACGTTGGAACATTGTATTAACAAATATTGGAATTGTGACAGTTGACCTAAATCGTGATTTTATGTCACAATTTCGGATTAAACTAAGTACAACTTTCAAGACAATTTCTTATGTAGTCAGTTTAGCTTGCACTTATGCTCATAAATGGAGTTATAGTACTTACCGATAAAATGAAATTATTCAGAGTTATTTTTTGAGCCTAGGCTTCATATTCACTACGATAAATTAGCACAACATGGCATATTTCTGCTTTATTCACGATATACCTAATATATCTAAAAGGGTTTGATACTTCCAAGTATTTGCTCATATGAGCGTATACACGTATCCCGACCAACACCATGTCTATTAGTATTCGTGTGATCTAGGGAAAGTACAATAAGTCTGTATTTCTAGGTTTAAATGCAAATAATACTGTTAACAAATTGCCTTGAAAGGTGTATTTAGTTTAATCCGTGACAGAAACAGTTGAAAATGAATGTATAAAGTATTAAGCTTTTTTAAATTAAATAAATAATCTTTATTAAACAAATCCAAGTACATACATAATTATTTAAAAACAAAAACAAAAAACAAAAATTTTAGTATCAACTTGTAAAACATTTTGATGTACCCACGATGTTTTGTAAAAATAATGTGTGGTCGGATTTCATTTTTAAGTACACTAAAACTATGAACTTATGTTAAGCTTATAAATACTCATATTATATGAATTATTTTAAGTTTAATAAATACTTTTTTTTTTATTCTTTTAAAGATGTACTCACTACATTCTACTGTTAGTATCTAAACTAGGCCAGGCCTGTGTTTTAGACACTAACTAGTTCCCGGTGCATAAGTCAATAAGAGGTACAGTACAATACAAAAAAGTTAAAAATAATTACTTTAAATTACGTACTTACTTAATAATACTTTAATTAATTATTCCAATGGCTCACTTATTGGACTATTGTAATAAATTTTTCTATTTGTTCGTAATTTTGTGATTTTAACCAAACTGTCAGTTTTTGTTTACATTTGTATTTATTTAGGGAATAAAGACTAAGAATTTTATTTAATTTATTATACACATAAGGACTTAGAAAACACTGAAATTTATTAATGAAAAATGTCCTACTGCTAATAGTTGGACACACTTTACCTTTTTTACGACTTTGGGTTTCGGTAGGTTCAAAATTTATGATACTGTGTTGAGTTAAGGCTGTGTTAAGAATAAATAGTTTTCTTACTGATAACAACATCGCTCAGTTTATACAGTTGGGATGTAGGATATCTATAAGGCTTATAAAGCATTACTTTAAGCAAGGCACGTTGTGCTCTTTCAAGTTTAAGAATATGCGATTTTAGTGCTCCTCCCCAGGCTCTAATACAATAGGATAATATAGACTGTGCCAATGCGTAATATATTGATGTAAGTAATTTTACATCTGCTATGTGGCGTAGAGTTTTAAATATATAAATTAATTTACGGGTTCGTTCTACTGTCATCTGGATGTTAGGTAACCAAGTTAAAGTTTGATCAAGAAGAACACCTAGGTATTTTAATGAGGTAACACGTATAAGGGAACTGCACTGGCAAGATGGATTTGCACTTGGATTATTAGTACTAGAATGTGCGGTAATAGTGTAGTCATCACTAGGGAGGTTAGTACTTCTAATGCCAAATGTCATATATTTAGTTTTAGAAGTATTAATTGTAAGCATATTGCACTGAAGCCATTTTATTACGATTTGTAAACCTTTTTAAGCTAATCGAAGAAAGAGACAGAATACATTACACAGTATTTTATATTTTAAAGAGCATTTACTAATTAATGGTTTTAAAACCAACCAGACAGAAACAATAACCAAAAAGATTTCACTACAACTTTTTACTTCATCGGGCCCCTAGAAATTATCTCTCCCTCTCTCCCTCTTTCTTTCTATTTCGTTATTTCCTACTTTAATCAAAAGCTTCACTTCTACCGCTTGTGAGTTGACATTTGATTTTTTATAATATACGTAAGTATAACAGCACTATACTAATGACTAATGAGTAGCTGTAATGCACATCATAAAAGCATCGGACAGATATTTTTCCCGTGTGGCTCCCATCCGCCAAATACGCGATAAGAACTTCGTTTAAACAACTTGTAACTCGTGGCCGGCATATTACTATGAATTTGCAGTGCAAGGTTGCTGTGCCGCTGCATGGTAACAGATTATCATAATTACTGTTATGGCGCAGTGCCATAACGTGCTATGTTATGACAGCTCACTACGCAGCCTGCTGCATTATAAAAAATTTGGTTAACCACAGGGAAATAACGTATCTTTCTGACATAAAAAGTTCGTATAATATGTTCTATTTAAAAGGCATAATCTGCCCGTGAGGCACATTAATTATCAAACGTACAAAATTATTAAGTAGGATCTTACTGCAAGTATTGTTAGAATGATTAATAGTCAAATGTTACTAGCGATACAATTTTATATCGATGGTAGTAGGTACGCTACTGTAGAACGTTCATCATCAATGTTAAAATATTGTATCAAGCATAAATATTACATACATATCTTAACGCCAAATCCGTCACGAAATAGGCAGTGGATCCAGCATGGTAGATGACTGATTAACAAAACAGATATATGTACAATGCGAATGTGGATGGATGTAGATACCGGGGGAACCCAAGACTGCCGTACCATGATCAAACTGTTCAGGTGCTGCCCGATGGTGTTGTCAAGAGTCTTCGCAATCGGCGTGTTTGCATGAAAAGAATTATGAATTTGCAGGAACCAAGGCAAATGGCAATCATTTTATGGTCATAAAATAAGGAAAAAATTGAATAGCTTCAGAGTAGGAATCAGTCTTAATTAGCGTTTTATTCACAAAGCACACATTATTAACAAAAACCAGAGTTAATTCTTCACTTAACCTGTTAAGCTGAGATAATTTATGATAATAAGAAATTTGATCCAGCTCCACGTCTGGTCTTTAATTAAAGAGACGTCTGTCGCTGAATAAGCAATCCCTGCTAAACTGCGCATTACTTCGTTACAATTAGCTTCGGAGACGTAAGGTTTGGGGAATTATTCTTGAGTCTTTTGGAATTTGAAGTTAATTATGGTACTGTAGCTTTTCCCATGGGTTTCGTGTGAAACATTTTCATATTTATTTATTTTATATAATAAAATAACAATCCAGCGGTTGAATCGCCTGATCGAAAGAAATAATCACCGCTTATACACAATGGCTCATGGCTATGCCACATGGAGGAAAAATACCTTAAATATTGTAGATAGAACATCTTACTGAAATAAGAAAAAGACAATTTAAACTGCATCCATGTGTAGTGTTTTAACTGATTTTGGACATTTGATAAATTAAATTGATTAATTTTTGACGGCGTAGGGATGTGACGACCCCATCGCCCACCGGAGGGATGACTTTTGTTACAAAAATTATTCCTGTCGGTGCAGTCAGTCGATTAGTGGTAGTGCCATGCTGTGCTTGCAGCGGAATAGGCCGGCACGCCCGGGGAGATACCACTCTTTCACTTAACACCGACGTGAAGTAACAGCGTAGCTGTTGCGTTTCGTCTGGTTTGTGATAGTCCCGGAGGCCTACTTTCCCCCTCCCCCGCATACATGAAAGCGCAATTTAAAGGTGTTTTACCCCAGGGGGGTACCACTTGCACTAGCGGTGGAGAATCCCCCTCTCTGGGCGTCCATGCTCTGGATTGCTTGAACAGCCAAATCATGGACGCTCAGGCTGCCCTGCGTACTCTGGGGGGGGGGGGCAAGATTGCGCTCATTAACCACACTGCACGAGGCAAACGAAGCAAGGAACTTAAGGCATTTCCCACCACGCTTGTCGTGGATTTTTGCAACATTAGGGGGCTTCACTCAAACCTTAACGCCGTCCATTATCACCTCGAGACGGCTAAGCCGGCCTTGCTTTTCTTAACCGAGACTCAGATATCTTCTCCGGCGGATACTTCCTACCTCGCCTGTCCGGGGTACAAATTGGAACATTCCTTTGTACCGCGGGCTGGTGTGTGCGTATACGCCAGAGAAGATATCTGCTACCGGCGCCTCGGCAGTCTTGAAGGTCGGGACCTATCCATCTTATGGTTACGCGTAGACTGCGACGACCATCCCCGCATCTACGCGTGCCTATACAGGTCCCATAGCGGGAATACCGAAGTCGACCGGCTCGTCGAGCATTTGCAATTAGCTGCAGATTCCGTGCTTCAAAGGACACCTACCGCAGAGATCGTGATCCTAGGTGATTTTAACGCCCATCACACCGACTGGCTCTGCTCACGTACAACCGATCACGCGGAGAGGTCTTTTCACAAATTTGCTTTGGCGTATGGTCTTACGCAACTGGTTACTAAACCTACGCGAATTCTAGATGTGGATGACCATGCACCTTCAATGTTGGACCTTCTACTGTCTTCTCACCCGGATCAGTATCGAGTATCAGTGGACGTTCCTCTCGGTTCGTCTGACCACTGCCTGATCCGGGCCAAAGTGCCGGTTACGCGCCCGTCACGGCCTCCTTTTGTGGGCTGCCGCCGCGTTTGGCATTATAAGTCAGCAGATTGGGACGGGATGCGGTCCTTCTTTGCATCCTACCCTTGGAGGCGAACATGCTTCTCGTTGGATGATCCGGATGTCGTTGCTGATTCTGTCGCTGATGTGGTGCTACAGGGTACGGAACTTTACATTCCGTTCTCTGCGGTTCCCATCGGTGGCAAGTCTCAGCCTTGGTTTGGTCGCCACTGCAAGACGGCTGCGCGCCGAAAGCAGGAGTGCTACCGGGCCTGGGCTGCTGCATCGGCATCGTGTGATGAAAAAACCAGCGCTTTAAGAAAGGAGTATAATAACGCCTCGAGGTCCTTCAAAAGAGTCATCGCCAGGGCAAAATCGGAGCACATTGGCAGAATTGTTGAGAGATTAGTTCGCCTTCCTTCGGGCACCCGTGCGTTTTGGTCTCTCGCCAAGGCTGCCTTAGGGAATTTTTGTCAGCCGTCCCTTCTATCCCTGCACAGAGAAGATGATTCTCTGGCCCACACCGCGAAGGAAAAGGCTGATCTCCTGGGCTCATTCTTTGCGGCTAACTCGACTCTGGATGACCAAGGAAACACACCGCCTACCATCCCGCAGTGTGATAGCAATATGCTTGAAATAAAATTCCATCAGTCGTCAGTGCGCGAAGCACTGTTTTCCTTGGACATCTATAAGTCATCTGGGCCGGATGGCATCTCTCCGATAGTGCTTAAAATATGTGCTCCAGAGTTGACACCGGTACTGACGCGTCTGTTCCAACTCTCCTACTCACTAGGCGTAGTACCGAAATCGTGGAAGACGGCCTTAGTGCACCCTATACCTAAAAAAGGTGATCGCTCGAATCCGTCAAACTATCGGCCGATAGCCATTACCTCCTTGTTCTCCAAAATCATGGAGAAAATAATTAACTGCCAGCTTTTGAAGTATTTAGAGGAGCACCAGCTGATTAATGACCGCCAGTACGGTTTCCGTCGCGGTCGATCGGCTGGTGATCTTCTAGTATACCTTACACATCGCTGGGCGCAGGCAGTTGAGTCCAAGGGGGAGGCATTGGCTGTTAGTTTAGACATAACGAAGGCCTTTGATAGGGTTTGGCATAAAGCGCTTCTTTCAAAGCTTCCTTCTTATGGGCTTCCCGGGAAATTATGCAAGTGGATCACCAGTTTTTTGGCTGATCGGAGCATCAAAGTCGTAGTCGACGGTGCGTGCTCCGACCTTAAATTTGTCAATGCCGGTGTTCCGCAAGGCTGCGTGCTATCGCCTACACTGTTTATTCTGCACATCAATGACATGTTGCGAATTAGTAATATTCATTGCTATGCAGATGACAGTACTGGTGATGCTTTGTACTCCGGTCATAGCGGTATTTCTCGGGACCACGTCAATGAGAATCGGGACAAGCTAGTGTCTGAAATCGAGACTCAGCTCGAAAAAATCTCGGAATGGGGTCGACTCAACTTAGTCCAATTCAACCCCAAGAAGACACAGCTGTGTGCGTTCACCGCTAAAAAGTCGGCCTTTGTCGTATCACCTCGCTTTGAGAACACTCTCCTGACAACCTCAGCCAATATTGGAATTCTTGGCGTTGACATATCGAACAACGTTCAGTTCTGTGATCATTTGGAAGAAAAAGCTAAATTAGCCTCAAAAAAGCTCGGTGTGCTCAGTAGAGCGAGACAGTACTTCCTGCCTTCTCATCGCTTGCAACTTTACAAAGCGCAAATTCGCCCGCACATGGAGTACTGTTCTCATCTCTGGGCGGGAGCTCCGCAGTATCAGCTTCTTCCACTTGATCGCATTCAGCGTAGAGCGGTTCGAATCGTTGACGACCAAGCAATCTCCAATCGGCTTGACTCCTTGGCTTTACGCAGAGATGTAAGTTCGCTTAGCATCTTTTACCGTATTTATCATGGAGAGTGTTCCGACGAACTATTTGGATTGATCCCTGCTGTTGAATTTCTTCATCGGACATTCAAAGTTCCATCCTCATCACCTCGATGTCTGGAAATCCACAACTGTGCGATTCTCTAGGCACTTCTTACCACGCACTACTCCTCTGTGGAGTCAATTACCGGCGGGGGTGTTTCCGAACGGATACGACTTAGGCACCTTCAAGAAAAGAGCCTACTCCTTCTTAAAAAGCCGACAACGCAGCTGCAAGACCTCTGGTGATGTGGCTGTCCATGGGCGGCGGTAATCACTTACGATCAGGTGAGCCTCCTGCCCGTTTGCCCCTTTTTTCTATATAAAAAAAAAAAAGATTAATATGATTGTTAAACCTGTTGAGTACTTACATGATTAATAAACCTAATATTATTATCGTCACTCTGGTGTAGTGGTTCGGTTTCGGTGTTGACAAACCGGTCAGGCAAATCAAAAACATATATATATTTTTTTGTTTTTTTGTAAAGTGGGTAGTAAGGTAAATAACCTCGCGCTATATCTGTGGGATGGTGTAAGCTTTATTATTTATTAATTAAATTATTTTATTCGTAAAAATCGAAAAGTCTCAGTCACCGAATGAATTTTTTTTTTGGCTGGATATCTTTTGTTAGGCGGCCTAAGCACTGTGTTTTTTTTTTTATATCATAAGATAGCAAACAAGCAGATGGGTCTCCTGATGGAAAGAGTCAACCATCGCCTATAGACACCAAAGATGTTAATGGTGCGTTGCTATCTTGTGGCGAAGTCTAATGCCACATGCATAAGTTTACCGGCTACCTTACCCTCCAAACCGGAACACGACAGCGACAAACACTGACGCTATTGCGGCAGGAATAGGTAAGGCGGTGGTACCAGACCCGGGCGAGACAATGCAGAACTCTACCACCTAGTAGCCACGATGGTAGTGACTCGTTAGCCAATCGGTCGCCTTATACGACCTGCCTGGCAGAACGGCAGTTGGCCTATTCTACAATGGAGGCCGGGACCAACACGGCGTAGAAATATGAGACACTAGATATGAGAAATAAAGTCACTTGTACTTCCAGTTCACATGAATTTTATATAATTTTATACACCCAACTGGTTTCGCTTATCACAACATCATCAGGGATGTTTTACACAGTTATTACATAATTACAAGTTATCTTATTTAAATACTAATCTTAAGTGGGTAGTGAATATAATACGATATAATGATACCTGATGATGCTGTGATGAGCGAAACCGGTTGGGTGTATAAAATTATATAAAATTCATGTGAATTGGAAGTAGGTACAAGTGAGTTTATTTTTCATATCTATTTCAAAATGCAGTTTTACCAAGTACCGACGATGGAAAGTATCCATCAAATTGGTATTTTATATTTTTAATCTAACTTTTTATTTCTAATATAAATTGGTATAATATATTTTTAATCTAACTTTTTATTTCTAATATATGAGAAACCAGCATATGTTTGAAGTAAATATTTGCAATACAAACTCTTCTTGCAGTAGATATCCAAATCTATGGTTTTGCTTGGCGGTACAAGCTGTTTACGACCCACCACCATACACATATCACCACCTGTTTGTGAATAAATTCGGGTTTTACTATAGTCTGTGGCCAAATACGAAGTAGTTACAGCCTTCCAAACAAAAAAAGATTTTTCAAAAGGGGCGGAGTTCTGAAATAACAAACATAAAAAAAAGCCGTAATCCTTTTTGGATTCGATTGTAGTTAATTACCATGCTCCCAAAAAATATTCAATTATTCACATTCACATACAGCTTCATAAAGCAATGATTGATTCTAAAGTAACATCCATTAAATTGTAACCAACGAAAATATTTTTTAGAACTTCGATATTCCAGACTCAAATTCGAACAGACTCCCGATTGATTTAGAGCGATTAATAAAAGATGGGTATCGTTGCGGAACGCAGGAGGTTCAGCAGTTTTAAGTGCTGCAACTTGTATGCATTCAATTCCCCGACTTGACTCCACCGCTACGAAAATTCCAACCATTTATGTTGTTCACTTTCAGATCTTCAATTATTTGTTTTTTTCCTTTTCATTTTCTAGTATACCATTTTAGTACGAGATACGTCTATACTAATATTATAAAGAGAAAACATTTTTTGTATGTTTGTAACGAATAAAGTTAAAATCTACAGGACCAACCTTAAAAAATTAACATTAGAAAGCTACGCTATGTAAAAGTGACCACACGTAAACTAATATTTTACCCAACTAAGAAAAAAGAGTCTACTCTAAGTAAGAAAAAATTAAAATCACGCAAAAGAAGTTACATGCAACTTCTTGAGAGCTAGTGTCCATATAAAACTACTTCTTGGGATTTTTTCTAGAAATAATCTTTATAAGAAGCTATCTCCAGTACTGTACCTTTTCTTACTTGCTGATAAACATCTGTATCTTTATCTTTACATGGTATAATACAAAATCACCTTCGCCATATGTTCACTTATATATTTTAAGCTTCGCAAGGAATTTTAATGTTGTTTTCATCAACAGGTAGAGTGGTTCAAAAGGAAAGTTTAAAAAACCGAGAATTTTAAACATATTTACAGCATATCATTAAACAGCCGTACCAAGCCGGGGCGGGTTGCTGAGTTTTTATACATTAACTAGCTGTTGGACCAATCAGTAGATATCTACAAAATCTCATTGAACTCGATTTTGTAGTTTAGGAATCCATAGAGGATAAACAACGTGACACGTAACTTACATAATATACTAAGATGTTAAAAGATATCTGGTATAATATTAAATTATATACAAGTTGCTTCTTACTTTATACAAAAGTCGAAAAGTAAAAAGTCGTTTTATATTGATCTTGAAGCCCTTCAAATACTTGGATATGTTTATGAAATTCTTCTGTTTTATTATTAATTAAAGTAATAGGTCTATAATTGTTCATATCGCAAATATCTTCTTTTTTAAACAATGGTTTGACAATATACTTTTTTAATCGTTCTGGAAATTTACCTTCCAAAAATGACAAATTAATTATATGGCTAATAAGTCTTGATATTACACTAGCAACATTTTTCAATAATTCTGTGCTAATATTATCATAGCCAGTAGCATAAGTATTTTTCAATGAATGTATAACTTTTTTCACATCATGCTCATCTACTTGTGTCAAATACATGCTTTTACTACAATTTGGTAAAAAATATGATTTTGAAGTATTTGCAGATTTGACTTTTAGGCTACTTGATTTTGTCTGATTTATAAGAAATTATTTAATGGATTACAGATTGTTTGAGTATTTGTGTACTTTAAATTGTTTATTTTGATTTTTTCTATTTCTGTACTATTTATTTTGTTCTGAAATGTACTTTTAATCAGATTCCATGAAGCTTTACATTTATTAGAGGAATTTTCAATGTATTTCAAAGAAGACTGTTTTTATAATTCTAATATAAATTTAGACAAAATTTTCCTATAATGTATATATTTACATTTATTTTCTTTCCTATTAGATTGAGCATAACGATAGTTAAGGTACAACTGGCGTTTTACTTTGCAACATTTTACAAGACCTTTAGTTAACCATTTATTTTCTATATGTATATTTAAAACTTTTACACGGACCTTAAGAAAACATAACTCAAAAAATAACAGTAAAATATCATGAAATTCATTAAATTCTTCTTCAAAATTTGACTTTGTAAAAACTTCGTTAAAACTTAAACTTGATAAACATTCATGAAACTTTTTAATATTTTCCTGCCCATATATCCGCTTTGTTTCAAACCAAAAAGCTCTTTTTTGTTTAAATTCTACGACTGACTCTATATTGGCTTGTATACTCTGAGCAGTTTCATGATCAGACAAAGCAAGTGTATGAATGTTAGGCTGAACATTATTTAAGTTACTTGCTATTAGATCCAGACATGTATGCTTCCTAGTAGGTTTTATAATATGTTGATTTATGCTGTTATTTGAAAAAATACTTGTTAAATTTTTATGTTTACAAGTGTCCTGCATCATCCTTTTCCAATCTCCACATAAAATCATTTTCTTTTTTGAATATCTCATAATATTTTCTAATAATAATTCTAATTTATTTAAGAATATATCAACATTTGAGCTGGGAGTACGATAAATACAAATTACTATTAGTTTATAATTAACAATTTCAACAGCGCAACATTCAAAGGAAAATGGTAAGCGTATTTGTAAGTCTAAGATTTTAAAATCAAGTTCATTTCTAACTAAAATACAAGTTCCACCCCTACGTTGATTATCACGGGGAAAATGGGATGTCATTGTGTAACCGTCAAGTTTAAAGTTTGTTTCAGAACCTTGCTTAAGAAAAGTTTCAGAATGACATATAACATCAATTATACCTAGTGTTTCGCTAAGCTCACTAATAGCTACTTGCAAATAATCATGTTTTTTTAATGCACCTGCTATGTTTTGGTGAAGTAGCTTAAATTGGTGATTATTGAAGAAAAAGCTGGTTTTTGTTACTTTCTAGACTTTTGGTTTTCAAAGTAAAATAGTATGGTATTGTACCCTTCCTGGCTGTTTTATTGTACAAAAGATTATTTGAATTGTTTTCCGGTTTAATTCTTGGTTTAATACTAAAAAAATATGGTATAGTACCTTTTTTGGATTTTGTATAAAATTGTCACAATTTTTTATATTAATCCTATTAGACACCAACTTTTCCAAATTTTCTTTATATTCACTGTATGTCATTTTTATAGTGCTCAATAATTTATTCTCAGTTTCATTGTTATTTAGTTGATTAACTTTTAATTTGGAAAATGACAAAAAAATATTTTTATATTCCTGATAATCTATCTCAATTTTTAATTTTGTATACAAACAGTTAATATAATTCTTGTGTGTATAACGATTGTATCTAGTTTAATAGGTATCCAAGTCAATAAAAGTACAATTATTATATTGATTTACAATTAAGTTCATTTTATAATTAAGAAGTCCTGTATTTAAATACCTGTTTGACTGGATTTTTAATAAGAACACTTGTTTACACTTCCTAAGTTTGTCTAAGGTATTGCTCAAATTGGTAAAAACAGAATAAGGATCGCGATCATGAGTACCAATTCCAAGAATAACATAGTCTTTGTTACCTAAACTAGAAAATTCACTATAACTATGTAATATTTCCATTGAAGTCGCATTAGGCTTGATTGTATTTATTTGATCCAAGTTCCAATAATTTGGTAGATAGACCACGTAGTTTTTGGTCTCCTAATACTATGATTTTATTTTTCTGGTTATATATGGGATCTATATTACAATTTATTGAAGAATGTTTTGTAGTCGTACATATATTTTCTAGATTGTGAGATAGTCCAATATCAATGTTTGATTTATTCTTTGAAATTTTCTCATAGTTTAAGTTTTGTATTCTAATATCACTGACACTATCTTTGTTGTTAATTATTTTTGTATTTTTTGGTGTAGAACACTTGTAATTTTTATTTTGAGTAGAACTCTTACACGGTGTGGTTTTAGCTACTTGTTTCAATATTACAATATTTTTGGATTGTTCTTCGTTTATTTTTCGTAAAGAATTATTTTCTAATATTAAGTTCTGGATTTCGTTGTGCGCACTTTCTAAATGACATCTAAGAGAATTTATTTTTTCCTGGAATTCCTTATTGACACTGTCGCTAACAGCTGATAAATCCGGCAAACTTCTAGCCAAGTAGTCCGAGGTGGTTGTCTCAAAAGATTCGATTGTCGCGTTCGACATCGATACATTTTTCCTTCTCAAAGTAACATTTTCAAAAGAAAAATCCATTGCAACGTTTATCGGTACTAAAAGAAATATGTTAAAAGTTATTAATACTACGAAAGTGTAATAAAGAGAAAAAAAAATATAACTAATACCTCCCCGGTTTTCCGTTCAAGAATTTGAAACTTTCTTCTTTGTTTTAAAAAAAGGTTACCGTTACTGTCGATCAATATTATAAACCTTGTGTTATCAATTTAAATGCAAGCCTATGTTTATTTTCATAACTTTTAAAATACTTCTCTCTTTTCAATTTATCGATACTATCGATTATTGTCATTGATTAAATAACATAATAATCGATTTAGAATCGATTCTGTAAGCGGCCATATTGATTGTAATAAGAGAAGGAGGGGAGACTCTGACAGGCGAGGTCGCGCGCGGTTGTATGTTCAGATATCTGCGAGATTTAGAACAGTTGTGTGATTCAGAACAGTTGTGTGAACATGAATTTAAATTAAATCTGTAAAAGTGTTAAGTGTGTTTCATTGAATCGCAACAGTCAGAAGTGGAACGTAAAACACGTAAATCCAGGTAAACTCAAGCGTTATCCGGACACAGGTATGTTTTCTTATATTCTTAAGACGGTTAATAAGATCATTACTTCAGTAATAATGACGAATACGTATTTAAAATAACACTGCATGCTTATTATTGCAAATATAAAATAACAAGATATATTCTTACAAAGTCATATTTAAAAAGCACAATTGCTTTGTCTAGTCATACTTATAAATAATCTACATTTATTTTACCTACTGTGTAAATAAGACATGTTAAAATATACTGATTGAAACATATTTGTAAAACAAGAATTCCCGCGATTCAAACAAATATCTTTTTATACTACCTACATTTCTGAAAATAGTAGATTCAAATATGATTGTTGTAAATCACTGCACAAAACATAAATTCGAGTTCTTTTCTTCCTCACTAATTTACGAATTAAACTAGACCTGATTTTAATTAAGTAAGATGATTAATACAAGTAGTATTTTGCGTGTTTGTCTATCATCAATAAAATTTAACAGCAAATATTTAAAATCAGTAAACATTAATAAATATAATTGTTATAAGGGAACAATTGCAATATTTTTTTAATAGTAACGAGGTTACTGTTAGCTCGTCATACATTTTGTTTAACATTTATTGAGAAAGTTTTGATAAAACATTAAAACGTGTTTATCCGCTGACCACGTATAAATAAATAGTTGTACTAAGTGCTATACTTGGAGCAATTATAAAAGTATCGGTTGCTTTACTATTTTTAAATGACAGTTTCTACCTCTGCAAATTTTAATATTATACGTGATTATACTGTTTGTCTAAAATTAGTTTCCGTATTGTGTTTGTTTTGCCCTTGTCTCCTGTGCCATATCTAGATAATTTAAGTATGAATCGGACTGAAAAAAACGATTTCGACGGCGGCCAAACACCTGTCCTGCCTAAACCAGCAGAATTAGGTACCGGAAAGCGTCATACAAGACCAAGTGTACGCAAACGTCGCCGTGACCGGTCACGTACCTCACGTAGCTCGCGATCGTCTTCGTCATCAAAAAATTACGCAAAGCGACGGCAAAGCAGACCACACCGTAAATCTAGCCCAAACAAGACATCAACCTTAGGCAAAAAACACCGACACAAGCGGTCAGAAACGCGTACCTGTAATCGCTACCGTCACTATAGTTCTTCAAGTCAAGGGGCTTCTAAAAGCTATTGTAAGCGCCGTGATTTGTCTCGTAGTAGAAGTCAGTTATCAGATTCATCTGATTACATACGCCGAAGTCGTCATTGCTCTCACCGGACACGTTCAACTAAAAGGCCTTCCTTAAGAACAAAGTCTAGATCCACACACTCACCACTCACTAATACGGAAAGTTACACAAACAATACAATATTTAGGAGATTTGTGGACTTACTAAGTGATAAATGTAGCTCAAGCTCATATGTAGGAGCACAAAATGTCATTTATTTATTTATTTATTTATTTATTTAGTTAAACAAAGTCCACAGCTCTTAATCTATTTTAAATTTTACTTGTTAGAATTATTCTTAAAGCCAATTACGGACTTACATTTTTTAATATTTACATATAAACTACGTCACTAAGTAGTAATGACGAGGGTGTGAGTGTGTGTATATGGATGTGCGTGTACTTGCGTGTGAGTGTGCATGTGTATGTGTGTGCGTGTGATCTGCAATGTGGTTAAAAATATACATATAATTATTTTACATACATATTATTAGTTTTATCGGAAGCTCGGTTATTTGAACAGTAATAGACGAGAGTTATGAAAGTGGACAAATCGAAACAGGTAGGTCTCGGTAGTAATGTATGGAACCAGGTTCTCTCTTTCCGTCGATAAGGGGGTAGGGGTATTCATACATACATTACATATATTTACATATATATACACATACATACATATATACATATATACACACATACATACACATATACATATACACACACATATATATATACATATATATACATCTATATATATATATATATATATATATATATATATATATACATATATATAAACAGTTTAGAAATACGTTATATTCTCGTAACTCGTCGGCCGCTAGCAATACTGTGAAGAGCATAATATAATTCCAATTATGATTTTACACCATTTACAGAACTATATGTCCCTACTTACACATTATTATGACAGAGTGTATTTATTTATTTACACGAAACAATGACGTAATAGCATGTTTAAAGCTAGTCCTACTGGTGTTAAAAATGTCAATCGATGCAAATTTTTTGTTGTAATTGGTTTGCAAACGATTGACAACTGAATTTTGTGCATATTTTGTACACTTGAAAGAAGTTGCGAATAGTGCCGTGTGCCTCGTTCTTAGTTTTGGAACAGAGAAACATAAAAGTTTAGACGCTAGTTCAAGACAATCTATGTAGCCGTGACATATTCCATGTAAAAAGGACATGTCTATTAGGAGTCGTCTGTTTTGAAGGGTGTCGAGATTGTAAGCCATTTTTTGTTTTCATTGTCATACCAGCATTTGACCCTAGTTCCAAAAGTCAAACGGCCAAAGACTGGCTGCGCAAAATTAATGAAACCGCATCTATCTTTAATACTTTTTGTATATATATAACTGGCAAGAAAAACAAATAATATATCACGCATTGCCGAAATTAACTGGCTTGGCAAAGCGCTGGTACGAGGGCTTGCCATCTGTAGATTTAACTTGGAATGAATGGCAGTCAACAATTCTCTCTACTTTCCCGGATGACCGTAATTATGATGATAAACTATCGGAGATGCTTGAGCGCAAAAGTAAAAAAGAGGAGTCACTGGAAGAATATTATTATGATAAAGTAACACTAATTAACTCTTGCAAGATTACCGGTAAAGACGCCGTAGACTGTGTAATACATGGCATTTATGACAATAACATTCGATTAAATGCTCAGGGATCTAATTTTCAGAATTTGACAGACTTACTTAAATACTTACGAAGTATTTCAAATAGAACTATTGTTGCTCACCCGAGAAGACCACAGCTATCTAACAAACAGGTTTCCATGGCTGACACTGGATCTAGAACACACTTAAATGAGAATAAATTTAAAAACCTGACATGCTTTAATTGTTCTGAAGTAGGACACACTGCTCTTAGATGTCACAAGCCGTTGAAAAAATGCAATAAATGTTCACGACTTGGACATGAGCAGGATAATTGTCGTTAATTAGTATCACGCGCTGCAGCACCAAACAATAAGCCTGATAGCCAAAAACCATCAACCAACTCACAAAAAGTATTAAAAATAGCTGCCGCTGAAGATGGCACTAACAGCAAATTCTACAGGACGGTAACTATCAATGGCGCTAGTCACGTAGGGTACGTAGACTTTGGAAGCCAGTGCTCATTAATTAAAGCTAGCATAGCAAAGGAGAAAAATTTAGTTTTATCTAAGATCAATTTACCGATTTTGAAAGGTTTTGCTGCCAGGGGAGTTGAGCCTTTTGGTAAAGTAGTTATTAATATTAATATCGATGCAGTGACTGCAGATACTGAAGCTTATGTGGTCGATGACTCCCTGCTGACTACTGATATTTTGATAGGACAAACTTTTACTGAACTACCTTCGGTAGTAGCTCACAAAGCAAGTTCTGACTTATTTCTATATACTGATACGGCAATAACGGAACGCGTGATGTTATACAGTAAAGATGATAGACATATTAAAGGAACACAGGTCCTAACAGTATATACAGACTCAAATACTTCAGGTCCAGTGTATGTACCGGAATGCGTATGTCTCAAGGACAATTACGAATATATTATACTTCAGGGTTTATACTCACTAGAGAACGGCCGTGGAAATATAATAGTTATTGGATTATCTGATAAAGGTGTTGCATTTGAAAAGGGAAGACTGATGAGTAGAGCTTATCGTATACCAGAGGCCGATCAATTTGTAATGAAGCAACTGGACGTGGCATCCATTAACCAAATTTATCACTCAAAAGATCGACCATCGCTAGCTAGTGAACATAAGGCAAAAATTACTTTAGATATGGTAAATGTCGATGAGAATGTTGATGAAGAATACAAAACACGGCTGTTGGACCCACTAAATAGATATCGAAATTGCTTTGCATTGTCTACTGAAGAATTAGGAGTCACCTCAATTTCAGAGATGCACATTAGATTGGCAAACAATACACCAGTGTGCTATAAACACTACCGGCTACCTTTCTCCGAAAGAAAGGTAGTACGTGACATGGTGGATATGTTACTGAAGAACAATATTATCCAGGATTCTAGTTCACCTTATGCGAGTCCAATTGTACTCGTTAAGAAGAAAAACAACGAGTATCGCCTCTGCGTAGATTACCGGGCTTTGAATAAGAAAACCATCAAAGATCAGTACCCGATGCCTGTAATCGATGATCAATTGGATAGACTTAGTGGCAAGAGATACTTCACAAGTCTAAATCTGGCATCAGGGTACCACCAGATACCTGTCGCCAAGGATTCGCAACACCTGACAGCCTTTATAACGCCGGACGGGCATTATGAGTTTACTCGAATGCCCTTTGGTCTGGTGAATGCCCCGGCTGTATTCCAATCAATAAGGCGCTGGGTTCTAGGAGATTTGACCTGGCTATACCGTATTTAGATGACATATTATCAGCCGCAACTGATATCGAAGAATCGTTTGAAAAACTTGAACTAATACTGCAACTTCTTATGCAAGCTAATCTTACACTTAATATCAAAAAATGATATTTCTTACAATCTACCATTGTTATCTTGGCTATGAAATTTCACAAAACGGATTTAGATCAGGGACTAGAAAGACCCAAGCTGTTGCAGACTTCCCTGTACCAAACAACGTACACCAAGTTCGGCAGTTTATTGGGTTAGCGAGCTTCTTTCGCAGGTTTGTCTGGAACTTTGCAAGTATTGCGAAACCTTTGACTCGACTAACAAAATCGGACGTTGTTTGGACATGGGGTCCTCAGGAACAGACTGCTTTTGAGGACATTAAACTAAAACTAACTTCGCGTCCAGTATTAGCACTATACAGTCCGGATCACATTACTGAAGTACATTGTGACGCTAGCAAGTTAGGATTGGGAGCCATCTTATTACAGAAGCCGGATGATAAATCGCCTTTGAAACCCGTGGCATATTACAGTCGCCAAACGACACGTGATGAAGAGTTTCTTCACTCGTATGAGCTTGAGACCATGGCGGTTGTCTCAGCCTTGAAGAAATTTAGAGTGTACCTCATAGGCCTCGAGTTTAAAGTACTGACAGACTGTAGTGTATTACGGTCAACCCTGAGCAAGAGAGACTTGGTTCCGAGGATAGCACGATGGTGGTTGCAGCTACAAGAATTTAATTTTTCTGTGGAGTATCGATCCGGACAGAACATGAAACATGCCGATGCTCTCAGCAGAAACCCCGTCACTGACGAAGGTGATACAATATCATTGGAAATAATGGGCATTAGAACTGAAGACTGGCTGCACTCTGTACAGATGTCTGACCCAAAGATACAGCTAATTAAGAATATTTTAGAGACAAAGAGTTCTGATATGAAGGAATACCAGAATGATTACACATTAAAGAACGGCCGGCTTTATAGACGCGTGGGAAGCAATTTGCGATGGGTTGTTCCAAATGGAGCTCGTTGGCGCATTTGTCAGCTTTGCCATGATGAATCAGGACACTTTGCGTTTGACAAAACGTTGGACAAGATAAAAAGTGAATACTGGTTCCCGAAGATGAGGCGTTTCACACGGAAATACGTATCAGCGTGCCTGAACTGCGCTTATAATAAAAAGCCACTCGGAAGGGAATCCGGTTACCTTCATCCTATTCCGAAACCGAAAGAGATATTTCACACTATTCATCTTGATCATCTCGGTCCGTTTGTCCGTAGCAAAAGAGGTAATATATATATTCTCGCTGTCATTGACAGTTTCAGCAAGTTTATATTTGTTAAGGCAGTTCGCAATACAAAATCATGTTCCACAATAAAAGTATTGACGGATATCTTCACGCTCCTCGGAAGTCCGAAAGTAATCATATCAGATCAAGGGACAAGTTTCACCTCCTCAGAGTTCAAAGATTTTTTGAAATCAATTGGCTCAAAACATGTCCTGAATGCTGTCGCTACGCCTAGAGCGAATGGTCAAATAGAGAGGTATAACAGGACAATTTTGAGTTCACTTGCATCTATGAACCACGACCTAAACGAATCAGACTGGGATCTTAATTTACCAAAACTGCAGTGGAGTCTGAACAACACTGTTAACAAAGGCACAGGAAAAACTCCAGCTGAAGTTTTGTTCGGTCATCGAACCATAAATCCCTCAGAGGGAGCTATTCTTCAGGCACTGGATAATAATAACAGAGAAAATAAGAAATCACAGAATACTGAAAACGAACAAATAGGAAATAAGCTAACACAAAATGCACAAGAAGGAAGAAGTACAGAAATAACAGACCAGATAAGAGAAATCATCGCAAGGAAAAATATTCAAAGAGACAGAATTCGAAATGAAGCATATAATACTATCAAAAAACAACAGAAAAAGATGAAAACACAATTTGACAAAAAGAGAGCCCCTACTAAATTTTTCAAGGAAGGTGATTTGGTAATGATTCCGAATTACAATCAGGAAAAAGGGAAAAGTTCAAAATTAACCCCAAAGTTTAGAGGTCCTTTAAGGGTAACAGCTGTTTTGGATAACGACCGATACGAAGTGTCAAGTATACAGGGTCACTCTAAGAAGAAATACAAGAATATATTTCCTGCTGACCATATTAAACCGTGGATAACTTTTGACACTTCTCCGACTAGTGAAACAGATAAAAGCTCAGATAATAGTGACATTGATTGATTGAGATTGGGAAAACTGCTTATAAAAACTGTGTATTTGAAAATACTATTATGATGAATACAATAAATTAGATTATATATGTGATAATATATGCGTGATGATTGAAAGTTGTCAACTGAACTTAATCTAGGCACAAAACCTATGCACCCAGTTCCCATTCCTATCCTATCCCAATCTAATCTAGGTGGAGGAGGCTGGAACCTTGTCAAGGCAAACAGTACCCACCAGTGATTATGTGAACAGTGGAGGAGGCCGAGACCCATTTGGGTGAGCGGTACCCACTAATTCAATTCAGTAATGCAAAGGAGGCCGAGATCTTAATATGATGAACGGTACTTGCATGCTATAAGAGCACAGAAGGTAAACTGACAGTGGAGGAAGCCGAGACCCAAAGGGGTGAGCGGTACCCACTAATATATTATTACATTAATAAAGACATGTGAAGAAGGCCGAGATTAAATGTAATGAGCGGTACACACATGCCATGATTATTGATGATTAGTGATGACAATTGGAAAATGTATTGATCAGTGATTTGAAGTGCTTAGTGAAAGTTTTAGCGCTGAACTGTAGTGAAAATTTTTATGTGAAAGATGATAATTATTGATCGTGACATCAAAAATATAGTTTTTTTTTATGAATACTATGTGAACACCAGTGATTATAGTGGTATTAGTTTATTATTGTTTTGGTAGATATTATATAAACTTTATTTTTTGTGAAAGGTATGTGGACATACGATGGCTCTACGAATGGCCGGATTAAATGGAATAGAGTCATTCCAATACCAGGATGGCCGACTGTTATCAAATGCGATTATTTAAATGCAAGCCTATGTTTATTTTCATAACTTTTAAAGTACTTCTCTCTTTTCAATTTATCGATACTATCGATTATTGTCATTGATTAAATAACATAATAATCGATTTAGAATCGATTCTGTAAGCGGCCATATTGATTGTAATAAGAGAAGGAGGGGAGACTCTGACAGGCGAGGTCGCGCGCGGTCGTATGTTCAAATATCTGCGAGATTTAGAACAGTTGTGTGATTCAGAACAGTTGTGTGAACATGAATTTAAATTAAATCTGTAAAAGTGTTAAGTGTGTTTCATTGAATCGCAACACTTGTTTCTTCAATTTTTGATAATTATTATTAAAATCTATTATATCACAACGTTATTTGCCAATTTTTATTTATTTTATTGTACTTTTATTACTTAAATACGCTTTAAATTTATAAATTAAGTAAAAATTAAAACAGCTGATCTACTTCGCTTTTGACAGGTTGAGTGTTCTGAAAGAATGTTTAGGTCTAGTATGGGCGTTGAATTATTTTAGACATTTTTTATGGGGATTGAAGTTCCAAGTTGTAACCGATCACAAGGCGTTATGTTGGCTTAGAGATAGGAAGGATATGAATGGAAGGTTGGCGAGATGGTCATTGAGCATACAAGATTTCGATATTGTGCATTGTGCAGGCAGAGAGAATGTAGTTGCCGTCTTTTTAAGTAGAAACCCATTGAATGTGGAGAGTACAGTTAAGGATGCGCAGAAAGAGCAAGAGGATGGTTTGGAAGTGTATAAATTAGAGGTAATTAAAGTCCAAGAAGAACAGGGGATAGACGAATCATGTAGGCGTTGGTTATTCCGAGTAAAGATGAGCGATACCGGGATATATAAGGGATATAAGTTGAATGATGGAATATTGTGTAAGAGGGTAAAGCGAGGCGATTGTATGAAAGATCTCATGGTTATACCAAAAGGTTTATTGTATGAGATCTTGCATGAACTGCATGACGACCCATGGTCAGGTGGTCACTTGGGTTTAGCGAAAACATTGTGTAAATTTAGAGATAAATATTATTGCGAGAATGCTGAGAAGGAGATCGAGAAGTATACGAAAACGTGTAGTTTGTGTCAAGAGAGAAAAAAAGGTCAAACAAGTAGCTGAACTACAGCCTATAATTGTGACCCGTATGATGCAAAAGGTAGGAATTGATATCTTAGGGCCTTTTAGAAAATCTTTGAACGGGAATAAATATATTATAGTATGTGTTGAATATGTGTCGAAATATGCAATATTTAAACCGGTACAAAGGGTTACGGCAGAGAAAGTGAGTGAATTTTTGACTGAAGAGGTGTTTTGTAAGTACGGAGGTGTTAAGGAGGTAATTTCTGATAGGGGAGCAGTATTCACTTCACACCTAGTGAAAGAAACTGCGAATCGATTTGGGGCAAAGTCGCGATTTAGTACGACGTTTAGACCAGAAACGAATGGGTTAGTAGAGCGGTTTAATAAAACGTTAGTTCAAATGTTATCAATATATGTAGCCAGGGACCAACGAAACTGGTGTAGATTTGTACCATTAGTATGTCATGCATATAACACTAGTAAACAATCGACCACTAAGATTTCACCATAAATGATGATGTATGCTAGGGAACCGATATTCCAAAGCGACATGGGGGTGAATAGGGATAGTCATAACCGGGAGATAAATTATACCGAGAGACATAATTTACAGGGTGCGTTAGTTCGAAAGGCAGTACATAACATTAGGAAGGCACAAGTTAGGCAAAAGAGATATTTTGACAAAAGGGCTAAAGTAAAGGATTTTTCACCGGGACAATTAGTATTAGTATATACACTAAGACGGGTGGACAACAGGAGTTTGAAATTATGTAGGTTATATAAGGGGCCGTTCAGAATAGTGGAAAGAATATCTAATGTAAATTATGTAATCACGAAGTTAAGCAATAGGAGATATAGAGATATTGTACATATAAATAGGTTGAAGGCATTTCATGTACGTATGTAAAAATGGAGTATTTTTATAGTCATTCATTATAGTAAATAATTGTTACATGTTAGACCATTATTTTTGTTTGGGCTTGTGTATAAAAATGCTAATATTTGTATTTGTTTCATGTAATATGACGGGTTTTAACCAATGCTGTGTTGACCGGAGCTAAAAGAAAAAAAGATGACCAAAAGAATATAAAATGAAGAAATGTTATGTTTTCAATCGAAATGTATTCCTCTCAAGCTTTTCCGTTCAATAATAAAGACTAATGGGGTATAATGTATACTAGGGATGGAGCTGCCTTAGTATGAAGTCGTAAAGTCAGTATAGATAGGGGGTTGAAAGTCATATGAATGGGAGTTCAACTTTGTAGTACGACATAGTCGACACAAAGAATATCTGTATAAGATATACATGAACTCAGATAGTTATGGAAGGTATTTTAATGATAGTTTAGTATGATTCAGAGTGAGAATTATTTATATTCGAGATATATATACTGGGGCGAGCTCGATGTTGAGAGGAAGTAATACTTCAATCTTTTTTTTTTTTAGTTTTTTTAGTTCACCAAAGAAAACGAAGTTTGAATTGCTATATCTTTCCAACCTCTATTATCTCATATATAGCTAGAGCCCGTCAGGCTAAAGTTTAATAAATTAATAAATGTTTGCGATAGGATAGATTAGGTGAGGGGACTGTGGTCTGCCTTTTAGGGAGGTTTTGGTAGGTCAAAGTTTGTGACATGGTGTGGTGGTAATAGTCAGAACCACACATGGGGCAAACTATCTTTTAGAAAAAGACAGTCCCACCAAAATGCACTTTCCTACCATAGGTAGGGCAATCGGGATAGGAATAGGTAGGTCATTTAAAGGGAGACAAATGCCTGCTCAGTTTCAGCTGCTCCTACCTTGGGGGGTAGCTGATGTAATACCTTTATGGTATTACATGCATACTGGCAGCTTTGTCTGTTTTTAAACGTAGAAAATTGTTTAGTTTTTCTATGTGATGTATTTAAAATATAAGATTTCGAAGTGTTCTTGACGGGCTAAGACGTATGTCCTAAAATAAATGAAGATCCGAACAATATCTTATGATTCGATAAAGAAAGCTTAGATCCCGTGTACCTTAAAAAGCAGCCAAGCGAGTAAAGTAATCGTCCGGGTATTTAAAGGATTCTACAGCTGCTAGAATCTCCGGGCAGGTTCAGTCGGTAGAGCAGCAAATCTCTACATTTGGTGCAGCCCCGAGTGAGGCGTTACAGTACCATATTATTGCATTGTCTTTGAAGGCACGCAAGTGTACCAAATTTGAGTCTATTCCAAGTTCAGAAAGTGGTTTTAATTTAGCTTCTAAGAGTTGCCGGAACTAACATACTCATCCCTACTAACATGGCAAGTTAAATAAAAGCTTGTAAAATAGATTGATTAGACCTGAACTTGAAACAAAGTTGTATAATCCTATCACTGACCGTTTTCCCGTATAATTTTGCCAAACAGCTCCGAATTTCATAAAAATTTAGATAAAAGTTCTGCTTAATTTCTACATCAAAGTTGACCCTATGTATGGGGGGATTGCTTTTACCCTCGGAGGAGATGGATACCACCCTGTCTGTGGAAAAATGTTTTATGAAAGATAAGTCTACGTCAGGATGGAATCACTGATTCTAAGTAACATTTTTTTTTCCTGAAAGTCAATGGTTTTCGACTTATTCGCGAGAGAATGTGTCTATTTTTCAACCAGTAAAACCCACGTTTACAAACGGTTTTACGCAAACAACTCAAAAAATAGGTGTTTAATATTCAACATTATAAAAGTACATTTAGTAACATTATTGCTAGTTGGTAAGAAAACAAAAATAAATATACTTAAGTTTAGACTTTACAAATAAACTCATACTTCCAGTTCACTTATATTTCATGTAATTTTATACACCTAACCGGTTTCGCTTATTACAACATCATCAGGGATGTTTTGCACAGATATTAAAGTCAAATTTGGTGAATTGTAAATTTTAATTAAATTTTGCCAAATTTTACTTAATTGTAAATTAAGTAAAATTTGGTAAATTCTAAATAGCTGCCTAATTAATTAAAATTTTTATTATTTACAATTTGTAAAAGACATTAATAACTGTGCAAAACATCACTGATGATGCTGTAATAAGCGAAACCGGTTGGGTGTGTAAAATCACATGAAACATAATGAACTGAATATACAAGTAAGTTTATTTGTAATATCTATTTCAGAATGCAGTCTCACCAAGAGACCGATAATGGAAAGTATCCAATGATAAGGTTTCCTTAAACCTGTGTAGATAAATGAAGTAATAGCTAATTGAAGGTTGGTTTTATTTGCCATTTTATTCTCTGTGAAAATCGTAAGTTGTACATTTGTACATTGTAAATTGTGAAAGTAGGAACTTTAGGTTTAACCTAAAGTTCCTACTTTTTTCCAGAAAAGCTGATTAAGCTATTTTTAAGGTATTAAAAATATTTTTTTTTTAATAAATCCTTTATATCAAAACTTAGCGACTTATGATGGAGTTTTACCAACTCCTGGCAATGGAGACTATAACTAGAGTTTGTCCCTATTTTTTTCAGCTACAAAATATGTAAAAATCACTACCTAATTAATAATTAAAAATATTTGAAACCATTTTACAATTCACTTTATTTCGATGCTTTTAATAGGCTTGAGATATTTGACCAGTTTAAAGTGCTTAGTTTTGAAAAAAAACTTACAGTGAAAATAGTATATTATTAAAAGAGCTTACGCATTCTTAAAAGGCCGGCAACGCAACTGCAAGACCTCTGGTATTGTGGATGTCCGTGGGCAGCAGTGATTACTTACCATCACGTGCACCTCCTACTCGTTTGCCCCCTCTTCTATAAAAAAAAAAAAATTAAAAAAAATTACAGTAATTGCATTTTCTCCAAAATATTATAAAATATAAACTTCTCCAAACTGTGAATTTGTTTATTTTATTTATTTTTTCTATAGGATAAAAATTGAGCAAGATATGGTCATTAAAGGTTTGCATATCTTCGTAAATAGTTATCTTTTCAAGCTCTTCTAGCTCAAACGCTTTAATATAATTTTGTACATTTAATTTTCTTTCGTTTATTTCCTTAATTAGTCTTCGTTTGAATTATCAATCATCAATTTTTCCCACTGAGCCATTTGAAAATCCAAAGCCTGTAAATTTGTTGGAAAATGTTATCATCAGATTTTAATAATAATTACTGAGTGTAGGCAATCGGTCAGGTTCGTTGACTGGTAGGCTGACAATAATTTTGCAACATCATTGATACAATTAAGTCTACCGAGAACTCAGAGTATTTGTTATTTCCGTGTTATTTTATGTTTTATTGATATTTATTATGTTATGTTATATACACAATTAGGGCATAACTAAGAAGCATATACAGTGCTTATTATTATCTGTAATTATTTCGCGTGATCCTAAATATTTATTTTCTTTTGTTTTGTAACGGCAAAAAGTAACCTATAGCTTTCTTCGTTAATGTGGTATAGACAAAAACATTGTTATAAAACGAACGTCTCAACAAACAAACAAACTCTTTAAGTTTATTATTATTTGTACTTAGTAATTATACGAAGTATAGATTACGCTATGTTCATGCCCTAAATCAAATATTTTAAACGTGATGCAGAAGAGATAATGGATACGCGGCGTAGGGAAGGGGATTTGAATATAAAGGTGGTATAGGGGATAACCGGGATGGTGTTTTAATGACGTCACGTACATTTATCTTTGTACTGCTCGCGTCGATTTCAGTCAGCTCCTGTTTCAATGGAAGTATGAGCACTAATTATGTAGTTTGTTCCGTGTCTGGTGGAATGTTCACGATAAAACAAATTTGAAGTTAGAATGATTTTTGAGATACGATCTTATGAAATATATAAGATCAGTAACTCAACTCCAAAATCTCTGACATTGCAGACATCAAAGATGTGGATATTTAAATAGAATAGACTTCTTAGTCATCCCCCGCTCTCCTTCTATATATTAAATTACCCCTCTTTTATATAGCAATAATTTAAATTAAACAAATATTTCTTCGTCCATTTAGGCTGATATAAAAACGGCGATGAACCATGTTAGTGCCTGTGTTATTCCCGGTCTTTTTTGAAAAATAGGTCAACTGCCAGGTAGGTCGTAAAAGGTGACTGATTGGCTGTGCGAGTCACTACCATCGTGGTTATTGTGTGGTAGAGTACTGCATTATCTCGCCTGTTTCTGGTACCACCCCTTATCTATCCTACCGCAAAAGCTTCATTGCTAGTCGCTGTTCCGGTTTGCAGGATAAGGACGCTGGTAAACTTATGCATGTGGTATTACACCTACCTCATCATAAGGTAGCAACACACCACTAACAACTTTGGTGTCTACAGGCGATGGTTGACTCTTTCTTGACTTCCATCAGGAGACCCATCTGCTTGTTTTCTATCTTATAATATAAAAAAGAAATTCGTAGCGGCCAAGTAATCTACAACGCTAGAAGAAAAAAAACAAGTAAAATCCTAATTCGTGATTATATAATTATTATTGATCTTGTATTATATGTATACAAGTTTCAACGCTTCTCAGATGTGGACTTTGACACTGCCTTGCTGTGAAGATTTTCCCTTTTTCATGTCGTTCTATGATGTACAACCTGCAGAGTGGTGACGTTGCCTCGATGACCGTCAGCCTGACAATAGTTGGCACGTTGGTTCAGCGGCGCTACAGATTGATATTATCCCTCCCTACCACCTAGAATATTATATTAGTTAATTAATGTTGTATTTTGTAGTTGTAATGATAGCATAGCGTGACTTTGATTTGTTTGCATGTAATCTGAGAATTTTTTTAGAAATATAAACTGGTCAAAAACGCGTACATATATAAGGTCCTTCCAAAATAGATGATCATATTTCCACTCAGTGTTCAGTAACTCTAAAAGAACGTCATTCAGGGAACTAAAACTTCTTGATTTTTCACGAACAAGATAATATTTTCTTGTAACGATTTACGCCTTTTTGCATAAAATAATCCAATTTGTAGTTTATTACACTTTACTACTCAATCTTGCGTTAAAAGTGGATTATTTTATGTAAAAAGGCGTAAACCATTATGAAAAAAATATATTTTATTCGTAAAAATCAAAAGTTTTAGTCCTTTGCATCACATTCTTTTTAGGTTAGATATGATTGGTTAGACGTACTAAATGCTGTGTTAAAATTTGTTCATCTATTTTGAAAAGATCTTATATAGACCTGTAAATTTACGTATAATACTGTAAAGCTTTGAGCGCCGCGTTGGCCGAGTGGTTAGCGATTCTGACTACGCATACGACGGGGCTCGGGTTCGATCCCCTTCGGGGACAAGCATTTGTGTGATGAGTATAAATGTTTGTATTTCTGGGTTTGGGTGTTTATTAAATATATTCTTGGGTCTATATTATGTATTTATATGTATTAGTATCGTTGACTAACACCCATAACACAAGCAAATAATTTGCTTACATTGGGGTTAGATCAGTAAGTGTAATTGGTCCCGTGAATATTTATTTAAAAAAAAATTATTTATTTAAAAGCTGGAAATTTCGGCCAAGTTACATGGACCGTAGTCACGAGCGAACTGTTACTGAGATAAGTTGTTATGTGGTACATTTACAGCTACATTTTATAGGCACAAAGTTTGACTGGTAGAACAGGCGTAGAGTTCACCTTTTGAACAAAAATGTATTATATTTTGGTATACAATAAGAAAATAGCAAAGTGTTTTTGATAATATTTTAGCAATAACAGAAGACACTGGGGATCTTAAAACGATGCTCATAAACTTCTTTAACTTAAGGTAAGATAGCAGACGGTCTCTTAAAGGACTTTCCAAACATATACCAAATCAATTCTATTTATAGGATGCAGGAACATTCGAAATTGCTTAAAATTAATTTACCGTTAATAATCTAGGCGTATCTCTAATTCGATAAGTCAATCGGTGAATTTAATTTGAATGGATATTGTTTAAGGAACCGTTTAATAATTCTATCCTCGTGTTGATCCGGACTCTTTTGAAGAAAAGACCAACTGGCATTCTATCAGCAGGTCCTAACAGGCGATCGATTAACTATACATACATGTCCCACCACCGTCACTACTTATATTTTTTATTTAGATTCGCCCAGATATTTAGTACTACCGCCTTACCTAATCCTGATGCATTAGCGTCAATGCTTGTCATTGTGTTCCGGTTCGGAGGGTAAGGAAGGTGGTAGACAAAAGCATGTGGCATGGCCACACCGCTACACGAATAGCACCGCACGATTAACATCCTTTGTGTATGTAGACGATTATTTCTCTTTAACCATGAGAGCTATCTGCCTGTTTGCTATCCTAAAATATATAAATGTCACCATAATAATACCTTACGACGCAAACTATTTACTAATACTATTAACACAACCGTTACGAACATAAAACTAACTCAGATTACTAAGATTTTAGCTAAGCCGAACACGCTCAATAAATATCGATACGTTGTACAGGGATTGAGGTATTTAATTTGCAAATTTTCCGGGCAATCTTATATGGAACTGCTGTGATTCAACTGAAACGAAATGTAGTGTGAAGAATGGGGCAAACTTATCCAAGGCCTGAAAATTAGAGGAGGCCACAGCGGCACAATAGTCCACCCACTTCCACCATACTTTCTTTCACGTAAAAGCAAAGGCTGTAACACAAATTATTATATACTCAACGCACGTTTCACTTCGTAGTCGAAGCATAGCACTAGTTTTTAAAAAATATTGAATATTTGTAAAAACAATTTTTCGATAAAGGACTCATTTGAGCTTTAAAGTGGTAATTTTTATAAGTGTCAAATGCTTTTTGCCCTTTGCCTGATAAAACAGTTGGTTTTGGGGTGGAAAAAAATTCACAGTAGTAGTAAATATAATGAATTTAAAAGGAATATAAGCCGTGATGGCTTAGAAGACTTAACAAGTTTTTGAGTAATATAAAGTTTTATAGGCGGCGAACCTGTGGTGTTACTTATATTAAATAGTTATGTTAGTATGAACAAAAAAAAACCTTTTCTTAGCTCGCGTTATTGTGATGGCCAACTTCAGAAATCTATATTGCTCTTGGTCCGACGCACTTTACGAATTTTTATATAAAGATAGTAAACAAGGCGATAGATCTCCTGATGGACAGAAATAATCATCGCCTATGGACACCAAAGATGTTAATGGTACGTTGCTATCCTTGTGGTAAGGTCTTCATGTCACATGTATAAATTTACCGGCCAATTTACCCTCCACACCGGAACATGACAGTAACAAGCACTGACAACATTGCGGCAGAAATAGGTAAAGTGATGACTTGCATAGCAAATCGTTCGCCTCCTACAAACTGCCTGACAGAACGGCAGTAGGTCTATTCTTCATAGGCCGCATCAACACGAAGTAGTTTTAAATTTATTATGATTTTTATAATTTTCTAAATAACGTAAGTAGTGCTGAACTAAATATTCGTACCAGACATTCCAGAAAAAAATAGCCCGTTATAAAATAATGAATAGAAATTGTATGTGGCTGTGCCCTTCCCGATGATAGTAACACGTATTATAGCCAGTCATTCCCTTTTACAAACTGCCTGGTAAAATAGCAATTGGTCTATTCTTCCAGGGATTAAAAACCAACCCAGAGAAAAAATCCTCGCATAACCCCCGGATTATATTCAAACTACTTAAAGAATGATAAAAATCGGATCACTCTGTAAAAAGTAATGCATGATCATATATTAAAATCAGTGAGTGAATAATCAATCACCCCTTATTGTTAAAATAAAAAATAGAATGATATACTCATTCCAATAAAAAAGAATTATCAAAATCGGACTACTCTGTAAAAAGTTATTTATTATTGAATATTAATAATAAACAAAAAATAATTAATATCTGTAACATCGTATAATCATAAATAACTTCGGCTCATCTCCTTTGTTACGTTTTATCCTTTTATTAACTAATGCAGTTTTAAACTGGATAAATTTGTTTTTGCTCCCAATATATTACGTAATAACTCAGTGGATAACTATTACTGGCTTTAATTTGTAAATCATTTAAATTTAATAGTGTATGTACTTAAATGCTGTTGTTATCCTGAATAAATAAAAATAAAAATAAAATAAATAAAATGAAAAAAATATACACGTCGAATTGATGTATCGTCGTCGATGTGGAAGTGAGAAAGAGGTTAGGCTTGAAAGAAAGTGTCGGTGTAAAGATGAGAAAGGGCATGCTCCGTTGGTTCGGACATGTAGAAAGAATGGTAGATGAAAGGTTAACAAAACAGATATACAATGCGAATGTGATAGGATGTAGGTACCGGGGAAGACCACGACTGACATACCATGATCAGATTGATCGAGTACTGTCCGAAGGTGGTGTCAAGAGTCTTTGCAACCGGCGCGTGTGTGTGAAGAGAGTGATGTATGTGGAGGAAGCGAGACAAGCCTGTAAGGATTGTGATGTATGGCACTCGGTTCTCTCTGCCTACCACGTAAGGGATCTTGCGTGAAGATGTGTATGTATGTGTGTGTATGCGTCGAATTGGGAGGAGGACCTCCGTTTTTTCTTCAGTTGCAAGATTAGACCTCTCAATTAGGGTAAGAAATATAACGCATTTAAAAAAACATCTCTGCTTCCAAAATATCTTCTATTAAATCGTAATTTGTCAAAAGAAACAACCCTGCAAACTCATCGATCCACCGCCTAGCATCACTCGTGTTTGTCCTCTTGTTTAAATATTCAGCCAATAACACATTCAGTCGCAAAAATCTAATCTATTTCAATACCCATAGGGTTGTTTTTCACTCACTTCTCGAGTAGATATGATCATAATTTGCCGCTATGGATACGCATTAGGATCCTCGACAGATTCCGGATATATGAGATAAATTGTCATAGATAAACATTTATGTTCAGCGCAAATATTGTTTTTGGTTGTGCGGGCCACCCTTTAAAAGATAATGGATGTGTACAATGTTTTCATAATATTATACGACTGGTACAGGGCCACCAAACTTCCAGATCAAAGTTAAACTCCCAAGTTCACAAAAAGCTATTGGAAAAAATCCTGCGGCGTCTTGGCGGGACACAAATATACCATTTTACATATTATTATAAAGTTCTAAAATATCATTGCTTATCACTGTTGTATTTCAGTTTAATAACTATTTATATTTTATGACTAGCGACTTCATCTGCATGGAAAAAATTCTAAAGATAGTCTCAGAATTTTACCCGCATTATTTCCCGTTCCCGTGGGATTCTCGAGATAAAAACTCTCCTATTATCTATATATCCTTTCTCGAATCTCAAACAATCTGTACTGAATTTCATCTAAACCGCGGGGTTATCACGTAACTCGCAGTGCGAAATTATCGTAATTGTTTAATTATTGCAAGACACATAATAGCCTTGTATATCAGTGGCAGTCATTGCCGCTTGATTAGTTTTGGTGCTGTGGCATCGCAAAAAGTGCATCCAGTGACCAGCAAGTAATTCGCAACATTTCTGATGAGTTTTTCGTTACAGTCAAAAGTCATCGCTGATCGTTGGCGAATTGCAAACGTTAGGTGATACGCCTGCCGGTAGGACAGTATATGTATTAATTTATTGTGACATAGTATATTGACAAGTGTATATAAAATATTGCAATAAAGTTACCTACTAATTTTACCCCGATTTTCGTAAATTGAATTTTCACTAGATATTTTTTTTGAGTTTTTTGTCCTAGTTTTGAGGTCCTAGGAACCTTTTTCGGCTATTTTCAAGATTACGTCAGTTATATGTCTATGTGTGTGTGTGTGTGTGTGTATGTGCGTAAACATCTCATTACTTTTGAACAGCTAGACTTATCGAAACGTGGTTGATGGCATTCATTTAGGTTCCACCAAGCCTAAACTTTCCGAAAATCTGAACTGATGTGGCCCAGCCGATTTTGAGAAATTGAGAAAAACCTTAAAAATGATGTCGGAAAACAATGTATTTTTATAATAACTTCTAAATTAATGTAACGATTGATTACAAAAACTAATCAGCTCTATTGCTTAGAAAACTGCATCAAAATTTATTTATCCGTTCGGGAGTTAACGATTTTTTGACAAATCGATTTTCTTTTTTTTTTATATCATTAGATAGCAAACAAGCAGATAGGTCTCCTGATAGAAAGAGTTAATCATCGCCTAAAGACACCAAAGGTGTTAATGGTGCGTTGCTATCTTGTGGCGAGGTCTAATACAATATGCATAAGTTTACCGGCTACCTTGCTCTCCAAACTAGAACACGACAGTGACAAGCACTGACACTATTGCGGCAGGAATAGGTAAGGCGGGGGTACCAGACCCGGGCGAGACAATGCAGAACTCTAACACCTAGTAGTCACGATGGTAGTGACTCACATAGCCAATCGGTCGCCTTTTACGACCTGCCTGGCAGAATGGTAGTTGGCCTATTCTTCAGAGGAGCCCGGGACTAACATGGAGGAACTTTATAGACTAACACGAACGGGAAGCATTTGCATTTTCGCATTGTTATAATATTTTACTAGAACTTGAAAAACTGCGTTCAATAAAATCAAAATCGAAACAAGTCCCTAAAAGTTACAGCTTTTCAAATATCAAACTTATGTTGTTTAAAACAAACTTAATTTATATTTTTAAAATAACTTTTAGGGTAATATACCGATGTATTAAATATCTTATTAGCTTTTTTCGTTAAAAACTACTTCAATAACCGTAAACTGAATCAAAATTAGTCAATTTATTTGGAAATTAACTATGACGAAAATTTTTACATAAAGTTTTTTAGACAGACATTACTTCGATATTTTTCAACCTATCGATTATGTAGCTAAAATAAAATTTTATATCTCAAAAATCTCAAAATTTGCATTGAATACCATTCGAAAGATAAAAATAGATCATCGTTTCTAAAATATACAGCTTTTCAAATATCAATATACTGTCATTTTTAACAAACTAGATGTCTGAAATGAAAAAATCTATGCTTATAGTTTATACTCCTTTGAGCTTAATTAAAATACATCAATTAAGCGGGAAGTTTTAGTTTTTACATCTGCTATAGTTACTACATGCTTATCGATGCAGTGTATATGTCGCAAGCAAATTCTATAATTCAGTCTTATACAAATGGCGTCGTTATTTTATAAACGTACACTGTCAATACGAATTTCCGAATGCAAATTGTTGATGACATAAATGACTTCATGTCAACTATAAAATCTGATGTCGCCCGTGGTCGATGGACTGTCCCTTGCGCTTCGCTTGGGTTGTCGTAACGGGCGCACTACTGTGCCCCCAGGTAGTATGTACATGTGTGTATATTCTCATGTATGTCGTACGAGTTTAATGTGTGCAATGTTTATTTTTATTAATTTTGATGAAATTAATAAAAAATTAATTTTGAAATGCATCTTATTTAAAATCATTTGGATTCTGTAATGTAAACTTTAATTTTACTTTACTAAGAAAACCTGAATACGCAATAAAGGAGCTAGAGTTCGAATTCCGACAAGAGCAAACATTTATGTGATGAGCTTTGTGGGTTTGGGTGTTTATTAAATATATTTGAGGATATAAATGTGTATTTCTATGCAATATTTTCGTTGCTTACTTTGAGGTTAGATCACTCTATGTAATTCGTTAATTGTGCCAAACTTCATACTTCACCGTTCGCATGATTGATTAAAAAAGGGGTACAAAGTTTTTGAATCATGTATTAATTTATAAAATTGTCGAAGTATTACCCTATTGATATTAAGCCCGGTATAATATAACGTTTGTTCAGTTTCGAGCGCACAACGATGTTTAAATAGTGAATATCCATTCATACTCGTGAAATATTTGGATTCATTAACTCGGCATTCATACAAATTAAAGGAAAATATCGCAATTGAAATATTACGAACACGGTAACTAGATTATATTTTATTTCACTTGTTTTATAGCAACGAATTCTTGAATATTATATTTTCGGTACTGATTTCAGGAGTGGGTGTTATCAAATATCGGAATTAAATCAACAAAATTCGATATTTTACTGTGCTGCTACGATTTATTAACTTATATTCAGATTTTTCTTTTACCGTCTCATAACATTAGTTCAGAGAGTCTTGTTCAGCAAGTGTGAAGTCTGAAATCGAGAGTAAGTATCAAGTACTCAAAATAAAAAAGTCTCGACTACAAACACCATAACATGAGATTAGAAGGCGAAGTAATATTTTATTATTACTTATATTTACAAAGTCAATATATGTTCTCCATTTGAAGACAGTTTACTCTTTTTTTCGAAATGAACTTAAGCAGTTGATCCAAATGACCACTACTGCGAAACCGGGTGTTTTGAGTGAGCAGAGTACTCAGCCAGAGTTTAAATTAAGTGGGCTAAGAGCCCGCCATAAGGGTATCTTCTGTGACACCGAACCTCGGCTTGGGGCAGTATCTTAATAATTAGTGAGAGTGTAAGTGGCATCAAGATTTCGACTCGTTAATGGCTTTTGACCGGTGTCTCGAGTGTTGGCGGGCCGAAACAGTAGACGAAGTCACCGCCGACGGCGACTTTGACGTGTGCGTGTAATTGCTAAGTGTAGGTTATGATGGGATCATCAGGATCGGATAAAGCATGAAGTGGCCTTCTAAGTTTGTTATCGGTGAACGCGTCCGCGACGTAGTCGGCCGCGGCTCTCACCAGAGGGTTAGGGTGTCTCATCACATTTTCAAAGTGGCGTACTAACGTCTCTTTAAAGTCTTTTTGTAATGTCGGTAATTCTAGATCTTTGTGAAGATCTATATTAGGACGTACCATGCGCTGCCGGTAGCCATGCGCGTGAATTTGTTTTGAATTACTTGTAATACGAAATTCGCCTTTTTTCTGGTATTTTCTATGTGAGATTTTAATGACATTTGTATGTCTAGTGTATTGATTCCCTAAGTTGTCCAGCTGGACCCCCAGGCGTCCACGACAGACTCGACGGGGGTCTATGTTAGCGTGAATAAAAAATGGTGAAAACAATTCGTAAGCGGGCCTCCACCAAATTTTTTTTTATATCATAAGATAGCAAACAAGAAGATGGGTCTCCTGATGGAAAGAGTCAATCATCGCTTATAGACACCAAAGATGTTAATGGTGCGTTGCTATCTTGTGGCGAGGTCTAATGCCACATGCATAAGTTTACCGGCTACCTTACCCTCCAAACCGGAACACGACAGCGACAAGCATTGACGTTATTACGGCAGGAATAGGTAAGGCGGTGGTACCAGACCCGGGCGAGACAATGCAGAACTCTACCACCTAGTTGCCACGATGTTAGTGACTCGATAGCCAATCGGTCGCCTTTTACGACCTGCCTGGTAGAACGGCAGTTGGCCTATTCTTCAAAGGAGGCCGGGACCAACACGGCGAAATTTATTTGGTTTTGATTGTGAAGAACTAAAATGTTGGCTTGGCTCATCTAACAAGGTAGGCAGATAATGTTTTAAGAATCTTCGCCACTGTTACACATAAAAACTTGCATATTCCATATTCCGTAAAAGGTGTAGAGACTACAAATGTAGCGCCGCCACTACCGTCACCGCTGATATTCATGACGAGCTACCTACTATTCGCGAAACCTTTGGAGGCGTACACTAATACAAGAGTACTAGTGTAAGGTGAATCAATATTCAATGTCCTTAGTGATTTTTTTAAGGAAAATCGACTCCATTCCCAAACGTTATTTCAGTGGCAAAAGATGGACCTACTGACATGGTCGGGCGACATCTTGGGCTTATAAGCTATATTAAAAGAATTATACCAAAAGTAACTCCAAATCACTGCATCATCCACCGGCAACACTTAGTAGCGAAAACTTTGAGTGATAGATTGCACTAATCGTTTCAATTTGTGACTAATACAGTTAGCAAATTAAGGATTGTGCGATGAATATGATAAAAACTTCCAACAATTGCTTTTACATACCGAAGTATTCTAGTTAAGTGCATATTTAACAAGCTTTTACTCACTTTTTTAGATCACTTTAGAGTTCTAGAAAGTAAAGTTCCAGATTCAAAAGAAAATTTGATTAATTTGAAAAAAGGCAATCGCATATTTGACAGGTTTGTTAAAAAAATGACATTGACTTACAATTATAAGGGAACATCATCAATTTAATACAAACAAAGGGGGGTTATTTCAGATTTTCTTCGAATAATAAAATTTATAATGCAAAATATTTGCCAGCGTGAAATTTCTCAGTTTTCGATCTTGTCACAGGTTGAATATTCCCAATATTCAGTCATATGTTCGAAGTTTAATTGACATTAAAATGTGATTTGAAAATACTATATTTATTGAAATACAACCATGGATCATAAAGCCGTTTGATCAAATGAAAGTGGAAATTACGATATTACACGAAGAGCTACTCAAGCTTAGCACTAATGAGGAGTTGAAGCTGAAATTTCAAAGAGGGTACCAAATCAGCATAGGAACAAGTTTTATTTTCGTTACAAACTTTTTAACAAAAAAAGGAGCAAATTGAATATCATAGAACGGGAAGATTTGCAGATAATCATAACAAAATTGAAGCCAAGTATTAATAATTTGCTCTCAGTCTATCAAGTATATTCCTTCCATTAAAATTATGTATATTTTTTGGTTATCATTATACATTTTACGTTACGTTAATGATGTTTAATATAATCATATTACGGCTATTAATAAGTGTTAGTGTAAAAAATAAGTACATATTTGAATAAACAAGACACAAGAAAATATTTTATTTTTCTATTATTTATTTTTATATATTTAACAATCCAGTTCGGGACTCATCTTACCTAAAAAACTTATCTAAATAAAATAAGTGAGAATCGATTGGTCAAGGCAATAATGTTGGATGGAATCTCTTTTTTGATTGACCAACTTTACTTTTCTGATATCCACTCACAGCTCACAGCACAATCAAAAAATTAATTAACCAATTAATTCTCAATTTATTTTTTCGAAAACTGTTAGATCATGGTTGGAACTGAGCCGCAATGCAAATTTTTAAACGCAATAATCTTTACGTGTCTCTGTTGAGTTTTGGGAATAATGTAGAAATTTAGCTTTCTACGTGTTGGTCCCGGGCTCCTTTGAAGAATAGGCCAACTGCCGTTTTGCCAGGCAGGTCGTAAAAGGCGACCGATTGGCTATACGAGTCACTACCATCGTGGCTACTAGGTAGCAGAGTTCTGCATTGTCTCGTCCAGGTCTGGTACCACCGCCTTACCTATTCCTACGCAATACCGCTTGTCACTGTCGTGTTCCGGAATCTTACTCGTCAAATCGGAATACGACAGCAACATGCACTGACTATTGCAACAGGAATAGGTAAGTTGGTGGTACCAAAATACGGGCAAGATGTGGGTAACCCTACCAACAAGCCTCCTAATTCACGTAACAAAACGTCAATCGAGTCGACGCGCTTGGGGCTCTTACACACATAAACACGATACAGTGTCACATTAGCATGACGCGGACATAATGTGTAAGAAAATGCGTAAGATTCCTAAACGGTTCGATTCGATTGACGTTGTGTTACGTGAATCGGGCCCTAGTTATTAGTCACGATGTTAGTGACACGTATTAGCCTTTTCTCGCGTTTTACGAGATGCCTGGCAGTTGATCTATTTTTAAAAAGTCAATCCATACGTGTAGTAAAACAGTTTAAGTGATTCTAAATATATGAGAACATTACAAGTTAAATAATTTTAAAACTTCTTTTAAAATTATTTGTAGCTCCCTTACAAAAACTGAAGCAGGAAATTCCCGCCATAACAAAGGTGTGATTATAACAATTGGAAACATTTCACGAGAGACAATAAGGCAGGCTACAAATGGTTAACAAACCGTAGCGCGGGATGAACTTCACCGGTAGCGAGACTCTCTTTTGAGAAATTTCAGCAAATTAAACTTCGTGCAAAGCACGGGTACTTTCACACTGCAGGGAGTTATTGGTATTTTTTATATGAACTTACATTAAGAATTCAATATAAATAAACCCATTTTAGACTTTGACCAGACACTCTTAAATGCAAATTTGTCATCAATATTTAATTTTACGATAAGCAATGATTATCTCTTTCCATAAGGTGAACTTCTTGCTATCTTATAATATAAAAAATAATAGACGACGAATTATTTAAACTTAGTAAACCTTCTGCAACCGAATTTCCATTTACTGTGTACCTAAAACCCTGCATTAGATCTTCACCAACTAAAAATGGGAACACATGGAAAGTATATCCTCCCAAACAAAAAAAAATTTTCAAAATCAATTCATAGATTAAATGAACGAGTTCTGAAGTAACAAATATAAAAAACACATCCGAATTGATGACCTTCCCCTTTTGGGAAGTCGGTTGAAAATATTCCTTAGTTTCTTTGGATAGAACAATTATAGAGGTTAGCTTCCTAAAAGCTGATTATTGATATTGTATACTATAAACCTTAAAAACCAAAGATTCTCAGTGTCAATAAGGGCCCAGTTTTGAAGAATAGATCGCAAATATATTATTCGCAAATATCCAGAATGTAAGGGGCAGTGTTTGTCACGGTTGTGTTCCGATTTTGTGTAAGGTATCTAAGTAAACTTACCATTGTAACTTTATATCCTCACCACATGGATCGCATCGCACATATTTTATTCTCTTCTAATTTGCTAATATAAAAAAGAATTGGGTTTGAAGTGAACAAACACGTGGTCCACATAAATGTGTACCCAATTTTGTATACATTGGTCATGCCTTGAAGAATAGTCCATCTACCATTCTGCCAGGCAGTTCGTAAAAAGCAAATATTTGGGTGCCTGACGTGTCACTAATATCGTGACTACTAACTAACTAGGGCACGATTCACATAACACAATGTCAATCGAATCGAAGCGTTTAGGGATCTTACGCATTTTCTTACACATTATGCCCGCATCATGCTAACGCGACGCTTTATCGTGTTTATGTGTGTAAGAGCCCCAAGCTTTTCGACTCGATTGACGTTTTGTTACGTAAATGGGGGGCTTGTTGGTAGAGTTATGCATCATCTTGCTCGTGTTTTGGTACCACCAACTTACCTATTCTTGTTGCAATAAAGTCAGTACTTGTTGCTGTCGTATTCCGGTTTGGCGAGTAAGGTATGCGGTAAACTTATGCATTTGGAATTCTATCCCTTCCATATGGATAGCAATGCACCATTTTACATCTTTAGTATCTGTAGACAATGGTAGTCTCTTCCATCAGGGGAGCAATCTGATTGTTTGCTATCTTTTAATTTAAAAAATATATATTCGATTCCCAACAGGGATAAACATTTGTGTGATGAACATAGATGTGTATTTCTGCATTATTATGCATGTAACAGTATTTATATATGTATTTCTATACATTAATGTCGTTAACTAAAACCCATAACACAAGCAAATAATTTGCTTACTTTGGTGTTATATCAATTAGTATAATTTGTCCTGTATAATGTATTTGTATATTCTTTTATTTTTATTTTGGTGTGCACTCTAGTACCTAGATGATCTCCAATGTCGCATACTGGAGCTGAAAATAAGCCATAGGAATTTAGAACTAAACATGATACGTCTGTCGTGTTTGGACTCGTTTGATTTTTTTTCCAAGCATCCCAAAGGTAGTAAAAAAGTTGGGTATTAAGACCACCTAACCCTATCGAGCTTAGGAACTGAAGATGAAAATGGAAAATTAAGACAAAACTTTCTGAACAAAAGAAGGTACACACCACATATTGGTCTAGCTTGATTTGAAACACTTACTTCATAGATGTGCTGGATGTACTGAGAATTTAGGAGTTTCAATCAAACATTTCAATATTATGATTATTATAGCCTTTCCTATACTTTAAATGTTGTATTACTATAGATGTTTATATTTCTGGATTTTGGTGTTTATTATGTATGTTACCGTATTACCTATATATGTATTTCTATATATTGATATCGTTGACTAACAGCCCTAACACAAGCAAATAATTTGCTTACTTTGGAGGAGATCAATTCGTGTAATTTGTCCAAATTTATTTATTTATTAAACTAGTCATTGCTTATGGCTGCTCAAAATTAACTCAATTAAACTTTTCTACACTACCATTATACAAGGGTAATATTTGTTAGTTTGTATTAGATTAACTCAAAAACTACTGGACCGATCTGAAAAAATGTTTTACTACTATAGAAACACAAATCAAGTAACATCAATTACTTTTTACGCGAATAAGTAAAAGAAAGTAATGTGTGTATCATGACAAATAGGCAGTTTTATTTAAGTATATGGGGTTTAATATCTCAAGCATTTTTCACTGAGGATACCTAACTTTTTATAATTATCTGTATATTTAATTTCAGACCAAACTATCCAAAAGTTATCTTAATCTATGTGTCAAAAGTCAGCGACGAGAAAGACAATTAATTACTCCTTTTAAATATATTTACGACCCAGTTTGTGTGAAAAGATCTTTAACTTCTAGCATCATATATCTCAAATACAAATAACAAATAGCTATTACTTGTCTCCATTGAGCGACGAGCTCGTTCGTCATGGATCTCTTTTTTTCACCAATAACGTTGTGTGATATATGAAAGTGATACAACTATATAGCATACGTTTTTTTTAGTATAGATAGGGAAGCGCTTGACCATAATATCGCCTGATGGTAAGCTAAGATGCAGACTAAGATGGAACGCGCTTCCCTAGAAGGTGAAGATCGCCAGGTTGTATTTAAATGGATCAAAAATGTAGAGTCGAACCGCTTTGTCCGGGTACGTGGAACATCCACCAAATGGCGATGCCTAGTATCTTTGCGCTTCGACGATCTATAGAAAAACGGGGATGGCGGAGTTAAGTCGTGCAATTCCGCAGCGCACTCACCAAAGTGTATCCGACAAAAGACCGATAGACTAGCCACTCTGCGGCGATGAGCGAGGCTCTGGAATTTTTTGCCTACCAGATCATCGTCGTTTATGAGCCTCTTGACACGCCTCAAGCGTCTCCAGCTGGTATTTGACGGATCCATCCCAGAGGTGAGAGCAGTATTCCATGCACGAACGGACTTGTGCTTGATAAAAATTGAGCAACTGTCCCGGGCTGAAATACTGTCTCACCTTTGCCAGAATGCCAAACTTTTTTAAGGCAACTTGGGCTGCTGTAAAATGTTTATTTTATATATTTCTTTAAATATATAAAATATACGTTGTTGACTGGTAAAAAAATATCCATACTAAAGGCCACAATAGTTAATACAATATAATAAAAAAGTACATTATTTGACTACATAGCAAACCTCAACGAAATTGGTGCAGCAATATTCAGAAGGCATGATAGTAGATGACAACGGTGCGCTAACATGTCTAGTCACGAGTTCAGCAAACAACTCTTTATAAACAATGAACTTCAATATCTATGAGGGTATCCGTAAATAATTTTATTGGATAATTAATTAATCTTTGGTACCACCGCCTTACTTATGCCTTCCGAAATAGCGTCAGTGCTTGTCATTGACGTGTGCCGGTTTGGTAGGTAAGAGAGCCCGTAAATTCATTTAAGACCACGACACAAAGATGCCATTTGTTAATGGTACGTTGTTGTCTTGGGTCTATATTTAGTAGCATAAAAATTTTTGTACTATTTTAAGTAGGCATCACGTTTTTACAACTAATGATAATTTACCATAACAACTAAACGCATAACTGTTTTCGCATAATTTTTACTAGCATAACCCTATGTAGCATAAAGATAACATAGCATAATGTTTAAAGGCACACATTGAGGAAAGCATAACAATACATAAACATAATGATCAACGGCATACACTTAAAAGTCCTAATTAAAATGCAAGAAATAGGTGGATAGCAGACTGTAGCAGCATTGCATAAATAGCAAGACCAAATATCAGACTGTATTGTAGCAGCATACTATTCCCGTAACAAGTGGGGTTGGACCAAGTCGACGGAGCCCCGCTAAGCGGGGCTCCTATTTCTGGGTGTGGGATCTAAAGAGAACCTAACTAATCTACTTCAACTGTAGCATTGTGTTTAAAGGGTTAAATACTAGAGGGCACTGCGATCTGTATTTCCTGCTTACTATAGTGTCATCGTTGTCCAATAAAAGGAATTTATCACGTCATCGTGGGCCAATAAAAGGAATTTATCACGTCATCGTGGGCCAATCGCGTGGCTGCGAATAACCTATTGAGTTTTTCTTTAATTTGCCAACTCACACACTTTTTTTTGTACCACCAATACGCACGCATACTGTACATTTAAAAGTATAATATAATATTTTTTATGGAAGATTGTTTTCTTTAAAAATCAAGATACGCAACATTTTTGGTCCTTCGAGCCGGATTCTTAAAAAGAACCAGAAGAGGAGTTTATATACGATAAAAGCAGCAATCTCCCGTAAACTGAAACTCAACGGCTGCTGCTCAACTACGGTGAACTGTGACCCAACGCGCAAGGAGATCCAGGATACAGAGCATTCAGCATCGCTGCAGAGTTGAAAAAAGTCCAAGGAGGAAAGTGTCGTGGTCTATAACGTGTTAATTCTGGTGATTGCAAACTGTAAGTATTTCGGCTTTTTAACCTTCCAAAATGTCTAAAAGCGATTCCGATAGAAGTGATGATAATACTATTAAAAATTTAAACAAACTAAGAGGTTCAATAAAAGGCAGATTAACTGTTTTTAAAAATTATGTTAATTCTTTGGTGGCAGTTGACATAGGCTATACACAACGGGCAGAGTTAAAGTTAAGGCTACAGGGGGCTAAAAATTTATATAATGAGTTTAACGATGTGCAAAACAAAATTGAATCCTTACTCCCGGTGTCTGAGATAGAATCGCAGTTATCAGTTCGCGAGGAATTTGAAAACAATTATTATAGTATCGTAGCAAAAACCGAATGTATGATAAATGATGAGGAACCGCCCTGTGACAAGTCGTTATCATTAAATCACACATTTCAATCTGTAAAGTTACCTACTATCGCGCTCCCTACCTTTAACGGCGACTATGACCAGTGGTTGGAGTTCCGTGACACGTATTTGGCCCTTGTGCACGACTCACATGAAATATCAGACATTCAAAAATTTCACTACCTTAAGTCTTCGCTACGTAGTAGTGCACAGCTAGTCATCGACTCAGTTGAATTTTCGGCACGTAATTACTCAATAGCTTGGGAACTCCTGTTAAGCAGATACAATAATAGCAGGCTACTCGTACATAATCATGTTAAGTCCCTATTTTCTATTCCCAATGTAAAACAGGAGTCACCATCGTTAATACGGAAATTAATTGACACAATATTAAAAAACATTCGAGCCTTAAACTTACTCGGTGAGCCCACGGAGCACTGGGACACTTTAATTACTTATCTAGTGGTAACCAAATTAGATTCCGCCACAGAACGCGAGTGGGAACGGTATAAAACTACGTTGATACCGTCTACCACCGACACCGATATAGCCAATAAAATTAAATTAAATGATTTGATTACATTTTTGAGAAACAAGGCTGATATGTTAGAAACTTTATCTGCAACACACTTTAAGCCTGGAACCTCACACTCATCTAATTTCAAACGTCATTCTATCACTCCAAATACACACTCAAAGCTACAGTGTAACGTAGTTACTAACAAATCGAAGCCGCACTCAAAATATATTAATTCACGCACTAAATCTTGTTTGATGTGTAACGCACTACATCCATTGTATTCGTGCGAACAATTTCTAAACTTAAACTTACAAGACAGACTTACATTCATACAAAATAAAAAATTATGCGAAAACTGTTTGCATCCCGGTCATATAGTTAGTGAATGTCGATACGGTCCGTGCAGGAAATGTGATAAAAAACATAATTCTTTGATCCATCGTGAGGGCGACGGGAGCGGCGCAGAGGTGCGCCCCGTGTCGCTGCTGTTAGCTAATGAAGTGGGTGATCGCGACTGCATCCAGCCGCACGCGCACCTGGCAAACACCATCACATCTGCAACCGCGGCTCATACCTTACACACACACGCGCATTCACAACCTGTTTTGTTATCAACTGCAATCGTTCAAATAGCTGATGGAGAGGGCACTTACTATAATATTCGCGCCGTTTTAGACAGCGGTAGCGAGCGCAGTTTTATTTCACAACTCTTATGTAATAAACTAAAACTTCAATTAAAACAGTCCACTGCACAAATAAATGGAGTTGGTAATATTGTCACTAAAAGCTCGCAAAATTGTGACGTACAACTTAAGGCGATTTGTGGAACGTTCAACATGCGCATTTCATGTTTAGTTTTACCACACATTACGTCCTATTTACCAACTGTCTCGATTAATAAACGTAAACTATATATACCTACGCACATTCAACTCGCAGATCCCACTTTCTATGAAAGTCAACCCGTCGATATGTTGATAGGGGCGGATCATTTTTGGAGTATTTTAGAAGAAGGAAGGCTACGGCTGTCGAACGGCCCTTTCCTTCAGAATACAAAATTGGGTTGGGTGATATCCGGTCCAGTTTATCAGGGGAAGCGACCATCACGAGCCGTAACTTGTAATTATAGCACTCTTGACACGCAAGCTATAGACAAGCAGGTACGTTTGTTTTGGGAGCTCGAAGAGTTGCCTAGCGATCGCAAGTCAGGGGATTCGCGCAGTGACAGCGAACGTCAATGTGAGAACCACTTCATACAAACAACAAGGCGAGTTGCTGACGGAAGGTTCTGCGTTCGTATTCCGTTTAAAAAACCTCCTGACACGCTAGGTGAATCATATTCGCAAGCAAAACGTCGTTTTTTTAGCGTTAGAAAAACGATTACATAATAACCCGGCTTTCAAACAGCTATATCAAGATTTTATACACGAATATATACAGTTAGGGCACATGACTCGTATTACAGCCTATGGTAACCTTCATTACTTCATGCCACACCATGGCGTTTTCCGTGAACACAGTACCACAACTCGCTTAAGGGTAGTATTCGACGCCAGCGCAGCGACGTCTAACGGAATATCACTAAACGATTTGCAGTTTCTAGGAGAACCTTTACAAGGTGATTTAATTTCCATTTTACTTAGGTTCCGCGAAAACAAATACGTCGCCTGTGCTGACATCGAAAAAATGTATAGACAAGTACTTATTGAGCCTGAACAACGTAGCTTGCAACTAATTTTGTGGCGTGACAACCCGTTCGAGGAAATTGGTATATATCAATTAAACACCGTTACGTACGGAACCGCCTCAGCGCCATTTTTAAGTTGTAGATGTTTAAAGCAATTGGCATACGAGTGCGACAATCCAGAGATCGCAAGAGTTATATTAAATGAGTTTTATGTTGACGATTTGATTTGCGGAGAGGAAAGTATTGATAAATTATTATTATTATGCGAGGAAACTGCGAAGACTTTAAATAAAGGATGCTTTCCCCTGCGCAAGTGGATTTTTAACTTCGATTACGGAAATAATTTCACCAATGGTACTATAAAGGAACTATCTCTAGGTGAACACGCACATAGTAAAACTTTAGGTGTAGGCTGGCACAATAAATCTGATTATTTACACTTTCATACACATTTTGATAATAGTAATAACGTCAAATCTACCAAACGCCTAATTCTATCTGTGACATCGCAAATTTTTGACCCACTCGGATTGTTAAGCCCTGCCATAATATTACCAAAAATTTTACTTCAAAGGCTGTAGGTTTTTAAAATTAGCTTGGGATGAAAACGTGCCTAGCGACATCGCACAAGCTTGGCTTACTTTCGTAAATAATCTTTCTATTCTCAATAACATAAAAGTGCCACGTTATGTTTTTTGTGGGGAAGCTATTTGCTGTAAGGAGTTGCACATATTCACTGATGCATCACAAGTAGCTTATGGTGCGTGTGCTTACATTCGCTGTGTAAGCGAGAGATCAACTGTGACAGTGCGGTTGTTAAGTTCAAAGGGCAAGGTCGCACCGCTTACCCCCACTACTATACCTAGGTTAGAATTATGTGGAGCTCGACTGGGCGCTCGCCTGTATTCCAAACTCAAAGAATCACTCAGAAGTCATTTTGATAAGGTGATCTTCTGGACTGATTCCACAATCGTTTTAAGTTGGTTACGCATGTCACCTAATTTATTAAAAACCTATGTTCAAAACAGAGTTGCCGAAATACACGAGCTTACAATGGACAATTTATGGCGTCACGTCAAGGGTCGTGACAACCCTGCTGACCTCATTTCACGCGGAGTACATTTAGACGTATTGGCTCAATCAAGGTTATGGTGGAATGGTCCATCATTCCTCCATGAACCCGATTATGATTCTTCTTTCGCAACTACAAATTCAGAACCTGTTGATTTACCAGAAATTAAATCAAACGCCTTAAATGTACTAATTTCTAATCAAATTACTAACGACACACTATTTACATTTTCCAGGTTCTCTCAGTTCAGTCGCATGCAGCGGGCCGCCGCATACGCTCTTCGCTTTATATACAACTCGCGCAGTAAAGAACGCCACGAGCGGCGGTACGGTGCGTTGTCTGCGGACGAGTTGAGAGAATCTCTGCTGACGCTCGCATATCTCTCGCAGCGCGAGGCCTATCCAGATGTATACGAGGTTCTTATAAAAGGAAAATCGTTGCGCAGTACTCATCACTTACTTAATTTGAATATTTTTTTAGATAACAGAAATATATTACGCGTTGGTGGTCGTGTTCACAATTCAACTTATTTTAATTTTGATAAAATACATCCAATTTTATTATCAACAAGACATCACTTTACTTTATTACTTTTTAGACATGAACACAACATATTATTACACGCGCCTCCACAGTTACTTTTATATTCACTTAGAGAAATGTGGTGGCCCGTAGGTGGTAGAAACCTGGCTCGGACAATTTGTACACAAGTGTGTTGTTTGTGCCCGTATGCGAGCGAAAACGTTAACGCCACTCATGGGTAACTTACCTGCTGAACGGTTACAACCAGGCTTTCCTTTCATGAAATGTGCAGTTGATTACGCCGGGCCAGTACTCATACTTAACCGTAAGGGCAGGGGAGCCAGGATGATCAAATCTTATATCTGCCTATTTATATGTTTTATCACCCGCGCGATCCATCTTGAATTAGTCAGCGATTTATCTTCAGGATCTTATCTACTTGCGCTTAAAAGGTTTATATCGCGTCGCGGAAAACCAAGCGAGATATTCTCAGACAACGGGAGAAACTTTGTGGGATTAGCAAGCGATTTTTCAAAATTTTTAAATTCGTGTTCAGAACACATTAAAGATTACGTAGCCTCTCAGAATATTAAATTTCACTTCATTCCACCTTACGCTAGTCATTTTGGGGGTTATTGGGAAGCCGGAGTAAAAAGTTGCAAGCATCACTTACGACGCGTTGTTGGCAACGCTCACTTGACGTACGAGGAGTTTAATACCGCATTAATTCAAATTGAGGCCGTATTGAATTCCCGGCCTCTCAGTCCTTTATCGTCAGACCCAGGAGACCTGCAACCACTTAGCCCGGCTCACTTCCTTGTCGGCCGCTCCCTGACAGCTCCTGTTACTGAGGACCTAGCTGATACTTCTATCCATCTTCTGACACGTTACCAACGGGTGGAACAGATGCGGCAACATTTTTGGACTAGGTGGTCCAAGGAATATGTGTCCGAATTACAAATTAGAACGAAATGGAAACAAAATACAAGCGATCTTTCACAGCATACACTTGTTCTTATAAAAGACGAAAACCTCCCGCCATTGAAATGGAGTCTTGGGCGTATTATAAAGACCTTTCCTGGCCATGATGGCATTTCCAGAGTAGCCGACATCAAGACATCGGCTGGTATAGTGCGACGTGCCTTTTCTAAAATATGTCCGTTACCAGTTAATGAGGACGAAGGTTGGAAGGCTAACTGCTTCCAAGGCCGGGAGGATGTTTAAAGGGTTAAATACTAGAGGGCACTGCGATCTGTATTTCCTGCTTACTATAGTGTCATCGTTGTCCAATAAAAGGAATTTATCACGTCATCGTGGGCCAATAAAAGGAATTTATCACGTCATCGTGGGCCAATCGCGTGGCTGCGAATAACCTATTGAGTTTTTCTTTAATTTGCCAACTCACACACTTTTTTTTGTACCACCAATACGCACGCATACTGTACATTTAAAAGTATAATATAATATTTTTTATGGAAGATTGTTTTCTTTAAAAATCAAGATACGCAACACATTGGATAGCTTTGTTTCTTTGTGGCGGGGGGCTTATGCCATGTGTTTTTATGGTAAGATAACATTAGGAAAAATAAAAAAAATGTCTAAAGACTATTATGCGTATCATCAATAGTCGAATTAAATGTAGTACAATAGATTGTTATGCTTAAAACACGTTTCGCAAAAAAAAGATTATGCTTAAATTATATAATGACACTACATGTTATGCTATATTCATTATGACAAAGTAAATTAGGAAAAAAAATTATGCGTTTTAAACGTATCCCTGTTGTCTTTTGTGTTTTATAGGTGATGCTTTTCTTTTTCGATTAAGGAGTCATTTGCTTGTTAGCTATCTTATTATATACTAGCTGTTGCCCACGACTTCGTCCGCGCGGAGTTCGTTTACTCCGCACAGCTCCTCCCCCGTAGGTGATAGCGTGATAATATGTAGCCTATATGTTGACCCGACCTGTTAGTAATATTCATGCAAAATTTGAAGTAAATTCATCCAGTACTTTTTGAGTTTACCCCGGACATACATACAGACAAACAGACAAACAAACAGACAAACAGACAAACAGACAAACAGACAAACAGACAACCAGACAAACAGACAAACAGACAAACAGACAAACAGACAAACAGACAAACAGACAAACAGACAAACAGACAAACAGACAAACAGATAAACAGATGAACAGACAAACAGACAAAAAATCTAAAAACTATATTTTTGGCTTCGATATCGATTACAGATCACGCCCAAAGTATTCTTTTAAAAAATATTCAATGTACAGTTTTGACTTTCCTACGATTTTATTATATGTATAGATAAGAAAAACTGTAAACGGTTGCCACTGCGGGCCACCCCTGAAACTTTCCGCTAAATTAAGGTATTTTAAGCTCAAAAGAGCACTATAAACATAGATTTTTTTCAGTTCAAACATCTATTTTGTATGTATACAGAGATACTGACGTCATCGTGAAATTAGTCGGAAAAGGTTCCTAGGACCTCAAAACGTGGAGATCTGGTAAAACTCGATTTTCAAACATTGAGGCAAAATCAATAACTTCCCTATCTACATATATAGCGGGAAGTTAAAAAATCCTTCCTAATGTGCATCGTTTACAGAGCTAAACCGATTTGGTGGGTAAGGTAACCGATACACGTGTGCATGGGCATTGCCATCCCACCACACAGAGAGCAATGCACCATTAACATATTTGGTGTGTATAGGCGATGGTTGCTACAGGAGACTCATGTTTCTACCTTATAATAAAAAAATCATAATTTAGGTACCTAGTTTTTACACACTCGACATAAGAATCAAGTATTAAATACTAATTTATTAATTCAGTATGTAAAGTGTTTTACCAGTTATCTTGTATAATTTATAATAGTATATAATATTCCGCCTAACAAGTTGCTTTTAAAAGATGAACCCCTATAAAATCACATGTCCATGTTATTCACAATTTATTTTAAATCTGTGGTTTACTATACGTGTATAAAGAGATGCTTTAAAAACGAAACTGGTTGATTAATTAAAAATAACGTTGTGTATACGTGAAATAAATGTACATGTGCATTATTACCCTGTTTTACCTTATAATAATGGAATTTCAACAAGTGTCAACGATATTTGTGTTACGTTATTAGGTGAATTTGTATTTTCCATGGCAACATGCATGCCATAACGCATTTTTAGTATATTTTCAACCGACTCCCCAAGAAGGAGGAACTTCTCAATTCATCGAAATATTTTTTATATACGCCTGACTGGATTTGGAAAATCTATTTTTTGTTTCGAAAGGTGTACTTTCCGTGTTGGTACATTTAAATTTAGTAAAGATCTGATTTAGGAATCCAGAGATGCAGGAAATGGGAAATTGGTTGTAACAGTATAACTGCGTTTAAATTATTGCAATGAAAAATTTAATTATATTATTTTAGGTGGTGTGTCGTTTAAACCGTACTCAGCAGCTCAATAACATTATTATGACATTAGTGTCAGGAGATTTATATTTATATATATTATCTGCAGGCATACAAGTAAGTAGGCCATCATGGAAAGCGATCATAATTGCCTCTGGACAATCACAACAGAAAGATTTAGTTGCAAATGCAATGGTATCTTCTACGAATTAAATTGGCCCTCCTTTTAAAAATTTCAATATCAAAGCTACTCGTAAGAACCGTGTGAGGTGAGCTGTTCCAAAGTTTGAGCGTTCGTATAAAGTAAGTATGACCACTTGTCAACATGGTGTCGCTGGAATATCGAACTACGGCATGTAGATTATAAGAACAACTTCCCCCGTATCGATGGGGATCCTTATTGTTAAATATATATACCTTTTTACCAAACAGTCTGTAAACTGCAAATGATTAATTAAGCCTGTTACTACCATCGAGACTATTAAAAAATAGAGGTCTGAACACCTCGCCCAAATCTGACACCACCACTTTGTTTACTTATACCACAATAACGTCAGTGCTGATTCCTATCCTGTTTCTATGATGATGATGATGATGAAGATGGTGTGTGAACTACGGCTGTAGCATTATATCCTTGCCAGATGAAAGGCAATTTACCAATAAAATAATCACCTATTAAGTCCAACCTGTTAAAATATAAAAATTTTAAGAAAAAACTATCAAAATCGGTTAAAGCGAATGAGGAGAATAGAACTGCAAACACACCTGAACATTGTATAAAGAGCATATTTTGATTTCAATTTGATCACACACACATGTTGTTTCACAGCGTTATTTCACGTACACTGTCAAATTCTAGTAAACCTAATACCTACAAATGTTTATATCATGAAATTAATTTATTCATCCTCACAAATATTTGTGACGCTATTATCATAATATGCTAGCATAATAAGATGTTTGGTCTTAATTCAGAAACTATAGCGGTTGCGGCAAACAAAGCAAAAAAATTTTATACAGAAAAATATTATCTAATATCTAATGGAATTTGATTCGGCGTGAAAAAATTAATGTGTGTAATAGACTGGTCCCAGGAGCAAACTTTTCTTGATTAATAACAAGTTGAATTTTTGTTTTTGCAAAACGTCCATCTTTTCTATCATCAAAAAATCTTGAATCAGGTAACTAATAAAGATATATAAAAAAGAAAACTTTAAAGTGTCAGACTAAAAACTGTTCCCACTTTACGGGTAGTACAAAGTAACCCTTGAATTATAATAATAATTAACACGCTGTGAGAAAATAAGGATGTTTTTAAATTGATTAATATCAATTTAAGAAACTCATAGCTTCGAATATTTAGAGTGAAGGACTCGTCAGAAAAACCATCGAATGTGTGGTTCGTGTTTTACATAAAATAAGCGATTAAAGTAAAAAAATAATTAATGTTGTTAATTGATATTTTTCCTTCAATGGGTTAAAATTTTCTATGGGAAAAATGGGCGTCTCATCAAAACGAAGCTGTTCACAAAAATTCAACTTGTCATTTAAAAAGCAGTTTATTCCTGAGACCACGGTCTATAATTACCCTCATATCACTTCCTTTTCATATGATGAAATCCTCAGGTGTTTAAGACGAATCTTCTTAAGTTTATCAAATTAGTCTAATAATGCAACAAGAACAACTTGTCAATTGCGAGATTCGATACTCAGTACTTTAATTCAAGTCCACCAAAGGATATTGATGAAATTGCCCTCAAAGTGCTACAAAAATATAGCGTTCGCCAAAATTATCAAAATAATTTAATGTACAATTCAAGTAATACTAACCTTTAGAGATCTTTTGTGGATTATAGCATTATAAAAATTGTCCGTGATACAATTTACATTTCAAAAGAAATTAATAATGTATTTCACTACATATGATAAGCATCTTTCAGCATGCATTTCTTTTGAGGTCAACTTTGTATGGGTCCTCATTATTCTCCTTTGCCTAAGGTACTAGATTTTAAAACAAGTTTAGGAAAGGCGAACTTGTGTATGAACAGAGTTCTTGTACGAGTCTTACAAAGGCAATAACTATTTTCGATTAAGAGAACAATCGAGTGTAATGAAAACATTACAAGCGTAGTGAATTTACCCAAGAGCACTCGAATTCGAGAACTACTAGAGGTGAGATGCGAGTTAGTAATGCCATAAGTAATATTAATGTAAGTTTTACTAAGTTCTCTCAGTTATAACAATCAGTTGAATTTCTCGCTTTAATGATATTTTTTATTCGTGTATTATATGCAGACAAAAAAATGGTCTATCTTATGGAATACAAATATCAATTGAATGGCTGTTACTAATTCGATACTGAATTGTAAAATTTTTTTCGATCGTCTACTCTACTAGTTATATAAAAATCCCTATCAATTCAATCTGACCCTGGAAAATCATGTAAGGAACATTTATATAGATAATTCGATTTGGTATAAATGGAATGAAAAAGAATCTATAACATATATAAAAAGAAGTAAATATTTTAAATTGAAGTTGATATTCGAAACTATTCATCCAATTTCAAAAAACATTTTACCAATACTTAAATCGAAATTTCAAAAATAGTAATAGTTTTATACTGAATTATTAACATCAAAATGATTTTCGTGAAGACCTAATTTGTAACGTTAGTCAACGATAAAATCGTTAATCGAATGTGTTTCTTAAGAAAACTGTCTCTTAATATAAGATATAAACCAAACATTTTTTTACAAAATAATAATTTTAAAAATTAAAAATAGTTGTATTGGAGTTCATTCAAAAATTGTTATGATATAATGATAATATATTTAAACCGATTGGTAAACGGGTTTAATGAACTTCAATTAAACTCATACCAATCGTCCTATAAACAACCAATTATTATAATAACGAGATTCGTATTTACTTTCCACTCTTGTATATTAAATACATTTTAAAAAATATATTAATGAGTATGTGTATGTATAAGTGAGTTAAAATTAGTGAGTAAATAATTAATCATCCTCTGTTTTCGTATCCTTTTGGAAAGATTTTTAACATCGCACGCGTGTGTGTGTATATATGTGTGCGTGCGTTCAAGAGTGCATGCGTGCGTGCGTGCTTGCGTGCGTGCGTGCGCGTGCGCGCGCGCTTATGTGTGTATAAACATCTCATAAATTTTGAACGGCTGGACCGGCCATAACATTCGATTCCGACAACGATCGACATTCGATTGGATTCCACTCAACTTAGACTTCCTGAAAATTTGAACCAAATTAGCTCAGAAAATTTTGAGAAATTTTGAAAAAAACCCAAAAAAGTTTTGAAGAAACTGTATTTTTTTTAATTTATCTTGCAGATTTATGGACCGATTGAGTATAAAAACTAATCAGCTCTATTTCTCAATAAACTATATCTAATGTTCAAATTTCATCAAAATCAGTTTATCCGTTTGGGTGTAATCGTTGACGAAAAATTTTGAAAAAAGTGTTTTTTTCTTAACTTCGAAAATTTTCAATCAATATTTTTTTAGAATTCTACGATATTTTAGTACTAAAAAAGTACATCGAATGCCGTTTTAAAAATGATAATCAAATTTAATTTTCAAAAGTTACAGTTTTTCAAATATTAAAAATAAAGTTGTTTGTCCTTAGCAAACTTACTTAAAAAATTTCAAATAACTTTCAGGCTAATACACCAATTGACTTAAAAATCTTATCAGCTTTTCTCCTTAAAAAGCTGCGTCAAAATACCGTTAATTGGATCAAAATCGGTCAATTTGTTTGGGATTTATCAATGAAGAAAATTAAAATAAAAATTGAAATTGCTTCGAAATATTTTAACCTATCGATTATTTAGCTAAAGCAATATTTTAGATCTCAAAAATTGAAATGAATGCCATTCGAAAGATTAAAATGGATCATCGTTTCCAAAACATACAGTATTTTAAAAATCAATATACTACCATTTTTGACAAAACAAATGTTTGAACTGAAAAAAAACTACGCTTATTGTTTTTACTGTTTTGAGTTTTAATTACCTTAATTTAGTGGGAAGTTTCAAGGATGGCCTGCAGGGTCAACCGTTTACATTTTTTTAAAAAAATAATATAGAGCAACCCTCGAGGTATATCTATTTTAATAAAAAAATGATTGTCAAAATCGGACAACTCTGTAAAAAGTTGTGCATGCTATAACATAAAAAATATACACGTCTAATTAAAAACCCCGTCGGTTGAAGAAAAAATTGTAATGTTTTTATAATTGCCAGTTTGTAAATAAACTTTCCACTTTCGAAGGGAACTTTAGTGGATGCAGATGCTGAATACAACTGCCAGTAGATACCGTATACATTTTTTTAAATTATTTTATATTAGTTTTTAGTCATTTGTAACGACCTTCAGGGACCTTAACATATTGACCTCCAAAAAACTGGTGAACAGTAAATGGTTGGAAAGTTAGGGCAAAGATACTAAACAATAATAAAATAACAAAAACCTCGTAAAATTATTTATTCATTTACTCACAAATATTTGTGATGCCATCAGCATAATATTCTGGCATTAATGATTACATATTTGATGCAAATTCAGAGTCTGGAAACTCGGCTCAGTGTAAAGCGGGCGGGCGGAAATAAATATTCATGGGCGGCGCCCAACGCAATCCATTAAGCCAGCGCCGCGATTGGGAAAGAAATGTCTAATTTTAATAATAGATGCCATAAAGTCATTTTGGTTTTCACTCATAATATAAATATTTAACCCTCGGAATTAATTATATGTCTTTATTAATTTAAAACAAAAAGGGTTATCATTTCTGTTTCAATAAAAGAAATTGAAAATGACAAACAGATTTTTTTAACTTTTAAAAAGTTAAGTTAAAGTTAAGTTAAATTATATGTTAAATAACGGTTATATGTTAAATAAAAATATGTGTGTATGTAAACAGCTCATAACTTTTGAACGGCTTGACCAATCGAAACGCGGTTGACGGCATTTGATTGGATTACGCTCAACTTAGACTTTCTGAAAATTTTAATCAATTCGGCCCAGAAGATCATGAGGAATTTTGAAGAAAACCCAAAAAAAGTATAGCTTCCAGATTAATGTACCGATTAAGTACAAAAACTAATCAGCTCCATTCCTCAAATAACTACGTCTACTGCATAAATTGCATTATAACCGGTTCATCCGTTTTGGAGTAATATACGATGGAGTTTGGTGACGAAATATTTTGAAAAAGTGTTTTTTCGACATAACTTCGAAATATCTCAACCAATTATTTTTTGGTATTTTACGATATTTTAGTACTAGAAAACTACGTCGAATGCCGATTTGAAAATCAAAATCGAATCAAGTTTCCAAAGGTACAGGTTTTCAAATATTTAAATAACGTTGTTTTTAGCAAAGTTACTTGATATTTTTTAAATATCTTTCAGGTTAATACACCGATTGACTTAAAAATCTTATCAGCTTTTTCCTTTAAAAACTGCGTCAAATAACATTAATTGGATAAAAATCGGATCAATTTGTTTGGGATTTATCAATGACGAAAGGTTTTGAAAATAAATGTTTTTTGACTTTGCCTCAGACTTTTTCAATCTATTGATTATTTAGCTACAGCAATATTTCAGATCTCAAAAGTTAAGTTGAATTAGAAAGATCAAAATCAATCATCGTTTCCAAAATATACAGCATTACAAAAATCAAAGATTTTTGCCCTGAAAATATCTAAGTTTCTAGGTTTTACTCTTTTAAGCTTAAAATACCTTAATTTAGCGGGAAGTTTCAGGGATGGCCTGCAGGGTCACCCGCTTACATATTTTTTTATATCATAAAATAGCAAACAAGCAGATGGCTCTCCTGATAAAAAGAGAAACCATTGGCTATAGAAACGTGCGATGCTATCTGTATGGTGGAATGGCAATATCACATACATAAGTCTACCGACTACCTTACCCTCCAAATCGGAACACGACAATGACAAGCATTGACGTTTTTATGACAAGAATAAGTAAGGTAGTGGTATACCAGGACGAGACGTTTCAGAACTCTACCACCTAGTAGTCACGATGGTAGTAACATGTATAGTCAACTGTTCGCCGCTTACGACCTGCCTGGCAGAACGGCAGATAGTCTATTCCTCAATGGAGCCTAGACCAACACGGGGGTTTGAAAAGTTATTCTATAATCGTTAAGCAATTTACAAATAATCGCGAAAATCCCTTGCGTGTACGGCGAAGTGTACGGAACGTCTATAGATTTTCGGCTCACCACGATTCTCCAGTTTTTCAATCGGCGAGATGAATGGTGATCCCTATCGCCACATTCCCTAAGATCTCTAAGTACTTTTGCTCGATTGACGTTTTGTGAAGTGAATTTGGGAGCATATAACGACTATCCCCAATTTCTAGCACCTACACACTATCTGCCAGACGTACTTGCATGAGGTGCTACTGAGATTTTAAATTTTCGAGAAGTCTCAAAAAACCGCAATAACGTTTTTGCCCTATCTAGGGTTTGAACCATGACGCAATTAATAAACAATACAATTTATAAAATTACCTTCATCAAGGCTTATTTTTAATTTCGTTTACACCTATTTTACAATTACGATAGCCGAAGGCCTATTACGGCACGCTCCTGATATGTGGTCTAAACATGCATATAAAGCTTACAAATGGGTTACGTAAGTGAAATACATCGCAACTCTACGTCCTATTCAGTAGTTTCTAATTCAGCAATGATGTCCATTGTTGATTTTTTCGGAACTATGATACCTAACACGTGTACATCTATTTTTTTGGTTCCTGTACCGTTCGGTCATTTACAAAAGAAACTTAAATCCGGCTTTAGTTGACCTTCACTCTCTAATGAATTAGATTACGGATTATGTCGTGATCAGGGTATTAATTTATCACACATTTAAAAGAAATTATTATTGATCAGAAAAATCTTGTTTTGGACTATCACTATTTTTGACTATTTTTGAGCATGAAATTTAAATCATCATATATTTTTTCGTATGTTGTTGACCAATTATTATTCAGAAATATGGACCAATGATGTATATTTTCAGACTATTATGATTTTTCTCGAAGATCACTTAATGAAAAATTTAAGGTGCCAAAAAATTATCTGTGACCTTAAAAATTCCAATTGTACTAACTGCTAACAAGTAAACCCTAACTAATTGCCGAAATAGTTTTGACCGACCTTTTGCATTTTTATTGCAACAATGCATTTTGTATTTGAAAGCAAGACATTTTAATACATTGAGATTTACTTGTTGCGTACGTGTGAAGTAAAGGAGCAGGTGTATATTATAGCGTGTCGTCAAAAGGAGAACATTGATTTAACACCAAAGAATTACTATTTAATTTCTGCGTGTTACATAGACGAATACATTATTCCGACTGACTGTTCTAAACATTATTATAATACAGCTCTTTCGTCATCTATCCAAATATAGACATCTATCTGTAAGGGTTAATGTGCTGACGGCACATAACATCTCCCTTCGAGAAAAAAAATGAATATATCTCTTTTACATTAAAATATCAAAACATTTTGCTAAAATCTAAAATCGTTACGAAAAATACATAGTAAACAAATGTGTATAAAAATGTATAATATATAAATTTAAAATTGGCTTGAATGTCAGTCTTAGGTAAAAAATATGAAGTATACAATAACTTACAATTTAAATCTAACATATATCTGAATACAGGACGAAAAACTTTATAATAGAATAAAAAATATTACTTTACTATTTATATAAACACTAAAGCCTATACGATATGGCTATGATTCGATCTTCTGACGGACGTAAGCCTTTTTCTGATATCTAGTTCACTTTTCCCAAACTCGCATTTTGCCAAATTGACCGTAATACCATATTGATCAAGGCGTTCGAAAACTTTTCTTAAATGCAGTTTATGTAATGACCTTGATTGTGATGCAATTATGGCGTCATCAATATACGAAAATAAGAAGTCCATTCCTCTAAAACCGTCATTATTGAGAAAACGTTGAAAAGTTTGAGCTGCGTTCTTTAAACCGAAAGTCATACGAGTAAATTCGTATAATCCAAAAGGCGTTGTTATTGCCGTCTTCTCTATATCCCGTTCCGAAATACCGATATTGTGATATGCCCACTAAAGGTCTAAACGTGAAAATACACATTTTCCGGCTAACAAGTATGTACAGTCTTGAATACGTGGAATCGGATATCTGTCGGCCTTTGTAATATTGTTCAAACGTCGATAGTCTCCGCACGGTCGTAAGTCACCGTTTTTCTTCATCACTACATGAAGTGGACTAGCTCAGCAACTCTTAGAAGGTCTACATATTCCCATATCCATCATGCGTTGAAATTCAGCCTTCACCTTGTTATATTTATCTAAAGGTAAAGGTTTCGGCCATGCATACACAGGCGATCCCGTTGTTTCTATGTAATGAACAACGCAATGGCGTGGAGTCTCTTTAAAACATATTGGTTTTGTTATGTTAGGAAATTCAACTAACAAATCACTGTATTCACTGGAGTCGTTAATAGTTCTGACTGATGGTTGCTCATTTAAAGTCACCGATGAGATCAAACATAAATTTGTCACTTTGTCTATCAACTTTTTTCTATCAATGTTCGCTAATAACTTATGATGTCCCAAAAAATCTGCGCCTAATATCGGTTGCTTTACATCGGCCATTACAAAAGTCCAGCGATAGGGCCGTCGTAAATTAAAGTCTAAATCAAGAGTCTTGGTACCGTAAGTTTTAATTTCACTGCCATTAGCAGCACATAATATATAACTTTCACATTTATTGTCACTAAATAGTTTTTTTTGTAAAAGGTAACACGGAAATGTTCGCTCCTGTGTCCACTAAAAATCTAAGTCCGGTTTTTTATCACTAACACTTAAGCGGTGAACTGGAGTGATGGTGCATATCTCCGCCGGCGATTGCACCATTTCTAGTTTTCCGTATCCTTATGTTTTTTCCATGAACACGTCTCTATGCATTTCTTTGCTCGACTGCGAAACCTGTGATGATAATAACAAAGCCAGTCAGAGTTTTCAGGTGTGCGGCGTGTAGTATTACGAGCTCGCGAGACTGATCGTCGTCTATAACCCCGGTTATTTTTATAATTTCTTTGTTGTGACCTGTTCCTCTCGAAATCTCGTATACGCAAACTTAATTTCGACAGTTCTGCTAGGACAAAAGCATTTTCACATGAATTGGAACCAGATGTATGCACTTCAGAAATATTTGCAGGTCTTGACGTTTCCATGACCTTGTCGGCCATTGCAGCTAACTTTTCGAGGTCTTTTACTTCACTCACAGCTAAAACGGCTCGTACAGAAGCAGGTAAGTGACCTTGGCACATGATGAGAAGTGTGTCGTCCGGTATCTTGCCGCGCGCTAAGTCTCTCATCCGACGCAAAAGTTGTGAAGGCTTTTGGTCGCCCAGTTCCATGCCGCCAAGCAATTTTTGAAATTTGCTGTTTTCGGATTCTTCGTACACCGTTAACAGGCGAGCCTTTAAGGTTTCATATTTTCTTGTCTCCGGTGGATTTAAAAGAATATCACTGACTTGTTGGATAACATCCTTAATTTAGTTACGATTAAATTAAATCGTGAATCGTCACTCAGCTTCTGTGGACCCAAAACTGCTTTACTTTGCACAAACCATAATCGTGGCTGGTCACACCAAAATTCCGGTATTCTGGAAGATACCGTCACTGATGACAGCTCCACCGCGTCGTTCTGGGATGCTGATGAAGTTGTCATGATGCGTGAATGCCGGGCGAGTCGGAACCTTGTGGTGACAGATTTCTTAACAAATCACGTCTAGTACTTTCTTATTGATTCGGAGTCTCCAGCTGACCAGTATCACGTCGGGGTCACCACTGTTGCGTACGTGTGAAGTAGAGGAGCAGGTGTATATTATAGCGTGTCGTCAAAAGGAGAACATTGATTTAACACCAAAGAATTACTATTTAATTTCTGCGTGTTACATACATTATTCCGACTGACTGTTCTAAACATTATTATAATACAGCTCTTTCGTCATCTATCCAAATAAAGATATCTATCTGTAAAGGTTAATGTGCTGACGGCACATACTTACCGTTGACCAATTATTATAAGCTCTTAACAAATTGTTTTGCTTGATATTTCAAAATTATAATTTTGAGTCCTAATCAGAAATGAATAACTTGATGATTGATGATGATGATGATTTTTGAATTTGTCTAATTAACACGTAAATAACGTTGACCATTTAATTAAATTAATTAATCAATTTAGTAACAAATATGGTCGAATTAAAAATATTTTATAGATCCGATCTACAGGAATAATTTTAGCCACCAAAATTTTTAGGAAGATCTTAGAATTTTAAACTCTCTATATATCTATATAGTCTCAAAATGTTGACCAATTACTGAAATTCACAGACCATTTATGATCATTTCGTGACTAATTCAGACCACTTTTTTTAGAATGAAAATTTCTTCATTTGGGCTTTTGTGTAGAAGGGGGTATCAAACATAGACTAACTTTTTTCAAAATCAACCTCTAAGGGGATGAAACAGAGGATCAAAGTTTGTATCGAAAACTAACATGTTGAGCTGAGAAGTTGAGCGGTTCAGCTAGTAATAATATACCTATAAATAAATGTATTTTATCAGCATATTTCTGGTATCGTATGATTGAAGAAATAAAATTAACGTACTTTGTTCTGATTTTACTCCGAATTTATCTTCCTAGTCAAATCCCAAGCACCTCCGTTTTTATACGTAGCTCATGTTATAACTGATAGTAAACAAATCTTACAATTCAAAATCCAAGCAGCAACAGCCTAATACCAAGGCAATATTTGGTTGTAAAAAAATCACATTTTTACATACATATGTACTATTCTTAATCTAGCCAACAGATAATTAAGAAAATGTATCTATGCTACCTCCTTTATTTTATTTATTTACAGTGTGTAAGAAACTCTGTCCGATCGGCAAAGGCATTCTTTGGTAGCTTAATACAATCATATTGTATCATTATTTTATGGATATTGATACATACATTTTCAAAATATTTGCTTCATTTAAGAAGTTGCTCTAGTTTAGTACTAAAATGAGGCACTTTAAAATACGATTTTTTTTTATTTTAAGAAAAAGAATTGTATATATTTTTTGAAATTTCATTGAAATAAATATATACTTTTGGATCGAACAGGGTTTTTTTATACTGTACACGGCGCATTGTACCAAAAAATTAAGAAAACATTCCTTTTTTGTCGGAAATGCAAAACTTACGTTTTATGTTTTTTTTTTCTTATTTTCACGTCACGCAATATAAAGTGAACGTTCTCCGACGCGTGAACGTTTAGGCGTGAAGAAGAGACAAACAGAGTAACTTTCGCATGAATGTAACATTATGGATTAAGTAAAAAAATCGTCAAAAAAAATCAAAGGATTCCCACAAAATTTCCAACAACTTTAATCTCACAATGATAATCCAAAGCTATGGTTTCCATTTTTGGTAGACCGGTACTTACACGCTATTTACACACAAACACACAATATTATTCAAATGTAATTGGAAGATTGAAGCGGATTGCTAAATATAAATTTTGTAGTTTTTGGTGACGCTGCTCTTTCCTGGTCGCTCATTAACATATCCTCTCGGCTCTAACGTTGTCTCTCAAATGTAATGGGAAGATGGAAGCGGAATGCTAAATATAAGTTTTGTTGTTGTTGGTGACGCTATCCTTTCCTGGTCGCTCATTAACACATCCTCTCGGCTCTAACGTTGTCTCTCAAATGTAATGGGAATATGGAAGCGGAATGCTAAATATAAGTTTTGTTGTTGTTGGTGACGCTGTCCTTTCCTGGTCGCTCATTAACATATCCTCTCGGCTCTAACGTTGTCTCTCAAATGTAATGGGAAGATGGAAGCGGAATGCTAAATATAAGTTTTGTTGTTGTTGGTGACGCTATCCTTTCCTGGTCGCTCATTAACATATCCTCTCGGCTTTAATGTTGTCTCTCAATTGTAATGGGAAGATGGAAGCGGAATGCTAAATATAAGTTTTGTTGTTGTTGGTGACGCTGTCCTTTCCTGGTCGCTCAATAACATATCCTCTCGGCTCTAACGTTGTCTCTCAAATGTAATGGGAAGATGGAAGCGGAATGCTAAATATAAGTTTTGTTGTTGTTGGTGACGCTATCCTTTCCTGGTCGCTCATTAACATATCCTCTTGGCTTTAATGTTGTCTCTCAATTGTAATGGGAAGATGGAAGCGGAATGCTAAATATAAGTTTTGTTGTTGTTGGTGACGCTGTCCTTTCCTGGTCGCTCAATAACATATCCTCTCGGCTCTAATGTTTTCTCACTACAAGTGCACTACATCGTATGAGTCGTACGTTAAGCTAGCGCTTTTCACGGACGATACTGTTTCGAAGTTAAAATCGCAAGAAAGCCGAAGGCAGCAGCCAGCACCTTATGAACTATGCATTCAGGATATGTCGTATAAAAATCCGTGTAATTTCGCTGCGGTCACTATTTGGATGACCGTTTTCTTTATATCACAAGAAAGCAAACAAACAGATGGCTCTCCTGATGAAAAGAGAAACCATCGCCTACAGACACCAAAGATGTTGATGGTGCGTTGTTATCCGTGTAGCGGATGACAATTATACATACATAAGTCTACCAGCTTCATTACCAAGTACCGTACCGGAATATGACAGTGATAAGCATTGAAGCTATTGCGACAGGAATAGGCAAAGTGGTGTTACCAAATATCCGGGCGAGTCGTTGAACTCTACCACGTAGTAGTCAAGATAGTAGTGTCACGTATAGCCAATCTGTGGCCTTTTAACGACGTGCCTAGCAGAACGGCCGTTGGTATATTCTTCAAAACAGCTCACATCAACACGGGGTAAAAGTCGTACCATAGGACGTCTGATATGGATTCTGAAAATTAATCAACTTTCCGAAAGTGTCATCTCGTGGGAAAAACGATACGTACCTCGGATTACTCTGAATTTGTTTAATAAAATGCTTCAGATTAGATAACAAAATGTTATTTAAGCCGCACATGCAAATTTTATAGCCAAATAAGTCGTATCTCGACTATACGACCTTAAATAATAAACATATATAAATGACACTACAAAAAATATAAGACCTATTTTATCGTATGACAGCGTTTTGCGAGCTCATGATCCTCGTAAAGATTTACATACACTGCAAGTAGTAAAAATAAATTAATACGTCTATTAATATTTTATTTTGGATACTTGCAGTATATGCATATACATTATACACCATAATATCACGACTTGTCCCATAATACCACGAAACCAATTAGCCAAGTTTGGCTAGGAATGTAAAAAATATTTCAATAAGATTATATTTACGACCCGTTGCTCGAGTGGTTAGCGACCCTGACTACGCGATCAATGGGGCTCGGGTTCGATCCCTGACGGGGACAAGCATTTGTGTGATGAGCATAAATGTTTGTATTTCCGGGTTTCAATGTTTATTAAATATATTCTAGTATTTATATATATTGCATTTCTATGTATTAGTATCGTTGACTAACACCCATAACGCAAGCAAATAATTTGCTTACTTTGGGGTTAGATCAATAAATGTAATTTGTCCCGTGAACATTTATTTTACATTTATATTTCAACGATACAAATTTATACCCAACCCACTGATGATAGCCGCTGCTATGTACATCCCACAACTAAATCCCAGTCCCCAAAATATACTATGTTGAGTTGGATTTCAACGGCTCAGTAAATCTAGCCGAGTTTGCCTGATTTTTGTGTACGTAAAAATACGCAAATCGGTTGCACTGCAGAAAATGATGCCACTCATAAAGCAAAATGTAAAACTTTATCACGCGAGGAAATCATGGACATTAACAAGTACTTTTATTTTATAAACATACAATCTCATCAGATAGATGTCGACTCATGTCGAAAATCGAACTGAAGTCCCTTTGAATTTCAGTGACTATTTGTCGATTGGCCAAAATTGTCAGCGACAACGAAACAATGAAACAGTATTGTTTTGTTTAAGCATTTGATGAGAGATTTGAGTCCCCGAGCGAGTTGAAACATTAATTTGTTACTACTGCATTACAATAGCGAAACAACAATAGTTGGAAGTTGGCTGTCAGATGCTACCGTAACATTTGGCATACAATGTCGTTACGTTACATAATACAGGCCTGCTCTGGTCTTTGTACTCAGTAAACTTGTGAATATTTGTACTTGTATTAGGTATACTTAGCTGCAATAATATTTGTGAACAAATTTCTTGTTAGTGAAATAAGGTGTGTATAGTTTTGTGTGGTCACGATCCGATCCGGTAGTAGTTTTTAAAATGTCCCCTTTTTCGCGTGTTGGTCTTGGGCTCCTTTGAAGAATAGGCGCTTCTATCAGGTAGGTTGTAAGAGGCGTGCGATTGGCTATGCGAGTCACTAACATCGTGGCTACTAAGTGGTAGAGTTTTGCATTGTCTCGCCCGGGTCTGGTACCACCACCTTACCTATTCCTGTCGCAATAGTGTCAGTGTTTGTCACTGTCCTATTCCAGTTTGGAGGGTAAGGTAGCGGATAGGTTGGAACGGTACGGTAAGGTAGGTGAAACTGATGCTTATGGCATTTTTTTATATATCATAAGATAACAAACAAGCAGATGGGTCTCCTGATAGAAAGAGTCAACCATCGCCTACAGACACCAAAGGTGTTAATGGTGCGTTGTTATCTTGTGGCGAGTTCTAACGCAACATGTATAAGTTTAGTGGCTACCTTACCCTCCAAACCGGAACACGACAGTGACGCTATTGCGGCTGGAATATGTAAGGCGGTGATACCTGACCCGGGCGAGACAATGCAAAACCCTACCACCTAGTAGCCACGTTAGTAGTGACTCGCATAGCCAATCGGTCGCCTTTTTCGACCTGCCTGGCAGAACGACAGTTGACCTATTGTTCAAAGGAGCCCGGGAACAACACGGGGGAAAACATTAGTCCTCGCCACAAGATAGCAACGCACCATTAACACCGTTGGTGTCTATAGGCGATGGTTGACTCTTTCCATTAGGAGACCCAGAAAGCCGATGTGATTACCAACCAGCCCTCCGATTCACGTAATTGAGTCAAAGCGCTTAGGGCTCTCACACAACTAAACACGATAGAACGTCGAGACGTGCTACGCCGCGGCATAATATGTAAGAAAATGTGTAGGTAAGTGTCTTAAATTCTTTAACTCGCTTGCCGCTTGATTACGTGAATTAGGCCCCAGATCCTAGACAATGCAATTGTGTGTTTAAACAACTCGTTACTTTATGGTTTCAATCAGATCGGATCCAATTCATTTTATTATTTTCTAACCATTTCCCCACGGTTAGAATATAAAGTTTTTGCAGTAAATTTTAAATATTTCATCAACTCAACGGTAAATATCGTATGGTAAGTTAAGACCTTGTTTAAATATGTCTAGTAATAATTACTATATAAATAAAAAACGCGATTGCGGCTCGACCCGAATAAAAAATAACTCTCCTAGCGCAGTCGGGTATAAAATATACACCCTATTACTACATCACCCTCCCAATTAATACAAATCTAATAAGAACTCCCAAGCTTAAGTCCATCAAGCCGTTAAGGCTACAGAGTATGTAAAAGAAAAATACATATGTAATTTATACACACACGAAAAACACATAACCTTCTAGCGCAGTCGGACAAATAATGATTTTGGTTAAAGTAAAAAGGCAGTCAAGCATATCAAATCAAATATTCGATCATCTCTTAAAATCTTGATGAAAGTTTTAATATAATATCGACCTAAACAAAGCTTGAGTGAATAAATTCATACCAACCGTTGATTAAAAGTTATCCATCAGAAAAAGTCCATTCCCGCTGTTAAAATTACAGCGACGAGATTTGCCAACTTCCTTTCCGCGGCGAGCAAACAATTCTTTCCGGATTAAATAATGTCAATAGGTTGCGACTCCGTTGTTTGTCTTGGAGAAAACAATTTTCAGAAACACCCTGTTGTTTGTTTCATGACAGAGTCTAATTCGTTTTGTCTAACATAATTTGGAATATGCTTCAAATTTACTGATAATTATATTTAACACTTTTTATCGTCGACACTTGTTGAAAATCCACTGTGAAACGATCTTTTTAAAATAATATCTTATTGTGAAACAGAACAAGTGTATTAATTGACAAATATAAAATATAATTATTGTTTGAAAATAGAACCGATTCTATTGGATTGTTTTACATCTTTTAGATAGCAAACAAACAGGAATCTTTTCTGATGGAAAGATACCATCATTGAATATAAATAATAACTAGCAAAAAGCAGAGCTTTGTAAGGGCTCGCAAAGTTATACTATCTAGTAATATTGTTATAAAAGTATTTTTATGAGAATTACATCTTTTAATGTATGGACTTTATTTATAATTATCTAACCTAAAAAACTCAGCGTATTTTCACCTAAACATTACATTCGCATCAAAGGCCCGCGTCGTCAGGTTTTGGACTAGGAATATTTGGTTTTTGTTTGTTGGTATTTTCAAGAAAAAATATGTATTAAAAAAGAAGGTTGATCTTATAAAAAACACATTTTTGACATTTTGCTGAAATAATTGTTTTTTTTTTCTAAAATCAGGAAGTTCCTGGTTTTACGTCGATTTACGAAATCAAAATCAAAAATGTTTTATTTAAATAAACCTTCAAAATTTTTGGACTACGCAGGCACGAAGAATTGACGGTAGACACTCAGCGAATACATTTTTCGAATTTTTCTCTCAGAGATACCCTCGGAGTTCGATTTCAGAGTCAGAAAAGTAAAAATGTGTTTTTTCTTTTCAGTTTTCTGATAAAACAACTTTGCCCGGGATTGGAAAAGTGCCCTACTGGCGATAGGCTGGCCACCTATCACATTGTGGGACTTAAATATCTTCAGCTAACCGTGGATGCGCACGTTGTACTTCTGCCTACCTCTTCGGGGATACGGACGTAAATATACCTTTTTTTAGCTTTTTACCCTCGCCCTCGGGCTAAGATTGGGAATTGATCTCAATACAATATAAATCAATTAATACATCTGTACTGTTTCTCAATAAGCATATTGTGAAACTCTCTAACGCTCTATTTACTCTGTTCCCATCAAACATACCTGCTCTAGACCTAAATTCTCCTTGTACCTCCCACAATATTACTTCAAACTTCCCTTGCATTCTCCTTTCAATGATTTTATCATACACCTTCGATGCCAAACTGATCAAACTGATGGCCCTATAGCTATTGCAGTTTATACTTGAACCTCGCCTTTATACGAGGGCACGAAACCGCGCGCCGCCAGTCAAATATGAAGAAACAATTCATGAAGTAGATAGTCTCTTAATAAGGTCAAAAATTCTAATAGAAAATGTATCTTCTATCAATTTTAACTTGTTAATTTAATAAGAGATGGCGTTAGTAGTAATAAGATTCTAATACAACTTGTACCTTCTATTTTTTATTTTTATAAAATCGTATTTTTATGGTAGATAACAAATCTAGACATGAATATAAACTACCACGTCGAAGCTCAATCCTAAAAATGCGATATTTTTTCAGTTAAATGTACCACAAAAGTGCATAGAAAGTGGCCTAGTGTAGGGCTCGCTTCGCTCGCCCTGATAAATGAACATTAACGGGACAAATTACACTTCCTGACCTAACCTCAAAGTAAGCAAATTATTTGCTTGTGTAATGGGTGTTAGTCAACGATACTAATACATAGAAATACATATATAAATACTGTTACATATATAATAAACACCGAAACCCAAATATACAAACGTTTATGCTCATCACACAAACCCTTGTCCCCGTCGGGAATTGAACCCGAGCCCCGTCGATTGCGTATTCAGGAAACCAATCAAATATAGACACCAAAGATGTTAATTATGCGTTGCTATCCTTGTGGCAAAATCTCAATGCTACATGCATACGTTTATCGACTACCTTACCCTCTTACACCGGAACACGACTACTTTTTACGGTTTACATCTCAATGATGAAATTCCAAGCAACGTAAGCAGTTAAATGCGACGAGACCCAGACTTTGTTTTTGAAATCATTAGAAAATCTACCTAATCTACAGTTCGAATCCGAAATCGTGTAAATTTTTTATTGGGGTTTTCACTCTAATTATGGAGACTCTTAATGCCTCCTGAAATCGGTAATTAATGACTTTACGTCAGTTTTGGTTTCCTCTTCTCACGTCTACATTAATTGTTCAAGTGTTCAAGTGAATCGTAAACGGTTTACGTTTGAGCGTTTGTTTTTAAGTGTTGGTCCTGGGCTCCTTTGAAGACTAGGCCAACTGCCGTTCTGCGAGGCAGGTCGCAAAAGGCAACGGATTGTCTATACGAGTCACTAACATCGTGGCTACTAGGTGGTAGAGTTCTGCATTGTCTCGCCCGGGTCTGGTACCACCACCTTACTTATTCCTGCCGCAATAACGTCAGTGCAAAGTCGTTCCAAACCGGAACTCGACAGTGACAACACTGTCGAGTTCCGGTTTGGAGGGTAACGTGGCACGTGGCATGTGGTATAAGACCTAGCCACAAGATAGCAACGCACCATTAACATCTGTGGTGTCTATAGGCGACGGTTGACTCTTTCCATCAGGAGACCCATCTGCTTGTTTGCTATCTTAAAAAATAAAAAAAATGATTATTAAGTTCGTGGTTTCAGGGATTCATTTGAATAAATTATCAAATATAGAAATTGTGAAATCCACATCGTAAGTTTTTGTGGGTCATATAACGCAGCAAGTAATAAATTGATAGTTGTTTCATTGAACCTGTTTGCTCACTACAATTTAATTTGTTTGCTTGAAAAGTACTCAAAATACTAGCAATATTCCATAAAGAATAAATAATAAATATCACTGGACAAACTCCACGAATAGACCTAACCAAATAAGTAAGTGTGCACTACACCCGGGGGAGCCAGCGGACTGTAGATCTGTTCTTCTTCTTCGACGCCCCACCAGCCGTAGTGCTTTTTGATTAAGCCAGGAACCGGAAAGAATAAGTCGACCACAACTATTCGTTGCAAAGGTGCTTTATTGTAACGAAACAAAATTTGCAATAAAGCTAGCACCGTTGCAAATGTTCCTATTCTATGGGAGAGAGCCAGTACTTTCCCTAGCATGCCCTACTCTAAAGCCGGTACCCTATATGTATACTAAAGCCCAGGAACTTGTCTGGGAAACTTATTTCTTATGTCGTAACGAAACTGTAACTTGATCGGAACGGAACTGATTGTATGGCCGCGCTCTTCGATATTTATAGCCCGCGGCCAGACGGGCGGTTTAAGCCAACAAAGACGGGTGGCGCCACTCGTTAGCGCCACAATGTCTGGGATTTGCTAAATCGTACTTCTTATAATCTAATCATAATTATTTTATCTTAGGTAGCTTCTCCTACCTCTAATTATCTAGTGTGGCCCTCTAGCGAGTGCAACGGTACTATCTTTTTACAAATATAAGCGAAACAAAGTACATAATGCCCTAAGACCTACCGAAAACTAATTACAACGTGTTATTTCTTATCTATGTACAAATATTTAACACATATAAACTTATATAATAACAAAAAGAGTGTTATATACATTATACGTTCTTACAGGACCTCGGAAACTCTTACAATTACAAAGTTGTACGCCTTTTCAGGCTGTACTATCCTGTTATCTATCTTTATACCCTCGAAAAGTGCGTGAACATATGCCTAAAGCTTATACTTGCATTGTACATACTATTTAAAATCGAAAAACATTCATTTTCACAATGAATTTTGCACTTTTCGGGGTTTTCGTAAGTCTGAGTTCCCGCATATAAATCGCAAGAGTCGACTCGTAATTTCGTCGACTGCGTGGAACTCGCTTTGTTCGTAACATGCCTATAGGCAAACAACTTAACTACATAAAGCCTTATTATCTCTGTATAATAAAGCTGTATGTAAGTCTTAGGGTGAATAAAAGACGAAAACGAACATTATTTATTATAGAAACTTACAAACTAAACGAAATGTACAATCTATCCTGCCTTACATAACTATTTACATTTAATATTTACATTGAATATGTCTGTGCTGCACAGTAAGAAAATTATTTGCTTGTAATAGTCAACGAACGTAGTATACAAACACATTGAAATACATTTATAAATAATAAACTATATTAAATAAACTCCAAAAATACAAACATCTACATCATTCAAATGTTTGTCCCTATCGAGAGTCGAAACCAAGCCCCATCGATAGTCAGGGTCACAAATAATCGACTAACGGACCAGTCAAAATATAAACATTCTTTTGATTCTAAAGAGCAATGATTAATATTTAGCCATATAAATAACTTCTAAAGACACTTAGGTAATTAATACTGCCGTCAATTAACAAAGTAACACACTTATTACAAACTGAGTATCAACTGTATGTAAATAGCATGGCCAACGTCTTTAGTGGTGGTTCTGTATACCAGTTTGCAGACGATACTTGTCTTTTAGTTGCAAATAAATCAGTACAAGAAGCACAAACTATTTTACAATACAATTTTGATCAAGTGTGTGTGTGTGTGTGTGTGTGTGTGTGTGTGTGTGTGGGTACATGACATCGGTTTAATTATTAATACACAAAAAAAATACATGCATTACACTCTTCGCACAGCTATTGTACAGTATATATAAGTAAACACACATATATTGGCTTAATAATTGACGATAGATCTCATTGACGATATTTCCTTATAAATCAAGCAATGTCATTGTCAGTGCTAAAATACAAATTGCCGTATATAATACTTCGTATAATATATTATCTCGCCCTACCAGAATCATTCATCAGGGACTCAGTTGCTATGGTAACATGTATGGTATGGTAAAATATATATATCAATTATAAATAGAACTATTAAATACAAATTAAAATATTAAAATAGTTCCCAAAAATATTTATAAAAAATAGAAAGTAATCCTTTTTTCTTTCAAAATAGTGCAATGTATTATCATTATACGATAAATTATTTATGAAATTTATCTATCGAATATGTTAAGTAATAAAGAACAACCAAATTTTTTATGCAACATTAAATATCTTATATAAATATTTTATCTGCCTACAGTATATAATTTGTATGGTAAAAGGATACTACAATATACGTTACACTTGTGTCTAACTGAATTGCAATCGCTCTATTCGCAAAAAAAAACATATTTAAAAAGCACAAAATATAAATTAAAAAAAAATACTATATAAATAACATAATTCGTTAACAAATTATTTACAGTCGACTCCACAGTTGCTGCCCGACAAACTTTACAAGTTTTAGTGCATAGTTTTTTTTTAAATCAAAATATGTGTAATATGTAAAAGTTTTGGATAATAAATTAAAAAAAGATCTAGTCCATGAAGCGTTATTATATTTGACAAAAATCAGTGAATTAATTAACGAACAGGATTCGCGTATGAATGTCGCTAATTAATCCGGCGTTATGGACATGATCCGACGAGCCGCCGCTGCTGTCTCGTTACAAGCATTAACGTAAGGCTTTTGAAACTTTGATTCTGTCCCAAATATATTTCCAGTATAAATTTTAAAATACGGTTTACCATTTTTAACTCTCGGTGCAAAAAAGGGTGTTATGAGTTTGATCGCTGTGAGCGTATGTCTATATGTATATGAATCTATGGAACCGTAGCTCTTAAACGGGCAAGCGGATTTGAATACGTTTTTCTTAGTCGAAAGCTGGTTTTTAACAGTGGTATTTAGACATTTAAGGTCATAAGTTTTATCTACTTGTCAAAATATGTTAAGCAATTTGTACAGCTCTGATAGATTCAAAATTAGGTATTCTGTTATTTCAATTATACTACAATAGGTAATGATATGGTAAGTTCCAATTAAGGCTGCAAGATTCCTCTCCGAGGATCATCAGTTTTATTCGTGTTTAACTCTGCAAATGATGCACATGATGCAGGAAAATTTTTTTATGTCATAAGATAGCAAACAAGCAAACGCTTTCCTGGTGAAAAGAGACAACCATCTCCTATAGATCAAAGATGTTAATGGTACGGGCTACATTACCCTCCAAACCGAAACACGAAAGCGACAAACACGCTATTGCGGCAAGAATAGGTAAGGCGCTGGTAGTAGACCCGGGCGAGATAATGCAGAACTCTATCATCTAATAGTCACGATAGTGGTGACTCGCATAACCAACCGCTTGCCTTTTATGAACTGCCTGATAGAACGGCAGATGGTCTTTTCTTCAAAAGGAGCCCGGACTAACACGGGGTAAAAGAAAGTGGTCTTATGTCAAATATATTCTATACATATCCATACCGACGATGGATATATATAAATATATATAATATATATATTTATATATATCCATCGTCGGTATGGATATGTAAATAGTATGGATATGTAAATAACTTTTTAAATAGACGATGGATATATATTATATATCCATCGTCTATTTAAAAAGTTCCATGTTTGCCCTATTCAATTGCTCTCCAATTTATAAATCAAATCTCAGCCAAAATTACGACACCAGCCTACGGCTCTTACACATTAACATTTATCCGTTAGGCATTTATTAAACATAATCCACCACTTTGATGTGAACTGAGCCTATGTGGTGTCGCTTCATCTATAACAGTCCTTCACGCAATGTAATAAGAACGTTAAGTCAAGTAGTATTAAAATACGCCGTGGTTGTAAAAGTGTTGTGGATGTGGGCGGATAAGTGTGCCGCTGGGGTCTTCTTTTGATCCGAACCATCGGTGAGTCTTATCCATTTATTAAACCGACGTCTCTCTTTTCGGTACCATCACGGAGGATACATATAACAGTTCGCGGATAATAGCAACTTTAATTAATTTCACCTTTTTAATATAACATACTTACTATATGCCCGATTTAATTGTACTATTTGATATAGAATATTGATTGTGAAGAATGATATAGCATATTAAACATTTTTCTCCATTTTGTATTTTATAATGTACATATTATAATATTGCCTAAGTTAAACTATCGTTGTATATTTGAAATTATACAATTTATAAAGACGACTCACTCACTTTATAAAGATGTTTATGACTAAAAATGGCGATCTGGACAAAAATATTGCTAACACATAATGAAAGCACTCAAGCAATGACCCTAATCGACTAAATATCAATCAAGCGGAGGCAAATATGGAATATTCGCCAAAAAGCCTTAGGAGTATCCCTTCTAGAACATTTTAATGAACCAAAGATTTTTGCCGAAGAAAACAAAGTCTTTCCTCCGAAGATTAAAAAGCTAGAGACTTACAAACTTTATCCCTATTGTATTAGTATTAATAGTAGTGTATAAAACAATGTGTTTTTAATAATATAATTAATACTACACAATAATACAAACACAATATAATTAATACTAGCTGTGAACTGCTCCTATATGGTCATTGAAGTTAGGTGAATTTCATGGGATCAATGTTTTGTGAGGGATAAAAATTAGTGTTAGTGTTATTTTTTTCGTTTAGCCGTTTTTGCTTTATATAGTACCAACAGCAATGTTGGATTGTTATTTCGATCTGCGTTTGTTGTCTTAAAATACTTATTGTTTTTTTAATTTATGAACTGAACCTGACTAAGTATTTGGGGGGCACAATTGAGCTCTCAAACTTCGCTGCTCGGGTAAAACTGAACAGAAATCGAAAGGCACCCCCTACTACACTCCACGTAGACTATACTAATATTAAGGGTCTTCACTCAAACCTAAATACCGTCCTCTACCAGCTTAAGATGGCTAAGCCGGCTCTGCTCCTTTTAACTGAGACGCAGATATCTTCTCCAGCTGATACCTCATATCTCTCCTACCCGGGGTACAAATTCGAGCATTCATTTGTACCCCGGGCGGGAGTTTGTGCTTATGTCAGCTAAACTACCTTCCAAAAAGCTCGGAGTGCTCAGCAGAGCGAGACAGTACTTCTTGCCGGCCCATCGCTTTCAACTTTATAAGGCTCAAATTCAGCCCCACATTGAGTACTGTTCTCATCTCTAGGCCGGATCTCCTCAGTACCAGCTCCTTCCTCTTGATCGTATTCGTTGTAGAGCGGTTCGAATCGTTGACGACCTGGCTATTTCGAAACGGCTTGACTCTTTGGCATTGCGCAGAGATTTTGGTTCACTCTGTGTCTTCTATCGTATCTTTCATGGGGAGTGTTCCGGCGAGTTATTTGGATTAATTCCTGCCGCCGGAATCCATGATCAGACATCGCGTCAAAATTTGAAATTCCATCCTCACCATCTCGATGTCTGGAAATCCACAACTGTGCATTTCTCTCGGCACTTTTTGCCTCGCACTACTTTGTTGTGAAACCAATTACCGGCAGGGTTGTTTCCAAACGATTACGACTTGGGGACCTTCAAGAAAAGAACTTACTCATTCTTAAAAGGCCGGCAACGCAACTGCAAGACCTCTGGTATTGTGGATGTCCATGGGCGGCGGTGATCATCAGGTGCACCTTCTACTCGTTTACCCCCTCTTCTATTAAAAAAAAAAAAAATAATATCGTTGGACAAATTACACAAATTGATCTAACCCCAAAGTAAGCAAATTATTTGCGTGTGTTATGAGTGTTAGTCAACTAAACTGATACGTAGAAATACACATTATATAAATACTGTTACATACATAATAGACACCCAGACTCGGAAATACAAACATCTGTGCTCATCACGAAAATGTTTGTCCCTGTCGGGTTTGCTAACCACTTGACCAACGGTGCAGTATATATAATAATAAGTCCACAAAATCAAAATTTTATGGTGCAATGGTAATCAGTCTTAAATTGATTTTAAAAGTCTAACTTCCTAGCCTCTTATAATTTTAATCTCCTTCTGTCCTTGCTTTATGAAAGATGGATACTGGATGTGTTTCTACCCTCCTAATATACTTCTAATTAATTTTCTTGTGGATTCCAAGAGAGCTAAGCTTTTTCCTAAAGCACCCTGAGTTCACAACAGATTAGTCATCAGGAGTGTCTCCCATCTCCGATTGAGAGAATTAAGATCCTCAATACTAGGGAACAACGCTAGAAAAAGGGAGTTTCACTATGTGTCAATAGTAAAGTATGTCGGATAAAGTACGACTGACTTATAAGCTTGACCTAAAATGGAAATGGTAAAAGCAATTTGAATTTCAAAGGCGACCCGAACGTCATCCATTTAGAAACCCATTAAAACACCATACCTTTTTAGGGCCTGCAATTGATGTATGCTGACTTGAAAATAATATGCGCATTTTAATTAAGACCCTATGAGTAACTGGGTAACTTTTAATTATGCTTTCTCCCCCAGCCTTATGTATACCCTGTTCAGGTATATAAGGTCACGTTTTCAAATCCCAGATGAAAAAATGTGTATATTGGTTTTTAATAGGTAAAATTTCAATAGTGGTCGAACACACTCAGATATTTCGTAAGGCAATCGCCGTCTTATACATAGGTCTTGCAACAACATCAGTGGGGTAAGTCGACTTAAAAGTTGCACTTTTTTTCAATTAACCATAGATGGCCGATAAATGGGTATGCTGTGCAACGAATACAGAATAGTATTCCGTCTCTTTTTCTATCACACGTAACGTATCCGCAGTAAACTCAAACTCAAACTCTTTTATTCTGTGGTAGTAGGTGAAGGAGTTAAATGTTAATATTATACATAATGTTAATAAGGACGCTACGACCTGCCGTTTTGGCGTACAGATAATTATAAAATAAAATTGAAATTTTAATTACATTGTCATTTTAAAATTTGAATTAATTTAATTACTTACTAAAATAATAATATTTACTCAAATATAGGTACTGAGCATAAAGTCTTAATATAATAATATTTTACATGTCATATTCTAATTCTATAATAATATTAAAATTGTATGTCAAGTGTTTGTTTGCAGCATTCATTTACCATTTGCAATTAAAATATTCATCAATAGTATAAAATGACTTATTACATAAAATAACTCTTAATTTTTTCTTAAAAAGCTGCAGGCCATTTATGTCTGAGATCCAGGCTGGTAGATGATTATAAATACGCTGCGTCATAAAGGCAACACTCTTACGTAAAAAGCAGTTCTGTGTGTGGAATAAATAATCTGATTTCTATACCTACCATCATGTTCATGCCATTCGTATAGATCAGGATTTGATTTAACAAAAACTGCCGCCTCATAAATGTACATAGAAGGTAGTGTTAAAATTCCGTATCTCTGAAAATAGGGCTTACAGCTATCTGTTGGAATCAAATTAAAAATAGCTCTTATATATTTTTTTTGTGATTTAAATGCCATTTCTCTGCCGCTTGCATTACCCCAAAAAATCGTACCGTAACGTAGTATTGACAAAATATATCCATGATAAGCTACTAGGATAGCATTTTGGCTCACAACTTTCCTTAATAAGCGCAGAGCATAAGAGAACTTATTAATTTTTTTACATAAAGAATTCATGTGGAACTTCCAAGAAAAGTTACTGTCTATTTCCAATCCTAAAAATTTTATATTGTCTGTTTGCTTTATTTGATTATTTTTGTAAGCAATATTATAATTTATGTTAAGATTGGAGTTTTGAGTCAAGTTAAAATTCATGATTTTTGTCTTTTCTAAGTTAATTCTTAAATTGTTATTTTCTAACCATCGTATCACTTGTTCTAATGTGTCATTTATATTCCATTCTAAATCCTTGTCATAATTACTGCCATTATTAAATATAACCGTGCTATCATCTGCGAATAATATGACGGGGTTTTCCGTCACTTCAGGTAAGTCATTGATATAAATCAGGAATAACAACGGTGCTAATACACTTCCTTGGGGTACGCCATAATTAATTTTTCTTAGCTCTGACTTATAGGTTTTTACAATTTTGGATTTAGTACAAAGTTTATTAATAACAGTTACTTGATATCTGTTGCATAAGTAAGCTTTTATCATGTCTAGCACATTACCTCTTATTCCATTAGCAGATAATTTTTCTAACAAAACATCGTATTTCACATGGTCGAAGGCTTTAGAAATATCCATATACAAATCTGCCACAGGTAAACGTTTATCTAAGTTGATAAGTATTTTAGATAAGCAATCATATATCGCTCTAATTATTGTTTTGCCTTTTCTGAAACCTTTTTGAGAATCTGTAAAAACATTATTATTCTTAACACATTGCTCGAATTTATTACGTATTTTATAAATATCATTCAATAATAGGTAAATCAAAATGCGATACCTAGATCACGTTGTATAACTGATGCTTCAAATCAATACCAGTAATTATCACTTCCAAATTTTAAACTGGCCACGCTTTCGGTCGCCTGTCATTTAACCTACTTGCGCAGGACCACACCCATTGATAACAACGACGTACTGCGGAATCGGAGTGAAACGAAAGTTATAACATAAGCGTGCTAATCTCTCACCACTGAAATTTGGCTTCGTTGCAAAACCTGTGTATAAGACCGTAAAGGTAATCCAGCTCTGGTTGTCAAATGTATCAAGTAATTGTTATAAAAGCTACCTGATGCAACAACCGCCAAAGATTATGTGGAGACCACTTCTTATTTTTCCAATCAATAAATTGAGCATTGTAGTGAACCTGAGAATCTATGATTTTGATTATATGCTATTGTGTATAAAATCAAATGTTGATAAAAGAAATAAACATAACTTTGGTATATTCCTTAAACTTTAAAATTTAACTGCAATTAAAATAATTTAACGTAATTTTATTAATAGTAAAAAAAAATTGTAAATCTTAAATATTTACACACTATGTTATGGTAGAATATGCTGGTATAAGTTACACCCATATTCTTGCTAACGAAGACTCTCTTTCTATCAATTAATCAATTAAAAGGGGCGCCAATTCGCTGATTATTACGTATGCGGATTTGTCTTATGTCTTATCTTACTAGAAGCTGAGGGCTGAGTTTGCAGGATTTATATACCTACTTCACCGGCTTAATCAAGTTTATCTGTTCCTTTATACGAACATTCACTTTTCTATTAGTAACAATGTATACTTATACCATTTACAAATTAAAAATTTCTACTAATTAAATATTAGAAGAAATTTTTAATTAAAATATTAAATAAAATATTATTAAAGAGAAAACGTTGGTATATTTAAATGTTTGTATGTTCGTAACGAATAAAATTAAAAAATGTACTGAACCGACCTAATAATTTCTTTTACCACTTGGTAGCTATACTATCTAGGAGTAACATATGCTCTTTTTTACTCAACGAAGTCTAAATAGATAATGATTTTGGATCACGCGAACGATGTCACTATTAACAGAATCAGATAGTAAACTGATAAAGAGGTAATTTTTCTTATATCTTAAGATAGCAAACAAACAAATAGCTTTTCTGATGGAAATCACCTACAGACGCCAATAGAGAGGTGTTAAATGCTTGTAGTGGGATCTTAGAGTCACATGCATAAATTTACCGACTACCTTATCTTCCAAACCGAGGAACGACAATGACAAGCTTAACGCTATTGCGGGAGGAATAAGTAAGGCCGTGGTACCAGAGCCAGGCGAGAAAACGCAAAACTCTACCACCTAGTAGCCACAATGGTAGTGACTCACATAGCCACTCTCTTACAAACTACCTGGCAAAACGACAGATGATCTATTCTTCAAAGGAAGCCCAGACCAACATGGAAGAAACAATTTGTTTGTAATGAATAAACTCAAAAACTACTAAACCGATTTTAAAATTCTTTAAACAATATATAGCAGAATTATAACTGAGTAACATAGGATACTTTTTTACCTGAGTGAGTAAAATAAAGTAATTTGCGTGCAGGTCATTCAAAAGAAGTCGGGAAGTTATATCTAAAGATATTATCTAAGTAATGTGCTAACTCATTACACGATAGAATGTACAATTACTCGATCGTATAAAATTCCGAAAACAGGCTAAACAAGTAATTTGTTCATAATATTTATAATTTTCAACATAACTTTTTTTATGATGATATTAGGTTTTAAATACAAAAAACTAAATTTTAGTTTTCAGCTGAAGTCCTATATTTATTTATCCGAAAACTAAACCGTTTCCCTGCAGTTTCAGAACACACCGCGCCGCCCACTTTCTATATAGTATTGGCGCGCGTCAAAATACCTCGCCATAAGTGCTGCCAAACTGAGACACCCTCGTACAAAAAAATCAAACAACCTACTGAATGCCTAAAAAAATTCACAAAATTACTTATTCCAAAAGACATCTACATGCAACTTGATAAGTCGGCATTTTTAAAATTACTAACGGGTCGAAACTCCGCTACACACATGTTTACATGTATTTTTGTTATTTTTATCTAAAGATGTATCTTCTGAAATTTGCATTAGATGAAAATCGTTCAGACTGAAATTCTGTTTCGTAAATAACTCTGAGTTTGATCCGACTTATCCATGAATAACGTATGAGGTGCATTTACCTCCCATAAGGGATTACACTTTGTCGATTTAAAATGCATTCGCTTGTGTGATCAAATATTCTAAAATATCTGTATTTAACCCGTGACTTAGTATGGTTACCAAAACTATTACAAAAACTTTATCAATCGGTGGTATTATTATAGGAATTATGCCACTAATTGATGAGATTTTTATAGTTGTTCGCCCAGTTTTTAGTATTACTGTCTCACCTATTCCTGGCGTAATAGCGTCGGTGCTTGTTGTTTTCGTGGCCGGAAAACTTATGCATATGGCATTCCATCCCTGCCATTCAGGTAGAAATCACCATTCTCATTCTTCTATCTCTGGTATCTATAAGTGATGGTCATCTCATTTAATTAGACGAACAAGGTTATTTGAAGTGCTGTGATAAAAAGGATAAGATTTTCTTAGATATACTCTTTTGTATACTTTTCACATTATGTTTCAGCAAACGAAGATATAAAAGAAGACAATCCGAAAAATTACTCAACCAAATTTTTCCAGCTTGTAAGATTATTTCGATAGAAGTCATTGTCTAACATTTATAAATGGTTGTAAGGAATTTGTATTTTAATATTCTTATATTAATATCCTAACAAGCCAGAAAATGCTTCTCTTAAAGGACAATTAAATAATAATAATTATATAATAATAATAATAATAATAAAATAATTAAATTAAAGTTAAATTTATTGCAGAAAATAGGGTAGGTTACATGTGATATTACATTATTCGTCGTGTTGGTCCCGGCCTCCTTTGAAGAATAGGCCAACTGCCGTTCTGCCAGGCAGGTCGTAAAAGGCGACCGATTGGCTATCGAGTCACTACCATCGTGGCTACTAGGTGGTAGAGTTCTGCATTGTCTCGCCCGGGTCTGGTACCACCGCCTTACCTATTCTTGCCGCAATAGCGTCAGTGCTTGTCGCTGTCGTGTTCCGATTTGGAGGGTAAGGTAGCCGGTAAACTTATGCATGTGGCAGTGGCAGGCAGTGTTAGACCTCGCCACAAGATAGCAACGCACCATTGTCAGCTTTGGTGTCTATAGGCAATGGTTGACTCTTTCCATCAGGAGACCCATCTGCTTGTTAGCTATCTTGACATAAAAAAAAATTATATAGACATAGTTAATCCGATTTCGCCGTATGAACAGCATGCAGCTTAAATATTATTTATGTAAAATTATCATATAAAAATATTGTCATTAAAATATTATTACAATGTCGAATTATATTAGTCATAAAAATTAATTAATTAATATTTTGAAAAAGAGTATATATATATATATATATATATATATATATAAAATAATAATTAAAAATAAATTATACAATTAGCACCGTTGACGAAGTTTTGAGATCAATAAAAATTCTCGTACACCGTAAAAATTTTTGCCCTTTAGCCACTCCAATAAACTTTCTTTGAATTTCTTTAGGAACAGTGATTTTAAATTGTCTGGCACAGCATATACTTACTATACCTACATACCTAGCTAACCTATCTGAACTTCAACTAAAATTTCTAAATATTGTGAATTATGCGTTACTATCTGTACAGTAGGAATGAGATATAAAAGTTTGCAGGTTACCTTAACTTACCAACTAGAATAAGACAGCAATAAACACAGATGTCGATGCAGATAAATAAAATATACAAAAATCTCAGCATGTAGCTGCATTTTTGATTCGATATATTTTAATCCGATTTAGAACAGATAATGAATACCTCGTGTTCTAGGGGTTCAATATCCGGATCGGGTAAAAGTGTTATTAAGGTTTTTTCGAGGTTTTCTCGAAAATCTTATCCTCCAATAGCAGCTCGGAATCTGCCGTAGTGATGTATTACCACTCCCGTGCCTCAGATGAGCACATTAAACTGGTAAACGCTAAAAATAGTCGATAATGGTTAACATGTCGAGAAATGCGATGATGAGGACCACCACTTATCTCACCAACCGACAAACCGGTGAATCGCGGAGAACTGGAAACTCTATAGCCGTTCGGTTTACTCTGCCTACACCGCAAGGGAACCGGGCGTGATAATACTTTTTTTTAGAATAGATAAGGCGTAGCATGGAGTCGCAGGCTTTTATAGCCTCGTATAATTTGTATAACATTTTAAGTTTTTGGGATGTTTGTATGAATAATATAGTTAATCAGTAATTATATTTGATCAATTTTTCCTTGCACCATTGTTGGCAATATTTTACACAAACATACATAAAATGAGTATATGAGGCCATCAATGTCTAAATTATTGTGTCAATATAAAGATGAAGTATTAATTCTTCACTAATTATTAAAATCTTATGGAATCTATAGAATTGTTAATTATTTAACTTATATTTAGACGGTAGTCGAATAAAATAAAACACTATAAAAAGGTCTGTCAGATATGTTTTCGAGGCATTCGTGTTTGTGAAATTGAGAAGTGAAGTTGCTTAATGTACAATAATAAAGTGTAATAACTTCTGTTTTTGTATTTAATATTTAATATAATTCGATATTCCGTTATTTGATGTTTAAATTAATAAACCTTATACCTTTTACCAAGTGGAGCGAATACCATATTCCGTGAAAGTTACTAAGCCTTATAGCCTTTCATTTAACTCATAACGATAACTGTCCGTCATATTAAGAGTCTGGAAGATTAAATTAAAGCGTCCTGTCCTCGTATACCAGCGCCTGGCCCATTGCCAGCTCCCGCCGCGTTGGCACCGGCCGCACTGGCGGTAAACTCTGAAAATTCTCATGATTTATCCCCGACTCTAAGCTTATATTATTTTGTAATAACTGAGTAACGGAAGTTTGTCCCTTTGCATGGTTTATCGTGTCAATATTCCATAAATATACCTAAAGATATAATTCCAAAAATACTATTGTATTAAAATGCACATAACTTCACAAGGTTTAGCCTTTAATGGCATCTTCAGAGTTATGATAAAGTTAAATATAGCCCTGAAGATGCCGTTAAGGAAGAAACTGGTTGGCGATATAAAATAAAAAATGGTAAAGTATGTGTCGAGCCACAAGGAATGTAGGGTTCCGAAGTTGCCGATCACAATAATATGAACTCAGGCTTTTATAGTTTTAAACTATAAACATTGAGGCTATTCAAATTCAATGAAAAATATATATCCGCACCACAGGTTATTCGCCTATAAAACTTCTCTAACTACATTTTATAAGTTGGTCGACTAATACTCAAAAACTTGTAAGACCGTGATAGTTTTCCTTTTAATTTCATTATATTTACTACAACCACCCGTGTTGGTTCTGAGCTCCTTTCAAGAACAGGCCAACTGCCGTTCCGCCAGGCAGGTCGTAAAAGGCGACCGATTGGCTATTCGAGTCACCAACTTCGTGTCTACTAGGTGGTAGTGTTTTGCATTGTCTCGCCCGGATCTGGTGCCATCGTGCCTATTCGTGCCGCAATAGCGTCAGTGCTTGTCACTGTCGTGTTCCGCCTCTTCGTCACAAGATAGCAACGAACCATTAATACCTTTGGTGTCTATAGGCGATGGTTGACTCTTTTTATCAAGAGACCCATCTGCTTGTATGCTATCTTAAAATATTTTAAAAAATTTAAACCCTACTTCAACATATAACTGCTAACGCTGCTAACGCTGACTTGAATTTTTTAGCTCTACCACAGTATCCTGGAGACTAACAGTAGTCAATCTACATACATGTGATATTCTAGCAACACACAGATAGACACGTCTCACGGACGCGATATCTTGGAATGGTTCGGGACAGTTTGTTCCGCACCAGTCCGAGATATCGCGTCCGAGAGAGGTGTCTGCGTGCTATGCTCGAATATTACTTATATGTCACATTGACTTCTGTTAGTCTCTAAGTATTCTGTGGCTCTACCGACTCTCTCGATCTTGCGATAACCACATGAAACTGCACATGTATACTTTTTTTAGATTAAAACCGTAATAACATGTTATCAACCGCGCTTGACAACTACTAGCCGGCCAGATGTGCGGCACACCTGTGTTATGACGTCATAATAAAATAGATAACGAATGGTATAAATAAGCGGGGATATCATGTTTTCGATTCATTGTAATTCTATCGTTTGTTGAAGGCGTTACTCTGCCCAAAATTATATTGTGCGTGTAAAAGTGATCCAAGTGTTTTATTCGGCCAACTGCTTCACGTTAATAAATAAACACTTTATGACCAACTCTGAGTATCGAAATTATTCAGTCCAAAGATTGATAAACTCAGCCGATTAGGGTGGCTACTTAACAAACGTATCTTATCATTACGAGTATAATGACACCAGTAAAACCAAAGAAATCGACGTTGACAAAACGTGCTATCTGTAAGAAGAGAAATTATATTCACTGGCTATATCTTTTTAAAATAAATGTAAAAAGTAACTTCATTTCTCCGAATAAATGAATTTTAAACAAAGGAGGATTCCCGTTACGACATTACATTTAACTGAACGGCCATTCCGAGCGCCGCGCGCAGGCCGCACGGGCTGTTTACAGCGTTAACTCGTATGTAAATTTTAATGTTTATTAAACAAGATTATCTACAGATGCGTTGCTTTGTATCATCCTTTTGTTGAGATTCCTTGATTTTATACTGACAGTTAAACCAAAAGCGAGTGCTTCTTTCTTTAAAAAATAAATATACATACCATCAAATTTTATGGCGTTAGCTCTTGTACGGTAGAATGGCGTAATTGTTTAAGAATAACGGAATCTGCCTCACCAATTCAAATAATTGGAAAGAATTTCGCAGTCAAATTTTGATTATAAACATCAAAAATTTTGCTGGGAAATTTCCTTCGATTATTCTTGTTTATAGCCACAGAGTAGCAATAAACCATTAAATAAACCCATTATAGCACACAAAATCACCATGTTTATAGTAAAAAAACATTATCCTTCCTAATCGACCGCCCCGCTGGTCGAGTAGTTAGCGACCACTACGCAATCAACGGAGCTCGGGTTTGATCCCCGACGGGGACAAGCATTTGGGTGATGATCATAAATGTTTGTATTTTCGGGTTTGGGTGTTTATTAAATATATGTATATGTATTTCTATGTATTATTATCGTTGATTAACACCCATAACACAAGCAAATAATTTGCTCACTTTGGGGTTAGATCAGTAAGTGTAATTTGTCCCGTGAATATTCATTTATTTATTTATTAGATAATAGGTAAGAATCACCATTTCACTCTCTTTTTTTACAAAAAAACTATTCACATTACAAGATCAATAATATTATAAGTAAAATAAATCATATTACCACATATATATATTATACTCAATTCTCGAGAAAAGTTGCAGAATATTACTAATAAATATTTTTATTTTAACTCAACTAAGTTTAATTGTTTTGGACATCAAACAGAAAAAACTTATCTATTCCAATGAAATTATTAGTTCGTTTTAATACATATGTTTTATAAGTAAATGTGCAATTTTCGTCTCTAATTTTGAAGGGGAAGATACTTCAAGCATTAGTTTAATTTACGGTCACGTGAGCTTATGAAAAAACCTTAAGGGAATCAAATGCTACAAGTACCAATTAATCAGATGTTTTAGCTGCTACATCTATACTTAAAAACTCTTCCTTCCTTGCATATATATCTTTTAAGTATTCTTAAAAGTAAAGATAGTAAACCAGGTTGGTTCTTCTGGTGGAAAGAGACAATTATCGCCTATACACACTGGATGTTGACGATGAGTTGCTATCCAGGTGGCAAAACGATATGTCACTTGCATAAGTTCATCGGCTACCTTACCTTCCAAACCGGAACACGACAATGACAAGCACTGACGCTATTGCGTCAGAAACAGATAAGGCGGTGGTACCAGATCCGGGTGAGACATTGCGGAACTCTACCACCTAGTAATCACGATGGTAGTGACGAGTATGAATAAGAATGGTAGATGGTGTATTCTTTAAAGGATACCTAAAATAACATGAGAAAAAAACTAGATATGCAGAGATGAAACTAACAATTGTCGTCGTTGATAAAGTAATCGGATTAATAAAGCTGAATAAAATAGAAGAAATCATTGCAACTTTTTTACATTATATATCAGCTATCGTATTTTGTTCTACTATGTAACATGTAACTGTCCCATTTTTTTCGATTCAAGAAAAAAACTTAACAAAGTTATTAATATCATCAACATTTCTTTCTAATAATAAATTAACAAAAGTTTATTCTTTAATTTGAAAAACATATCCATTATTTCTGACTGATGGAAAAAGTAATTCAAAGAAGAAATCAATTTCAGTTTTAGCCTTCCTCGGATTCTCACGTGATCTCAGCGATGGCATTGAAAGAAATAAATATGGATAAACTCACAAATAAAAATGAAACAAACTCACAGAGGGTCCGAAAAATAAACAATTTTCGGAAGACTGCGGAAGGTTGCAAATTAAGTTAATTTCTTATTTGAGTTATGGATTTCCGCAAAATAATGCCTGAATCTAAAAGATAGAAAAAATTATTCTTGCGTAATCAAAAGATCATAACAATTAATATTTCTAAAGGACCCATCATGGATTAAATGGGATACGTCTTTCGAGGCTATTTCTTAAGTTGTTAGTGTAGCTGGCATTCATACCCAGAAATACAGTTTTTTTTTATATATTATATAATAAAATAGCAAATACATCTACTTATTTGCTATTTTATGATGATGGTCTCCTGATAAAATGAGTCAACCATTATATAGCCTATAGGAACCAAAAATGTTAATGGTGCGTTGCTCTAATCTTGTGGCGAAGTTTAATTCCACGTGCATAAGTTTACCCCCAAACCGGAACACGACAGTGACAAGTACTGACGCTATTGTAGCAGAAATAGATAAAACGGTGGCACCAGACCCTGGTGAGACAATGTAGAACTCTACCACCTACTTACCAGTACTTAGCGATTAAACAAAATAAATAATTAATCAGGGGTATTTTTAAGCCTTGTTATTTGGTACGATAAAATAGCATATATATCTATAAGTGTTTGATATTTATAAGCATTTGCTCGAATGAGCGGCTACACAGTTTTTGTCCAACACTAAGTCTATCAGTATTTGAGTGGGGGTTGGCACTGATCAACGGGAGTAAAACCTCGGTTTTATGGCCCATCGGTATAACTCGCACGTATATCATTTCAATACTACTGTTTTATATACCGAAGAGCCTGGCTTGCGTCTCTTCATGTTTGTTATATTTTTTCTACGATTCTTCGGACACGATCATTTTACTTGCTAGTTAATTAGCACCAAAGAGTCGAAAGTTTTTTATTTTAAACTGCGGTGCAGGCTCGTACGTCGATCAGTTCTTTCATTCTTGTACAATCTTCGAAAATTTTAACAAACTTATCAATAGACACTGCGGCATTATTCAAAAGTATAAGCCGATATGTGTATTTTAATTATATAGTTACGTAATTTTTTCATGTTAGTCCTAGCAGCCGTATCTCACGGATGATACCCCGAGTTAAGTCCCTATTTTTTCAGTTCTTCAATAGCAGGCAGTCTACATTTCCCATAGTGCTATATTAATATACATAGGTATACATATCCCGGAAAAACTTTGATATACACGTTTTGTAATGTTTGGCCTTGCTAGGCCAAATCTCTTATGTGAGTTAGTAACTATAGATACTTTGGTCATTTGGTTATGTTTTTAATGTTTATTATATATGTATTTAAACTTAATCAAAGCATAATATATCATCAATACAAAATGATATGAGTTAACAATAGTTTTCAGTAATATGTTATAATCATAATTATCTTCTGATAACACTGCCCAGTCATTCTTTACATTTATCAATAAATTGACGATAACATTCAAAGCTAAATAATATTTGCAAATTTACCCTAGCAACCAGCTGGAAACGAAATTTTTCGTTTATGGAATAGGGGGTTGACGATTAAGAGGTTTACCTGACGGATTGTGATCAGCGCCGCCCATGAAAAGCTGTAACACTGGAAATCTTGAAGATGCGTTACCGGCCTTTCAGGAATGAATAAGCTCTTTTCTTGAAAACACATCTTTATCTTTATAGAATAGTTTTTATTTCAATTAACCCCATAAATTCAAAATAAATTCCAATACAAGTAATTTATATGGTAAAGCTATGTTTGCCGGGTCAGCTAGATATTATTAAAATAACCCTCTTTTATTTCTTGCTTTTAGTATGAAAACATACTTCTCAAGAACTTAAAATCAATGAAAATACAACGGTAAAACTTTAAAGGTTGGTTCGAATTAACATTGTATGTATGAATATAATTTTATTGTTGGCACTAAGTTTACTATTAAGTTAAGCAAATTCTATATACAGATATTTTTATATACAATATACATTATCTTCATACCAAATCTTTTATGAGTTTTGGGTTAAGCAGAGAGAACTGAGTGCTCTACACTTCGATTCCTGTAAAATTGTCTATTTCTTTATTTCATAATTCTCTTCACACAAATACACTGGTTGTGGAATTTTATACCTACAGCGCCTGACTAATCTGATTATCTTCTACACCGTTGATCAGTTTAGGTCTTCGTCATCCTTAATTAGTTTTAGTCTTCCATACCCTTCACCATACGCATTATATATCTGTTTTTTTTTTTTAACTTTTATCAGCAATTATTCCTAACATGTTTGTATCCACAGAGCATAACTCTTTCTAATTTCTGCAGTAACACTTTCTTTTAGTTGCAACCATTCTCTTACGTTATGATTACAATTGCAGTCTGCGAGTGTTATACCACATCATTTCAGTAGCAATTGCTTATCGCGACTACTTTAATTTTGGTTTTCTAACATTTCTGACATATCTACTTTTTACTTCTATGTAATAGTATTGTAATAAGCATAAAACATGCAGGACATGGTGGTATAAAGCTTAATATTGTTTCTGAAGATAAATGCTTTACGCATCATTACCTCTGTTTTCTTTACACTCTCTTCTTATTTTCATATGTGCTAAAAAGACATGTACGATATACAAACTATTACAAAACTATATCATCACCTACAATTATACATTTACAGTGAATAGCCTTGTTTTAATGAAGCTTATGTAATTTAAATTTAGTCGTCTTGCTTAAAAAATAGAATGAAGATCGCTTAAATAGTCTTTGGTACGTTTTATTCATTAACCTCACGTACAATATAAACAACTACGGCCTTTAAAGGGGTAGGTAATAAACTAACCTATAAAATGTACCTTTAAATATGCTTATCTCAATTATTTTTTGTGTTTTAAGTGATTCGGTTTAGGTTTTATTTCAATTTGTACATATTCTCAAATTTTTTGCCAATGCAATGATCGAAAGATCGGGAGAGGAGTAAAAATATGCATGATTGATGTTTGGTTTGGCTTTGTACTGTCATCCTGAATCACTTCCTTGGAGAGCAAATTTGAAAAAAAACACATTTTATTTTTCAAATTAAATTATTATTTCATTTATACAAATAAAGAAAACTTGTTCATCTACAAATACAATACACAATATTTTGTAATATTTCGCATTATATCATATCTCTTATTTCAAGTGCTCTAAAAAATAATTCAGATTCGTGGTCATACCAATCAACAATTTTCCTGTCGTACCATACAAAAGCACCTTTTAGAGTATCAGGTGCTTCCAGTAATATGTATAAAGGAGTTTCAGCTGCCTGATCAACCGTATAAAATCCTCTTCTAGTGGTCATATCCGTTTTAACGATTCCTGGATGCATAGAATTTATACAAATATTTTTTTTATCAAAGAGTTTTTGTTGAATTATTGTGAGTGCACAAACGGCTATCTTAGATACTCTGTATGCGCTTACTATACCATTATCTGCTAATTGATCTTTACTGAACGTGCCTTTCTTTTTAGAATTAAGAAACCAATTAACAAATTCATTGACATCATCAATAGATAAATCTTTCTTCTTCAATCGATAAATCCAAAATTTATTTCTAAGATTTGAAAGATGACCAGCACAACTTGATATATTTAATATTCTTCCGCCATTTTTAACCAAGGGAAAAATCAATTCTTGCATAGTCAAGAGACTGTTGTAATTAATATCTATGACCTGTTTACAATCTTCATAATCATTATCAAAAGGGTTTTTATCAACCACAGCTGCGTTATTAACAAGTAAATTTAAACCACCATATTTTTCTCGGATATGATCCCGGAATTTTTCAACGCTGCTTCTATCAGCAACATCTAACTGATGATACTCCGGATTGAGTCCTTGTATTTTCAATTCCTTGACGGCAGCCAATCCACGTGCTTCATCACGCGATGTTAAATACACTACACCGTTAAATCTTTGACATAAACCTTTAACAATAGATAGGCCAATTCCCTTATTTGAACCGGTTACTACAGCTACAGCGGACATGTCTTCTCCTTTTTAAAGAAACGTTCTAACTAAATTAAAGGATCGATAATATCACAATTAAATAATTACTCATTCTAAATTACTAGCATTCGTAATTGAAATTATCGAATGACGATATCACTTACAAAATATTCCTCATTAAGATAATGTGAAAAATTGTATGACAAACTCGACGACGTGATAAATTTAATCAATTTAGTATTACACTTAGAATTATACTTATAAAATTTCTTAAAAAGACGTTCCTCTTGTATATTTACTGCAATAAATACCATTTGATTTCCTCGCCATTATAAAACCAAGTTACTTAAAGGTTTGCGTAGTAAAATATACACAAAAAATTTTAAACTTCGTTTAAAAAAAAAATTAACGAAATTTTTTAAGTAGCCTAGTTTTATGATCGTGCACTTTTCATGCAATTTATTTCTCTATAATTGTTAAAAATTTGGTAAATAAACATATATCTAAAGATTAAAAACATCTAACTGTTATAATGCAAAAGCTTACAAGCATCTACATTAACTTTCAATATTTCCAGACTAATGCGGTTGTATGAAAATATTTAAAGTTTTGGGTATAATCCAAAGAAACTTCAAAGCACTAGATATGTTTTGACCTAAGAATCAATCCCAGTATTTCATGACCAGGAGGTAGTCGTTTATTATGATAAATCACTTTCTATTCCTATAATTAAAACTAACTGACCCACCAATGTTGTTCTGCCATATAAATTACTTGCGACTCCGTTCACGTGACCCGACATCGTATATTCCTTTTGCTTACTCAGATAAAAAAGTATTCTATGCTTCTAACTTTGGCTGAGCACACTGTTTGCCTCCGCGACCGATGAAGCCGTGAAGGCCCTTAAGAACAGCAGTAATTCAGATATTCCAAAATAAAATCTGGGTAGTGTCGCTTTCTAACGGTAATTTCTAAGATCGGTTTACTAATTGTTAAGTTTATTCCTATTTAATCTAAGGACGATTAAAAAATATTTTGATGTAAACAAACGTCCAGTTTTTAAATTTTAAGTAGTTAAGATCAAATAACGTAAATAAATTAAAATTAAATAGATCAAATAACGTAGGTAAATTATGAGAGATATAAAACTTATTATGTCTAAGTTAACGGTATAATATTGCGATGGCAACGAATTTTGAATTCAAATAATATTAATCTTTGAAGGTTTCTTAAATTTTAGTGTTATATAAAGTGTCCGTGTTGCAATTTATATTTCAGAGCAATTTTAATAATATTTATAAAATACGATAAGCATCTGTCAACATGCGTTGCTCCTTTCGCGTTTTAAAATTTAAATTTAAATTAACTACGTAAAATTTAAATTTAAATTAAATGGCTAAAAACTTTTTAGCCATTTGTGCCATGTTCACAATAATTGTGTAAATTAACAATATACAGGGTATAACAAAAATAAGCACTAACTTTCAAGGGTATACGTGTACATGAACTAAACAAACACCTGGTAAAATATTATACCAAAAGGCACACATTTTTTGTTTCATATAAATTTAGTAAAATAAGAAATTAAAGTTTATTTTCACACCCCTACCTTGAAGATGGAAGTGATGTGACGTCAGCAACACGTTGAATGAATAGCGTGACGCACACATAGACATGAAGAATACCGCGTACTTGTACTTACACACATTTAATAAGCAATTTTTTACATATCACTTTCGTCACTGATTAATTATTATACATTAATCCAAATTCACTATTTACAGGCAATAATAAAACAACACTGTCTTCAAATTAATTTATAAGTAAGGTTCAAAATGACCACCACCCTTCTCAATGCAAAGAGCAGTTCTGCGTAACATTGATAACCTTACATTATGCAACATATGTGGGGTTATGGACCTAAATGCTGCATTAATTTTACCTTCCATCTCTTCACGTGTATGACATTCCACAGAGTAAACTTTATTTTTCACATAACCCCATAAAAAGTAGTCTAGGCACGTGAGATCTGGAGAACGAGGTGGCCAAGGCACCGGGCCACTTCGACCTATCTACTCTGCAAATCGATCGTTTAAATAATCACGCACAGGGCGTGCAAAGTGAGCGGGTGCTCCATCGTGCTGAAAAATTATATTACGATATACATTCAGTGGAAGATTTTCCAGATGTTCTTCTAAATCCTCTCTCAGGTGTTGTAGGTACCTTTGAAAGAAAGAAAGAAAGAAAGAAAGAAATCATTTATTTGCCAGAATATGGGAGTTACAAGTTATTAAAATTTGATTAAGTTACCAACATATTCTACCATGATATGGTGTGCAAATATTTTAAAATTATAATTATTTATCATTAAACTAAAAATGTTGTGAGTCGATTTTTACAATTACTACCGGATCGGAACGCGGCCACACACTGAGAAGATCCGGCGGAAGAAACTCAGCGGGCTTGTTTTTTTTTTTTTTTTAAATTATAGTTACATGATACAATTACACACATTAATTGACATCACAACTTATTTCTATGAATTACAAAATTAATTTTTTGTTTAATTAAAATATTGACATTTTACAAAGTTTAAACACAGAAGAAAGATAATAGATAATTTGTATATCAACATGTTCTACCTTATAAACTAAATTTTTTAATATGCAATTTTATAAATTACATACTTGTAATTTAAAAAGAGTAATTTCTAATTCATGTTAGTTTAAATTTATTAATTACAACATTTTTTTATAATTATACACAGTAAAAGATTTATTATTAGATTAATATTTAATTTTATCAGCAAGAAATTCATTTACATTATAATAAGATTTGTCTAGTAGTAAATCAAATAATTGTTTGCGGAATTTATTAAGAGGTAAGGATTTAAGACTATCAGGAATATGATTGTATATATTAATTGCCATACAATAGGCATTTCTTTTAAAAATGTGGAGTCTTTGGCTGGGCACATGTAGTTTTTCACTATTCCTAAAATATGTATTACCTAATACTTCAGCATTTGTTTTAAACAAGTGTTGATGTTTTTTTACAAATACGCATACCGCCAGGATATAAAGACAAGGTAATGGTAGTATTTTAAGTTTTTTAAAAAGTGGTTTACAAGAATAAAGTTGATTCACATTACATATTGCACGTATACATTTCTTTTGTATTCTAAATATTTTTATTAAATCTACTGAGTTTCCCCAAATAGGGATTCCATATTGCAATACAGATGAGACATATCCATGATATGCTAACAAGGTAGCGTTTAAGTTTGCTATTTCTCTTATTCTTCTTAAAACATACACAAATCTATCAATTTTATTGCAAAGGGAATCAATGTGTGCTTTCCAGTTACAATGTTTGTCAATTAATATTCCTAGAAATTTAGTATTATCTGTATTTTCTATATTGGTATTGTTAAAAAATATGTTTGAACTTTTGATATTATTACTGTAATATGTTTGAAATTCAACTATTTTTGTTTTACTCAGGTTAATTTTTAGATTGTTGCTTTTAAACCATTCTGAAACTTTAAGTAAGGTTTCAGATGTTTCCTTTACTAAAAGATTTTTGTTTTTACATTTAATAAGGAGGGTTGTGTCATCTGCAAATAAAAATGATTCATGTTCGATAGTTTCTGGGAGATCATTAATATAAATTAGAAAAAGCAAGGGCCCTAAAACACTTCCCTGTGGTATTCCACAGTCACTACAGCAATAACTTGAAGTAAATATTTTTTGATGATTGCCACATACTTTTGAAATTTCAACACATTGTTTCCTTTTATCTAAATAACTTTGTATCCACTCTAATGATTTTCCTCTGATGCCATACTTTTCAAGCTTTGTCAACAGAATTCTATGTGAAACAAAATCAAATGCCTTACTCATATCTAAAAATACACAAAGTGGATACATTTTTGTATTCAGGCATTCCGTAATACTTTTTACTAACTCAAAACATGCTAAAGTTGTAGATCTACCTTTCCTAAATCCATATTGATTATTTTTTAGTAATTTAAATTCCAGTAAATAATTATAAAGTCTTTCATACATAGCTTTTTCAAAAATTTTTGAGAAAACTGGAATTAAAGTAATAGGCCTATAATTATTCAAATCAAACTTATCTCCTTTTTTAAACAATGGTCTTACAATAGATTTTTTTAGTCGTTCCGGGAAGTTCCCTTCTAAAAATGACAAATTAACAATATGGCTGAGTGGTTTTGATATTACTGGAGCAACATATTTGAGTAATTTTGTACTAATATTATCATAACCAGTTGCACTAGTGTTTTTTAGAGAAAGTATGATTCTAAATATTTCATGCTCATCTACTGGTCTTAAAAACATAGTTTTATTACTATTGGAGAATGTATGCGATTTTGGAATATTTGTGAGTGTATGATTGTTATTACTTGTTTTTGCCTGGTTTATAAAAAAATCATTAAATAGTTCACATATTGTTTGAGTATTTGTATAAACTGAGTTATTTACTCTTATTTTCTCAATTTCTTTATTATTTGTTTTATTCTCAAAAGTGTTTTTAATTAAATCCCATGATGCTTTGCATTTATTAGATGATTTATCAATAAATTTCAGAGATGACTGCTTTTGTGATTCTAATATACATTTAGATAGAATTTTTTTGTAACGCAAGTAATTACTTTTATTTTCTTTTTTATTATACTTAGTGTGACGATAATTCAAGTACAACTGACGTTTGACTTTGCAACATTTAAGAAGACCTTTTGTGAGCCATTTATTTTTTATTGGTTTATTTGACACTTTGATTTGAACTTTTGGAAAGCATAACTCAAAAAACAATAAGAATATGTCATGAAAATTATTAAATGCCTCTTCACTGTTTGTATTTGCAAAAACCTCACTAAAACTTAAAGATGATAAACATTCATAAAATTTTTTCTTATTTTCCTTACTGAAGAGTCGTCTCGTTTCAAACCAAAAAGCTCTTCTTGTTTTATAGTTTGAGACTGATTCAATATTTAATTTTATACTCTGTGCCATTTCATGGTCAGATAAACCAAGTGGATGAGTGAGAGATTGGACATTTTCCAAATTGCTAGCAATTACATCTAAACATGCATTCTTCCTAGTAGGTTTTAGTATGTGTTGATTAATATTATTATTTAAAAGAATGCCTTGTAATTTGCCTTTGAGCGTTAAGACCCTGAGGTAAAATAGTCGGCCCCAAAACATAGTCCCCAACGATGCCTGCCCAGACATTAATTCTCCACTGGTGCTGAAAGCTACTTTCACTCGAGGCATGCGGGTTATTATGTGCCCACACATGCTCGTTGTGCAAATTGAGCACACCATTTCTTGTGAAAGAAGCCTCATCTGTCCATAAAATATTAAAAGCAAATTCGGGATTTGCTTCAGCACGGTTCTGGTACCACCTACAAAAGTCCATTCTGGGCATATGGTCTGCAAGTCCTATCTCCTGAGTCCTTGAAAAATGGTAGGGATGTCGTCCATCATCCTGCAGAGTACGCCACATCACCATATGGTTTACATTTAACATAGCACTGCATCGGCGTGTGCTGGTCCGAGGATTCTCGTCAAAATGATTTAGAATCCGAGTCTCAATAGCAGTACCTACTCTTGAATTAGGACGTCCAACGTTTCGTTCGCGGTGGAAGGAACCAGTACGCTGAAGTCGTAAACACATGTTACGGAATACTGAGTACGGAGGTAAATGACGTTGTTCTGCTGGTGGCCTTCCATCAATAAACCGTTGTCGGTAAATCTCCCTCGCTTCATTAATGCTACCATTCCTAGCAGCACCAACACATAGCATCATTTCGTAAAATTCACTATTAGTGTAAAGGTGACGGTCATTATTATTTCTACGTGGCATTTTTAAAATCGCGATTTCCAATCAATGGGTATTAAGTAAGATTCATAAAAAATCGGCAATAATAGCAATAGTTACGCTCTCCAAAGACAAACGGCAACTGAATAAAAAAATAAAAATTCCTTTACAATTATCTAGGTACTTTTCCGAACTAATTAGGGTTCAGTGAAACAAATTTAAAAATAATCTTCTTCATCTTAGAGTTTATTCCGGTTATTCTCCACGCTTGCGCTAGGAACGAGTTTGAGTTTGCCGTAGCGACTGTCGTCTAACCTCCGAACCTCTCTGGAGGAAGCCGGTGCCAGGACCTCTTTCATTGTACAGCAGTCAGGTTGTCTTGGGTCCCGAAGGTGGTGGTGGGACCCCTTGCACCATAAATAAAAAAAAAACAGTAGCAGTCGTGGGACTGCCGATAGAAGTGAAAACGGAACTATTAAGTTGAGAGTAATTAAAACTATATGCAAAACATAGCTATAGATATACTATTATCATTAGCATGTCGGTGACGCGAAACGAGGATTTTACCCTCTACCAAAACGCTCAACGCGCCTAAAGAAGTTTTCACTTCAAAAATCATTTCCCGTGTTAGTTTGAGTGCCTTAAGAAGAATTACCCTCCATTCTACCAGGCGAACTGAGAATCGAACCCAGTACCTTACGAAGAAACGCCTAAACCGGCATCACTCTTATCATAAAAGTGACAAAAATGTTGACTAAAACTATACGGAACTACATATTAGTATGATTTTACATAAAAACAAAATGGCAGAAAAAAGGGAGTGTCTTGTCTCTTTCCGAAAGTGGTCTTTTCGCCAATCAAAGCGTTTCGTTGCACTTTGTATAAGCCGCAAAACACGTGTAAGTTCTAAAGGCCTGTACAAACGACCGGCGGCGGCTTTAAAGTTAACTTAATACTTTTTCATTTCCAGTATGATAAACAATATTTTGATGAAAAAGATTAATTTTTCTGAATGAATGAACAGGTTGATATGTAATCCCGGCAATCGCTAAAATTAGCAATAGTTTTCGTTGGTTTCGCTTGCGTGGTTTATTTTTGACATTCACAAAAAACTCTAACCACGCGTGCGAAGCCGCGAGCAACGGCTAGTATTTTATAAAATCTTTGATCTAAAATGTAATCAAAAAAACGTAGTCAAAAATTATCTTTTTCCTGAAATAACTACTACTTAGAAAGGTCTTGCCAATTTCTCCCGTGAAACAGCTTTGCTGTGTTTCGGAGAGAAGGGCAAGACAGGCACTGTAATTACTGGCACCGAGACTTAACATCTTATGTCTCAGGATCTTAACATCTTATGTCTCTAACACATGAATGGAATTCCTGGGCTAGTTCCAGCCCAGGTATCCCATTTTTGTTCATTAGCGACGTCGACCACTTACCATCAGGTGGCACGTCTGCTAGTTTGCCTATCTCAATAACATAAAAAAAGGTAAGAAGAGGCGCACCTAAAACAAACTTTAGGTAGGTACTAAGTTCCATCAGCCATGTAGTGATAGTGACAAACGAGCCTATCAACTCACCGGGAACATTCCGATTCTTGACATTTTTTTAGCAGTGCTAGCCATGTCAAATTTCATATGTAACGAAAATTAATTTGCGCAATTAAAATTCCCGCGGAAAATATTCAGTAGTGTGTGTGAGCAAGGCCTTAAGTCGGGCGCTTGGTTGAGACCGCGTTGCGCCGCGTTGAGACGCCTAGCGCGATGTCGGTAATACTTCAAATCAAAGGACTTCTAGGCTAATCAATGCGTAGGTTTATTTGTCAAAAATGCTTATAAAAGGTTGTGTTGTGTCTTAATTCTTAATGATAATGCATATTTATTTTGCGAAGTGTCGTGTTATCAACGAGAAAGTTTTACTAAGTTTTTAGAATTGTGTGTAAAAAAAGTGATAATAGCTATGATTTACCTGCTCAAAAACTAATTACCTATTTAGACACCTTGTTATGTGAAGTTAGAAGCAAACAGGGTAGGTACTAGAGGTAAGTATTATGCCATTAAAACAGTTTGTAAGTTGAAACCATGCCAGATAATACACTGTAAAATGCCTATGAATCACGGAATAGATTTAGGTACCTACACTGAAAACACATGTGAATAGTTGACTTTGAAGGTGGATATTGTGTGATGAAGTAATTTATGTAATGTGTTTTCATAACAAAAAGATACCTTAATTAGTTATATTGGATTATTTGCCACGATTGTTTTAGAATGTATGTACCAAACTAATAGTTTCACTCAGAGTTAGAAATAATAATCCAGGTCACAATAAATTTTAGGTACACAGCTGATATAATTTTGTTGCCAGGCGGGAGATTTTCCTGCATGAAATGCCTAATAGCCGCAGGTTTGCCTTACGTAAACTAGGTATGAGACTACTAGGTAGGTATTTACGATTAATAAAATTTTATGAGATTTTTTTTATTGAATATGAGTATAGTAATTAATAATTATTTTAATATGATCGTAATATGCTATCGAGTGACACCAATAGTCGGACAGTGTTTTTTTTAACATAATGTAATAATTATGGCTATCAAAACCCAGTTAAGTTACCTATGAATCAAATTGTCCAGCCTGGTAATCAAACTAAGGACCCTCATGGGTTTATTCCAACATCAGTCCTGGTAGAAAAAAATATAAAAAAACTCTTTAAATAATATCTACATTATTTACTCTGTCAAGTAATTAGTACTTTGTTGTGCGTCTAGCAGTTCATTGACATCTATCATATGATTGTGACCTTTCATAGCTGCGTAAACCGTGCGCGTACGTTACTGCGTGCTATACTTCAGGGCTGCCACAGATCATTTTGAAAAAAAACTTTGACATTCATTTTCTCAGAAATTTCATAGTTTTTATTTATTAAAAATGTATAATTAAAGAGCTAACCACACATCCTGAACGCTCCTTCAGTATTAGTGCTTATTTTTGTTATACCCTGTATAAAGCTAGCGCACCGCCGCACGCGGTCACTTGTTATCGGAACGTCACGGCGAGCGGACGTGTCGTGCTAGCTGTGATATCTACTTTGTGTTTCATTTCTGGTGTTAATGTAAATGTAAAAGGCGTATCTTTTCAAGTAAAAGAGAACAGCACAAAATGGCGACGAGGATAAAGGACGTGAGTTACATTATTCTATGTTTATACGACTACATAAAATATTTTAACCTACAAATATCGGTCGAAGATTCAAAGCTAAAAAATATATAAATATATTGTTCTGATTAACTAGAAACTTTTTAATCGTTGAAAAAGGAAAAAAGGATAAGCTTTTGCCTTATAAAATGCTATGTATATCTACCTATACGCATAATTTGTCCTTAAATACCTTAGTAAATTTATTTCATAGATTGCTCAAATCTGTTTTAATTTGAATCGTTCGTACTGATAACGAAAGGTTATTGATACACGTAGTCTAAATAATATATCTAATATATACCAAATAAATTGTATCGTGGTATAGTCAGCATGAGCCAGTTGCGGTCGAGGGTTTTCAAATTTCATTAAAAATTCACACAACGAACAGTCACTTCGTAATAAATTCGAGGGTAGATTCAAGAAAAATTTATTTTATAACAAAGATCCATTTTTCACCCACATTAGTAGTACCTTGTACTCGTGTGTTATAAGATAGAATCCTCTACTTAATTTAAAACGCTATGTTATTTGATATGTATGCTATGTAGATAGCATAGACTTGTCATCATGTGTATTCATAGAATCGATCATTTAAAATAATGAAATGAATAAATAGCGAACCGTTAACAAACCTGCTTTGAATAACTTGTGCACGTTCATTTTGTCATTTGAATCGGTCCTAAATGTTTTAGCATCGCAACCTTAAAGCTGTTAAGAATTATAATGTATCATTTCAATCGGGACCTACAATTTAAGTCGAGATGTGTGCGTGTGCTTTAAAATAATAGGTGTTCTAAACAGTTTAAACTGAATATCAATTATCTAAGTATATGTATACTAATGTACCGAACAAAATATTAATAAGGCTCTGAAGATAATTCCTTACTATAAACATTTTACGTACTAATAATTTGCTTTGAATCCGCAAATGATATAGTAATAATAGTTGCAGTAATGTAAAAAGTTAAATATTAAAAGAACTGTTTTTGAAAACATTTAAAATTTAATACGTTGTTTAGGTAAGAGATTGTGTTTTGTAGCTAGGTACTATAACTTAAAAAATGAGATCCTAAGAAAAATACTGGCAGCTGACTATACACACGACAAGATGTGCCAGTATATATTAGCCAAAATAACGAAGTGTCATAGCATGACCAAATAACACACCGTACAATTTGAGTGAAAACTCATCAAGTATGTACACCGTACAATGAGTGAAAACTCATCAAGTACGTACACTGTACAGTTGTTTAATGAGTGAAAACTCATCAAGTACGTACACCGTACAGTTGTATAATGAGTGAACTCATCAAGTACGTACACTGTACAGTTGTTTAATGAGTGAAAACTCATCAAGTACGTACACCGTACAATTGTTTAATGAGTGAAAACTCATCAAGTACATACACCGTACAATTGTTTAATGAGTGAAAATTCATCAAGTACATGTACGGGCATTCCTGACGTGTTGGTGTTAGTTAGTACACTACAATGTGTTTGAATGTTCGTTCATGCAATTAATAGGTAGTTCCAATTTAAATTACAGTTTGCTTCCACAAAAATGATAATACGTTATTAACATTAGTCTATTTGTCTAATGTACAATTTATAGTATAACTAATTTCTTACCGTACCGATTCAAGTTTTCGTATTCTCAGAGTGCCCTACCATATCTCGCGAATCGGCATTACGAGGTTTTGATCGCGATGGTGATTAAAGTTTTTTAGGCACCCAATAGAAGAAATGAAAAGGCCGTTAGATATTTACCTTTAAAATCGGGATAGTAAATTCATTAAAAGCGAGCAATTCTATTTCATACTGGTGGACTCGCTTTGCAGGACATTTATTATAATCTCCCCGGGGAGCATGTCAACTAGACCAGATCGGACGATGCTTCCAAAACTGTGATAGAAAATTTTACTAATATTTCGTGCCAAAACAAAGCTTGATTGCGAGCTACATTTATTTAAACGTTTGAAACAAGAATCCGAAATAAATATTTGAAAGTTTTACTAAGGTTCTAATTAATCTAATTGATCAAACTATCGAAAAATGTACTTCTGCTAGTTTTAGAAAGAAAATCCTAATGTTAGGTGATTCGGTTACAATAGATAAAATCATTGTGGAAGCAAACTTGATTGAAATGGTTAAACGGCAACTTCAGGGATTTCATGGCAAATCAACCATAGAAGTAAATAAAATTGGAACTAGGCTAAGCAACAAAAACATACGGTGTACTAGATGTGGAAGTTCACATCATAATGGTGATTATGAAAAATATGTTGCAAAAGACTTAACTTGCACTAAGTGTGGGTTTAAAGGTAAATTCAAAATTACTTGCGCTGAACGCGAACGAATAACAAAATTCTGGACGGAAAATAAAACCATATGATCCATCAAAAAAAAAAAAAAAAAAACTTAAACAATATACCAACCAAAGAACCAAACCGTAAATCTTCACGCAACATAAACTAAATCTTTCATATAGACGGCGATGCAGACATAAAATGTGAAGTTGGTAAGGTCAATATAAATGTGCTTATTGATTCTGATAGCAAAACCAACCTTGTTGACGACAAAACTTGGGAATACTTTAAGTCCGGTGCAGTTGTTGTATCGAACCAACTAAAATGTTCCGATCATATATTTATGGCTTACGGATCTCAGGATCTACTAGAAATTTTAGGTTCGTTAAAGGCAGCAATTGCTATTCGATTTAAATACAATTATGAAAATAAAGAAGACCTATATTGCCATATTTAATCTTACGTCATTAAATAATGGCAATACAAATCTGTTAGAAAAAAAAGCAATGAGACTCGAATTACTCAAATTAGGAAGAGCCGCAATCTATAAAGAAAGTTCAAAGCTTTTTATGGCTGATTAATTACATTTGAAAATGGATCCCTAATTTAGTTAGTTACTAAACGCATTCGCGAAATTGTAAGGCATGACTTCGACCGTTTCGTTGGTCGAAAGGTTGCGAATCGCTGGGGCTGGGGCCCGATTCCAGACAGGGACAACATATGTGTAATAAGCATAGATGTTTGTATTTCTAGGTCTAGATGTGTATTATGTACTAGCTGTTTTCGTGTGACACAAAAAAATTACTTACAACTGCTCAGTTGGGTAAAAAACTAGCCTATCCTCGTGAATGTGGCTATCCATACACGAAAATATCTTTTTAAATCTGACTGGTACATCCAGAGATTAGCACGTTCAACCAAATAAACAAACAGACTCTACAGCTTTATAATATTAGTATAGATAACTGATATTGTTAATATTAGTACTAACACCCATAACACAAGCAAATGATTTGCTTGCTTTGGGGTTTGATCAATTTGTGTAATTTATCCAGGTATATTGTATATATTATTATATACTGTAAACTTTCCAAGCACACTAATTATAATATATTTGAGTGATGTTTAATTGGTAGGTTTAGTGTTAGCACAGATTACTAAATAGTTACTGCGTGACTATTTTACGGTGTTCGTTTAATTGGTGCTTTAAGTGATATTTTTCAATAGTAATAAAAGTAACGTTTAACAGCATCTACACATTTAAATAGATGGTTAATTGTTAATAATAATTTAGTACAAAATTTAACATATTGATAGTTAAATGACTCATCACTGTTATCAGTACGAAAGATTGCTTGTAAAGTGATTGCAAGTAATTAAAACTTCAACAACCAATTTCCAACCTCCTATATCTCTATTTGATTCAGGGTATCAAATCTTCACACCTATTTTAGATGAGACCAAATCTGCAATTACTCTCTTAATAAGAGAAATAATGATTCTGCAAATCCATCTATATAACGGAGTTATACCTGAACATAACAAAGAAAAAATTACAAACATCTCATTTGAGAACCTCCTCCTCTTAAGAAGTCTGTTGGAAAACTGTAAACCTCATCTAATGTATATATATATACAATATACATTGTATACCAGTGCACAACTAGATGGAAACAAATTGGATCTGGGGAACTCCAATGCGTTTTTAGATGTTACTTTAAATAATAAATTACAATGGGGATCACACATTAATAATTTAGCATATTAGTATATTTCTATTAGTACTCACACTTCGGCAGCTTATGTAGTTAAAAAATGAGACGGTTAACTTAGATGTCAACACAGCGATAATTGTATACCTTAAATTGTGTAATTTAGTTACTTCCACAGCATTATATCATGTGGAATATTTGTATTTTGGAGAAGAGCTATTAGGACAATTTACAATCTAAGCCCGAGGATTTTCCTGAGGAAGAGATTCAAAAATATCAATATTATAACTGTAATACCCCAATATATATTTGAGAACTTGATATGTATGCTTAATAAAAATATTTGCTTGTAAAAAAAGGTGATGTTATACTCACTAAATACAAGGAACAAAAACAATCTTGCTGTGCATGCATCTCGTGTCCAAAGAAAGGTAACTGTTTTGTGGGGCAATGTATATACTTTTACAATGAACTTCCCGAAACTATGGGAGATCTACCAGTCAATAAATTTAAAAAAACTTGTTAAAACAAGACTGTGTAGAAAAGAGTAGTATAAAATCTCAAGATTCTTTGGAAAGAAAAAAAAAGCCTGGGATTAATTGTTCCTCATACCAATCTCATATATTGTTTTGTAATCTTGTAATATTGTGATATTGTTAAAAAGTAAAATAATATGAAAAAAAGACAAGCCCGCTGAGTTTCTTCCGCCGGATCTTCTCAGTGCGTGGCCGCGTTTCCGATCCGGTAGTAGTTAAAAAAAAAAAATAACGTTTCAAAATAACTTGTGAATTTTTTCTGATTTCTATCAAAATTGAACTAATTTCTTATTTATCAGATAAAAACGGAAAAGGTGTATATTAGAAATATGATTAAAGAAAATTAATTGACATTTAATTTCAGTCTTATACCATACCGTAATTAGTTGAAATACAGAAGACATAAACAAAAAAATAAATGAAGAGACTGGACAAGAATTCAGGAAGGTATTAGAAACAAAGTTCAGAAAGTGTATTAGACTAAGATCAATATAAATAAATATCGTAGTGTAAAAATCAAAAAAAAAACCATTGCGTGATTAAACTATTACGAATTATATTTTGTATTGTTGTATTCGGTAACTATTGTACATAATTAAAAATAAAGTAAATAAATTTAAATGTCATAATAAATAAATAAATTTAAACAAAAGTAAATAAATTTAAATGTCATAATAGACACATAAATTTAAACATAAAGTAAATAAGTTTAAAATTTATATTTGGAATTTAAATTTAAAATTTAATAACTACTCAAATATTTATTGTAATAAAACATGTACTTGCAGTGTATAGAAAAATTATAAATTAAACTTTATTTGAAACTACTCAAATATTTATTGCAATAAAATATGTACTTGCAGTGTATAGAAAAATTATAAATTAGACTTTATTTGAACTGTATCGGCCAATCAAAATGTATATTTCAAAATCTATTGAAAAGGAGAGATGTGCCATGTTCACAATAATTGTGTAAATTAACAATATATAAAGCTAGCGCACCGCCGCACGCGGTCACCCAAGCGCTATCCAACCTGGCCCAGGAAGCAGAGGCTACCACATCCAGAGAGGGCGAAACAACCGAACCGGTAGCGGTCTCAACCCTCGCACCTCCAGCCAATGACTACCGCCCCCGAACGAGAGGAGGCAAAAGGCAGAAAAGGAAAAAGCTGACTAAAAAGAGACCCACCCCCGCAGAAAGCGGGGCGGAGACAGAGGACCAGCTTCCCAAACAGAAACCTAAGAGAGTAGAATTGCAAGCCCCCCCTAAAAGGGATAACTCCACAACACGTACAGAACCCTCCGTGTCCCCGGACGAAGGGAAACTTGCGGTGCTTGAAAAAGCACTGCAAATTTTCCAAGATGTGCTGGGGGCACTCAGAGAGGGTTTAGACCCAGTTTCAGCCGTCCTTAGGGGGATGACTGAATTACTATCTTTGTATGGATCGTAAACCACTGAAGTTGGTTTTCTGGAATGCCCACGGTCTTAAGGGGAAGACCGTGCCACTAAAACATCTGCTAAAGGAACAGGATATAGACGTGGCGCTCTTTAACGAGACGCATCTGGGTCCAGGGGACAAATTAAAAATCCCGTACTACACCACCTACAGAAAAGACGAGCACACCGGAACCATGGCCTACAGAGGGTTGGCCATCCTAGTGCATAGAAGGGTAGTACACCAACCTCTACCACAACTAGCCCAACAACATATGCAATCACTGGGCATTGAAATCCTGGTCGCCGGCCAACCAATGAGGATCTATAGCATCTATAAACCGCCACAAGAAAGAATTTCAGCAACTGACATCATGGACATGTTCAACTCATCCATACCCACCATTGCAGCCGGCGACTGAAATGCCAAACACCAGTCCTGGAACTCTACCACCAACTCCATAGCAGGAAGGAGACTATTTAACATAGCCGAGCAACAGGACTTAACGGTTTCAGCACCCAGTGGGCCAACTCACTTTCCATTCGGCAATACGTCCATCCCCGATGTGCTCGATCTCATGGTGCACAAACACATAAACCAGACTGTGCATTTAGAAGCATTCCCAGATGATATGGAATCCGATCACATTCCTGTAATAGCATCCATACAAAGTGCCCCCACAAGAGTCATCCCCCCATCACCTAAAAAGGTCATCGACTGGGCGAAATTCCAGGAGTACATGGAGGAAAGCACCCCCTCTCACCCAGTTTCTACTGCAGAGGAGGTAAACCACCTCGCTGAGAGTCTGATCAGCAAAATCCAAGAGGCCATGCAAAAAGCGTCAAGAGACCACAATAACACTCGTCTGCTTCCAACCTTACCAGCTACGCTCAGGGAGAAAATTGCTAAAAAGAGAAGACTCCGAAGGCAATGGCAAACCAACCGCTGTCCCACCATCAAAACAGCCCTGAACAGACTCTCAGACGAAATAAAATCAGAACTTGACAGATACAATGTTGAGAACTGGGAATCACGCCTCGACGAAGCAGGTGATGATTGGGCTTCCCTCCACCGCCTCTGTCGTCAGCTAACAAAAGCTCCAACACCAGTGCGGCCTCTACGCCACGATGACGGCAGCCCCAGATACCGGGCGGAGGATCGCGCAGAGATATTCGCCAGCTACCTTGAACATCAGTTCAGCCCTAACCCATGCCACGACCCAGACCATGAACAAGAGATCGAGGAGTTTCTCAGGGAATACCTGCAAGATGCTCCAAACCCGGCCGAGGACCCTATTTTCTTCTCTCCTCATATGGTGAAACGCCAGATCCTACAGGCCAAACCAATGAAAGCTCCGGGCGCAGACAAAATTACGAATAAAGTACTGCGTCACCTTCCCTTCAAGACCATCATTTCATTCACCAGGCTTTTTAACGGAATACTGCGCTCCGGAGAATTCCCCCAAGCCTGGAAAATAGGAAGAATAATAATGTTGCCAAAACAAGGCAAAGACACTATGGAGCCAAAAAGCTACCGTCCGATCACCTTATTACCGGCGATTTCAAAAATCTTTGAGAAACTCCTCTTACACAAAATGGAACCCCACCTTATTCCACGTGCCGAACAATTTGGGTTTAGGGCTGGACACAGTACGACTTTGCAACTGTCCAGAGTCTTCCACATGCTGGTAGCAGCGAGGAACAAGAAAGAGCAAGCTATTGCGGTGCTCTTAGACATGGAGAAGGCCTTTGATAAAGTCTGGCACAAAGGTCTTCTCTACAAACTCGCGCTCACCTCCGTTCCGAGAACAATCATAAAAATTATCAAGTCTTTCCTAGAAGGGAGAACCTTTCAAGTGGTAGTTGAAGACCAACTCTCAAGGACAAGACCAATAAGAGCAAGAGTGCCACAGGGCAGCTGTCTCTCCCCAAAACTATACTCCGTTTACACAGATGACATCCCCGTGGGAGACGGCTGCTCGTTGGCTCTCTTTGCAGACGATGCTGCCTACTTAACTGCATCCATTTCACCGAAGCTCGCAGTAATCAAGCTCCAAAGAACTCTGGACCTAATCCCAGAATGGCTACGTAAATGGAGACTGTCTGTCAATGTAGACAAGACACAAGCATTGCTGCCTCGAAGAACCAAGACCAACAAGGCTTTCACCAAATTAAAACTACAAGGTCAAGACATCCAATGGACCAAAACAGTTAAATACCTGGGTGTCAAGATAGATAACTCCCTCACAATGAGAAGCCACATTAAGGATATCACGAGAAATACACAGGGGGCCATGGCTGCACTCCGCCCCGTGCTTAACTCAAGACTTCCCCTAAGGATTAAGTTAGGCCTCTACAAGACCTATATCCGACCAAGGCTAACCTACGCAGCAGCCACCTGGTACCAGTTTGTAGCCCAAGATCTCCGCAAAAACCTACAGCAGAAACAAAACGTGGCGCTGCGTAGGATTACCCAAGCCCCAAGATACGTGAGGAACGATGTCATCGCCAGAGACCTCAAAATTGAATCCATAGAAGAGTTCATAAAAAGGATGGCCAAAGCAATGTACGAGAGAGCCAGCACCTCAGCACACCCTGAAATCCTAAATATCGCTCCATGGCACTCACGTCCCCCGGACGCGAGACCATTCCCCAGGGACATCCTCAATTAACCTACCCATCCCTCCCCCCCCCCAATTTCACTCTAAATGGCCACCGCGTGTTTAATCCCCCGCGGGGACTCGACCTGCGGGGCGGATTGCACGCGGAAGTGCGTTACACATGGGGATACCCATCCTTGTTAATCCCCAACATCACTGAACCCATCTACCCCGCTGCTTACCACCACCACCCCCCCCCCTCACTCACTCTAAATTGCCACCGCGTGTTTAATCCCCCGCGGGGACTCGACCTGCGGGGCGGATTGCACGCGGAAGCGCGTCACAGAGGGGGGTTACCCATCGTATGAAATCCCAAACCCCAATGAACCCACCTACCCCAATTCACACCATCATCACCATAGAACCACCCAGGGATCAACCATCCCAACCTAATGACATATTTGTATTTACAGATATCGAATGAAACCACGGACAGGGGGCATCAGCCCCGAAACCGTCTCCCCGCTCCCCTACAGGGGCGAGAGATGACTACGCGCGCGCGCACGCGGTCACTTGTTATCGGAACGTCACGGCGAGCGGACGTGTCGTGCTAGCTGTGCTATCTACTTTGTGTTTCATTTCTGGTGTTAATGTAAATGTAAAAGGCGTATCTTTTCAAGTAAAAGAGAACAGCACACCATTTAAAGACTATTTAAAGAAATTACAGCTTTTTAGTATTAATGATCTCTGAGCAAGACTCATATAGCAAGACATAGCGGAGGTATAAGGGTTCCTAGCTTACTTCGGAACCCTAAAAAGGTAGTGATGAACATCATAAAAATGTATTATTATCCAACATGTTGTACAAATGATTGCTTTTAATCCCATTTCCTTTGAACATTTAAAATAATAATTATAATTAATTAAAAATACGAATAATTATAAACATACGCATATTAATTTTACCCATATGTAACATAATTAAGCACGTTTTGGCTTACACTATTTGCCTAACTCAAACTAATTTAAACAAAAGAGCTGATTATTTCCACTATATTTATTTGACAACCAATCTAACATATTGACCCGGGCACCCTTTGAAAAATAATCATTTGCCGTTTTGCCAAGCAGTTAGTAAGAGGTGAACGATCGGCTATGCGAATTACTAACCCCTCTAGGTGTCTAGCACCACATCGTGGTTACTAGGTGGTAGAGTTCTACATTGTCTCGCCCGGGTCTAGTACCACCACTATACCTATTACTGCCAGTATAGCGTTAGTGTTTACCACTGTCATGTTCCGTTTTGGAGCGTAAGGTAGCCAGCAAACTTATGCATGTGGCAAAAAGACCCCGCCATAAGAATAATGTCTTTATATTTGATGCTGGTTGTTTCTATATTTAACTTTTTTTATATGATAAAAAAAAGTTTAATGATAGCTACTAATATTATGTTCATGATGTTAACATTGGTCTGTTAATGTTTAGTAAGTAGTCCAAAAATATACAATAAAACAACATTCACTGTATAATTTTTATCACCGAAACATAGCATTGTCTATAATTTTATAGATAAGTAAAGATACATTTGTACTGTTTCACAGTTTATATATATAACAATATTACATTCCAGGGTTCTTCAATTGGTGAAGAAGAAGAAGAAGTGAGAATGCTTATATACCTTAAGATTTAAGAATTTAACACTTTTTATTACAGCTTTTCTTTCCTCTTAAATTATAATTCCTTTAATTTCGTGAAATTAATAAAACATATTTTCTTATTTATTATTTACTTTTAACAGACTTTTGACAAAAAATAATTAGTCCGGACCCCCCTTTGAAGTATAGTTGCCAGGCAGTTGATATAAAAAGCGAACGACTACTAGGTCCTCGTGACTACTACGTGGTAGAGTCCCACAATATCTGGTACCTATTCGTAACGCTGTGTGGTTGCCACTGTCGTATTCTGTTTTACGGCTAGCGCACACCATGAGCAGAGCAGAGCATTTTTTGATAGTATGGAAAATTAACCTTATTACGAATTCCCTACATTGCAAAATTAAATGCACGTCCAAACTTGATGCTCGAGCTCGTAAGGTGCGTGCTCAAGCATTCGCGAGCGCGCTCTAGCGTCTGCCGCGCGCCGGCCTCCTGTATGCAGGGTTGCCCACGGAATGATTTGAATTAACCATAAAGAGGCGTTCATCTTTATGACTATGAAAAACTTGATTTTTTTTTAAATTTGCTACGCCCGGCCCGCAAAATCCATAAACACAAAACGAATTATCGACTTAGTAGAGTAAAAACTTACCATTATGTTTAAGGTTAGTGAAAATAAATAAATAAATATTCACGGGACAAATTACACTTACTGATCTAACCCCAAAGTAAGCAAATTATTTGCTTGTGTTATGGGTGTTAGTCAACGATACTAATACATCGAAATACATAGACAAATACTAGAATATATTTAATAAACACCCAAACCCGGAAATACAAACATATATGCTCGTCACATAAATGCTTGTCCCCGTCGGGGATCGAACCCGAGCTCCGTCGATTACGTAGTCAGGGTAGCTAACCACTCGACCAACGGGGCGGTAATACTTGTAAGGTCTTAAACTTTATATTTTAAAAAGTATTAATTTACATACTTAGTTATATTTTTACTAAGCTTAAGCATTATGACAAGTTGTCCATCAACAGAAATACTAGGTCACTAATTCTTTGGTCTATTTGGATTTGCAGGCGTAGAAATGTAGCTGAAATTTCATTTTTTTGTAGTTTAGACATAAAACTGGTCATGCAGGCTTGCCTGGTAACTCAGAGCATTTTTAATGCAGCTTGCTCGTGGAAGAGAGCATGGTGAATCAGTCAAAATTTTGCTCGATTGCATTAGCTATCTGCTAGTGAAAGTCCCTTCAAAATCTTATTAGTCGTTTCCGAGATTAGCTGGAATAAACAGATAGACAGAAAGCAGACAAAAATTGTAAAAAAAGTTATTTTGGTTACACATACCAAAATAACATTTTTTTACAATTTTTGTTATATCTCTGTAAACATATGGATGTGCATTTAGTAAAAAGCGGTTATTTTAATGTTACAAACAAACACTCTTATTTGCATTCTATGTATGTATATTTCTGTAGTACATCTGTAGTTCTATTCTGTAGTATATGTATCTAGGGATATTGTATAGGGACTAGGGATATTGTATAGGGACTATATTATTCTGTAGTATATGTATCTAGGGATATTGTATAGGGACTAGGGATATTGTATAGGGACTATATTATTCTGTAGTATATGTATCTAGGGATATTATTATATACCGTAACCTAGTTATAAGAAAGCGATTCCTTACTATCTTACTAGGAATACAGTTATAAAACGGTTCAATTTTAGTGATAGTGATAGTGATGATACGATTATATTACTAGATTTAGTTTAGTGAAATAATTGTATAGATGTATAGATAAATAACATGCTGATTTTTTATGAACAGCTTCGATTTGACGAGACACCCGTTTTTTGTATCTTCGATCTGGTAATTAATGGAAGTAGGTAAAAAAGAAAATTGTAACCGTAAACTTGGAGTGGCGGTGTAAGAAAAGTTTCCTCTTTATGTGTTGTAAAAAGTTACCCTTGAACTATAATAATAACTAGGTGTTGCCTGAGACTTCGTCCCGCGCGGACGTACTTCGTTTGCTCCGCACAGCTCCTCCCCTGTAGGTGATAGCTTGATAATATGTAGCCTATATGTTGACCCGACCTGTTAGCAATATTCATGCAAAATTTGAAGTATATCCATGCAGTTCTTTTTGAGTTTACCCCGGACATATATACAGACAAACAGATAAAAATTCTAAAAACTATATTTTTGGCTTCGATATCGATTGTAGGTCACGCCCCAAGTATTCTTTTAAAAAATATTCAATGTACAGTTTTGACTTTCCTACTATTTTATTATTTGTATAGATTACCAAGCTATTTTGAGAAAATCAAGTTGTTATTAAACAATATACAAATCTCATAATTTCGACATGTTTAAAGTAGAAAAACCATGTACAAAAGTTCTCAAGTAATCAAGCGATTAAAGTAAAAAATATATTGTTGTAAATCAACATTTTTTCTTTACTAAATGAACACATCTGAAGTCCCTAACTTTTATTAGTTACTCGATTCAAAATTTTCCAAAGAGAGAAAAGATAAGCCTCATGTCAAAACGAATCTGATTTCAAAAATACAACTTAATTTACTTTAAACTTATTAACAAAAAAATATTTCTCGGACCACGGTGTAGAAGGCGGAAAGTGGTTGCAGGTACAAATAGAAAACGTATATCGAGGACATATTATATATGGTATAAATTCAGTAGTTTTTAATATTTTATGAAGGTAAAACTATCGTTAGCGCCACAAGGATTTTGTGTAAATAATATATAGCGACCAATCTACCTTTATTTACTTTTCCTTATCTTGCTTTACCTCTTTTATCACCGAAAAACACGCCTTTGCACTTATTGTCAATCTTTATTTTATTTATTGATGTGGTTCTTGGATTTTTACTTTAACTAGCAACCACCCTGTGGTCAAAATTCGAACATAAACTAAAGAATAGTATGTCCTGTAAGTTTGAAAACAAACTAAGGCCAAAAACATAATTGTATAATATTATGTTTAGCACAAAATTAAATATAAATACACATATGGAATTTGCCACGCGCAGCGACGATAATATTATATATATTATAATGTATCGTCGCTGCGCCTGACAAATTTCATATTTGTAAGGTTTTGGAAGGGAAACAACAAAAAACCTGTTATTAAATTAACAATTAGACTATTTTTTAATTTAATAACATGTTTTTGTTATCTCCCAAAACCTTACAAATATCACATCTTATTATGGAACCTGTCAAGCGCAGCGACGATATGTCACATGAATATAGTATGTGTAATGTTTATTTTTAACTAGCTGTGCCCGTGACTTTGTACGCGTGGAAATTTTTCTGAAATAAAAGTAGCCTAAATTACTCCCTATTACATCAGCTATCTGCTAGTGAAAGTTCCGTCTAAATCGGTCCAGCCGTTTCAGAGATTAACCAGTACAAACAGACGGACAGAAAAAAATGTTATTTTGATATATGTACCGTGTATACCTATACATTTAGTACTATATACATTTAGTAAAAAGCGGTTATTTTAATATTACAGACGCTTCAATGTTATTTATTTGTGTAGATAATTTAATAGATTTCTAATGTACGTTATATAAAAATGTTAGGTTTCTGTACTCTTCTGTAATGTACACATTAACTTTGTTAATTCGCGTAATTGTCATAAAAGAGGAAAAAGTTTCTTATTTACAAATTAATATACATCTATGAAGGCACAGTTAGAGAAACCAATTAGCTTATATAAGGTTTTTCCAAAGTAAGTGAACATATTTAACACAGCGATCGGTACGTCTAACCAAACATATCTGCTCAAAATATAATGCGATTCAAGGAACTATAACATTTTAATTTTTACGAATAAAATAATTTTGTCTTTAAATACTTTACGCCTTTCCGCATAAAATAATCCGCAAGGTTATTTACCTTACTCAAAGGTCAGACGCCATTATGCTTATACGTCATATAAATAAGTCAGAGCCAGACTCCATTACGTTTATAGGTCATCTAAACATCGTGCGCGCTTGTCAGCTGATAGAACTGACTTGTACAATTAACTACAGGCCATAACAGTTATTATTAACTCATGGCTATTAAGAGGAAATATTTACGGCGAGAGAATTGAAAAATAGATATTTGTAAAATCTAGCAATCTGTCGCCTTGCTGTTTCCTCTACCGCATCCCACAAGTATACCATAAAGTGAGTGCGATAAAGACAAATGCAGCTTGGATCAAGTGTATCTGTTATAATGTTAGTCATTTCTGACGAGAGTGACAAGAAATGTCCAACTTCAAATGTTCTTGTTATTACAAAATTATTTTATTCGTAGAAATCAAAATGTTATAGTCCGTTGAATCGCATTATTTTTTGGGTGGATATGTTTGGTTAGACCTACCGAACGCTGTGTTAAAATATGTTCACCTATTTTGGAAAGACCTTATATACAAATTGTTCAGAAATCATTTTTTGGGTTATGCCTTTCAAAGTTTATTTCGAATTATATCGCTGTCGAGGATTTTCAAATAATTGAATTTAAATGTTGTGATATTCTCATTCAGGACTTCTGTTATTCAAAAATTTGTGTTATTGAAAACATTTATTTCTAAAAATCACAACATAATTTGGATTTCTGCCTATCGTCTGCTAGTTTCCGAGATTATTAGAGTAAAATTTGATTTTTTGAAAACATTCTCATGCAGGTAAAACTCGAAGGGGACTTATTTTAATTGTTAATACCATTAGGTGTATTTGATCCACTTCAAGTTCGTATTGAAGTTGGTCGAATCACCCTAAAACCTGACACATCCTAGCATGGTAGAATATGTTGATACACTACTCTACTGCAATAAGACGTTATCAACTAGAAAAGAAGCAAAATATGGTAAAACAAGTCTGGTCCTTACTTTTAGAAAATGTTTATTAATACGGACATTAAATTCAAGTCAGCTATTATTTTCACCAACACCCAGTGCGACACTTCAGCGCCGCACCGGTTCTCGGTGGAATTCTGTTGGCACCTACACAACGCTTAAGTGTCGCTTTCCAATATGGTTTTCAACCTTCCACTACTAAAAATTCAGACTACTTTAGTATTACGAAAAATTCAGACTACTTTAGTATACGAAGATTTTTTGGTTATAAATAGTAATACAGACTACTTAACGAAGTTTTATAAAGATTTTTCTTATAAACTCAGGGAATAAGGGCCCTTAAGAATCTATGTTTGACTTTAGCTTATAAAATAATATAGGATATGAACAAAATAATTGATTCTAATAGACTATCCCACGTAGGTTTTAATATACACTTAATCAATTTAAGTAACTATTTATCGATAAACGTCGCCGCATCTTAAAAATAATAATCTAATAAAATCATACATTGCAGTCAATTTAAACTATCGTACTCGTAATATTTATTTGGTTTACATTTATTACAATTATTGGACCAACATAAATTTAATAATTATGTTACGTTATATACGTGTGTGTGTTTTTTACCGTTTATTTCGTGACAGAGAAAATATTAAAAACTTATTTAAAACAAAAAAACAGAATTTGAAATAGCGACTGCCTAAACTCTCTATCCCCAACACTCACACTCTCTATCCAACTGAGCCACACGGTACTTGGCACAACGTGACGAAATTCTTTTTGGGTCCCGTACTTGAAAAGCAAAAATGGGAAACTTATAGGATCATAATTATCCGTCTGTCCATCTGTCCATATTTCAAGACTCATTTTCTCAAGAACGCGTAGAGTAGTCAAGTTGAAATTTACAAAAAATACTTAAGTTTATGGTTCCTTTTAGCTGTCAAAACATCAAACTCATGAATCAACGTAATAAAAAAATATGACCATTAATGTCACATATTTTGCTCTTTTGTGCAATTTCAAAAGGGAATTAAAAATACAGGGTGCTTTGCGTTAACCTACAATTATGAAATTTATCAAAAAACAATGTCTTACAACACAAAAGAAAAAAATTCGAAAACCATCAATTTTTAGTAACATCACAGTGTTGACGTCATCCCGGCTAGATTACCACCCACAGTGTTGAGCTTCGACAAAAAACACCAAGCTTGTGAAGATGTTTCAGCAGCACCAAACATCTTCACAAGCTACGCCTCATCTACGCTTTTCAGAGTCTACCTTGAACTTTCCACATTTACTGGATTTCTATTCTGTAACTCTGTCCTACCGTTCCGACTAATTGTGAAGCTCAGCGAAGCGCACTCGTCCCGACTCACCGAGGACCACGCATATTCTGTTCGTCTCAACTCACTGCCGACTCAAGTACTCAAGACACATAGGTAGACTTCACTGGCTTAACTAAATCGACCTTCATCTTAAAGGAAAGTACTGTAGCGGTTCAAGCAATCTGCAATAGCTACAAGAAAAAAATATAAAAACTAGAAAGTAATGAAATTCAAAAATAAAATCCTAAACTAAATCCGTAACTTCCCGATAGTATAAGAGATCTACCTGTCAACAAATTAAAAAAATGTATTAAATAAAACAAAACTGTGTAAAAAAGGGTATTATAAAATTTCAGATTACTTAGAAAAAAATCTGGGATTAATTGCTCCGCATACCAATTTTATATATTTTTTGTAATCTTGTAATATTGTGATATTATAAAAAATATGAAAAAAGACAAGCCCGTTTAGTGTCTTCCACCGGATCTTCTAACTATGGCGGCCACATAGTTTCCTATAACTTGAAAAAACTTTTGCTGAATAAAGTACTTCTGATTTCTGATTTCTAAATCGCGATATCACAATTATGTATCTTGTACACACCATATTCAAGTTTCAACGCTACTCAAAATATGGACTAGTTGGGAAGAATTTTCTTCTCTTCTACATCATTGTCATGTGTGTGACGTCATCAACCTCCAGTTATGACGTCACCGTGACAGTAGTTGGCCCGCGGGTTCTATCGCTAATCTTTCCAGTAGTATCGACCTACGGCGCCACAGTTCTAGTAATCCCTGATCAGATTGATTTTAGAAGTGATATCGAGAGTCTCCGTAATCGGTGTAAATTGTGGTATAGATACAAATCGCTTGGTCTTGTATCAGCGGCCTTGATTATTCCTACAGGCATAACGTTTCCACAGCTAGTTCGGGACAGTGGATTAGATATTATCCTATATAATTTGAACACGAACATATGAAATATAACATAAAAGTAGTAATATTAGTCACGTCGACAAAGTGTTAAAATAAAATATTGAAAAAAAAAGCCCTGCAGGGCATCCCTGAAACTTCCTGCTAAATTGAGGTATATTCAAAGGTCAAAGGATTAAAAATTATAAGCATAGACTTTTTCAGTTTTAACATCTATTCTGTTAAAAATGGCAGTATTTGATGTGAGAAAAGCGTTATATTTTGAAAATGATGATCGATTTTGATCTTTCAAGTGGCATTCATCTCAATTTTTGAGATCTAAAATTTTGCTTCTGCTACATAATTGATAGGTTAAAAATTTTCCAAGCAATGTTAAAGAACATTTCATTATTGATTCATTATTGAATTTCATTATTGATAAATCTCAAACAAATTGACCGATTTTGATGCAATTGACATTATTTGGATCAGTTTTTTAGGGAGAAAAGCTGACAAGATTTTTAAGTCAATCGGTGTATTAACCTGAAAGATATTTAAAAAATATCAAGTAACTTTGCTAAAACAACGGAATTTAAATATTTGAAAAGCTGTACCTTTGGAAACTAGATTCGATTTTGATTTTTGAATCGGCATTTGACGTAGTTTTCTAGTACTAAAGTATCGTAGAATACCAAAAAATAAATGGTTGAGAAATTTCGAAGTTAAGTCGAAAAACATTTTTTCAAAATTTTTCGTCTCCGATTACCTACTCCAAAACGGATGAACCGGTTTTAATGCAATTTATGCAGTAAACGAAGTTATTTGAGAAATGGAGCTGATTAGTTTTTGTACTTAATCGGTACATTAATCTGGAAGTTATATTTAAAAAAATACTGTTTTGCCAAAAATTTTTTTGATGTTTTTTCAGAATTTCTCAAAATTTCCAAGGCCGATTTGGTTTAAATTTTCGAGAAGTCTAAGTCGAGCAAAATCCAATCGAATGCCATCAACCGCGTTTTGATCGGGCAAGCAGCTCAAGAGTTATGAAATGTTTGCACACACACACACACACACAAACACACATACAGACATACTGACGTCATCGTAGATATAGCCGGAAAAAGTTCCAATGACCTCAAAACGTGGAGAACTAGTGAAACTCAATTTTCGAAAATCGGGACAAAATCAGTAACTTGCATATCTACATACGTAACGGGAATTTAAAAACCATTTTCGTACAGTGCGTCCTTTACAGGTAAAGAGGAGATGTGTTTTTTCCTCGCGTTTTCGATTGTGTGCGGTTTCGTTAGACAGAACATTAAAAACGTTTTTAATGAAGGGATTTGTTGGTGAGATATTGAGCTTTAAGTAGTAATTTTTGTCAGAGTCATTGATCCAAGCAATAGCAAGTCACTATTAACCTATTTGGCATTTAAAAAACGAACGAACGAAGAAAGTTTGTGGCTGTCTCTCGTATCTTTTCGTATGACGTAAAACGCACACACACGTTTACTCGATAAATATAGTATACATAGGTGTGTATCGCAACACTTCCAGAAATTCCCCACATTACGGTTTCACTATGTCGTAGCTATTCCCAGAACGCTCAAATCACAAGTAAAGATTTTTTCACCCCACTTCACGCGGTAAATTTATTGCAGGCGGCGTCTCAGCGTCTTTAGGAGAATTGCGAAGCATCCCGAGGCTCGTGTGAGGCACGCGAAAAAATAAATTCTTTTCACTTCCGCCCGCCCCATTCGCAATAAAACGTTTCTCGTCTCAAAATCTTGGTATTGGTTAAACAAACAATTTACAAATAGTATAAGAGTTAAATCAATTCCCACTTACTTTATACTAGCACAGCCATATTAGGGGTTTCACCTCGAAATGAAAGAGAATAAGCTGTAAATTGGTATAAACCTTTTTTTGTCGTTCTAAATGTTGTATTTTTTGTGACCTTGACCTTCAATGTATTAAGACACGGACACGATAACATTTGTGACTTTTGAGACAACATTTAGAACGACAAAAAAGGTTTACACGAATTTACAGCTTATTATCATTCATTCCAAGGTTGGCCCCTTTTTTACCTAATATGACTGGGCTATACTAGCGATTGCCTATAGCCGAAATTCGACCATAGACTAAACAATAAATCTCTGTGAAGTTTGACAACTGACTTCAGCCGTAAAGAAAATCACTAAGTATACATGTGTGTATATTAACATGTATACTTCAACATGTATAACTGGGGATTTTCAAGAGAAGAGTGAACATATACCTTCTTCGGGAAGCGCGTTCCATGTCAGGCCGCATCTTAGCTTACCATCAGGCGAGATCGTGGTCAAGCGCTTACCTATCGATAATCATAATAATAATAATAAAAATAATGTATATATGAATGTAGTGTGGATAATGTTTATTTTTATTAATTCAATGTATCTCTAATGCATATGATCTATTTAAAATTATTACGGTTTCTACAGTCCTCTGCAATGCAAATTTTAACTGTGCCAAATTTTATCCTCCATCGTTCGCGCAATTGTCTTAAAAATGGATGTAAAATTCTTCCTTCAAGCACAGTTTCAGGTATTAATGTATAAAATACAGGTTATTTACTGCGCACTAAACTGAGTTAACTAGAATCATGGAAATATCACAAAGTATCGCCTCTGTAGTGTAGTGCTCTGGTGTCCACGTTGACCACATGATGTCCCGGGATCGATTCTCGGGTCGGGTAAAAAAAATGTATTTTTAGTTTTCTAATAAAAACAAACGTAGCCCGGGATTGGATAAGTGCCTGGTTAGCGATAAGCTTGTCACCTATCGATTGTTGATAACTTTGGGCAAGGTATGGCCAAACGGGCACTGTTGATATGGTGTCCGGTTGGCGGTACCTTGCCCAAAACACGCACTCAACCAAAGTGTGGTGCACCGAGTCCTCAACCGCACCTCACTCGTGGCAAGAGGGTGTCGCTTCTCTTCTGATTCTATGGAGAAATGAGCCAAAGCACCCATTTCTGATCATAATTTCCACCATGCGGTATGAGAGGAATCCACGTCGCCACTCAACCCATTTCTCAAATGAGAGTCCAAGGGCGTCTAGAGTGCGTCGGTCAACAGTTGCGGTCACAATTTCCGACACCTACCTGCGGATTAAACTTCTCTCGCCTCCCGCCGGACTGCAACTCTTTCCTTAAGCAAAGGGCGTTCTCCTATTGCCCTTTTATCTACCGTCCATTGAAAGACAGCTGCTATGACCGTGGCTTCTAGTACCCGTGAAGGAGTTAGTAACATCATAAAAAACTTAAAAAAATACCAACTCAGAAGGATATGATGAAATCTCTACAGAGGTTATTAAATACTGCAATAAAGAACTCACGCCTTTAATTACATATTTAATTAACTTATCATTCGAAAAAGGATGTTTCCCAGATCTGTTCAAGGTGTCCGTTGTAAGGCCTCTTTTTAAAAAAGGAGACAGGTTAGATTTAAGTAACTATAGACCTATCACTCTTATCCCAGTCATATCAAAGATATTTGAAAAGGCAATGTTCAAGTGAATAGTAGATTTTGTTACTAAATTTAATATAATTAAACCAGAATAATTTGGGTTTCAAAAGAACAAATGCACCACACAGGCAGCTACACCTTTGATACAAAATATATTAAAAAAATTAAACAACAAGAAACCAGCAGCAGGAATATTCTTTGATATGACGAAAGCCTTTGATTTTGTTTCCCATAACATTTTGCTAACCAAATTGGAACAATTGGGAATAAGAGGCCTGACACAAGCGTGGTTAAAATCTTACCTGTATAATAGAGTACAATATGTCGAAATTGTCAGTTAATAAATATGGTTATGTAAAATTTCATAAATCGAAACGTAAAATAAATAATTTGGGTGTTCCCCAAGGCAGTATACTTGGACCGCTTCTATTCCTCCTGTACATTAATGATTTCCCAGACATTATTAATAATACATGCACACTATTTGCCGATGACATTTCAATAATAATCACCATTAATAATTGTAATATAAATGAAGAAATTAATAATACAATTCAAAAAGCAATAGATTGGCTCACCTATAATGATTTAAAAGAAAATTTGGAAAAAACTAATTTTATATTTTATGGCAATCAAAATAAATTGAAAATTTTACATGACAATAAAAAAATACAGAGAGTGCATCAAGCTAAATTTTTAGGTATCCACATTGACGATAAATTAAGCTGGAAAGCACAAGTCGAAAGTGTTTGTACAAAATTAAATAGATTTATGTATGTGTTAGGCGGCTGAGACAAACAACAGGTCTTACTACTGTGCTAAAAGCATATCATGGATACGTGGCCTCAGTGCTTAGATATGCCCTGTTATTTTGGGGAAACTCAACAGACATTAACAAGGCGTTTATTGCACAGAAAAAGTGTATTAGAGCTGTATGTGCAAAGCCACCGTTCGTTTCATGCAAACCACTTTTTAAGAAATTAAGTATTCTACCACTTCCATGCATGTACATATATGAATTGGCCTGTTTTGTTAAGACAAATTATAAGATATTTTCTGAGGCATGTGATGTGTATCCTGGGAATACACGAAATTCAAACAGGCTGGTTTTTAACCTGGCACCAAGGATAGCATTGTATCACAAACAATATTATTCCATGTGTATACAGGTTTATAATGCTGTACCAGATACTTTTAAGTCACTGCCCCTTAAGAAATCCAAAAAAGGTTACTAAAGTGGCTAAAAGATAAAACAAATTATAGTGTTAAAGAACTGTTGCTGACGCCAAAATTGGGTCACAGAAGAAGAATATGATGCGCGTTTATATGTTTATTTTATATTTTTATTTCATTATTCTTTATAATCTTTTTAATTATAAGCATTTTACAAATTGATATTCCTTTATTTTAAGACATAATAATTTTTTCACTCCAGATTACTAATTTTTGTTTTTTCTACTTAATTTACATTACAATGATATTATTAGTCTATTAATTTTGTTGATTATAATTATTTTTAAGCTGACGCAGTAACGAGCGATGACAATATTTCAAATGTTTCTATTTCCACCTCAACACTTTCTGAAGGCGATCTTGTTTCAGGTCCGGCAGATTGAAGCTCACCTTTTCTCTCATTTGTCTCTGGTACATACTGGGAGTTTTTGTGTTTGAGATTGTAATTCCGGACGGTCAGTCACATACCTATATAGCAAAAAGCCTTCTTATTTCTACCTATTGAAACAGTTTGTCAAAATATACTTATGTCAAACTATTATTACGACGAAAAAATATGCCTACTGGTTATGCCAAATAAAATAATGACTAAAACTAGTCGACACAAAGGAATTCCTTAATGTAGAAATATTCAAGCGTAGCGTGATTATATATTTGGTATCACTTCAATAGAATCCGATTGTTTTGAACCAAACGACCCCTTCCCCGAATTACGTTTAATATGTTAAAGAACTAAAAATCAATTGAAAATAAGTTATTTTTCAAACTTAAGCCATTAACAGTAATCATGTTGAAATCAAAATACATTTACTTGATGGCCGTACAAGATAATTTGTAATTTTTAAACCGAAATTTATCATTGCAATTTTTGTTACTTTTAGCGCCAAATTTGCAACATTACGCAATCAAACTCAGAAGAAATGTCAGCCGGCAACTAAAGCAAAAGAGATTTAGTTCCTTCATCCCACCGTTTCGTCGTATACCACGCATCGTTTGCGAGATAATACCGGTGGCTCACAAAACCCTGTGGCTCAACAGGACCTGCTCTGCCCAATCGCAAATTTTACAAGTATTTTGTTTGTAGTAGCTGTACACTTTAGCTATGTTCCAATTTGACGGACTAACGTGTTTCTAAAATGGAAGTTTACTATTGGAAATGCCCGTCCTGGACATAACCACAATGGTTTGTCTTAACTATCGAGTGAAATCTGCCATGAACATTTTACAACCGAAATTTAATCCAAATTTCACTCGATTGCATTTTGTCAGTTAACATATTCCGAATTCTGTGGTACTAAAGGAAAGTTCCTATCACGCCCCAGTAGATTTAACGACTGATGAAGTTGCTAAGTAGACCTTTCAAGCCCTTGGGAACACCGCAACCCTTTTGATACATGTGACCCATTTGTAAATCTTCATTCTTTTCTAAATAAACATAAAAATTTTGTATTTTGTGCTCGTTTGAGGTATATAATTTAAAATAAATGATTTTTAGAATTCCATATCTAGAATAGTAAAACGGAACCCTTATAGGATCACTTTGTTGTCCGTAAGTCCGTCCATCTGTCATGACCCTTTTTCTCAGGAACACGTAAAGATATTAAGCTGAAATTTATATCAAATACTCAAGCCTACTGTCTCTTAGAGATGTGTATAATTCAAGCTTTTAAGCCAACGCAATCAAAAGATACAGTCGTTTTTAACCACAAATTTTCGAAACTCGCAGAGGAATTAAAACCTACAGGGTACTTCCCGTAATCTCAGAATCTTGAAATTTGGTACTAAGCAACTGTAGCACAGATAAAGAAAATATTGCGAAAATCGTCAATTTTTCATTATATCATATTATGACACGTGGTTGCTAAGTGTGCCCTTTTATTTGTTGTATTATATATATGTAGATATCTCGTGTTTATATATATAATGTCACATGCACTACTTATAGTTAAAATTAAACTTCACGCACTATTTACACTTTTTTTTAATATGTACACTATAAAACTATTTACACAAAAAAATTGAACTATATATATTTACAGATACTATGTACTTTTTTTTATGTCATAAGATAGCAAACAAGCAGATGGGTCTCCTGATGGAAAGAGTCAACCATCGCCTATAGACACCAAAGATGTTAATGGTGCGTTGCTATCTTGTGGCGAGGTCTAATGCCACATGCATAAGTTTACCGGCTACCTTACCCTCCAAACCGGAACACGACAGCGACAAGCACTGACGCTATTGCGGCAGGAATAGGTAAGGCGGTGGTACCAGACCCAGGCGAGACAATGCAGAACTCTACCACCTAGTAGCCACGATGGTAGTGACTCGATAGCCAATCGGTCGGCCTTTTATGACCTGCCTGGCAGAACGGCAGTTGGCCTATTCTTCAAAGGAGGCCGGGACCAACACGGCGATAACAAATGATTTATACACATTTTTTAATTTATTTATTTAATACAATTTAATACATTATCAATAATATTAAAGATACCACATAAACTCTTGCGAGTTTTACCGGGCATCAGAGTCATCGACACAATAAGTTTAATTACAATCATGAAAAAAAAAACAATAGAAATAAAAAGTAATCTTAACATTATAAACAAAAACTATATAATACGAGCAAACATTTTGCAAAGTATCTGTTTTGTTCGTTTGTGTGCTCTGCATGCGCGCGTGTGTGAATTATATATTGACTGTCATCATTTTTTTATACGTTGCATATGGAATGCACTCGGAAGTTACGATATCTAATTAGCGCAGCAATATACGTGCGATCGATCGGGAAATAGATCTTGCACTGGTGCATCGATACGAAGGCGTCGCATTCCTGATCTGATCAAAGATAAGGAAAATAGTGCATTCAATATGCAACGGTAAATTAATATCGATTATTTTGTATCGACAACTGTCGATACGAAATACATTATATTTAAAATTATTTTATTATAATACATATATGGACACAAATAAATATTTACTAATTATATACAAGATCGCCATACCACCCCCCTCCGAGAAACCTTCAGGGAAAACGAGAAACAATCTTGATACTTAACCCTACGACCAGAACGAGTGACATATTCTTTTTGTATTTCTGGCAGGGGTTCTTCAATTTGTTCAGATAGTATGAAGGCAGGTTTTAAGCGATCTATGGAGACAATTACATCTTTACCCTTTATAAGCAATTTAAAGGTTTTGTCACCTCTTGCCAGAACTTTATGAGGACCTGAATAAGGCGGTCGAAGCGCACCGCGTAGTGCGTCTTCACGCAAAAACACGTGGTCCGTGGTGGTAAGTTCCTTAAAGATGAAAGTTTTGAGCTTACTGTGACGGGATGCAGGCACGGACCGTAGCTTTTCAGCTATGTTTTTAAGCCGAGCCGTAAATTCTGATAGATCAGTGGTACCACCTACAGTAGTCTCAAAAAATTCACCTGGCAATATTTCTTTTATTTCTGCAATTAATATATTACAGAATGTCTTTATATACAACGTTGACAGTTTTCTTGCCATTAGATAATACAAACATGTTTTCTTTAGAGATTACTCTTGAAAGAGCGATATATAGTTGGCCATGTTAAAAACAGTCAACTCTCAAATCTAAACCTGTAACGTTGACCCTGCGATTTATTAACTCTTTGACCCTACGGGTAGGTAGGGTAGGGTTGTACTTTATAATAAAGTATCGTACTTTATTTTGAATAAACGTACTTTATATTTTTGAAGGCAATAAAGTACGTAAAAATACTTTATTTTATCATTTCACTTAAAATTGTCAACTTAAAGGAACAAAAACTTAATCTATTTTTATTGGTAACAAAAATGATGTTGACCACTTTTAAACATCACCTTAAACGTAATTTTTATATCATTTCATTTTACTTGATCTTTTGTTGTTAAAAATATTGAATTTTTAATTTAAAAAAAATTTAAAAAACCTATAAAACTCTCATTTATAGTTTTTTTCTTTAAGATGTATAAAGTGACCAGACGAAATTAATTGGTGAAAACCATTGTTAGATATAGGTTGAAAAATTTTGATGCTATGTCAAAAAACATTTTATTTTTAATTTTCTTCATTGATAAATCCCAAACAAATTGACTGATTTTGATTACATTAACGGTATTTGACCCAGTTTTTAAATAACAAAAGCTTATAATATTTTTAAGTCAATCGGTAAGTTATTTAAAAAAAGTTAAGTAAGTTTGCTAAAAACAACGTAATTTTAATTTTTAAAAAGCTATAAGTTTTGAGAATAAGATCTGATTTTGAGTTTAGAAACGGCATTTGACGTAGTTTTTTTAGTACTAAAATATCATAGAACACCAAAAAATGATTGGTTGAAAATTTTCGAAGCTATGTTGAAAAAACACTTTTTTTTAATTTTTCGTCAACGATTACACCCAAACGGATAAACCGACTTTGATGCAATTTTTGTGTTAGACGTAGTTTTTTCAGGAATAGAGCTAATTAGTTTTTATACTCAATCGGTACATAAATCTGGAAGTTATATTAAAAAAATACTGTTTCATCAAAATTATTTTTGGTGTTTTTTCAATATTTCCCAAAATCTCCTGGACTGAATCGGTTCGAATTTTCAGCAAATATAAGTTGAGCAGAATCCAATCGAATGCCATCAACCGCGTTTCGATCGGTCTAGCTGTTCAAAAGTTATGCGATGTTTACATACACAAATACACACACACATACATACAGATATACTGACGTCATCGTGAAAATAGTCGGAAAAGATTCCTAGGACCTCGAAACGTGGATATCTGGTGAAAACTCGATTTTCGAAAATTGGGGAAAAATCAGTAACTTCCTTATCTACATACGTAGTGGGAAGTTAAAAACTGGTTAGCTAAATCACATTTTTTAATTGATTGTTAAATAACACAATTATATGATATACCTGAAGATATTATCTAAGGAATGTGCTAACTTATTACATGATAGAATGTACTTTACTTGATCATATAAAATTCTGAAAATAGGCTAAAAATATCTCTAAAACAAATAATTTGTTAATACTATTTCTAATCATCCACTTGATTTTTATATGGTGATATTTAGTTTAAAAAAAAGAATGTTTTAAATTATGGTTTTCAGCTAAAGTCCTATGTTTATTTATCCGAAAATTAACACGTCTGCCAGCGGTTTCCGAACATACCTCGCGCGCGCCGCCGACCGGCCGGTAACCCTGCAACCGCTATACCCCTGCATTTTAAACCTGTAATATCTTCGAAAATATTTATTTAAATTACATGCTGTAAACAGCCATATTGATCTATATATTGTAGGTAATTTCATTGGATAAGGATTAGTGCTGTATTGTTTAAAATTGCTTCAAAAAAAAGCCATTATTTCTCGTAAAAAGTAAATGACAAAAACATGCTATTGTGGGTTATCCATAAGAGATAGACATATACCATCGCGGAGTTTTCTGTAGACCTTTTCAAGGTGTACAAATACTTAGTACATTATTTTGATACATCTCGTAGGGTTTAGCCTGCGTATGCAATGTTAGCGGAAAAAATATAATTATTTACGTCATGACATCAGAAAACTCAAAAATTGCAGTATTTCTTTACAATATATTGAATGTTATTATACACACAAACCTTCCTCTTTAATCACTCTATCTATTAAAAAAAACGCATTATAATCCGTTGCGTAGTTTTAAAGATTTAAGCATACATAGGGACATGAGGACATAGGGACAGACAGAGAAAGGGACTTTGTTTTATACTTTGTAATAACGTTGCATATGGAATGCACTCGGAAGTTACGATATCTAATTAGCGCAGCGATGTACGTGCGATCGATCGGGAAATAGATCTTGCACTGGTGCATCGATATGAAGGCATCGCATTCCTGAGCTGATCAAAGATAAGGAAAATAGTGCATTCAATATGCAACGGTAAATTAATATCGATTATTTCGTATCGACAACTGTCAATACTAAATACATTATATTTAAAATCATTTTATTATAATACATATATGGACACAAATAAATATTTACTAATTATACACAAGATCGCCATAATATAATAAAAATATTTTGGCTATTTTGTGGTTTATATAATATTGTTGCTATCATGCATACAGGTTTATACGGAACCCTCGGTGCGCGAGTCCTACTCTCACTTGGCCATTTTACTAAGTTTAAAGTTATGGAAGAAATAACCAACCGTTGTATAATAACTATGTTGTTGTGCTGCTATCCGTTTGATAAGGAAGCCATGTTTTGTACATTTATCTACCTTACCTTCCTCACAGCATTGATACCATTGCGGCAAGAATACACGTAGATGATTTTAAATCATAAGATAACATACAATCTTGACGCTTTCCTGATGAAAAGAGAAAACCATCATCTATAAACATTAGAGATGTTAATGGTGCTTTGCTACTTATTTATTATATGTAAATTCTTTATTGCACAAATATACAAAATTTGAACTAAACGCCTAAAGACATTTTCTACCAGTTAACCTTGCTCTTGTAGAAACATTGTAGTAACAGATAGTGCATAAGAAAAGTCTTATGGAACACTTAAAAATAATTTTCCATAAAGCAAAGAGGCTAAGTACATTTATCTTAACATAACATGCTATCCGTATGGCAGGGATGAAATGCTGAATGAATAAGTTAACCGGCTACCTTACCCTCCAAACTAGAACACGTCTGTGACAAGCACTAACGCTATTGCAGATAAGGCGGCGGTACTAAGACCCGGGTCAGATCTTGAATGTCCATGGTCTGTTTTTGAAAGGAGGGCCCGGACCACGCCAGTTCAAGTTTTTTTCTTAATAGAAAAAAGGGACAAACGAGCAGAAGGCTCACCTGATGGTAAGTGATTACCACCGCCCATGGACAGCCACAACACCATAGGTCTTGCAGCTGCGTTGCCGGTCTTTTAAGAAGGAGTATGCTCTTTTCTTGAAGGTTCCTAAGTCGTATCCGTTCGGTAACACCCCCGCCGGTAATTGATTCCACAGAGTAGTGCGTGGTAAAGTGCCCACAGAAATGTACGGTTGTGGATTTCCAGACATCGAGGTGACGACGATGGAACTTTGAATTTTGCCGCGATGTCCGATGATAAAATTCAACGGCAGGGATCAGTCCAAACACTGCTTTGTTATCATGGAATCCTTAAAAAATGAACAAGCAACGGAATGCGTTGTCATTCCCTAGTGAAAAACAAGTACTTGAGATTAATCATTTTATTATGTAACTAGCTGTTGCCCGCAACTTCGTCCGCGCGGAATTCATTTACTCCGCACTGCTCCTCCCCGCTAGGTGATAGCGTGATAATATGTAGCCTATATGTTGACCCGATCTGTTAGTAACATTCATGCAAAATTTAAAGTAAATCCATGCAGTACTTTTTGAGTTTACCCCGGACATACATACAGACAAACACAAAAATTCTAAAAACTATATTTTTGGCTTCGATATCGATTGTAAATCACGCCCCAAGTATTCTTTTAAAAAATATTCAATGTACAGTTTTGACTTTCCTACAATTTTATTATATGTATAGATGTTATCAATTATCATACATTCTGAATGACTTTCAGAAATCCTAGGAGACGTCAATTTACGTAGAGAGATTATTTTCGTCAAAATATATGTTTATATTTAAACAATTTTACCACACACGAATCTCAAGTACTGACAGGTGATATGTCAATCAAGCCAATTAGAGTCCCGTATATGTTAACCGACTTTAATTTTTTATATTATAAATGCGAAAGTTTGAATGCTTAGATGGATGGATGTTTGTTACTCAATCACGCAAAAACTATTGAAAAATTTGAATAAAATTTGACACACAGGTAGATGATGACCTGGAATAGCACATAGGTTAATTTTTATTCCGGAAGAAATAAGTCATCTCGCGGGATTCCCGAAAAAACTTTTATAATGTAGCGTGCTGCACGCTACCGCTAGTAACGAACAAATAAATATATTTTGTTTTTGTAATTTTGTAAAGTGATAATTATTTTAATTATTTTTGTGCGAATTATTCGCTTTGGTAGGTATTGCTAGTAATAATATACAGTACCGATCGCCTGTGGCCAAAAATTGACCATAGTCTTAACAATAAAATATCTTTTAAATTTGACAACAGACTTTAGCCGCAAAGAAAATATTATATTATAAATAAATAAATATTCACGGGACAAATTAAACTGACTGATCTAACCCCAAAGTAAGCAAATTATTTGTTTGTGTTATGGGTGTTAGTCGACGATACTAATACATAGAAATACATATATAAATACCAGAATATATTTAATAAACACCCAAACCCGGAAATACAAATATTTATGCTCATCACACAAATGCTTGTCCCCGTCGGGGATCTAACCCGAGCCCCGTTGATTGCGTAGTCAGGGTCTCTAACCACTCGACCAACGGGGCGGTTATACATGTGTGTATCTTATCGTGTAAGTCATATGAATGTAATGTGTGCTATTTATATTTTTATTAATGTATTTCTAATGGATTTTATTTTAAAATATTGGGTTTCTGCACTCCTTCGCAATGCAACCTTTAACTTTGACAAATTTCAAACTCCACCGTTCGATCAATTTTCTTCAAAAGGGATCTAAAGTTTTTCTTTCACATATTAATATATAGATTCCTCCTTATCGAATTAAAAAACGGTAACATTTTATTTCGTAGCTAAGCCTCAATGTGAAAACCTGGTAATAGTCACCGCAATAGACTTTTCCTACAGAATTAAGCGGACAAAAAATAATAAATCTTTATGAAATGAACTGCTCATAAAATTAAGTAACAGTTTTTCTGTTGCGTTTCGTTTGATCTGTGAGGTTTTTGGGAGCTCTTTGTGCCCTCCCCCTAACACTATGGAAGTGCAATTTGAAGGTAGTAGTTCACCCCAGGAGGCAACGCAACTAAAGGCCGGTAACGCAACTGTAAGACCTCTGGTATTGCGGATGTCCATGGACGGCGGTGACCACTTACCATAAGGTGCGCCTCATGCTCGTTTGCTCCCTCTTCTATAAAAAAATAATGATAATCCATAGCTTGCAATATGGGTTTTTCCATTCACATGTTAATTTAAAAAAAACAGTAGCAGTCGTGGGTTTGCCGATAGAAGTGAAAACGGAACTATTAAGTTGAGAGTAATTAAAACTATATGCAAAAATTATATGAAATTTTTTATGTTTTATTTATTAGTTACATATGATGGGTTAAATAATAAAATACAGTCAGAAATAGTCGATGTATTAGTGTATACGTGTACACAGGCTACTGCGCGTGCGCTAGTCTGGCTCTCCATAGCTATAGATATACTATTATCATTAGCATGTCGGTGACGCGAACCGAGGATTTTACCCTCTACCAAAATGCTCAACGCGCCTAAAGAAGTTTTCACTTCAATAAATAAAGTGTGTGTTTTATACAATATATATGGTACGGAACACTCGTTATACCAGACCGAATCACAATTTATCTTTTACTTTATCTTAATCACCGTCATCTCCTTTATATTGGGTACGACAGTGCTGAAACATTATATAAGTGAATAGTTTCATGGGCTAAAATAACAACGGTACTCAAAATGTTACGAGGTAGTCCCCTGTGAGTATCTCTGGTACGATATGTGATGATCTGTTTTTTTATAACCTTTCAGCCCTTTCGGCTGTAGAAAATATCCCAGATATATTGTGTTTATATATGTGTGTGTATTTCGATACGAGTGACTAACGGTGTCCGCACTAAGTTCACGTGAAAAAATAACCAATATAAAAATTCTGGTGTTTTATCCGCGTAGCTCCCGTTACTGTGAGATTACCGGGATATAGATACCGGGATAATAACTATCCTACGTCCTTTCTCGGGTCTCAAACAAGCTTTGTACCAAATTTCATCCAAATCGGTTCAGTGGTTTAGGCGTGAAGAAGAGACAGACAGACAGAGTTTTACTGTCGCATTTATTATATAATAAGTATGGATAGTATGGATTTTCTGAATATAAAGTTTTCTGAACGCTTTCGACCTCTTAAAGGAGTTCGCTTGCGGTATGTTTATATCCTCGATAATACGCGTGCTACCTATTTTGACTACCCGTAGTAACAAGCAATAGTCTTTAAGGTAGGCAAATGTAGTGACATAAAGTAATGTCAATATTACCAACTAAATAATTGGTAAATCATATCATTGCAAAGTGATGCTTATTGTTATTTTATATGGGTTTTAGCACTGATCTCGTCGTAGAGAAAACCAGCCAGCTAGGCTTGGCAAGGTCTAGATTTAAGGCAATCTCGCTGATTTAGTTTATCGTGATGTTTGTGATGATGTTTATGTATTAAAACTAGCTAACACGCGTAGCCTGGCCCACGAATATATTTAAATATTGTCGATAAAGGTATCTTTTCATGCAAATTTAATTCCCTATTTCATACCTTTAGAGGTTCACTTTTGAAAAAAAAATTGCCTATTTTTAACGTCCTCGTTGATAAATTTCATCAAAATCTATTTGGCCATTTAGGCGTTAGAGCGTTATATAGGATGCTACTACTAGTTTTAATTGTGAGTCTAAACCATTTTCGAATTGACTTGAATACATACAAAAAAAATCATCAAAATCGGTCCAGCCATTAAGGATGAGTTCAGTCTCACGCATAAAACAATTATATGTATAACTCGTATAAAGAAAGTTTTAGTTGTATGTATAAACAATTTTTTTCAGTTTAATTTTTTTGACCATTTACGTTTGCTTGGCTGCGAGCAAGACGCACGATGGTGTGCGTCAGAGCAAACGGAAATTCCCGGATGGATTCTTGTTCGGTACCGCCACTGCTTCATATCAAATTGAAGGAGCATGGAATGAAGATGGTGAGAATAACAGTTTCAAATTAAACCGCCTTCAAGTGTCTGTCAGATATACCCATACCTCAAAAACTACTGGATACATACACAGCACACAAATTTTAGCGCGTTATCCGCGGAGTCTGGTGGTGTTTTTGCATTAGATCCTGATAGAATAATAATAGTACTTGGATGGCCGAACTTTGCTCGGTATTTGTTTTTGGTAAAAATGACGTTTTCTAATAACAAAACCTAGCTAGATCGATTTATCGCCCCCAGAATTCCTAGCATACTAAATTTTATGACAATCGTTGGAGCCGTTTCCGAGATTCAAATTATGTATTTATAATATATACAGAAATTGCTCGTTTAAAGGTATAAGATTGATACTCTTCAGCTACACCGGCAGTAGGCGGCGTCGTGTAAGAATCGCATACACTCTGTACATCGCAATAAAACAATTAAAATCACTGACATGAAAGTTTTGCAGGCACAAGTCGTATCACGAGTGTAACGCTATGTGTATCCTTTGTTTTTTCGCCGCTTTGCTCTAGGTCCCTCTTAAATAATAGACGATCTGCCTTCATGTTTGGCAGTTTAAGGATAAAAGATTGTCCAAACATTTTAGTACTATCGAGACTGCTATGTGGTAGAGTTCTGCAGTGTTTCATTCATGTTTAGTACCACAATTTTAGCTTCTTCTGCTACAATAACGTCAGTATTTATCACGATCGTATAAGGATTTGGAGGGAAAGGTAGCCATTAAACGCAAGTATGTTAAGTACTAAATCAACAGTACAAGGATGGCCACACCAGTAATATCCTCTAGATATATAGATAATGGTTTCCCCTTTCTATTAGGAAATCTAAAATATAATATAAACCCCTATTTAAAACTCTTAAAATACTACCTTTACCTTGTCTTTACATACTGTCGGTATGCGTATTTGTAAAAAAACATCAACATTTGTTTAAAACAAATGCTCAAGTATTAGGGAACTCATATTTTAGAAACAGTGAGAAGCTACATGTGCCAAGCCAAAGACTAAATATTTATAAAAAAATGCATATAATATATACAATCATATTCCTGATAGTCTAAAATTATTACCTATAAATAAATTTCGCAAAAAATTGTTTGATTTACTGTTAAATATATACATACTATGATATTAGAGAATTTTTAGCAGATAAGGTTAAATGTTAATAAACAGAAATATAAGCTTGTACAAGTCACCTTAAAATTTAAATGTAATAAAAACTGAATAGCAAATTTTGTAAAATGGTAATTTTTTTGTAAATTGTAAAAATTTGGATTGAGCATAAGATCATATTTTGTAAATTGTAAAAATAAATTTTGATGTGAAATAATTCTAGTAAATTGTAATACATACAATTGTAATACGTGAAATAGAAAAAAAGAAGCCCGCTGAGTTTCTTCCGCCGGATCTTCTCAGTGTGTGGCCGCGTTCCGATCCGGTAGTAATTATAAAGAAATCGATCTAATTAAAATGTTTGCACGCCATATTATGGTAGAATATGATGGTAATTTAATTTATTTTAATAACTTGTGACATCCATATTCTTGCAAATAAATATTTTTCATTTTCATTTTCATTTTCATTAAACGCTTGTTAAGTGTCTCCTAATGTACTCGTTATAACGCTACCCAAAAGCACGCGAATCATCTACTTTGAAATTACATAAAAGGAAATTTGAAATTTTGTATAGTTGTAATGAATACACTCGAAAACTACCGGACTGATTTTGTAAATTCTTTAACAATTAGAAAGGACACTATTCAAAAATAATAAAGGATACGTGTTTTACCGGACTGCACAAATGCAAGCAATGAGTTTTGGGTCATGCGGACATTTTTAGTAATTGATACATATCTGAAGTATACAAACTAAGTTCAATGACTTTTGCACCAACATGGAGGATAATATATAGCTTTGTACTATTTTTTTATATCATAAGGTACCAAAGAAGCAGATGGCTCTTTTAATGGAAAGAGTCAGTCAACACCTATAGATACCAAAGATATCTATAGGCGATGGCTATTCTTCGGGCGAGGTCTTAATGTTACATAGATAAATTTACCAGCTACCTTACCTTCCAAATCGGAACACGCCAATGACAAGCACCGACTAACTTTTATGATGTTTTATGTGCTGTACGTTTTTAACGAGAAGCTTTTTACTTATTATTGTCTGTTACAAAGCAAATAACATATCATAGTCGGCTGAGCGATTACAATTCAGATATTTTTAAACAAAAACCTTAAAGTCGTAGCTGACCATTGAGAAAATGTTTAGAAACACTATAGAGGATTTATTGTGTACATTTTAAACTCCTAAATTGTCTACTTAAAACTTCTTTTGTGATAAATTCTTTGAGTTAATGCTTATATGATTTTTATGCAAAATATAAATGTATAACTTTTTTAGGAAAGACCGAAAACATTTGGGATCGTCTAACTCATGAAGTACCGTGTCGTATCAAAGAATGCCATACCGGCGATGTCGCTGGCGATTCTTACCATTTGTACAAAAGAGATGTTGAAATGATGAGAGAACTCGGACTTGACCATTACCGTTTTTCATTGTCATGGACGAGAATATTGCCCACAAGTTTTCCGGATCAAATCAACGACGCTGGAGTGCAATACTACAATAATTTGATTGATGAAATGTTAAAGTATAATATTGAACCGATGATAACTCTATATCACTGGGATTTGCCTCAAAAACTTCAAGAACTTGGTGGTTGGGCAAACCCACATATGGTCGACTGGTTTGCTGATTATGCTCGTATTGTTTTCGAACTATTTGGTGATCGAGTCAAAAATTGGATAACTATAAATGAACCTAAAGAAATATGCTACTATGGATATGAAGAAGCGGGTTTAGCACCAATGCTTAACATCTCTGGAATGGGTGAATATATGTGTGCTAAAAATCTACTAGTAGCACATGCCAAAGCTTATCATATATACAATAATGAATTCAGACCTACACAAGCTGGAATCATTGGTATAAGTTTAAGTGCTTTCTGGTATGAACCTGCATCTGAGAAAGATGCAGAAGCTGCTGAAGACCTAATTCAATTTCAGGTAAAATATTCAATTATGTAAATAACAAATGCGAATTTCAGTGCAATAAATATACATATTCCGGTTTATATTTTTACTATTTGTAACCCTTTGCAACAATGATTGTATTCTAAAAAGAATGTGTTGAAAAATAACTGAATATCAATTCCAATATTTTATAATTTCTTAGAATTGTTAACTTAAACTTTATAATTAATGATATTTGGCTATTGTTTTAATTAAAAGTATTATTTGTTAGATATGGCGGACAAAGTTCGATAAAAGATTTCCGATTTTAATCAACAAATCCCCACTTTTTTCGGTCCATTTTAGTTGGGACAATACGCCCATCCTATCTTCTCCAAAGAAGGTGACTTTCCTGCAATAATGAAACAAAAAGTAGCTGCCAAAAGTGCTGCCCAAGGCTTTTTAAGATCTAGATTACCAGAATTTACAGAGGATGAAATCAAAATGATAAGAGGAAGCTCTGATTTCTTTGGACTAAATCATTATACTACCGGAATGGTATATAGAGATGAATCTGTGAATGGTTATTACGATTCCCCTTCATATTTCGATGATATCGAAGTTATAACTTACGCCGATCCTGAATGGGAATTAGCAGAAGCACCATGGTTACATGTAAGTAAAATATTTGATATTTTAAAATCAGTATGAAATACAGTCCTTATCCTCTTAACAGATGTTAAGAGGGAAAGAACCGTATTCACTTTCATTTATGAAAGTTTCAGTTTAATCTATGTAAAATAAACCGAAACATTCAAAAAATGAAAGCTTTTTTAAAGATTTAGTTACTTTACAAAATTATTATTCAACCTATTTATTCAAGTCAATATTTTATACAAATATTTACTTAGCAATCTAAAATTTGATGTTGACTTGAAGCAGTTACCCAAAGCTAGCTGCAGCGTATAGCCTGCTATATTACAAAAGTTTTTGGTGAATTCCGCAAGAACAACTCATTTTTCCAAATTAAAAAGTAGCCTATATGCTATTCCAGGTCGTCATATACATGTGTACTAATTTCATGCAAATCGGTTTTGTAGTTTTTGCGTGATTGAGTAACAAATATCCATGAATCCATCCAAACACTCACGCTTTCGCATTTATAATATTAACTAGCTGCAGCGTGCAGCCCTCTTCATTATAAAAGTTTTTGGTGAATTCCGGGAGATCATCTAATTTATCTGGGATAAAGAGTAGACTATGTGCTATTCTAGATCATCGTCTACCTGAGTTCCATATCTTATTCAAATACGTTTAGTAGTTTTTGTGTGATTGAGTAACACACATCCGTCCAAACATCCAAACTTTCGCATTTATTTATATAGATAATATTATAGAATATAGATGTAGATTAAAACCTTGTTGCTTTACGAACTCGTAAGGATGTTTGCCACGATTACGTATCGAGACATGCTTGTTAATGTTGGCAATTACGGTCTATTTTATTTGACGAGTAAACAAACCGTGAAACCGTGGAAAAAACGGTGGATTGTAGTGACCGTTGCAATCGCTTGTATACTTTCCATACAAAAATATTGGTACGCGGCATGATAATATTTTCATTTAAAAAATGTGCATTTAAAAATACTCGAGTTTGCGGTCTCCCTCAACTGTGGAAAAATGAAACGTATAAAATATATGATATACCTACCATTTATGTCGCATGTTTTGCGATTTTTTGCGATTTCAAAAGGTAATCAAATCCTATGCGGTAAGATATTTTCCGTTGACTTAGAACTGTAAAATTCGACAATAATCAATATCTTACAGCACGCACAAGTAAAGGAGAGTTCCGAAGACTGTAAATATTTAGTTACATCACAAAAAAATACATTTTCATACGGCACCCTCGGTATGCGAGTCCAGCTCGCACTGGACCGATTGTTTTAGCTTGACTTTATACATTGTGGTATATTTTGATACTAGCTGACCCGCGCAGCTTCGCCCGCGAGTTGGTAAACATGTCGTCCAGATAGCTTTTTATACAAATTTCATCCCCTATTTCAACCCTTTAAGGATTGGTTTTTGAAAAAAATTAGTCTATATTTAACCCCGGCTCTTCAACTACTTCCATGCTAAATTTCATGAAAATCGGACCAGCGGTTTAGCCGTGAAAGCGTAACAGACAGACAGACAGACAGATTTCGCATTTATAATATTAGTATGGATTTTACAGTGCTTATACGGACGGACGGACATAGACACATAGACAAGAATATATGAACACCAATAAATACGCCATTGGGAAGAAAACGTGTCTCCGCGCATATCAATCAATCAATATGACCAAACGCTTCTATTACTGTCAAAAATGTCATATATTTGTAGATATATTATATCGTGAACAAATAGAAATGTAACATGTTGTACAATTTTATCGTACCCAATATGATGACAAAGTTTAAAAATTACGCTGGAAGTAACTTTATTTCATCAGTAAGTAATATAACTCTGTATTTCTGTGTATAATGTTTATACTACAAACTAAGAAATTATCTTAAATGAGGTATCTATTTAATTTGTGATTTATACATTCATATTCAACTTAATTCGATTAACTACTAGGGGAGTTTTGATGTTCAAAAAATATGTTTTTGAACAACACAACTTTCGTACTGAAAGGTCTATACTGGTCGTATTGGAAGTATCTGCTTTGAGCGACCATTGTCAGACTAGATGCAGGCGTGCGCATGTTTCTCTCGCTCTCTCTCTGATAGAAAACAAGTCAGTTATTTTCGTTTCGTCTTTCTATTTTGCATTGAATAATGTGGCGGTTATTACAATGCCTTCACTAATTAATCGAAAGGAACTTCGTCCCATCCGGGTGTCCTTTGACATCTTTCAAGTTTTTTTATATTTCGGAAACATGTTATTAAATATGTTTACTTAAAAAATATCTGAATTATATAGTATAATTGATTCTAATCTCTATTCTGAACAAGCTGTTCTCTTCCTACAGCTTCTTTTTATAGTTATGTTCAAAAGGTCTTCATCCCGTTATTATTTCTTTTCAAACGACTCCTCCAAAATTTGTATTCATAAAGGAGTAGACAGCAATGCAATGCAATGATACACCCACTTCAGACACGTTATGCTTGATATTATAGAGTAAATTTTTCTTGATGGAAAGAGATACTTAATCAACGCATATAAGACGTCTACGGTACGTTAATATCTATATGGCGGGATCGAGATGCCACTCTCATAAGTTTACCGGATACCTTATACTATTCCGGCATGATAGATAAGTGGTAATATTATCACCTAGGCGAGACGTTGCAGAACTCTACCACCTAGTTAGCAGTCGCAATGGTAGTGACACATTGTAGTCTTCTCTCGTCTCTCACGAAATTCTTGGCATGTTGATATCTCATAACTGTGGAAGATGAAAAATTATTGTAATAGCTTATTTTCTATGTACCACACAGGAAAACCGAATAAACTTGAAGCTAAACTTTTCGTTTCATCATCTATCGGAGGATAGTGCCTCGTAAACTTTAATAGAAAGAGAAAACCCATCCAAACAAAGCTACAAGCCAGTTGAATAAAAATAAGAAAAACAATATATCTATGTGATGAATAGTCTACTCGGTTACTTGGATTAGTCGACTTAATATTGCTTACAGATTGTACCGTGGGGCTTTTATAAATTACTGACTAAAATCAGAGAAGACTACGACAACCCTCCAGTTTTTATAACTGAAAATGGCTTATCAACGAAAGCAGGCGTAGATGACGAAATACGAATCAGATATTACCGGCTATATCTGGACGCAATGCTGGACGCTATGGACGAGGGATCAGACGTCAGGGTGTATACGGCGTGGAGTCTCATGGACAACTTCGAATGGACAGAAGGATACACGTAAGTTGCTGACAACTTTTAGAAAAAATGTTTTTATATACTTTTAAATAACAGAACATAATCATAATTAAAATAAAATTCTATAAGTACGCTTTTTTATAATTGAAATTGAATACATATGAGCTAATCACATAATTACTAATGTATGTATTATATTAATCATGGAACATTTTATATATACTAGTGTACGTAATCGAAGTTCGATTATATAATTATTATACAACTTAAAACTATCTGTTATAAATTTAAAATATAAATTATAGTATAAACTATAAGGTTTATTTTAGGTGTAAGCAAGGATCACCTGTTTTTTGGCTAATCGGAGCATAAAGGTCGTAACCGACGGTGCATGTACGACTTTAAACCTGTCAATGCTGTTGTTCCCTAAGGCTACATGCTATCACAAACACTTTTTCTTCTGCATATCAATGACATGTTGCGAACTAGTAACATACATTACTATGCAGATGATAGTACTGGTGATGCTACATACTCCGGCTGTAGCAATATTTCTCGGAAACAGAGTCGTTATATCGAATAAATTTCAGTTTCGCGGTTATTTGGAAAGTAAGGCCAAACTAGCTCCTAAAATCTCGGTGTGCTCAGCAAAGCTAAATAGATCTTTTTGCCGGCCCATCGTCTTCAACATTATAAGGCACAAAAATTAAGCTTCATCTCTTGGCCGGAGTTCTCCAGTACCAGGTTCTTCCACTTGATCGCATTCAGCGTAGAGTGGTTCAAATTGTTGACAATTGTTTAGAACGATAATGAAAAACGTTGGTAGAAATGGCGTTGTGTTGCGCATTTTCTTACTAGTCACGATAATTTAAAAGCTAAATTATTCACGTTAAAATAAGTTTTATCTTCTTTTTGTGAATGTGCTACATTAAATTATAGACATTAAGAAACTGCATATCATATTATTTGGGAGTAGTCTCTGACAAAACGAACGCAGCCCAATACTTGATAGAATTTTATGTAAAACTGGTGTAATGTACTACTCCGTCTTTGTGGGAACACGTTGCAACTTCCGTGCTTTTAAGTGATTTTGTCATACTTGTACTATTACTAAAAGCAGAATTATGTAAGCCATTGTTGGTCCTCAATTTCTAAACTACAATGATGCAATAGCAATCAAATTTAACCTGATCGTAAAAGTTTCATTTCGTGGCATTTTTGTGCTATTTTCTGCCTCCTGCTGAAAAGGGAGAGAAACTGAACGTATTATCCTACACCTCCTACATACTTGATTAATTTCGTTGCGGGTTCTAAGACAGCTTAATTTTTCCCTGGGGCACCCTGAGCTTGCAACTCTGTGGTTATTTTAATTATTACATTATTAAGGCCATTGCCACTGTTAATTCTAATTTACACAGTATTAGTGAGAACGAGAAGTGGGCCTATTTACCTTAAAAATATTTTTCAACTAAATCACTAACCTCGAAAAAACTTAATTGATTTTTTGATCAATTTAGACTGAAGATTCCGAGTTCTAAGGAAAATTTAAAATTCTCAATCAAGTCTAATATTTTCCATCTAAAATACTGCTCAGTATCAGCTGGGCTGTGTAAACAAACCCATTCTTGATAAATATGCAAAACCGTCGGTCTCTGTTACCTCGACTAACGTGAAAAAAATTGTAGTTCTGAAAAGCGGAAACTTGTAGGAAAAATAATTTTACTAACTAATTTCCTCTGATTGTAAAATTATAAACTGTGGTGTAACTGAAAGTCATTCCTTATTCAGTTTATTTCACCTAGCAGACAAGAAAACCGGCTTGATGACATATTTTATATTTAACAATCTATACATACACGTGTCATTGTTATATAAAACTATTATTTGTTTCAGACAAAGATTTGGTCTGTATGAAGTCGACTATGAGAGTCCAGAGAAGACGCGAACCCCGAGAGCTTCTGCCTACATGTACAAAGAGCTAATACGGACCCGAGAACTGGACCACGACTTCCAGCCGGACCCCACAGTACCCATCACTATTGACGACGAACATTAATGTACCTGTGAAAAATAAAAGAAAATATAAAGAAAATAATTGAAATATATAGTTATTTATTTTATGTAAATATTTTTTGTTCTTATTTAGGTAGTTATTTTTATAAGTAATCTTATATATATAAAAATCAATCCCTATTTTCCTTGGTCACGACGTCATCACGCCTGAATGACTGGACCAATTTGGTAATTTTTTTTTGTTGTGATTGTAATTGTAAGGAGAAGGTTCTTATAAAAGAAAATATTAAGAAAATTGCACGGAAAATTTGAAAATTTAAAAATACTTAACCACCATATAAAGTTTAATGCCATTTTGGCTGCGTGGAAGGATAATCCCGTAGACTTATATAAATTACGTGTCACGTTGTTTGTCCGCTATGGATTCCTAATATGTAAGGCAAAACAACGTTTGCCGGGTCAGCTAGTATAATAAATAAATAAGTGCTTACACGTCTTGTATTTTTACCCACTGCCTCATACATAGATACATAATATACACTAACATACTTACACAAATTCACATACTCTCTCTCTCTCTCTCTCTCACAAATACACCCATACACACACATAGATAAACGAAATAAGAATAAGAATTTATATTCATTTTTGTCAAAACTACACAATACGGAGAGTGTTGTTACGGGCCCCTTATGACAAATAAACAATCTGCCATTCTACCAGGCAGTTCGCAAAAGACGAACACTTAGCTGTACTTGTCACAACCACCGTGACTACAAAGAGGTAAAGTTCTGCAACGTCTTGCCCAGATTTTGCTACCACCGCCTTACCTATATCTGCCGCAATAGCATCAGTGCTTCTCACTGTCGTGTTTCACCTTGGACGGTAAGCTGAACTTATTTTTCCGGGATAAAAAGTATCCTATGTACTATTCCAGGTCATCATCTACCTGTGTACCAAATTTCATTTAAATCCGTTTAGTAGTTTTTGCGTGATTGAGTAATAAACATCCATCCAAACATCTATCCAAACATCCAACCAAACATCCAAACTTTCGCATTTATAATATTAATATAGATTAATATAGATGATACTAACAATATTATGAAGCGATTTATAACCGTAATACGGACTCGAGCAGCAGAAGCTAAGCGCTACTTAAATATTGTTGAATATCAATTATCCATACTAATATTATAAATGCGAAAGTAACTCTGTCTGTCTGTCTCTACTTCACACCTAAACCACTGAACCGATTTGAATGAAATTTTGTACAAAGACAGTTTGAGGCCTAAAAAAGAGCATAGAATTGCTTTAACCCGGAAATCCCACGGGAACGGGAACTATGCAGCTAAAAGTCCAGGACTGTCTATCTTTTAAACCATGGTAATAAGGAGTAACTTAGACTAGTTTTTTAAAAAAAAATCCACTCGGACGAAATCACATGTTAGAAATCAATATATTATAATAACAATAAATGTATTTTTTTTTTATATTATAAGATAGCAAACAAGCAGATGGGTCTCCTGATGGAAAGAGTCAACCATCGCCTATAGACACCAAAGATGTTAATGGTGCGTTGCTATCTTGTGGCGAGGTCTAATGCCACATGCATAAGTTTACCGGCTACCTTACCCTCCAAACCGGAACACGGCAGCGACAAGCGCTGACGCTATTGCGGCAGGAATAGGTAAGGCGGTGGTGGTAGTGACTCGATAGCGAATCGGTCGCCTTTTACGACCTGCCTGGCAGAACGGCAGTTGGCCTATTCTACAAAGGAGGCCGGGACCAACACGGCGAAATGGCAAAATAATTTCTTGGGTTATTTTTATTTATGTTTAAAATCAAATACCGTAATAAATGTTAATTAACTGCGTTCTTGCCACGCAGCCCGAAAAAGCAAGTAAACTCTTTTGACTATTTCAGCACACCATGACGACTACAGGGATAGGGCTATGTCATTGGTGGCTCTCAGCTGTTTTCTGAAATGGCAGCGGCATCACGTGAAAAGGACAGCAACAAACACTGACGTTATTGTAGCAGAAATACAGTACCCGGCGATAAATATTGCATATCGACCTTTGGAAAGAGACAATCGGCTAATTTCAGCTTCGTAGAGCGTTATCTCTGTCGCACAAAATACAAACAGTCCGGTACCTATTAGGAGCTGTTAAAACAAGTATGATTTGCTTCTTTAATATTTTTATTCTTTGTATAAAATACACTAATTTTTCTATAAGTGATGGCTTTAGGTTGGGGTAAAATAAATTAAAAAAACATGTTCACATTATATTTACGTATTTAATTATTTTGGAACATTACAGCTTTAGTGTACATAATAAACACCATTATACCTATTGCTAAAATGAGACATTGCAATAAAAATAATAATAATTCTAATTCTCAATTACTTCCATTTCACTATCTGTGCTCTCAAAGAGGTCAATATCACTGCCACTATCAGCCGTATTTATCACTAATCTATCAGTGTAATTGTCTAAACTGTGTTGAATGCTTCTATATTCATTCTCACATTTGATTGCATGACCGCAAACCTTTTTCCACTCTTCAGCGCCGATCATGTTTACTTTTTCAGTCAATAATGTTTTTACTGTAGTTAAGTTCATACCCACATTTCTAGAGGCTACATAGCCTTTCAGTTGAGACCATATATTTTCAATTGGATTAAAATCCGGATGATATGGTGGCAATCGCAACACAGTGTGCCCATGTTCGGCAAGTACTTAGTCCACAGAAAACTCTGTATACCTCTCCTTGTGCTGACATATAATAGCGTAAATCTGGGTTTTTGTTAATTTTGGATCAACTGGAATTTCGTGTCTGTTTAACCAGTTGATCATTTCCCGTTTAATGGTGTTTGAGTTGGGGGGTCTCTCAACATACTTGTTGTGATAGGGTGCGTTGTCGATAACTAGAACAGAATCACTGGGTATATTTGGGATTAATTGGTTAACCAGCCATTTCTCATAGTTATCGTTATTCATTTCATTGTGATAGTCACCTGTAGTGTCCGTGGATTTATACGTTAAAAAAGCACCGGGTACAAAGCTTTTTCATTTCCCGCATGAACTATTATCAAACGTTGACCTTTTGAAATTGGCTTTTTTACTCCTTTTTTCTTATCGTCACTCCAAGATTTCCCTTTAGTGTGGGATGCATGTATATATGACTCATCCATGTAGACGATATTTTTTCCTGTTTCGCGAAATTTGCGTATTTTATCAAGGTATTCCATTCGTTTGAGACTAACGTCGTGCTTTTCCATTAGAATTTTTCGATTATCTTCCATTTTAGTGAACTGAAATCCCATGTCATGAAGTATTTTTCTCAACGTTTTTTCAGACCCATTGTAATTAATAGCTTCAGATAATTTAGCTTTTAATGATTTTATTGTTGGCAGTTCATTAAATCGTAAGTGAAAATCATACACCATTCTTCGAACAACATAATAAAATAAAAATAAAATATTATTTATTCAGTACCATTATTTTACACAAGTCTGAGTAATGAATGGTGTCTCCTTTTAAGTACATGAGCACTTGTGTTAGGAGGCGCCGCTCTTTCATAACAAGAATCCTTCGATACAAGTAAACAAATAGTACTAAGTAAGGCAGGGGATACACTTGCGATTTAAATATAATAATGTAGTAATTTTTAAGATGATTAAAAATTGTGTATGTATTCTAACGCGAATGTTTTTTTTTTTTTTTTATGTGTGTGTATGCGTGCGTGCTTGCGCGTGCGCTTGTGAGTGTGTGTGTGTGTGTGTGTGTCTGTGTGTGTATGTGTGTGTGTATATGAGTGTGAATATTTATTTTATATTTTTTATTTATTTATATTTTGTTATTAGTTGTATCGGATTAAATTATTTATTTGTTATTTAATTAGGTCTTCAGTCTCCTCATAATTTAAGCTTTTGAGCCATGATGCCAAAGATTTTTTGCAGGCATATTTGTTTTTTGGATAAATATTTAGTATCTTATTCACTTTATTATACAAGTAAGCAGATTGACTATTATACTGTCTACGGGCAAAAGTTGTTTTCGTTCTTATAACTGTCGCAACGTTAAACTTTCTTCTTTTAGCCAGATTCCTGGAATTATAATCTAAATTTTGGTGCAACTTTAAGACTATATGTAGAACATATAGCTGTCTGACTGTTAGAAGGTCACAAGATTTATAAAGGCTATTTGTGGAATACCTGTATGGTTTATAATATATAACTTTAATTAATGATCTCTGAGCTCTTTCTAATTCTAGAAATCTAGTCTTTGCCGCGCCCCTCCAAACAGGAACACAATAAGTTAAAACTGACTGTGCCAATGATATATATATAGTCTTCAGTAGTTTTGCATCTGCAACCTTTCTGATAGTTTTAAAGAGCCAGATTAGTTTACGTATTCTAGACATTAATAATTCTAAGTGCGCATACCAGGATAAGCGCTGGTCAATTAAAACACCTAAATGTTTAATTTCGGTGACTTTATTTATAAAGTTGCAAGAGCAATAATTTGTCCGGGACATGTCACAGCTATGAATTTTTATATTAAAATCAGAGTTAGGTTGCGTGGTATTATAATTAGTGAAAGCAACGAATTTTGTTTTGTCTAGGTTTAGTGTTAACAAATTACATTGGAGCCAGTTAGCTATTTTGGTTAATCCCTTTTCGGCAAGTTGTCCAACGCAATTCCAAGATGGCCCAGAAAAAACGACTGCCGTGTCGTCTGCATAAGAATAAATTTTTCCTTTAGTAATATTCATATTACATAGACAGTTTATATATATCAGGAACAATGTAGGTCCTAAGACACTACCTTGTGGTACTCCATATGTGATATTTGACTGTTCACTGATAAACTGACCTATTTTGACACGTTGATTACGTTCACTAAGGTAATCTACAAGTAATGCGAGTGGAATCCCTCTTATGCCTATATCTTCTAATCTTTTTACAAGTATGGGTACAGACACTGTGTCAAATGCTTTTTTTAAGTCAAGGAAAACAGAAAGACATCTGTTTCCCTTGTCTACTTCACTGATAATGTGGGATGTCAGTGCTGTAACAGCATCCTCCGTCGAGACCCCTCTCCTAAAACCATATTGGGATTGTGAAAGTATTCCAAATTTATCTAAGTAATTTAAAAGTCTCTTATTTATTAATTTTTCAACAATCTTGGAAAGAGCTGACAGCACCGAAATAGGTCTGTAGTTTGACACATTGTCTCTGTCACCATTCTTGTAAACTGGAGTAATGATGGCTTGTTTTAGAGCTGATGGGAAAATGCCTTGTGTAAAACATAGATTTGTTAAGTGGGTGATTACGGGAACTACAACTTCACAGGACTGTTTTAAAAATCTTGTGGATATGTTATCCCAACCGGGAGAGCTGTCCGATTTGAGGCTCATGAGCGTTGTCAGTACTTCATCATTGTCAGTTTCAAGAAGGACGAATGAAGAGGCTTGTGAGTCTCGATCAGACAGAAAGGTTTGCTGCATAGATGAGTTTGACAGAGATATATTATCCGCAAGATTTTTTCCTATGTTTGCAAAATAATTGTTTATGAAATTAACGGATTCTAGTGGGGAGTTATGCAAGGTTAGCAGATTTAAGTTTTCCGTTTTAGCTTTATTACGATTTGTAATGTTATTAATGGATTTCCATAATTGTTTGGGGTTATCTTTATTTAATATGAGTTGTTCTCTTTCATGTTTTTGTTTTAATTTTTTAATCAGGTTATTACAGTGGTTGCGATATCTCCTATATGTTATTTTCAAGATTTCATTTTCCGGGTCTCCACGTAGTTTTCGTTGCATAGTATTTCTATTACGAATACATCTCAAAATACCTGGAGTAACCCACTGTTTAATTATTCGGTCCTTATTTGGGATTGATTTTATGGATGTATTTTCATCCAAACTTTGCTGGATCCTAAATATCATTTCGTTAGTTACGAACGCTGGATTGTCACATTTTAGTAGATCGTTAATGTTGCTATCTTTTAGGGAATTTAGAGCATTTTCTAGGTTAATTATAGTTTTTTTGTAGTAGTTGGGATTCTCATTTCGTCTAATAGTTTCAGTTAATTTTAGATATATCATTTCATGGTCCGTGATAGTTGTATTAAAGACGATGATAGAACATGAAGATTTATTTTCTAGTTTTATAATAAAGTGATCTAAACAATTGAACTCCCGTGTGGGTAGGATGTGGCCTGGTAAAAGACCATGTGTCGCCAGCATATTGAGATAATTTAAGCGGTTATGACGATCATATAGTTGTTCGTTTGCTTTGTCTATTAAATTAATATTAATGTCGCCAGTTATTATAATATTTTTGTGTGATTTTATGGAATCTAGATATGTATTTAGGGAATTAATAAAATTATCTGCATTAATATTGCTAGGAGATCGATATATGCCCAAAATTGTAATATTTTGTAGCTCAACTTGTAAGCAAGATGCGTGTGTCAGATTTATTTCTTTAACATTACTTTTATAGGATTTTTTTATATACACTACGACTCCATCACAGTGATTTACATGATTTGTTGTATGGAAAGATGTGTAATTAGGAATTTGAGGTATAGGTTTGTTACAATCAAGTCGGCATTCTGTTAATACTATCAAGTCAATGGGAGTTTTGAATTGTGCTAGTGTAATGTTGAAGTCATCGAAATTTTTATAAATGCTTCGTATGTTTTGCGAAACAATTGTAAATTCTGAGCCGAGTATAGGTAGTTTTTGTTTTGTGTATTCATTAATATCACTTTTCTTAGAATTAGCTATTTTTATATTGTCTATTACTTCAATATTTTTGAGTAACTTATCCATAATAACAATGTACATAAAATACTGTTTTATTTTCTTGATATAAACAACATAATTTGCTATTTGCATGACTGTATTTGAGACTGTAAGTTGTTTTGTAACTAGTTAAAAATTGAAATTTGTTAGTCTATGTTAATTTAACACTGTTTCTGATATACGATTTCTTAATGTTGTGTGTGTGTAGTTGTGTTTGAATGTGTGTGGATTGTTGGATATGTGTAAACAGAGTGAGTATAATAAACATAAAAGTATAGTTTGGTGAAATATTTACAATTTGCTGTATTAATCAGAAGCAGGAAATGCTGATAACGCTTCACATCTAGTCATCTTCCTTGAAGTAGATTTTGTATTTGAGCTTCATTACTGATCGTTATAATCGGTGCTTTATCATGTTCTCTCACATAAATACGCCCATATGCAGTCCAGCAATATTTAAAGCTTTTTGATTTTGCTAGTTCACAAGCTAAAAAGAACAGTAGTTAAGTTCATACCCACATTTCTAGAGGCTACATAGCCTTTCAGTTGAGACCATATATTTTCAATTGGATTAAAATCCGGATGATATGGTGGCAATCGCAACACAGTGTGCCCATGTTCGGCAAGTACTTAGTCCACAGAAAACTCTGTATACCTCTCCTTGTGCTGACATATAATAGCGTAAATCTGGGTTTTTGTTAATTTTGGATCAACTGGAATTTGGTGTCTGTTTAACCAGTTGATCATTTCCCGTTTAATGGTGTTTGAGTTGGGGGGTCTCTCAATATATTTGTTGTGATAGGGTGCGTTGTCGATAACTAGAACAGAATCACTGGGTATATTTGGGATTAATTGGTTAACCAGCCATTTCTCATAGTTATCGTTATTCATTTCATTGTGATAGTCACCTGTAGTGTCCGTGGATTTATACGTTAAAAAAGCACCGGGTACAAAGCTTTTTCATTTCCCGCATGAACTATTATCAAACGTTGACCTTTTGAAATTGGCTTTTTTACTCCTTTTTTCTTATCGTCACTCCAAGATTTCCCTTTAGTGTGGGATGCATGTATATATGACTCATCCATGTAGACGATATTTTTTCCTGTTTCGCGAAATTTGCGTATTTTATCAAGGTATTCCATTCGTTTGAGACTAACGTCGTGCTTTTCCATTAGAATTTTTCGATTATCTTCCATTTTAGTGAACTGAAATCCCATGTCATGAAGTATTTTTCTCAACGTTTTTTCAGACCCATTGTAATTAATAGCTTCAGATAATTTAGCTTTTAATGATTTTATTGTTGGCAGTTCATTAAATCGTAAGTGAAAATCATACACCATTCTTCGAACAACATCGTAATCAAAATCATCCATATCCAAACGAAATTGCTTTTTTGGTCTCCCTTTTTTTGGAGTGCTGAACTTAATTCCAGTCGAATGTGTTTCAGTACTGACTTCGTTTAATATATTGTTCAAAGTTCTTCTTGAAATTCCAGTGGCATTTGCAACTCGCTCTTGAATCTTCTTAAAATAACAACTTACATTTTCATCTACTTTTTTTTTAAATCTATCAGCTTCGGTTACAAAGTATTTATAAACATTGTAGATAATTTCACGTGACTGATCTCGTAAAGGTTTCCCTCTTTTTCCGAAAGATGCCATATTACAACTTTAAATTATTTAAATTTGTGGGTGTTATCAACTCTAAATATATATTTTTGATCGGGACGCGACCGCACTCTATCGTACTTGAACAACGACTGACTAAACGTCACATAGGTAGTGTGGGACTGAGATAACGCTCTACGCAGCCGAAATTATCCGACTGTCTCTTTCCAAAGTTCGATGTGCAATATTTATCGCCGGGTACTGTACGTGTAGCGCTATTCAATCTACATTAATTTAGAAAAGCTGCCAGAAAAAATATGAAGAAATAAAAAATATTCAAAGTCAAAAAGTAAAATCCTAAATCGCGATATTACATAATTTATCTTGTAACCACTATATATCTACAAGTTTTGACCCTTCTCAGGCGAACTTCAGTCCCCAAGCAGTACACTTTGAATGGCTGGAAAGATCTTTCTTTCCTCCTTCCATGTCCTTCCGTGACGTCATCAAAATTTACAGTAGTGACATCATCCCAATGTAATCATCACCCTTACAATGGCGGAGAGGGAAGCTCTTAAGGGAGAGTAAGAATCTCTGTTGCGTTTCTAACAATCTAGACCCGCTACGTAGGTAAGGCGGAGGTACCAAATTTCGGGTGAGACAATGCAGAACTTTACCTACTTACTGATTAGTCACAATGTTAGTGATTACATTCTTTTGTCATTTGCGAGATGTCGAGCATAAAGGCAGGAATTATAATTTTTTAAAAGTGGCCCAAATCAACACATACAGGTACATACGTAAGCCTTTAATTTTAATATTCAAAATGAAAACTCGTTATAAAACCCAAATTTCTAAAGATCAAGAGTAACATATTTAGGAAAGTGTCATAGTGATGATTATTTTAAATGACTTATGAAGGTAAATTTGTACAAAAAAGTAATAATATCAGACATAATGTTAAACATGAATGATATGGGCTCCTACTTCCAAATTACTTCAAATATTTATTTATCAACCAAACTTAACACACCTATTGCACGTAAAAGATACACATTCATTAATGGTTTCTTGGACCTCATACAAAGTCTTTGAATCCCTGGTGGGATTAGTAGTTAGCCGATCGTCGACTAACTTCTTCCTACAGCAACATGACCTTCAAAAAGCAGGCGATTAATTTGATTAGGTACTTCAGATTATTTCATTATCAACCTACACTCCTTTATTTCTAACTAGCTGTTGCCCACGACTTCGTCCGCGCGGACTTGGTTTACTCCGCACAGCTCCTCCCCCGTAGGTGATAGCATAATAATATGTAGCCTATATGTTGCCCCGACCTTTTAGTTATATTCATGCAAATTTTGAAGTAAATCTATGCAGCACTTTTTGAGTTTACCCCGGACATACATACAGACAAACAGACAAAAATCCTAAAAACTATATTTTTGGTTTCGATATCGATTGTAGATCACGCCTCAAATATTCTTTTAAAAAATATTCAATGTACAGTTTTGACTTTCCTACGGTTTTATTATATACTAGCTGTTGCCAGTGTCTTTGTCCGTGCGGACTTAGTTTACTCCGCACAGCTTCTCCTCCGTAGGTGATAGCGTGATAATATGTAGCCTATATGTTGACCTAACCTATTAGTAATATTCATGCAAAAATTAAGTAAATTCATGCAGTACTTTTTGAGTTTACCCCGGACATACATACAGACAAACAGACATACAGACAAAAACTCTAATAACTATATTTTTGGCTTCGATATCGATTGCAGATCACGCCCCAAGTATTCTTTTAAAAAAATATTCAATGTACAGTTTTGACTTTCCTACGATTTTAACATTTGTATGTATAGATTTTAAACCGATAGTCACTATTTGACTCGATTTCTCACTTCGAAATTGCAAAATTTTACACTGAAAATTTTCTAACTCTTTCTTTATTCTATTTTCTGCATATAGGCCCTCTATATGAACAGTATCAAAAGCACAACCTAGATTGATATACAAGCCCATCGACGTGTTTCAAAACTACATCTCTCTCAACACTTAGATTCGTTTTGGTTGCTTTTCTTTTAAATGCCAGTACACTGATTTTCCTTGCCTTCCACCCACACACCAAAACCCAGTTATTTTAATTTAGATAGAATAGCATTCAAAGTTCCGTATTGTTTGCGTAAAACAAGCAGTTTATTACTAGATTAATCATCAAAATCCACATTCAACGGTCTAAGCCTTCAATCAAAAACAGTCAGATTAAAGATCACGACCATAAGTGGCTAATGAAATACTATGAATGTGTGGTCTTATTTCGTCCAAACACAGCCAACGTACGGATGCATCACGTCACGAGAATGTCTTATGAGTAGTATGTGACTTGCAATTAATTTTACACGTTAAAGCTATGAACTTAAAGTTAAATTGTCTAAGGGTGAACAAAATTTTACGTGCTACGTACGTACAACAGTAACGGCCCGGCCACAGCTCGCGCGGCGCGACCGGCGACGCGAATTGCGGCGCGGCGAGCGAAAACAAATGTAGGAAACTGTATGAAGTATGCCACAGCTACCAACGACGCGAATTGCGGCGCGGAAAAATGCGCGACCGGCCGCGCGGTGTGATGAGCGAATAAAACAAAAGAGTACTTTTGTTTTATTTACTTGTAAGCCAGTGTTGGAATCAGAATAACACAAAATTATTACCAACGGAAATTATATAGATACTTACTTTATTTTATCAATATTTTTACTACTATTTTTAGCTTCCGACGCAAAAACGAAAGTTGTTATAAGTTTCAGAGGTGTGTCTGTGTATCTGTTCGTGCATCGTAGCGCTCTGGCGGATGGTCCGATTTAGTTGCGATTTTTTTTACTTGAAAGCCCTATTTTGCGAGATGGTTCTTAGCTATGATTCAATAGAATCTGTGCAGCCGTTGAAAGCTCACCATCTCTTTTCCACTTGATGAAAGGAATTTAGCAACTAGTAAAGGCTTTATCGATGCTAAATTTTGTATTTTATTACATCAATTATATTGCAATGACATGGTGACCTAGACCTGATGCTACAATATCTTCATTCGAAGATATCAGCTTTTATTTAACTAGCAATTTGTATGTAAATAAAAGATTTTCTAAATATTGCAAACCATATTTATCGACTTCCTGATATTTATTTCTACTGAAACTTGGCAAACTTTTGTAATTTCAATGACAATGCAATTATGGCACAATCCAGCTAATATCATGATGTAGCCTGGGTATAGGGACTAGAACTCTCAGATGTAGAGTTTTGACGAGGCAACCAAGTTTTGGGTCATTGGTTTTGTTGCTATAAGTACTAAGTTTAATTAGTACTCATAATGACGAGAAATGGAACATGGAGCCGCTAGAGTGTTATTGTAAATAGAAAGTGTTAAGATCGTTCGTTTCGTTGCAATAAGATATTTTTCATTATTATGAGACTCTGAAGATGGAGCCAAAAAAAGTAATATAGAAACTTCTCACATCCAGATGCAAAATACTTAGATAATAAACTTCTAAACTCAACAAGGTAAGTTTATTGATTTAGCGCTCAATTGTCTTGTACTGACAAACATTTTGATGCTGGACGATTTCTAGGATCTGATGCTCATCATGACTTAGGATTTAACGATGAAACTCGAAGGTGGCCATGGTAAGTTATAAACTAAACAAGAAAAACCCATTTAGATTGGACTCAGTTGTTCTGTTTTGACAAATACCGTGGTATTAAATGATTTACAGGGTCTTATGATGAAACAGGAAGGAGGTTATCAAAACTTTTAATTAAAGTTGGGCAACACGATCAATTTTGGACTCGTTTGATTTTTTATTTTAAGGAATGTGGAATAGGATAGCTTCCAGTATCTGATGGATAGAGCGGAAGGAAGTCCATGTGATCTTCTAAGCTTGATCAGTTAAAAGCCAGTGAGTGTAGGCTACTTCGATTTGTTTTGACAAACACTTAGATGCTGAATGTTTTTTTAAAATATAACGATGGAACTGGAAAGTGGACACTTGAAATTGGGCTGATATAGCCTTTATTGCTAGAAGATTCACATGGTTTGATAGAGTTACATGGCGGAGCTGGAGACCTCGGGAGCTTGGCAATAAAACAGCTCAAGCTCATTGAGTAAGGAACCACAGGTCAAGGTTACCTTTAACTTTATGCTGCAGGATCCTCTTTCGAAGATCATCAGCTCCTTTTACATTTTGCGCTTAAAATTATTATGAAATTGAATTAACATGGTGGCCTGACGATAAAAAAAGTGTCGGTTTCTTTAAATTTTAATTTAGAGTTAGTATGTTGATTTATTGATTAAATAAATAATTGGTTATTGACATATTATTTTAATATTATACTTAAAATAATATTAAACTTAATTTAGTATATACACCGAAACTTAAACTTAATCTAAAAACTTGAGAGGTGTCAAGGGACACCCGGATGGAACGAAGTTCCTTTTATTATTATTTACAAAAAACCTGTTTACACTCAACAAAAATGATCGTCGCGACACCACACTGTTCAATGCGAAATAGAATTTCGGCACCCGGTCGAATTCCGGAACCCAATTGAATTTCAGCACCCGGTCAAATTTCGAGCCATGGTCGAATTTCGGCACCCGGTCGAATTTCGGAACACGGTTGAATTTCGACCTACGGTCGAATTTTGGCACACGGTCAAATTTCGACCCGCGGTCGAATTTCGGCACCCGGTCGAAATTCGGCACCCGATCGAAATTCGACACTCAGTCGAATTTCGACACTCGTTCGAAATTCGACTGTCCGTCGAAATTCAACTTTTGGTCGAAATTCTACATTCGGCCGAAATTCTGTATAGATGTCGAACATTTGGCACTAGAAAAAAAGTAAACTCAATCAAATAGTAGATAGACTCTTTCACTTTCAATGCACGAGCTAAAGGGAAGTGGCTGGATATTTCTGTGCTTACAATACCTTACTATATCAAAAAGTGTCGTGACAACTTTTCGTAAGAATTTTTTCCGTCTAGCCCCTTTTCACAACGCGCGATAAGGAACTTCGTTCCAAAAACTTCACAGCATGTTCTCAATTTAATGTCGGCTTACGTTAAACAAAATTTGTTCCTATACATTCATCTCACTCATATTAATAAAAAATACATTCTTTCTACAGCCCACTACATCAAAAACGATCAGTTACTAAAAATTGCACGGAAAATGTCTACGTTGCCATACGTTAAAAAAATCGATGCGTGTACTTATATACGCGGGTGAGAAGTTATACTTCTTTGGCGTCATTAAAAAATAGTGGCCGCGTTTCCGATCCGGTAGTAGCTTTTAAAAAATATGTTGACGTGTCAAAATAACTTGTAAAAAGTTTTATTGAATAAAGTACTTCCGATTTCTGATAGATTTTTATTGCATGCAAATAATTACATTAAAATAATAAAAGGACTGGAAAAGGATAGTCAAGGATTTCGGGACTTAATGAGCAATTTAGCGGACAACCTGTAACTTTTACGTTACGGTAATGTGCATGCATCTTAAAATTTCACTCGCTGCCTAAAGAAATATTACGCGCCTAAAGAAATATAATTTCAAAAATCCCGAATGGAGGGATTAATGTTAAGGTAATATATGTAAGTATCAACATTAATGGTATTTTTGCGTACAGTCCTAACGTTACGATTATATATACTACGCTTCAAAAAAATATAGTAAAAATAGTATTACAAAATCCGACCCTGGTACTAGCTAGTATAGGTGTGACAGCTCAGAGCGGCACGCCGCCGCGGTCGCAACAAGTCGAGCTGTGGCATACCCAGATGGTCGCGCCGCTCACCGCGCCGCATTTCCCGTCGCAGGTCGCGCCGCGGGTAGCTGTGGCCGGGCGGTAAAGCGGACCATGAGTCGAAACTAAACCATAACGTACAGAAATAAGGTTGAATAGTATTAAGATACTACAGTTATTAAATCTATATTGATGACTAGCTGTGCCCGCGACTTCGTCCACATGGAAAAATTTCTAAAAGTCCCCGGGTTTTACCCACATGGTTCCCGTGCCCGTGAGATTTTCGGGATAAAAAATTATGCTGTATCCTTTTTTTTTAGTCTCTAACTATCCTTTTACCAAATTTCATCCAAATCAGTTAAGTTTTTATATCGCCTCTGTGGTCTAGTGGTCCAGCATTGGCGTTGACCACATGAGGTCCCGGGTTCGATTCCCGGGTCGGGCACATAAAAAAAGTATTTTTTCAGTTTTCTGATAAACATAAAGTTGCCCGGGATTGGAAAGTGCTCGGTTGGTGAATGGCTTGCCATCTATCACAGTTGTGGGACCAAGTATCTTCGGTTAACCGTGGGTGCACTTGTTGTACCTCTGCCTACCCTTCGGGGATACGGGCGTGATAATACTTTTTTCAGTTAAGTTTTTTAGGGTGAAGAAGAGACAAACAGAAAAACAGAGTTACTTTCACCTTTATAATATTTGTATGGATTCGGTCAAAAGGTACGTTAGACTCGATTGAAACCTTGCCCGAATAATAAAACTTAAAAAATAATGATTACGAGTCGACAAGATAATATAATATATTATGTAATAAACAACAAATATTCGATAAATAAGATTTTGCGGATATTATCCGCAAAATTCTGACTGTGGAATATAATGTGATTTACAGATTGATAGCTGAATCCATGCTGTAATCCATATTGGATTACAGCATGGATTCAGCTATCAATCGGATAAAATATCCTAAAGTTTTTTTCATATAGTTACATAGGTATTTTTATTAAATTCATAAAACGGCATCAAAATTTCTGATCTGTGGCGAAATGTTATTCAACAAGCAACGCACTTCCTTATCATTCCCTCGTGAAAAACAAGTACTTGAGATTAATCATTTTATTATGTAATGTTATCAGTTATCATACATTCGGAATGACTTAGAAATCCTATTATGAAGACGTCAATATATGTAGAGAGATTGTTTTCGCCAAAATATATGTTTATAGGTAAACAATTTTACCACACACGAATCTCAAGTACTGACAGCTGATATGTCAATCAAGCCATTTAGAGTTCCGTATTTTTTAACCGACTTTTATACTTTTATTATAATTACTAGCAAAAGCTAGTTATTATAATAGCGAATACTTTTAGCGAGTAAAAGTAAGAGACAAAAAGTAGCCTTTCTCCACTTAAATCTCCACTTAAAAAACCACGTCAATTCGTCGCTCTGTTTCGCCGTGAAAACATATAAACAAATACACTTTCCCATTTAAAATATTAGTATGAATAAATACAGTCTACCTTATCGGTTTCGAAAACGGCGAACTCTTAGATTACTGTGAATATTAAGTCCAGTGAATTTCTTCAGTCTCCCAAACCCTTGTGGCGATATGAAAAAGTCTCTTTAATGTGTTTTTCACTGTATTTGTAAGCTTACGTTGTAGCGTACTTGACATTACCTTGTTGCGTCATTTATCATAACAAATAATAAATGCAATGTTTAAACTTATCAAAATATAAGATTCCCAAGCAGAAAACCTTGCCATTCGACACTAAATATTCATTGGAACGGAAATATATTAAAAGAAACGAGCGAAACTAAATTTTTAGATTTAGTTATAGATAAGAACTGTAACTGGAAATCCCAATATCTTCACGCCCGTATCCCCGAAAATGTAGGCAGAGGTGCAATAAGTACACCCATGATTAGCCTAAGATACTTAGTCCCATAATGTGATAGGTGGCCAGCCTATCGCCAAGTAAGTAGTGTTTGCTCAAAATTAAATAGTTATGTTTTCTTATTAAGTAAAGTCAGATCTTTGGCAGGACCAGTGCTGCATTAACTGCTTACCACGGATATGTTGGCTTGGTTCTAAGGTATTGCATTCTTGTTTGGGATAATTCGACCACTATTTAAAGGGTGTTTATATATATTCGCCGAATTTGTGGAGTAGGTCTTTTAGTACCCTATAAGCCATTTCTCAATAAAATTAAACATCTTAACGCTAACTTCCTTATATATCTATGAAACAGCTTTGTTCGTCAGAAAATATCCCATCTATAATTTACCATAACTTACTCAGTCAGAAAATATCCCATCTATAATTTACCATAACTTACTCAGTCAGAAAATATCCCATCTATAATTTACCATAACTTACTCAGTCAGAAAATATCCCATCTATAATTTACCATAACTTACTCAGAAAACAGAATTTTTAGTTCTAGGGACCCACCCCACAAGGTTAAGTTCTCCAAATGTTCTAGCGCACTTTACAAGCAAAATTGCTACGCAATGATAATCATACATATAATAAAATCGTGGGAAAGTCAAAACTGTACATTAAATATTTTTACACGCTTTTTTTTTATTAGCTTTACCTGTATGTTTGTATGTTTGTTTGTAACCGACTTCTTTGGGCGCGATTTTGACCCAATTTAAACGGCCAGATTTCGTTCAAACTTTGTAGATTTATTGAGGACCGATGACAATACACTAATTTGATAAAATTATTCCATTTTTCAAGTGGTAATAAAACAATCATTTTTTTTTATTACCACTTGAAAAAATTTTACTCCTTATAAAATATTTATATTAGATGCTTTAGATAAAAATTGCCTCTTAGGTAGTAAATTTTTAATAAACTACAAAACTAAAATGATTAAAAAAAATAGTTCTGATAAAAGAATAGTAGCCCGTACAGGAAGCCCCAGAGTTGAACGACGGGGCCATGCCTGGGACATTATTGGGAAGCCCATCTTGGCAAACCTATATTGTCCTATGCCCGTGCCATAACTAGGCAATCAGCCTTGGCCATTCCAATGATTACCCAGGCTTGGGCCAAGACTGAATAACCTAGCCTTGGCCAAGCCTAGAGTCACCCTAACTTGGGCCAAGTTTGTGTAACCTAACCTCGGCCATTCAATGGCGATCCAGACTTGGACCAGGATTGAGCAACCTAGCTTTGGCCGACTCAATGATTACCCGAGCGTTAGCCAAGACTGGGATGCCTAGCCTTGGCCGTTGAATGGCAACCCAGACTTGAGCCAGAATTCAACAACCTAACTTTGGCCATTCAATGGGAAATCCAAATTTAATTAATCATTAAGTAATAGAATTTGGAACAGTATATATTTATTACTTAACGAATATTTGATAATAAATGCTAAAATTGAAAATTTATTATTTCAACAAAACAATTGTATATCGCCAAAATTGATAAGGTCTTAAAAAAATTAAAGTATTATAATATGATATTAAAAATATACAGAACGATTTAAAAAGTCTAAAGTAAATGTAAAAACTTGATTTTTGTTTTTTTTTTTTTTAAATTAATAAACATTTGTAAAAAAATAGATAATTTTCATCAAAACACAAAATTAAATAACATAAATTATATAAATAATAAACCGTCACACTCTGTCAGCATATAGATTTAGCGTATATGAATGGTGAAATATGCGTTAACTTATCGATCGTACGGAGTAGGGGTTAGTGGTCGATCTGGTAAGCGCGCGGCTCGGGTTTGAATCTCAGTTAAGGTAAATGCAATTTTCACTTTATTTCTATAATTAGCTAAAGTTAGGTCTATATTAAGAGTTAAGTCATCTGAACTTGCGTTAGCTCTATATCAAAATTGAAATAAATTATTGACAAGTAAAAAATTCCTTTTTTACACGCTTTTTATCACTTGTATGTTTGTATGTTTGTAACCGACTTCTTTGGGCGCGATTTTGACCCACTTTAAACGGCCAGATTTCGTTCAAACTTTGTAGATTTATTGAGGACCGATGACAATACACTAATTTGATAAAATTATTCCATTTTTCAAGTGGTAATAAAACAATCATTTTTTTTTATTACCACTTGAAAAAATTTTACTCCTTATAAAATATTTATATTAGATGCTTTAGATAAAAATTGCCTCTTAGGTAGTAAATTTTTAATAAACTACAAAACTAAAATGATTAAAAAAAATAGTTCTGATAAAAGAATAGTAGCCCGTACAGGAAGCCCCAGAGTTGAACGACGGGGCCATGCCTGGGACATTATTGGGAAGCCCATCTTGGCAAACCTATATTGTCCTATGCCCGTGCCATAACTAGGCAATCAGCCTTGGCCATTCCAATGATTACCCAGGCTTGGGCCAAGACTGAATAACCTAGCCTTGGCCAAGCCTAGAGTCACCCTAACTTGGGCCAAGTTTGTGTAACCTAACCTCGGCCATTCAATGGCGATCCAGACTTGGACCAGGATTGAGCAACCTAGCTTTGGCCGACTCAATGATTACCCGAGCGTTAGCCAAGACTGGGATGCCTAGCCTTGGCCGTTGAATGGCAACCCAGACTTGAGCCAGAATTCAACAACCTAACTTTGGCCATTCAATGGGAAATCCAAATTTAATTAATCATTAAGTAATAGAATTTGGAACAGTATATATTTATTACTTAACGAATATTTGATAATAAATGCTAAAATTGAAAATTTATTATTTCAACAAAACAATTGTATATCGCCAAAATTGATAAGGTCTTAAAAAAAATTAAAGTATTATAATATGATATTAAAAATATACAGAACGATTTAAAAAGTCTAAAGTAAATGTAAAAACTTGATTTTTGTTTTTTTTTTTTTTTTTTTAAATTAATAAACATTTGTAAAAAAATAGATAATTTTCATCAAAACACAAAATTAAATAACATAAATTATATAAATAATAAACCGTCACACTCTGTCAGCATATAGATTTAGCGTATATGAATGGTGAAATATGCGTTAACTTATCGATCGTACGGAGTAGGGGTTAGTGGTCGATCTGGTAAGCGCGCGGCTCGGGTTTGAATCTCAGTTAAGGTAAATGCAATTTTCACTTTATTTCTATAATTAGCTAAAGTTAGGTCTATATTAAGAGTTAAGTCATCTGAACTTGCGTTAGCTCTATATCAAAATTGAAATAAATTATTGACAAGTAAAAAATTCCTTTTTTACACGCTTTTTATCACTTGTATGTTTGTATGTTTGTAACCGACTTCTTTGGGCGCGATTTTGACCCACTTTAAACGGCCAGATTTCGTTCAAACTTTGTAGATTTATTGAGGACCGATGACAATACACTAATTTGATAAAATTATTCCATTTTTCAAGTGGTAATAAAACAATCATTTTTTTTTATTACCACTTGAAAAAATTTTACTCCTTATAAAATATTTATATTAGATGCTTTAGATAAAAATTGCCTCTTAGGTAGTAAATTTTTAATAAACTACAAAACTAAAATGATTAAAAAAAATAGTTCTGATAAAAGAATAGTAGCCCGTACAGGAAGCCCCAGAGTTGAACGACGGGGCCATGCCTGGGACATTATTGGGAAGCCCATCTTGGCAAACCTATATTGTCCTATGCCCGTGCCATAACTAGGCAATCAGCCTTGGCCATTCCAATGATTACCCAGGCTTGGGCCAAGACTGAATAACCTAGCCTTGGCCAAGCCTAGAGTCACCCTAACTTGGGCCAAGTTTGTGTAACCTAACCTCGGCCATTCAATGGCGATCCAGACTTGGACCAGGATTGAGCAACCTAGCTTTGGCCGACTCAATGATTACCCGAGCGTTAGCCAAGACTGGGATGCCTAGCCTTGGCCGTTGAATGGCAACCCAGACTTGAGCCAGAATTCAACAACCTAACTTTGGCCATTCAATGGGAAATCCAAATTTAATTAATCATTAAGTAATAGAATTTGGAACAGTATATATTTATTACTTAACGAATATTTGATAATAAATGCTAAAATTGAAAATTTATTATTTCAACAAAACAATTGTATATCGCCAAAATTGATAAGGTCTTAAAAAAAATTAAAGTATTATAATATGATATTAAAAATATACAGAACGATTTAAAAAGTCTAAAGTAAATGTAAAAACTTGATTTTTGTTTTTTTTTTTTTTTTTTTAAATTAATAAACATTTGTAAAAAAATAGATAATTTTCATCAAAACACAAAATTAAATAACATAAATTATATAAATAATAAACCGTCACACTCTGTCAGCATATAGATTTAGCGTATATGAATGGTGAAATATGCGTTAACTTATCGATCGTACGGAGTAGGGGTTAGTGGTCGATCTGGTAAGCGCGCGGCTCGGGTTTGAATCTCAGTTAAGGTAAATGCAATTTTCACTTTATTTCTATAATTAGCTAAAGTTAGGTCTATATTAAGAGTTAAGTCATCTGAACTTGCGTTAGCTCTATATCAAAATTGAAATAAATTATTGACAAGTAAAAAATTCCTTTTTTACACGCTTTTTATCACTTGTATGTTTGTATGTTTGTAACCGACTTCTTTGGGCGCGATTTTGACCCACTTTAAACGGCCAGATTTCGTTCAAACTTTGTAGATTTATCGAGGACTGATGACAATACACTAATTTGACAAAATTATTCCATTTTTCAATTTGCAAAATATAGTTTTTGTTAATTTATATAATTTTCATCTATAGTCGATAAGGTTTATAATGTTTCTCTACAGTCGATAGGACAGGACAATAATTACAGTTACTTATAGTTATCACGGAATTAATAGTCGATTAGAACAAATAAAAAGTTTGGAAAATCATCATAATGCTCATTTAATTATTAAATATTAAAAAAAAAACATAAGTTGTTCAAAATTAGTTGCCGAAAAACAGCTATTATATACTAGGAAGGTACTGCACAAGTGCCCCTGGTAGAATAAATGTACATAATATTTATAGATATAGATATATCACCATCCATGTTAATTTTACATGGATATATATAGATATAAAGTCTTGAAGTTTTCGTTTTTTATTAATTGTAATTAAACGACACTGAATTTATTAGCCATTCGCATTCGGTGACCTACAATTGTCGATTAGAATAAAAAAAAATTAACTCAAATAATTGATTTTTTCACAAGTTACAGTGTTTCCGAAGTTTCATGCATGACGGACACGAAATTTTATTGACCTATTTTGATGTTTTTTTCCGTTTCTATTGCACTAAATCAATTTTTAGAAAGTATAGAATTAATCTCCATTAAATTATCTCGACAATAGTATGCAAAATATCTTGATTCCGTTAACTAACAAAGCTATAATACTAATAATAATTGCCAAAATGAGGCGAATAAAATTTTTCGATCGTAAAGCACTCTCTGATGCTTCGCATCATGAGCCGTGCAATAGTTTAAAATTTAAAAAACAAGCTATTATAAATAAACCAAAAACTAAAAACACGCTTTTTATAGAAAACCAAACTAAAAAATAGAAAATAAATTTTAATAAATTTAAGTTAAGAATAGTGTTAAAAATTTCAATAAATATAAATTAATAATAGTGTGAATAAAAAAAAATATTTTTTTAAAAAAAAGCGTGGGGTGCATGGTGTCAATAGTTACAAATATTTTATTGACATATATGAGTAGAGTGATTATCATTTTGATAATATCTTAAAAAGCACCCCACGCTTTTTTTAAAATAAAATAATTTTTCCTTATTCACACTATTATTAATTTATATTTATTGAAATTTTTAACACTATTCTTAACTTAAATTTATTAAAATTTATTTTCTATTTTTTAGTTTGGTTTTCTATAAAATGCGTGTTTTTAGTTTTTTAAACTATTATTTATTTTAAATAAATACTTGGGGCGGGATCTACAATCGATATCAAAGCCAAAAATATAGTTTTTAGAATTTTTTTCTGTTTGTCTGTTTGTCTGTTTGTCTGTATGTATGTCCGGGGTAAACTCAAAAAGTACTGCATGGATTTGCTTCAAATTTTGCATGAATATTACTACCAAACTACTGTTAGATAAAACTTATTATGATATTAAAGAATTTTTAGCCGATAAAATTAAATATTAATGGATTGAAATATAAGTTTGTTGAATTGTCCTTAAAAAATTTCAATGTACCTAGTAAAATTTTGTAAATAGTGAACATTTTGTAAATTATAAAAAATTTAATTGCACAAAATATGAAACTTGTAATTATAAAAAAATCTTTTGTAATATGAAATTGTACATTTATAACAAGTACATAAAATAGAGAAAAAAGACCAGCCCGCTGAGTTTCTTCCGCCGGATCTTCTCAGTGTGTGGCCGCGTTCTGATCCGGTAGTAATTCTAAATATTTGATAGAATCTTTTAAATGGAATATTTTATAATGATATTTTTTTTTAATATTTGCACACCATATAATGTTAGAATATGTTGGTAACTTAATTTATTTTTAACAACTTGTAATACCCATATTCTTGCAAATAAATATTTTCTTTCTTTCTTTCTTTCTTACCAGGTCGGGTCAACATATAGGCTACATATTATCACACTATCACCTACGGGGGAAGAGCAGTGCGGAGTAAATGAAGTCCGCGCGGACGAAGTCGCTGGCAACAGCTAGTTAAGACCTACAACGCAACCAAAGTGGATTAAACACTATAACTTTTACTTTTTTTTGTTTGCTGAGTAGCTTACCATTTTACCATTATGCTGCTATATATAAATATTATTAAATTTTATATCCTTTTTTACATGTAAATATGCTGTATAAATTGTAACTATGTCTTTTAAATATGTAATATGTTTTATTTTCTTTGTTTATTGTATTTGTTGGATTTTTTTTATTTTATCAGCTGTATGCAAAGTAAAAAAAAAAGTATCTTCACGCCCATATCCCCGAAGAGGTAGGCTGAGGTACAAAAAGTGCACCCACGATTAGCCGAAGATACTTGGTCCCACAAATGTGATAGGTGGCAAGCCTATCGCCAACCGGGCACTTTCCAATCCTTGACAACTTTGCGTTTCTCAGAAAACTGAAAAAACACTTTTTTTATGTGCCCGATCCGGGAATCGAACCCGGACCTCCTTTTTATTATATCATAAGATAGCAAACAAGCAGATGGGTCTCCTGATGGTAAGAGTCAACCATCGCCTATAGACACCAAAGATGTTAATGTTGCGTTGCTGTCTTGTGGCGAGGTTTAATGCCACTTAAGTTTACCGGCTACCTTACCCTCCAAACCGGAACAAGACAGTGACAAGCACTGACGCTATTGCGGCAGGAATAGGTAAGGCGGTGGTACCAGACCCGGGCGAGACAATGTGGAACTCTACCACCTAGTAGTCACGATGGTAGTGACTTGCATAGCCAATGGTCGCCTTTTACGACTTGCCTGGCAGAACGGCAGATGGTCTATTCTTCAAAGGAGCCCGGAACCAACACAGGACCTGTGGTCAACGCCAACACTGGACCACTAGACCACAGATTATTGTTATTTACAGTATATGTATAGTGCTGTGTGGTAAATAAATTCTTATTCTTAAATATGTTCATAAATGGTTGATCGAGAATTCATTCATCATACCTTTAATGAATATTTTTCATGTAACGGGAACAAAAATGGTGTCTAAAAATATTTCACTAATACATTTTAATAAGCTTTAAAATTAAATATTCACTGTACTGTATTTAACTGTATTTAAAATTAAATATTTAATACAAAATCATATATTAGTTGCATGCACATATTAAAATGTTCAGCTAAGTGTTAATTTATTTAAAGTAATTTTTACTTGGCGCATTTATTGTAATGCAATTGTAATTAATTACTCAATTATTAACTATATAACTTTCATATTATCTTAGAATAACATTTATGTGGACTTGCATGCCATCAGCGTATGGTGGAACATTGTTCCTTCTTGTTAGTGTTATACCAATTGTCGCTAATAAGTTCTAATATGTTCTATGTAATGTAATAAATAATAATATAAATAATTGTCGTTAATATGTTCTATGTAATGTAATAAATATATAAAAGAAACAATCACGAGAATGTATCCAGTATAATAACAAATCAGGCTTTATGCGCATTGAAGATCTTCCAAATTCCCGTAATTGCCTTTCGCGACACATGAGAGAATGTTATTTTTTGCAAATGAATAAGAAGTTCATCGAATTGGTCGCCGCCGTCCGTAGACATCTACACTCCTAGAGGCAATGCAGTAAGAAAGAGTAAACTCTTTTCTTGTAAACCTCTAAGACACATTCGTTGATGACCCATGACTACAATTGGTTCCACAAAAAAGTAGTGCGAGGCAGACATTCCTAGAAAATCACACAATGGGATTGCAAAAGCAGCACCATCAAAATCTATATTATAATGTTATATAATATATAATATTGTATATGCGATAGTTTGGATGTTTGGATGCATGGATACTCAATCACGCAAAAACTACTGAATGGATTTGAATGAAATTTTGCACACAGGTAGTCGATGACCATAAATGTGTTCCGATGTTTCGATGTTTGTATGTATGAATGGATATTTGTTAATCACACAAAAACAAAAATGGATGGATGGATGGATGGAATTTGGCACAATTGTAGATAACCTGGAATAGCACATAGGCTACTTTTTATCCCGGAAAAAATCCGTGGGATTCACCAATAAGTTTTATAATGCAGCCGGCAGCACGCTGCAGCTAGTAATCCATTAAAATCAGCTTAGATTGATTCACAGCTTAATAGTTTTTGAACTTTTGGAGTATATTATACTCAAAAAGTTCCTAGATTATTTAAAGATATTATCTTCAAAAACTCAAGCAACTTAAATCAGAACTAACTATTTGGGCTAGACAACCCTAAATAACTTCATAGGTATATTAGAAGAGATGTTATATTTTTTATCCTTTAAGATAGGTAGAAAGTGTCCAACTTTATGTCGAGCGAGATATTTTAAAAGCTTTAGTTTGTTACACAATGTCTGTATTAGACAGAAAACAACCCTAATCCAAAATGTTTATGTCAAACAATCTAGTCACACATTAACTTAGTCAAGAATATTCAGTGCCTTTTGTTGAAAAATCTGGCAACATTTTATGTATCACTAGTTAGCCACGTAAACGTTGTTCTGCCATATAAATTACTTGTAGTGAACATAATTATTATCATGACAAAAAAAGCAACATGTGATCAAATTAACAAGTTTGAAAAGATTCCTAAGTGCTCTTCAATCCATACTTCCATACTAATATCCATATCATACTTTCGTATCAGTCCATACTTCAATACTAATATACTAACATAATTAATATTATAAATGCAAGTAACTCTGTCTGTCTGTGTTTTCTACACGCCTAAATCAGTGAACTGATGTAGATGAAATTTAGTACAAAGTACAAAGATAGATTGTGTAAATTTAGTACAAAGATAGATTGTGACCCGAGAAAGGACATAGGATAGTTTTGTCCCGAAAATCCTGCGGGAACGGGAACTATGCAGGTAAAACCCCGGGACTTTTTTATAAATTTTTCCACGCGGACGAAGTCGCGGGTACAGCTAGTAATTATTATAAATACGAAAATTTCGATGTTTGGATGTATGAATAGATATTTATTAATCATTTCGATGATGCCATTAGAACTATTTTGCAACCAGTGTTGAGGTGGTTTTTTATCGTTTTATGGCGAAAAAGTCATCCTGCATCCTGAACTTCCGAACATCCCCCGAACGCTGCAGTGTACTATATATCTTATATTTTATATATATTTTTATTTCACATCTATGTACGCATAACTCTTATAGAAGCGGGTTAACATTGTCTCAAAATATACATTTGTTTTTTAAATTTACATTTATATTACATTTTCGTAGAAATTGAGAATGAAACCAACCGACCAACATTTATTTCACTATACTTACCGTACAAGGAATCCGACATGATAATTTTTATATACTTTATTTACGATATGCGTATTAGTGTAAACGTCAAAAATCCACAGCATAAGTTTATATAAAAATACTAAAATGAGTTAAGAAAGTTATGTATCGTTACAAAGAGAGCCAATTTCCGATGACTTCGCGTTTTGATATTTTTTTATAGAAGAGGGGGCAAACGAGCAGGAGGTGCACCTGATGGTAAGTGATCACCGCCGCCCATGGACATCCGCAATACTAGAGGTCTTGCAGTTGCGTTGCCGGCCTTTAGTTGCGTTGCCTCCTACCTACCTACCTACCTAGACCTACAAAGACAAAAATTTTAATTGGCATGCAAAGCATGCGCCGGCAAGCGTTTAAAGGAATCTATAAAATATAATAAATATTTATGAAATGAAAACTGTTCATAAAATTTTCAGTGGCAATCAAACATGCAAGAATTTGCAATATGTCTTTTTAAAATTTAAAATAAATTAATATGTTTGTACAATACAATTTTGAGGTACGGAACACTCATTATAATAGAACGAGTCGCAACTTTTATTTTACTTTATCTTAATCTGTATCATCTCCTTGATATTGGGTAGGGCAGTGTTGGAGCATTACATAAGCAAATAGTTTCATAGCCAAAACAACAACCACACTCAAAATGTTACGAGTTAGCCATCTGTGAGTATCTCTTGTGCAAAATTTGTAGAACATTAATAAAGTTATTTTTATAATTTCTGAGCGGTTAGCACTTTCGGCTTTAGAATATTTCTGAGGTGTGAATTTCGAGCTGGGCAGAAAGATTTATTGAAGATTTTCTATGTATAAATTTTTCTGAACGCTTTCAACTTTTTCGAGTTCGCTTGCGGTATGTTTACATCCTCAGAAACACGTATAGATATATTCTACACTTTTTATCATCGGCACTTGGTGAAACTCCATTTTGACACAATATTTGTTAGCTTATAACACTTGTACTGTTTCACAATAAGGATGTTTATTTTTTAGGATGACATGTATAGATGTTTATTTTTTTATTTTATTTTTATGTCATAAGGTAGTAGATGGCTGTTTTTTATGAAATAGGGGGCAAACGGGCAAGAGGCTTACCTGATGCTAAGTGATCACCACCGTCCATGAACAGCTGCAACACCGGAGGTACTGCAAGTGCGTTGCCGGCCTTTAAGGAATGAGTACGCTCTTTTCTCGAAGGCTCCTAAGTCGTAAGGCTTCGGAAACACATCCGCTGGTAACTAATTCCACAGAGCAGTGGTGCGAGACAAAAAATGCCTTGAAAACCCCACTGTAGTGAACTTGCAGACATCCAAACGGTGAGGGTGGAATTTAGAATTTTGGCGAGATCAGCGGGTGGTATTAAGCCGAACAACTCCTCGAAACACTCCCCGTGGTAATAGCGATAGAAGACGCATAGAGAACCAACATATCTTCGCAACGCCAAAGGATCAAACCGATCGGAAAGAACCTGGTCATCGACAACACGAGATGCTCTATGCTGTATACGGTCAAGAGGAAGGAGCTGGTACTGCGGAGCCCCTGTCCAAAGATGAGAACAGTACTCCATATGAGGCCTAACTTGCGACTTGTATAGTGGCAAACGGTCGGCTGGTGTGAAGTACTGTTTCGCCCTGTTCAGAACACCAACTTTTTTGGACGCCAGCTTTGCTTTACCTTCTAAATGACCACGAAACTGGACGTTACTCGTTATGTTGTTATCAAGAATTCCAATGGTGGCTGAGGCAATCAAAGGCATATTCTCAAAACGAGGGGATATGGCTGAAAGGTGTTTTCTTGAAACACCAACATTGACAGATTTTGGGTCTGAGCATACACCGGCGACAGCCACCTTAATGCTACGATCTGATAAAAAACTGGTGATTCAGTTGCATAATTTATCGGGAAGTCCATAAGATAGAAGTTTCGCAAGAAGTGCTTTGTGCCACACACTATCAAAGGCCTATGTCCAAACTAACAGCTAGCGCTTCCCCCTTGGTCTCAACTGCCTTCGCCCATCTATGAATAAGGTAGACCAAGGGTCACCTACCGAACGACCGCGACGGAAACCATACTGACGGTCACTTATCAGCAGATTCTTTTCTAGGTACCTTAAGAGCTGGCAGTTGACAATGGATTCCATTATATTTGAGAACAAGGAAGTGATAGCTATGGGCCGATAATTAGATGAATCTGAACGATCGCTTTTGGGTATTGGGTGCACTAAAGCTGTCTTCAAGAATTTTGGTATGACGCCTGAATTATACGATAGCCGGAAAAGTCGCGTCAACACTGGAGTTCTTAACACGATTGGTAGAATAGCGTCAGGCCCACTCGACTTATGGATATCCAGGGAAACTAAAGCTTTTCGAACAGAAGTTTGGAGGAATTTAACCTTTGGCATTGAACGATCACATACTGAAATAGTTGGTGGTGTATTTTCATGGTCATCCAAAGTAGAGTTCCTTGCCGTTATTATTGTGCAGAGATGGAAGGGAAGACTTACATAAATTCCCTAAAACAGCTTTGGCAAGGGACCAGGACGCTTGTCTTTCCGAGGGAAGGTGAACTAATTTCTTTTCGATTCTGCTAATATGCTCCGACTTTGCCTTTGCAATGACTCTTTTGAAGGACCTAGACCCAAAATTGTACTTCTTTCTGAGTAAACTGGTTTTTTCATCACAAGCCGCTGATGCACTGACCCAAGCTTAGTAGCACTCTTGCTTATAACTTAAAGCCAATTTGCATTGTTCAGCATGTTCAGCTTAGCTAGGCTGAAGGCCCGCACCAAAGTCTTATAAAATGATCACCGAGATTATTATTATGTTTCTTAGCTGATTCCCCAATTTCTCTGCAACAGCTGATGACTGGTCTTGACGAGTCGTGCACCAAGTTTGGCCTTAAGATAAGTATCAGTAAGACAGAAGTCATAACTACAGGAACTTCATCTGACGAACCTCTGAAAATTTTAAAAATTGGCTACAATAGCCACATGCAAGCACACAACCGTGCAGATCTCTGAGACACCAGTTGCTGAGCCTATCCAGCAGTCGCTGTAACCTAAATCAACTCGGACTTAAAACTAAGGTCATATATTTTATAGGTATGTGGGCTCAGAATCGAATACTGAGTACTCTCCTTTAACAGGTCCCTCAGCTATAAGAACAGCCTCCATATGTCACAGTAAAGTTGTAAATACCGTTAGATTATACATGGGGCACACTAAAAGTTTTGCACTTCTAGCTAATTGGAACTATTTGAATTTCGAATGTTATATTTTTAAAACGTTGCAACCTTCTTAGTAATAAAAAAAATGGCGGGAAATGATTTGTCAATTGTTTTTTATCACACATCAAAGTTCTACGTACGCAACGAAAATGGAATTAAGTCGAAAAGATTTTAGGGCGTTGGGTTTTTATGGTTTTTAAAGTTTTCTTTCTCCGCAAGACTGTGCCGCTCGTCTTTAAAATGATTTTAGGAGAGAAGCACCTTGTTTGAGTACCGTGAGGCGATGGTTTGCTGAATTTGAGAGAGGTCGAGTTTTTTTACATGACGAATTTCGTAAAGGGCGGCCTTCAACTGCCGTCAACGAAAATAATGTGGTTACTGTTAAGCGGTTAATTAAAGAAATACCCCGAATTACCTATGAGACAATTCGAGGACTATTGAGGATTGGTATGAGCCAAGTTCAGAAAATTTTACACGAAGAACTGATTGTTTGGAAACTTTGTTGTTGTTGGATCCCTCATGAACTGACAGCGGAGCAGAAGCGGGCTTGCTTGGAATGGTGCTCACAGATGCTACTGAACGTTGGTAAAAAAATGATCGCGTTTTTTTCTCAGCTATGGGTCCCATCGGTACAATTCCACTTGAAGATTAAAAGAGTGTTAATGCCGAGTGGTATTCTACCATTTGTTTACCCAGGGTGTTAGAAAAAGTTCGCGAAAGTCGATCCAAAAGCCGCATTCTCCTAGACCATGATAACGCTTCTTCACGCACGGCCAACAAAACAAAGTCATTTTTAGCTTCCGAAAAAGTACACTTCGACACTCATCCTGCGCATAGCCCTGACCTAGCACCCTGTGATTTCTGTATTTTCTCCAAAATCAAATATTTGATGAAAGGTTTTACTTTTACCAACTCCGAAGAGGCAGTGATAGCGTTCAATCAGCACGTAGAAAACATGCCTTCAGATCTGTAGTCCTCCTGCTTTACAAAATGGTTCGATCGCATGAAAAAATATTTAAAATGTAAAGGAGATTATTTTGAAAAGCAATAAACATAATATTTTGGTTATAACATGTCGTTTTTTTATGACCTACGTAATCTACCGTACTATTATTATAAACAAACTGCTAACCTAACCTCACCAGATATATACTCCCTAGGTATATTATAAATTAGAGGATTTTACAATTTTACGTTAACAGATATAACCGTATAAAAATGATGTTTCAATTGTATGAACTTTTTTTTCAGTTTAATTTTTTTGGCCATTTACGTTTGCTTAGCGACGAGCAAGACGCAGAATGGAATGCGTCAGAGCAAACGCAAATTCCCGGATGGATTCTTGTTCGGTACAGCCACTGCTTCGTATCAAGTTGAAGGAGCGTGGGATGAAGATGGTTAGAATAAAAGTTTTGAAAATGTCTATCAAAACTAAGGAATAATAAAGTTATCCTAATACTAAAATTATAAAGTGTCTTTAGCAAATTCTTCGACTAAAGTAGTTATCACACGGCTCGTGTAAGCGTGTGGAGGGCGAAATTTTAATACAAGTTTTAGTTCGCATCGTCGCGCATCAACCCGCACCAGAACGCTTGTATATGTATATAGATTATTTCACATCCTATTGGATTATATTATATGGTATTTATTATAATCTTTGTGCTTATCTCTATATTTATATATTTTTTTTTCATTCCATATTGTTATATATTATAGGTATTATACAATTTAATTATCAGCTTGCGCCCTATTTTTCTAGCTGTTTATTGCTTGGAGTTGGCTGGTTTAAAACGCCAATGGGCATTAAGTCATCAATTGTACTTCAATTGTGCATACATTTAAATAAATAAATAAATAATACTTTCGGGAACTACAAATGAAGGTTTTTTGTTTCTACTGGGAGTGTCATATAATTTTTTACTGTCTTATTAATGAGATCTTTTAAAAAGCTAAAAAGATAACACATGATTCGTCTACTCTAATATTATAAAAATATTTGAATTTTTAAATATTTATTTATTTATTTAATACTTTATTATACACATAGAAGCAAAATTACATTTTATTTCTTGAAAACTCCACAAAAGACGAGCTTATCTCTATAAGAGATTTCTTCCAGCAAACCTAAAACAGTGAGAAAGCATGAAAGAAATGTAGAAATATACACGTGTGCAGATTATTAATTTAGAAAATATATACAATAGATATACAAAAAAAACTTATTTTATATTACTTAATCCTAATACGTACTTACAATGCCTTTCTGCCCTAAAAATTAGACCAATAATTAAAATTATTATAAAGATTACTTAAAGGTGACTAATGATTTGCTGCTCCTAATGTGTAAAGGAAGTGGGTTCCAAAAATTTCACAGAATTGATAGTAAAAAGATTACTGTAGATTAAAAAAGAGTTCGTAGGATATTGTAAAAGTCCACGTAGTTGAGAGCGACAATTTGAGTCGAAGTTATATAGAAACTTATAGCGTTCACGAAGATAGCTAGGAAAGTTTGAGTTAAATAAAACACTATAAAGAAAACATAGTGCATGGGTGTTCCTGCGCTCACGAATAGAAAGCCACATGAGCTGTACCTACTCTAAAATTAGAAAATGGTTGAAAAGTAGTTTCTAAAGTTAGAAACATGGTGAAGAAACATATTTGAATGTTTGTATGTTGGTAATGGATAAAGTCAAAAACTACTCGACCGATTCCAAAAATGATTTCACCTTTCGAAAAGACACTATCCAAAAGCAACAAAGGTTACATTTTTTCCCTTACCTAACTGCGCAAAGGCAAGTACCGAGTTTTGGGTCATGTCACGGTCAGTGAATAACGGTTGCCAGTATATACAATCATATTAAATTTTCACCGAATAAAATAAATAATTTTAATTAATACTTCAAATATTACTATATCAGCACAAAATTCCGGACATAAATGGCGAAAGAAACAGACGAAACTAGAAGGTCTTTGAGGCTGTGCCTGCTACTTGATTTAGTATTCTACAGTTTAAAATCCATACTAATATTAAAATGCGAAAGTAACTCTGAACCAATTTGGGTGAAATTTAGTTCAAAGATTGGTTGAGACCCAAGAAAGGACATAGGATAGCTTTTATTCCGGAAATCGTACGCGAACGAGAACTATGTGGGTTTTATTTTAGAATTTTTTCCACGCGGACGAAGTCGCAGGCACAGCTAGTATTCAATAAATTTTATCGAAATTGAAGGTTAAATATTTTTAGTTTTACAAATATAACCATTTCATTATTTTTTTGACAATGCCATTGACATACTTATATAGGAAATATATACCGATGATTTTTTTTTGATCGAACAGGCTTTTTACACTATGTATATCTGAAGCATAACCTTAAGTATTAATTTGTCACAGTAACAGTTCAACATAAAGGATATACACTTTAAATTCCTGAATTTTCCCCTTTAAACTTTTTGTGACGTAAATTCTTATATAGATTTTTATAAAAGATAGTAAAACACGTTATTTTTTTAGGTAAATCAGAAAACATTTGGGATCGTCTCACTCACGAAGTACCATGTCGTATCAAAGAGTGCCATACTGGTGATGTCGCCGGTGATTCTTACCACTTATACAAAAGAGATGTTGAAATGATGAGAGAACTCGGGCTTGATCATTACCGTTTTTCATTGTCATGGACGAGGATATTACCCACAAGTTTTCCGGATCAAATCAACGAAGCTGGAGTACAGTACTACAACAATTTGATTAACGAAATGTTAAAATATAAGATAGAACCCATGGTAACTTTATATCATTGGGATTTGCCTCAGAAACTTCAAGAACTTGGTGGTTGGGCGAACCCACATATGGTGGACTGGTTTGCTGATTATGCTCGTATTGTTTTCGAACTATTTGGTGATCGAGTCAAAAATTGGATAACTATAAATGAACCTAAAGAAATATGCTTCTATGGATATGCGGCAGCAAGTTTCGCACCTATGTATAATATCACTGGAATGGGTGAATATATGTGTGCAAAAAATCTTCTAGTAGCACATGCCAAGACTTACCATATATACAATGATGAATTTAGACCAACACAAGGTGGAACCATTGGTATAAGTTTAAGTGCTAGCTGGTATGAACCTGCATCTGAGAATGATGCAGAAGCTAGTGAAGATCTAGTTCAATTTGAGGTAAAATATTGCATTATGTTAATATCGCATGCGGATAAATCGCAGTAAAACTTATCATAACATCAGACAAAGAAAACTAGTTATTTTGCAATTTTCCGCGAACTTTTAAGTGTACCTTTGCGATGTTACTGAAAAGCAAAACATATAAAAGCGGTGTAAGAAATGGAACAAACTTACCGTAGGTCTGAAAATAATGAAGACCCCAGCGGCACAGTTATCCACCCTCGTCCACCACACTTTACACCACACTTTATACCACGACAGAACCAAACACAAAATCACACAATTGACGCACTCAACGCATGTTTCACTTCGCAACCGAAGCATCTTCAGGAAGATGAAGATGCTTAATATGTTTGTTTTATAATTTTGATTATTTGCAATATTGTCTGTATTTTAAAAGGAATACAAATGAATAGTTGTATATAAATTTTACTATTTTATAATTTAATCAGATTGTTTGTTACCTTTAAATTTAAATCAAAAATCTTTGGCTATGAATAAAATAAAACATCCATACTAGAATATTCTAAATGCGAAAGTCTGTCTGTCTGTCTGTCTGTTACGCTTTCACGGCTAAACCGCTGGACTGATTTTCATGAAATTTGGCATGGATATAGTTAAAGATCCGGGGTCAAACATAGGCTAATTTTTTTCAAAAATCAGTCCCTGGAGGGCTATATGGGGGATGAAATTTTTATTAAAAGCTATTTGTACAACTTTCTAATATACTCGCGGGCGAAGCTGCGCGGGTCAGCTAGTAGGATATATTTGATACAAACTCTAACGTGCAGCCCGCTGCATAATAAATGTTTTTGATGAATCCTAAAAGAAAATCTTCTTTTTTCGGGATAAAAAGTAGCCTATGTGCTATTCCAGGCCTTAACCTACCTGTGTGCAAAATTTAATCCAAATTCGTTCAGTCGTTTTGGCGTGATTGAGTTACAAACATCCATCTATCAATTCACCCATCCATCCATTCATCTAAACATTCAAACAAAAAAAAATGTGTAAGTGGTTGACCCTACGGGCCATCCTTGAAACTTCCCGCTAAATTAAGGTATTTTAAGCTCAAAAGAGTAAAAACTATGAACATGGATTTTTTCAGTTCAAACATCTATTTTGTTAAAATGGCAGTATATTGATTTTTGAAAAGTTGTATATTTTGGGAACGCTGATTGAATTTGATCTTACGAATTACATTCAACTCAATTTTTGAGATCTAAAATATTGCTTTAGCTAAATAATTTAGGTTGAAAAATGTCAAAAAACATTCTACACTTTTCATCGTCGGCACTTGGTGAAACTCCATTTTAATGTAATATTTTATCACTTATACAGTTTTACTTGTATTGTGAAACAGCACAAGTGTATAAGTGATAAAATATTACATCAAAAAACATTTTTTTCAAATATTTTCATCATTAATAAATCCTAAACAAATTGACCGATTTTGATCTTTTTTTTTTGACGGTATTTGACGCAGTTTTTAAAGGAGAAAAGCTGATAAGATTTTTAAGTCCATCGGTTTGGCAAGGCTAATGCCTGAAAGTTATTTTAAAACTATAAAGTAAATTTGCTAAAAATGACGTAATTTTAATATTTGAAAAGATGTAAATTTTGAAAATTTGATTCGACTTTGATTCTTGAAATGCCATTTGACGTAATATTTTTAGTACTAAAATATCGTAGAATAGCAAAAAATTATTTATTGAAAAGTTTCGAAGTTATGTCGAAAAGCTATGTTTATGTTATGTTCGCCGTGTTGGTCCCGGCCTCCTTTGTAGAATAGGCCAACTGCCGTTCTGCCAGGCAGGTCGTAAAAGGCGACCGATTGGCTATCGAGTCACTACCATCGTGGCTACTAGGTGGTAGAGTTCTGCATTGTCTCGCCCGGGTCTGGTACCACCGCCTTACCTATTCCTGCCGCAATAGCGTCAGTGCTTGTCGCTGTCGTGTTCCGGTTTGGAGGGTAAGGTAGCCGGTAAACTTATGCATGTGGCATTAAACCTCGCCACAAGATAGCAACGCACCATTAACATCTTTGGTGTCTATAGGCGATGGTTGACTCTTTCCATCAGGAGACCCATCTGCTTGTTTGCTATCTTATGATATAAAAAAAAAGCACTTTTTTTAATTTTTCGTCAACGATTTCTCCCAAACGGATAAGCCGCTTTTGATGCAATTAATCATTAGATATAGTTTTTTGAAGAATAGAGCTGATTAGTGTATTAGAGTACTCAGTACTTGAACAGTATTTTTCAATCGGTACATTAATCTGTACCGATTGAAAAATACTGTTTCGCCAAAAATTTTTTTGAGGTTTTTTCAAATTTCTCAAAATCTGCTGTACCGATTTGTTTAACATTCTCAGGAAGTCTAAGTTAAGCGGAATCCAAACGAATGCCATCAACTGCGTTTCGATAGGCCCAGCCTTCAAAAGTTATGAGATGTTTACATACACGGATACACACACGTATATACATACAGACATACTAACGTCATCGCGAAAATAGTCGGAAAAGATTCCTCGGACCTCAAAACGTGGAGATCCGGTAAAAACACGATTTTCGAAAATCGGGGCAAATTCAGTAACTTACTATCTACGTACACTACGTACTACGCTGCGGGAAGTTAAAAATTATAATATAAATATATAGATAATATAGATAGTGAACAAAATTAGATGATAAATACTTTATTTTTAATTAACAACTTCCACTAACTTTTTACGTTCCATTTTAGTGGGGACAATACGCTCATCCTATCTTCTCCAAAGAAGGTGACTTCCCACCAAGAATGAAACAAAAAGTAGCTGCCAAAAGTGCTGCCCAAGGCTTTTTAAGATCCAGATTACCAGAATTTACAGATGATGAAATCAAATTGATAAGAGGAAGCTCTGATTTCTTCGGACTAAATCATTACACCACCATAATGGTCTATAGAGATGAATCTGTGTATGGTTATTATGATTCTCCTTCATACTACGATGACATCGAGGTTAAAACTTATGCCGACCCTGAATGGGAATTAGCAGAAGCACCTTGGTTATATGTAAGTAGAACAGGTATTTATTTATTTAGGTACCGGAAAGAAAATATGAATATTTGTTCACTTATAATAGCAGTAAGTGACTCTTTCATCGCAATATATGAAGCTGTGTGTTAATTTGTAACATAGACGCTTTAAGCGTATTATCCTTCAATATATATGTGAGAATATGCAACTGACATACATACAGCATGTGAATTCGATTTTTGCGATTTTGAGCTTTCAATCAATTCGTACATTAATTGATAGTTCATTTGACACTCTGTTGTGTTCGCTTGCTCTGTTAGAGATTTAGCGTGTATATCTATTAAATATTTTTTTTTTTATTTGGGGAATCTCGTGGTTTGTTTTTTGTGATAGTTTAGCTTAGTTCTATATTTTTACTGTAACATAAATTTACACACAGATGGCGCGCTAATTGCAACTGTGTGTAATTCAGTGAACCAAAAATTCTAAGAAAATGAAACTGAGGTTTAATTTTTATAATGATTAATATTTATTCGAAATAATACTTTACATAAATTTTATATACATATAAAATCTTAAACAGCATCTCGATGTTTGTTACTGGTTTCTTATGATATATTCTATATTGAGTGTGATATATGATAATTCTTATCTTGATTGTCATCTATGTTTAAATAAATATATAATAAATATTTCTTGAGGACTTTGACCAAATTAATAATCAGGCAATGAAATCAATTTTATTCAAACGAGAATTTGACATACATTTTTAGACTTTCGAAGTAAACTAGGAAACCCTTATAGTTTCGTTATGTCCGTCCGTGCATCCGTCCGTCCGTCCGCACGATTGCTCAGAGATCCTTATAACTGGAAAGCTGTAATTTGGCACGAATATACAAATTAGTCACGTCAACAAATTGGTAACATAAAATCATGAAAAATTGCTTTTTTTTTCAGGTTAGTTCCCCTACATGTAAAGTGGGACTGGTAATTTTTTCTCACGTACCCAATTGTGAGGGGTATCTTTGGATAGGTTTTTAAAAAATATTGTACGTTTGTGGGAACAAGTTTTCGATAATGGGACTCGTTTGTTAAATATTAAGCTTTTAAGTGCTAATTTTTTTTCTAACGTACAAGGATACGTTCGAAAATATATCTAGGGACTAGGCAAGGTCAAGATATTTATCTGTTTAAACAAAGATCTTAAAGATTTTCTGCTACTCATATTATAGACTTCTCATAAAGCTCTTTTCTGTAAGGTAAATATTGAATCTATATCAGCTGCTAGGTCCAAAATTAAAATACCGTAAGACATGACAGTGAAAATTGCTAAAGTAAATGAGTCTAGCAGTCTGTAACTCAGTTATCGTATATCACATAATTTATGTGTAATTTTTTATAATTGCATAAACATCAACCTTTAAACTTTTTTATTTATCTAAAATAGGGTAAATGATAAGATCTCATATAATATATTTCCATCATCCTATTTCGCCAATCAGTGGCTTGAAATTTTTATACTATATTAATCATAAGATATTAAATTAGTGTAAACTGCTGCACTAAGTTTTTTGTCATATTTACAATATATGGACTACACTATAGTTTCGCGTCAAACGTCAGACTGAAGAGTGCTGTATTATTCATTAACTCTGGTGTTTCAATGTTTAAAGTTTAAACTGACAAGATTATTTCGTAAATTTCTCACATTTGGTATAGAATATTTTATACACTTTGTTTTTTTTTGAGTCAAGTACTTAGTATGTAGCTTTCAGAGAGCAGATTTCTCTTTTAAGACATGTCAGCTAAGTTATAAACAAAATACATTATCAACTGGCAAGTGATTAACTAAAAAAATCTCACTATTTCCATCCTGTATTTTGTCAACAAAGTATCTTGAACTATCCGTAACAGATTCAAGTACTACGCCACGGTATTTATCTATCTTACATTTAGCAAATAGTTCTCCAGATGTTTTATCTTGCAATTTCATTATCAACTCATCGCCTTTAGCAACGAGACGCACACGCTCCGTCTATTGTGGTCCTTGTAGATCCCAATCAGCGGCCCTAAAATATAACATTTTTAATCTAAACAGTTTATTAGATATTTATTAAACAAATTCAAATTAAATCTCTAAACAAAACTATATCCTCTGTTGGTAGTCCGGAGGAATTTTAAATACGATAATCTCATTTTTTAAATATTTCTGATAGGTCAATTACATTTTGATTACTACTGAATATACTTATTAATACGACATTGTTTATAGATTGTACCGTGGGGCTTTTATAAACTACTGACGAAAATCAGAGAAGATTTTGACAACCCACCAGTGTTCATAACTGAAAATGGCTTATCAACGAAAGCAGGCGTAGATGACGAAGTACGAATCAGATACTACCGGTTATATCTGGACGCGATGCTGGATGCTATGGACGATGGGTCAGACATCAGGTTGTACACAGCATGGAGTCTCATGGATAACTTCGAATGGGCGGAAGGATACACGTAAGTTGCTGAAAAAATATGAGAATAAAATAATTTTCCCCGTATTGATCTAGATCCCTTTTGAAGAACAGACCATCTGCCATTCTAAAATAAAACTATAAACCGGTTGACTCTGCAGGCCATCACTGAAACTTCCCGCTAAATTGATATATTTTAAGCTCAAAGGAACAACTTTTTGTATATCATAAGATAGTATACAACACATACAATATAGTAACAAATTTTTTATATATCATAAGATAGTATTTAAACAAGCAGATGGGTCTCCTGGGTGGAAAGGGTCAACCATCGCCTATAGACACCAAAAATGTAAATGGTACGTTGTTATCTTGTGGCGAGGTCTAATGCCACATATATAAGTTTACCGGCCACCTTATCCTCCAAACCGGAACACGGGATAAGTGTATAAAATTTTAGGAAAACGGAAAAAACACTTTTTTTATAAATAGTCAAAGCTTAGAAATTTTGATATCTTCTTACTAAAGAAAAAAAAAGTGGCGTACCTACCTACCGTAAACAAATACGATACGCTGTGAAAAATAATAAATGAGAAGTAAATAGGTAATAAAAAAATGAGAGAGTCTAAAATCAAACTTAAAAGAGACTTTGTTGTTTAATCAATGGTTGAATTTCGACCACAGGGCGATCGCTAGTGTAAATATTATCATCGGTTTCTGTTACCTCGAGTAATAAGAAATAGTTTTTGAATTCAGAAAAGCAGAAACCTCTAGGAAAAAAAATTATTACCAATTATCTGTGCTGTAACTGAGCGTTTTTCGACATTTAGTTCACTTCGCCAGCACCGGCGTAATAATATATTTTATATTTAATAATAATATGTATATTACTGTACGTTTCATTGTTATATAAAACTATTATTTGTTTCAGACAAAGATTTGGTCTGTATGAAGTCGACTATGAGAGTCCAGAGAAGACGCGAACCCCGAGAGCTTCTGCCTACATGTACAAAGAGCTAATACGGACCCGAGAACTGGACCACGACTTCCAGCCGGACCCTTCTGTACCCATGACTATTGACGACTAACATTAATGTGCCTGTGTACGATTAAAAATGATGACACACCGTGTTTTGTTTTATTTAATGTAAATATAAACAACAAAAATATTTACATTTAATTTAGTAATTTTTTTAACTATTTTATAATGTAATAAATAACTAATAAATGTGTATTTTTACATACTGCATCGTGCATGGTATGTATGTTCGTAGGTGAATATTAAATATACACTCACATAAGAAAACCAACATATAAACAAACATCATATATATACAATCATCACACACAAACACACCATACCTACATACAAATATAAATTTTATGCATTAATATAAGAAGTTATACATTTACTTAGGTTAAAAGAACACAATATAAATTCGGCAGAAATAGATAGGGCAAGGTACTTAATCTTGGTTGGTACGAGACGCGAGTATCACATAAAACTTACAATTCGCCAGCGATCAGCGATGACTCTCAAATGTGACAAAAAAAATCATCAAAAACCTCTCCAATTGCTTGCTTGTCGCTAGCTCCACTTTTAGCGATGTCATATCACCTAAAATAATCGAACGTCAACGACTACCACTAGCATACAAGGCTATTATGTACCTTGCAATAATTAAACAATTGTGATAATTGTACATTGCGTCATATGTGATAACCCCGTGGGAGAGACATTGCAGAAATCTACCTAGTTAGGTATATGACGATCTCATCGCCCACCAGTTGCATTGCGGTTCATCCGGTTTCCGTTCATCCAGAAAATCCCGGATGCCTAATCCCCTCGCAAACATTATCCGCTGGGCTTCCATGCTCCTGATTGTCTGAACAGCCAAATCATGGATTCTCAGGCTCCCTTGCGTATCGTGGGTGGGGGAGGGGGCAAAATTTGAGCTTATTAATCACACTGCACGGGGCAAACTGAGCAAGAAATTTAAGGCAACCCCTAACGCGCTTGTCGTGTATTTTTGCAACATTAAGAGGCTTCATTCTAATCTTGACGCCATCCTATAACTCTCTTCCCTAGGCACAAATTGGAACACTTCTTTATACCGCGGGCGGGTGTGTGCGTAGACACCAGAGAAGATATCTGCTACCGGCGCCCCAGCAATCTTAAAGGACAGGACTTATCTATCCTCTTCTACCACCATCCCCGCATCTATGCATGCCTATACAAGTCTTAAAGTGATAATACCGAATTCAACTGACTCATCGAGCATTTGCAAATAGCTGCGGATTCCGCGCTACAACAGATCCCTACCGCAGAGATCGCAATCCTAGATGACTTTAACACCCATCACGGCGACTGTCTCTGCTTACGCACTACTGATATTGATGAGGTCTTTTCACTATTTTACTTTGACGTATGGTTTATACAACTGGTAACTACACCCACGTGCATTCCAGATGTGGATGACCATGCACCTTCAATGTTGGACATTTTAATGTCTTCTCATCCAGATCAGTATCGTGTCAGCGGATATCCCTCTTGACTCGTCTGACCATAGTCTGATCTGGGGCGAAGCCCGGGTACGCACCTGTCACGGCCTCTTTTTGCGGGCTGCCGCCGCCTTTAGCATTAGAAATCAGCAGAATGGGACTTGATGCGGTTTTTCTTTGCATTCTACCCTTGAGGACGAATATGCTGAATAGATATTGAAACCAATCAAAACATTAGTCTGCAAATCTGAAGAAAGTTTGTTGAAAAAACACTATATTAATATTTAAAAAGCTGTAAATTTTAAACAGTTGACTTTACCAGTTGGTAATGTTAACATGCCAATTAAAAAAACAAGAAAGATATTTCTATATACCTAGTAGAAAAATTTACCGGGAACAAAATTACAGGCAACAGTAGACAATATCAAGTTAAACAATATTTGATTTAGTTAAAAGATTCCCGAAGATTAAGAACAATTTAATAGGAAAGAAAATTTTTATTCCACTTTAGATCATAACAATCTAATATGAAGATATTTGTATATCTAAATGTTAGATATAGCATATAAGTAGAATTCTATAGGACATAAAAGCTTTCATTTCACTCATTTTAACTATAATCAAATCAAATTCACGCCGGAAAATTTTTGAAACATCTGAAGAATATGCTTAGTTACCTAATATTCCGAAAGCCTAAGGAAATTCCATTCACTTGAATGTCTATCAATTTGACACGTAGAATATTTCAAATGCATTTGCCTTTGAAAAGAATCCATTTAAATAATATTTTATTGAAAAGAATCACATTGAAGGTGCATTGACGATGTGAGCGGTGAACTGTAATAGAATGGAATATGAAGCAAGAAATTATTTCAAATCGCGTTTTATAGAAACCTTAGTCAAAAGAAAGCCGTATCAGTCTTTATTTGGCTAAGATTAATGTAAAATAGAACATGTATAATTTTTCTAGTAGCTGTTGCCCGCGACTTCGTCTGCGCGGACTTCGTTTACTCGCACAGCAACTCTCCCATAGGTGATAGCGTAATAATATGTAGCCTATATGTTGACCCGATTTGTTAGTAATATTCATTTAAAATTTAAAGTAAATCCATGCAGTACTTTTTGAGTTTACCCCGGACATACATACAGACAAATAGACAAAAATTCTAAAAGCTATATTTTTGGCTTTGATATCGATTGTAGTTAACGCCCCAAGTATTATTTTTAAAAATATTTTATGTACAGTTTTGACTTTCATTCAGAACATTTATTTATTTATTTATTTATTTTAACTTTATTGTACACCAAAAACATACATTTTCGTACAAAAGGCGTACAAAAGGTTCAGTTAATATAACAGAAGTAAATGAAAATTAAAGTAATTTAATTTACAAAAGTCTGCAAATTGTTATACTAATGACCTCTGCATGTTCACAGAAACGTTAAATGTATAATAAATGGAACAAACTCACCAAAGATCGGGAAAATTAAAAGATGCCTGTAGCACAAATACTCTCATTCGTTCAACATAATATATCTCCTCATGCCCACAAACAAACACACGCTGTTACACAAACAAAACGCTCGACACGAACGTGCGTTTCTTTTTGTATATGAAACATCCTCAGGAGAAATTTATAGCATTCAAAAAAAAATTCTACTCCAATTTGTAAATTAAATTGTTGTGATTGCTATAACAATGTATATACAATGACAGCAATTTGATTTGTAAAACTGAGGAACAAACCCCCTGTCCGACACTACCTAAGGAGGAGTATTGGTTGGTCGACGACAAACAAAATAACGAAATTGTTCTATTTATATATTTTTTACACAGAGAACCTGAATCAGATCTTCACCAAATTGAAATAAAACCACACGGGAGAATACACTCTTAAATAAAAATAGAATTTCCAAGATCGGCTCATAATTGACTGAGTTCTGAGGTAACAAATATAAAAAAACATACAGCCAAATTAAGAGATAAACTCCTCCTCTGGGGCAGTCGCTTAAAAAGAGAAAAATTTGGTCGTAATTTAAAACGCTCCAATCAAGTACAAAAGTTAAGTAAATTTCTTTTAAATTAAGCAAATATTTTAAGTGTATCAGTAAATATATTTGACGACCCACACTGGACTAATAATGTTTGATTTATTGCACCAAAATAATTATGTCGATACGCTGAGGCTTGGAGAAAGGAACACGGTGTTCCAATTAAATAATTCATGATCAATATTTTGTAGTGCGTGTTTAATACCTCACTGAATTGTTCGGTACTAATTCCTGCGTTTCGGTTCGGATTACTTACAAGATCTATTAGTCTGATATGCTGACAGAACAATTAATCTGTTATTAGATCTCTAGTCTGTTTACTGAATTATCAATATTCATAAAATAACTACACAGATAATATATAATTATGATTGTATTTAGATAATGGCTTTGTCGATTGGACAAGGTTTTTGTTCCAATTTCTAAAATTTTTCGTATGGAATGAAAAATAATTGTTAGACCGTTTCCTTGCGGCGTTAGCAAAGTAAACCGAAAAGATTTATTGATAGATCTTTCGGTTTACCACGATTCACCGATTTTTCGGTTAACAAAATGAGTGGTGATCCCCATCGCCCCATTTACCGCCCTGATAGCAATTTATCAGCTATTTTTAGCGATAATCGGGACCAACAGCTTCACATGCTTATCTGAGATACAGGGGTGATAATATACAACTCGCCAGACTCTGGCTTGTTACTGCGATTTTAACTTTCGAGAAAAATCTCAAAAAAGCCTCATTGATAACATTTTTATCTGACCAGATGATGGAACCCGAGATTTCATAATCTAAGCCAAATAGGCTAATATCATAATTTTACAAACACCAGTGTGGCCGCGTTTTAGATATGGTAGTAGTTTAAAAAAAATGTTGACGCGTCGAAATAACTTGTAAAAAGTTTTATTGAATAAAGTATTTTTGATTTCTGACTCTGTTCCCTGCACACATTCTTCTTTCAACATCAGTGGTGTACCTTCCGTCCCCGCTAAAAAAGCCCATCCAAGATATAAACACTCATAAACAGCATAAACTAAACATATTGTTATAAATTTTTCCAATCAAGGTATGATTGGAAAAATTTATTAGCCCATTAAAAAACAGAACATTACTAACATTTGGCTCATCTGAGTATCAGTTCAGTATCAGTTTATTGGTAGGGTAGCAGGTGTTGCTCTCTCTTCTTTCTCCCACCTAGTCATCCTTCTGATGGTAGTATATTAATACGACATAGCATAAAAATGTTTGAAAAAATATTGCAAGAAACTCACACAGATGCTGCTCCCTCGGGTGTATTAAATTCTTAGTATAAGTCACCTATCCCCGATAATTTTGATCCATCCAGTAGCTGCAACAAATAAATTTATTTGAATCCTACTTCTGTTATTTGTACTTACAACTTAAAAATATAATAAAACAAGTTAATATGAAGTCCAAACTAATATTATAATTATGCAAAAGTATCTGTGTCTGTCTGCCTCTTCTTCACGCCTAAACTACGAAAACGATTTGGATGAATTTTAGTACAAAGATAATTTGAGACCCGAGAAAGGACATAGGATAGTTTTATCCCGGAAATCCCGCGGGAACAGGAACTGTGCGACTATCTGTTTCAAACCTTAGTAATAAGGAGTAATTTATTTATTATTATATTATTATAAATTTAAAAAAACTATCCACATCTAAGGATAGTACGCTTAAATACTATAATTTAAAGTTTTTTCCCGAATGCTTAGTTTTACGTCATATGAATATTTCGACCTCGCGTGTATCCGACCGAATTCTGATCTTGCAATGTTTTCTCCTAGATTGTTTAGTACTTCCACTTGCAAATGTCGACTGCGAACGAATATTCAGTAAAGTGAACACTGAACCTTAACAAGACTGAAATACGAAACAAACTGGCAACACAATTCATAGACGCCATATTATTGTCTTATGATGCTATTAAAACCGCTTTTAAGCAACGTTACTTTTGTAACATTTTACGTTACTTTTGATCTTCTCCTGTTACTTCCATGTTACACGACTCAAAATGTTACTTTTACGTTACTTTTAGGACTTTTGATTTGTTCTTTACCGATTTGTGTTTGCTAACAATACTTGGTAAGTAAATGTTGTATTTATATAATTTTAATTTATTAAGTATCGCCTCTGTGGTCTAGTGGTCCAGTGTTGGCGTTGACCACACGGAGTCCCGGGTTCGATTCCCGGGTCGGGCACATAAAAAAAGTTTTTTCATTTTTCTGATAAACACAAAGTTGCACGGGATTGGAAAGTGCTAGGTTGGCGATAGGCTTGCCACCTATCACATTTGTGGGACCAAGTATCTTCGGCTAATCGTGGGTGCACTTGTTGTACCTCTGCCTACCTCTTCGGGTATACGGGCGTGAAGATACTTTTTTTTTTAATTTAATAAGTAATTTGTAGGTAGGTATTTAGAAAATCAATTTATTTAACAATAAATTCGTGTTTGCAACTGAAATATATTTATGTTTTATTAATCGTCAGTTTAGTTATGTTCAGTATTAATTGTTTAGTTGTATTTAGTTAGATATAATTATGGTAAGCTATTTGAAACGTTACTTTTCCCGTGAAAATGTTACTTTTTGAGCTGTCTCTTGTTATATTCGATTATCTGTCACTGGCAACACTGCTGGATTTGTCATTTGTCAAACACAAACAGTTTAAACGTCAACCAAAACGTCAACTATGGTGTAGCGTCGGGTTAAAATAATAAATTTTGTTTTAAATAAAGTCTGTAAGTCTCTTACATCATCGTCTGTATAGTTCATTTTACAAAACGTGCTTTACTAAGAAATATGTTGGTGTTGTTTGAGACGCCTGCGGGTTACGCTATTTTTAAGGTACGTCTACACGTGTTTATTATAACCTATAAGAACTATAAACAACTTCTAAAATTTTCAACAATCAGTGAAACAATTGTTCCTCTTACCTTCGTATTTGTGTTATTTGAAATTGTTTTACGATCTTTTCGAATGACATATTTTTTGTTTACTTCAGCTCCGTAACTAATTTTCATAATTACAAATAAAGCAATGAGTTTATTCAGTACTACAAACTTAACTATCATCACTCTAAAAATACTTTATAATCATACTCAATCACTCACTCCATATTTTCCCCCTCCCAATGGCACTTTAACCATAACACAATTTATACTATTTAGTAAGTAGTGATAAGATATGGAAAGTAATCAGTATCCTACCAGGCTTTTTTTATTTCCATTAAAATATACAGATTATAGGTCAGGTCATATAAATTATCTAAAATCCTGTTTGGAAAAAATGGATTATTAGGTACGTTATTTGTAAAATGGAGCCCATGACCTTTTTGAGACAACAAGAAATCTAACTATACTATAATATTTACTTGTCTTGGTTCGTTAATTCCCATAAATATAAATAAAAATGTGCAATGTGTATGAAATAAAAATAAAAACATTTTGTAATCCTCTCTTATTTTATGAGATATTGTCTCAGTGTGTAATCTACTGTGTGTTAGGATGTTTTTTTAAGTTATCTGAAACAAAAAATATAAAAGCCTTGATTAATAGTTAGAAAATTAATGTCAACTTTGGGAAAACCCCATCCTACCAGACAGGGGCATATAGTTAGCTTGATGGCTATATCAAATATAATATTGAAAAATGTGATGGGGTTTTAAAATGCAACCCTACAATTTTGCTAAAATTTAGCAAATATTTTAAACTGGATAAACCACGTCAAGACAGAGCCCGTCACTTTTGGTAGAGTAAGTAAAATTAAGAGGAGAATATATATTTTTGACCTCTATTTTGTATTGCCATAAGTAGTAATATGTTAAATGTCATTTAAAATTAATTATTTTGATAGGAGAAAACTTGTCTTTCTATCCACAAAATAATAATATAGTTAATGTATATTTTAGTATTAAGTATATTGTTATAGTATTAGGTTACCAAACAATGCCTTTAATTATTGGGCAGGGCTTTTGTTACACACTGTATATAGCCTTTCATCATAGTCAAGACAGACTTGACTTGCTTTTGGTATTTCATAAATTGTTGACCCCATACAAAGATAAGTACTATGACCAATTTGGTTGTGGTGTGTCAGACCCACTGTTTAATGTAATAACATTGTTTAAAAAAAATGTATATGCACAAAAAAAGACAAGCCCGCTGAGTTTCTTCCGCCGGATCTTCTCAGTGTGTGGCCGCGTTTCCGATCCGGTAGTAACTCAAAAAATGTTGACTCGTCAAAAGTGCCTGTAAAGGATAATTTGAATAAAAATGTTTTGACTTTGACTTTGACACTTTCCTAGTGCCTAGAACATTTAAATTGTGCATATTATCAATTTGGCCTTATGTTTTATCTTATGTTGTGATGTAACAAAGAGTAAACTAAAGTTTAAAGCCAAAGCCAAAGAAACAAGAGACACTTTCCTATTTTATACTAATACTTTGAAATCAACTTTATTCTGTTATAAATAACTAGCTGAGCTCACAACTTCTTCCCTATGAATGTTTTTTTTAATTTATAATAATCATCACTACATAGTATAAAACAAAGTCACTTTCTCTGTCTGTCCCTATGTTCTTATGTCCTGATGTCCTTATGTATGCTTAAATCTTAAAAATTACGCAACGGATTTTGATGCGGTTTTTTTAATAGATAGATTGATTCTTGAGGAAGGTTTTAGCATATAAACCTTTCGGATATTCCCACGGGAACAAAAGCTACGTGGGTGAAAACATGGGCAGGTTGCTAGTAAATAATAATAAATAAATTACTCCTTATTACTGAGGTTTGAAACATAGATAGTCCCAGGGCTTTACCCGCATAGTTCCTGTTCCCGTGGGATTTTCCGGGATAAAACTATCCTATGTCTTTTCTCGGGTCTCAAATTATCTTTGTACTAAAATTCATCCAATTCGGGTTAGTGGTTTAGGCGTGAAGAAGAGGCAGACACAGATACTTTTGCATAATTATATTAGTATGGATTAGTCTAAATTAATAACAAATTAACTTGCATTAAGTAATATATTTTTAAGTTGTACGTACAAATAACAGAAGTAGGATTCAAATAAATTTATTTGTTGCAGCTACTGGATGAATCAAAATTATCGGAGATAGATGACTTATACCAAGAATTTAATACACCCGAGGGAGCAGCATCTGTGTGAGTTTCTTGAAATATTTTTTCAAACATTTTTATGCTATGTGCCTATCTGAGGCATGGTGGTGTTAATATACTACCATCAGAAGGATGACTAGGTGGAAGAAAGAAGAGGGAGCAACACCTTCTACCCTACCAATAAACTGATACTGAACTGATAGGTACTAAGATGAGACAAATGTTAGTAATGTTCTGTTTTTTTTAATGGATTAATAAATTTTTCCAATCATACCTTGATTAGAAAAATTTATATGTTAAGTTTATGCTGTTTATGAGTTTTTATATCTAAGATGGGTTTTAGCAGGGATGGAAGATACATCACTGATGTTGAAAGAAGAATGTGTGCAGGGAACAGAGTGATTGGAGCATTAGGATGATTACTTAAAGACAATTTTAACTCAAGGCACCTGACTAGCCCTGCATAATTGTGCTTATCCCAACGCTATTGTATGGAAGTGAGAGTTGGGTATGTCATAAATGGCATGAAAGTAGAACCAATACGGATGAGATGAGATCTCTACCAAAATTATGTGGTGTAACACTCGCGGAGCAGGTTCGTAATGAGGCAGTGAAAGAGAGGTTAGGCTTGAAAAGAGTCTGTGTAAAGATGAGAAAGGGCATGCTCCGTTGGTTTGTAGAAAGAATGGTAGATGAAAGGTTAACAAAACAGGTATACAATGCGAATGTGAAAGGATGACCAAGAACGATGTATTTACCATGATCGGATTGATCAAGTACTGTCCAAAGATGGTGTCAAGAGTCTTCGTAACCGGTGTGTGTGTTTGAAGGGAGTAATGAATGTGAAGGAAGCAAGGCAACCCTGCAAGGATTGTGATGTATGGCACTCAGTTCTCTCTGCCTACTCTGTAAGGGATCTGGCATGAGGTTATGTATGCATTTATGCTAGTATAGGATCAGTTCTAAAACAGGTATATAGTATGTAGCTAGGAACATGGAAAGCATTGATCGAAATTAATTTCATCTATAATACAATTCATTTATCTATTATATACAGAGGTATTACTAGGAATCAGAACAATTGATGCAATCAAACACAATGCAAAGGAGCATTTGGCCTCATAGAACTATTGACACATGGCTTAGCTAAAAGAGAGTGTTTCGGCCTGATGCAGACAGTTTTGGTTATTTCTATTTAACATTTTCTTTGTTATAAAATGATTTTTTAATTAATCAAAAATTTTCATGTTGAGGTTTCGTCCATAATTAGCATTGCTCAGAATACGTAAAATTTAGTGTGATGGTGCTCCATACAAAAAACTTCTTAATAATTTAAATAAACTCTTAAAGAATATCATCAGTTATATTTTGCCCGGTAACTAGGAATCGAAAATCCCACTAAGTAACACTACCTATTCTGATCACAGGACTAATTAGCAGTTAGCAGTAGAAATAACAAAATTAATTGTTACAGAGTAAAATTGAAAAACTTTATTAAGTTTGAAGATACTACTGAAGCTTTAGCAGCTACTACAGCTGCTATTGAAGGCAAAATATCCAAACCATTGAAGAAAGCTTTGAAAAAACATGTCTGCAAAGAACTTCAAGATCAGCTGTTAGTTGGTGATGCAAAACTTGGTAGTGCTATTAAAGAGAAATTTGATTTACAATGTGTATCAAATTCAAATGTTCAAGAACTGCTGAGATGTATAAGATCACAGATGGACAGTCTTCTAACGGGCTTACCAAAAAAAGAAATGACCGCAATGGCTCTAGGTCTTGCCCATTCCCTATCAAGATATAAATTGAAGTTTTCACCTGACAAAATTGATACAATGATTGTCCAAGCCCAATGTTTGTTAGATGACTTAGATAAGGAATTAAATAATTATGTAATGAGATGTCGAGAGTGGTATGGCTGGCACTTTCCTGAACTCGGAAAAATCATTACAGACAATACTTTGTTTGTTAAAATAGTCAAACTTATGGGTACTAGGGATAATGCAGCAAAGACTGATCTATCTGATATACTTCCAGAGGATTTAGAAGAAAAGGTAAAAGAAGCAGCAGAGATATCAATGGGTACGGAAATATCTGATGATGATATTATTAATATACAGAATCTATGTGATGAGATCATATCTATTACTGACTATAGGACACATTTAACCGACTATTTAAAGGCCAGAATGATGGCTATGGCTCCAAATTTAACTGTGTTAATTGGCGAGCATATTGGTGCAAGATTAATAGCTCATGCTGGGTCATTAATGAATCTGGCTAAGCATCCTGCATCTACAGTTCAGATATTTGGTGCGGAAAAGGCTTTATTCAGAGCATTGAAGACTAAAAAAGACACACCAAAATATGGTTTAATCTATCATGCACAGTTGGTAGGACAATGTAGCACAAAGAATAAGGGGAAAATGTCTAGAATGTTAGCAGCAAAAGCAGCTTTAATGACCCGTGTTGATGCTTTTGGTGATGATGTCTCTTTTGAATTGGGGGCAGAACACAAAGTCAAGTTAGAAAACAAATTAAGGCTTCTAGAAGAAGGCAATTTAAGAAGGATCAGTGGAACTGCTAAAGCGAAGGCGAAATTTGAAAAGTATCACAGTAAAACGTAAGTTTATTATTATTTTATTAGTATATACATAGTGTTTTATTAGGGTTTTGTCCCCAAAAAGTAAAACGGAACCCTATTACTATGCCTCCGCTGTCTGTCACCGTGCTGTATCTCATAAACCATGATAGGTAGAAAGCTGAAATTTTCACAAATTATGTATTTCCGTTGTCGCTATAGCAAAAAAATACTAAGTAAAAATAAAAAAATGAAAATATTAAGGGGGTATGAAAAAAACACTTTTACTGTGCGGGGTAACCCTTAATATTTTAATTTTTTTTTATATCTAGTATTTGTTTTAGCAGCAACAGGAAAACATAATTTGTGAAAATTTCAGTTTTCTAGCTGTCACGGCTTATGAGATACAACTTGGTGACAGGCAGACAGACAGACGGACAGACAGACAGCAGAGGCTTAGTAATAGGGTCCCGTTTTACCTTTTAGGTACAGAACCCTAAAAGCTGTTTGTCCACTTTTTAATCAACTTCTCAAAAATTTCTAAAATTTGGTTTTCAATTGTTTTTTTTTTATATATCTTTAGATAGCAGACCAATTTTTTTAAGAGGGCCTGGACCAACAATCAAGAATTTATAACTTCATAATTTCGTAAAATTATATGTTTGCGTCGTCGTGATTGGTTATGGTATATGATATTATGACGTTGTCTTCTAGCGCTAATTGGAGAACCAAAAAACCAACTAATAATTCTGTGATTTTCAAGGTTTATGAGTTTTAACCTACTGATGATAATAATAGAAGCTATACTGAATAAATATGGATTGTAATAATTGTGTTTTGGTGAACAGGGAAGTATATCAGTATCCCACAGCAGCAGACAGCACTATCGGTAAGAAAGCAATCAAGCGAGAACACTCTCCAGAAGAAGATGGACAAGTTTCCACTAAGAAGATCAAGCTAGAGGATGGGGCCAGTGAAGTGAGTATTTTTTATATCATAATCGCACATTTACGTGCTTGTAAGAGCTTGGCAAACCTCCACAAACTCCAAGCCGTTACAAATGCTTGGATGCCGTTCCCACGCTTATGAGTATGTTAGTGTGTTCCGGACAATCACGATGGACGCTATAATTATGTCGCCTAATGCGTTCAGCTTGACATATTTTTCTTCAAAATATAAACAAAAACAAAGATAACGAAAAAATGGAATAATGTAACTGCATCTCAGAACCATATTACCGAAGAATTATTGGGTGCTCTAAAAAACTACGACTGAAAATGTTTTTTTTTATTATTTTTTTATTTTGCAATATTAATAACATAACTTTTGATTATATTGTAACGCTCCCCTGATCGTTACGTGGGACTAGATTTACACTGGCACTTATCAACTAACTCACTTTTTTTTTTCAAAGACTACACATTCTAATCTATATTACATATAATAAAATCGTAGTAAACTCAAAACTCTACATTGAATATTTTTTTAAAAGAATACTTGGGGCGTGAACTACAATCAACATCGAAGCCAAAAATATAGTTTTTAGAATTTTTGTCTATTTGTCTGTTTGTCTGTATGTATGTCCGGGGTAAACTCAAAAAGTACTGCATGGATTTACTTCAAATTTTGTATGAATATTACTAATAGGTCGGGTCAACATATAGGCTACATATTATCACGCTATCACCTACGGGGGAGAAGCTGTGCGGAGTAAACGAAGTCTGTGCGGACGAAGTCACTGGCAACAGCTAGTAAAATATATAATTTAAAATGAAACAAGTGGCCAGCACTATTTTAATCGTAACACAAAGAAGGTGTTATGTTATAATATCTTTAACAAATTACATTCAATAGATCACCTATTCTGCCAGGCTGTTTGTAAACATCTGACGATTGAGTAAACATGTTCCTACCATCGTGACTACTAATAGGTGATAGGGTTTCACAATGTCTCGCTCGAATCTGGTATCACCGCCTTACCTATTCCTGCCGCAATAGCGTCATTGCTTGTCACTGTCGTGTTTTAATGTCATGTCATGTGGCCGGTAAACCTAGACATGTGGCATTAAGACCCCACCACAAGGATAGCAACGCACCATTAATATCTAGTCTCTATCGGTGATGGTTGTCTTTTTCCATCAGGATAGCTATCTGCTTGTTTGCTATCTTATGATATATAAAAAAATATTGATATACCTTTCTTGAAACATTATGTCTGGCTTCAACATAGTATACTCACTTTCACTCTTATTAAAAACTAGCCGCAGCATGCAGCCCGCTGCATTATAAATGTTTTTGGTGAATCCCGCGGGATCTCCTGATTTTTCTGGGATAAAAGTGTGCTAAATCTCATTCAAATCCTTTCAATAGTTTTTGCTTGACCGAGTAACAAACATCCATCCATCTAAATATCCAACTTTCTCATCTTTACATATAATAAAATCATAGGAAAACCAAAACTGTACATTGAATATTTTTTTAAAAGAATATTTGGGGCGTGATCTACAATGATATCGAAACCAAAAAAATATATTTTGAATTTTTGTCTGTTTGTCTGTATGTATGTCCGGGGTAAACTCAAAAAGTTACAAAAATATTACTAACAGGCCGGGTCAACATATAGGCTACATATTATCACGCTATCACCTACGCGGGAGGAGCTGTGCGGAGTAAAGCAAGTACGCGCGGACGAAGTCGTGGGCAACAGCTAGTTATTAATATAGAAATATAGATGCATTGCATTGCATTGTCTGATTTTGCATAAAGACTAGTTATAAAGGCAGACTTTGAAAGTGCATATGCTTTTCTTCTAAAATAATGTTTATTTTTGTAGGTTAAAGTAAAAAAAGAAAAGAAAGTTAAGTCAGAGCCCGCCGAAGAACCTGCAGATCAGAATAACGGCGTGGAAGCTACTCCAACTAAAAAGAAGAAGAAAAATAAAAAGTCCCTTGAACCTACAGAGGAAGCAGAAGTCAAAACAGAAGTAGAAGAAACAGAACAACCAAAAAGCGAGAAAAAGAAGAAGAAAAAGCGACAGTCTCAAGCAGAAGAATAAACTACCTTTTAGTCGTTATGTGTGAGGTGCTTGTGAGAATGTGAGAATACGCCATATTGATGTTTGAAATAAGCGAAACGTTCTTATTGAAAGTATATTGAAAATTAAAAAAGTTATTTTAAAATATATTTAGATATATTTATTTAAAACTACCTTGTTGACCCATTATTCAGCTGTTTCGGATATTGGTTGTCTGTTACCCTTCTTCCACACTAGCGTGTATCGTCCCGAAGATATTAGCGCGCTAAAGCACACGCAGTTGGAATGGTTGCGACAATAGCCGGTCACATCTGCATGTATCGCGTCATTGCGCGAAGCTTTGTGACGATAGACGCAAGTGCGGCCGCAGCATAAAGTCGGTTTACTGACGATAATTACGTGATAACGTCATACGAAAACAAGATCGTGCCTCTACTTGTTCCGCGCTCTTGCTTGCACGCTCGGCTCAGACGGAACGTGACAAGACACTATCGCATTAAAAAACTCTTGTACCCCGTTGAAGAATCGACAAGCTACATTCTGTGAGGCAGCGAGAAAAAGGCGAACGATTTCTCCCGCAATGCCATCACTATTTGTCACTGTCGTGTTTCGTTTTGGAAGGAAAGGTAGCCGGCAAACTTATGTGTGGGGCTTTGTCGCTGCGCTACACGGATAGAAAAGGATGTTTGGTGTCTATAGGCGATGGTTGTCTCCATTTGGAGAGTCCTTGCTTGTTTGCTATCTTATAAAAATGGCGTTATTTGTTCCTTGCAGTTTATAGAGTTAATAAATAATTTAATTAAATTAGACTTGCTGATCTAACCCCAAAGCAAGCAAATTATTTACTTGTGTTATGGGTGTTAGTCAACGATACTAATACATAGAAATACATATATAATGCTTTTACATACATAATGAAAACCCAAACCCGGAAATACAACCATTTATGCTCATCACACAAATGCTTGCCCCTGTCGGGGATTGAACCCGAGCCCCGTCGATTACGTAGTCAGGGTCGCTAACCACCCGACCACCGGGGCGGTCAGAGTTATAGGTACTGTGTAATAAAATCCTGTCTGATCGTCAACAGTGAACAATGCCCTTATTGTTGTATAGCTTAATATAAACATTGTGCTGTTGTATTCTGGATATAGATTTACGACAAAATACCGGTTAAAATAAATAATCTTCAATGATATTCAATACATTTCCATGGCAACACAAAATGTAGATCAAAAATATTAGCAGTCGTTGGGTGGCTACGATATCAAAGTTTGATCGTAGCCGCAACGCGTGCTTGCTGACTCGACGTGGTGATGTCCAGTTTATTTGATGGAAGTTGTAGGGTAAATACGAGCATTTTTAAATTACATATAATTTTTGTAAATAATCATGAATCATTACTTTTTTTATAGTCATCGACCTAACTGTATCCCACTTCTGGTTTGGACAGGATTTTTGTCACTCACTGTATAAGTGACTAGATATTTTGTACAATAGAAAACGAAAATAAGCAAACTGATCTGATATTTGGAACAAGTTCCTTATCGGATGGTACGGACTTGCGATGCGGATGGGGGTCTAGAGGGAGCTATGCGAAAAAAAGTAACAATTTTCCGCCACGAGTTTCCGATACGAGTCTAGTCGTCGCTAACCACTCGACCAACGGGGCGAACTTCTCTGTATTGTATCGTTGACTAACACCCATTACACAAGCATAAAATTTGCTTACTTTGGGGTTACATCAATTGGTGTAATATGTCCAGCTATTATTATTACTAGCGGATCCGGCAAACGTTGTTTTGCTGTTGCTTGTTATAAATTATACATACAAACCTTCCTCTTGAATCTCTCTATCCCGCAGGATCACTTAATTTTTCTGGAATAATAAGTAGCCTGTGTGTGTCAAATTTCATCCTAATTCGTTTTACGTGGTTGAGTAACAAACATCCAAGCTGTAGTACCTATTTAAATTATAAGGTCCGGTCGGGGCAAAAGTATTTTCGTATTGTTCATACAAAGGAAAATATTTTTTTAGGTATAATTTTTTATTTATTTATAGTACGTAAGTGCCGTTTTGATCGATGACTTGTTGCCATCTTGTGAGTAGTGTCATGATCCCATTCCTGTAGAAATGTTGAGATTTTTGTTTAAAAAAATCTGACAGATAGTGTTCGCAGTGTTCTTTTGAGATTAGCTTTATGTATCCTAGAGAGTTCTGCAATGACCGAAACAGGTGGAAATCTGATGGAGCAAGGTCAGTATTGTATCAGAACTTTTTTTGACTAACTCTCACACTTTTTGAGTAATTGCAAAAAACTTTAATTTTTTTCAACGCTAGCCGGCGGTTGCATACCAAATTACACCTACCTTTAGGGCAGCTTGTACCAAAATGCTTAAATCATTTTAAGTTACTAAATACGTTTAAAGCTGAGGTTTAAAGTGACAGCATTTAAGGCGTTTTGACATTTGCTAAACATTTTTAAGGGACTAAATGCATTTAAGCATTTTCGTGCAAGCCGCCCTTACATATCGTTTTCATATCATTAATACATTATATGCAAAATGTAAAGAAGAATAATTTTGATTTAAAATTTTATTTTACTAAATTAAGATACCTACTGGTGTCAGTTTTTTGTGCATAAGACAAAGCGAGAACCCTAGCGCGACCGCCGAGTTTAGGTATAAAATTGAAGTACATACACAAGTTTCAAGTCTTCTGTAGTCTCCATATTCTGTGTCTGTGGTTATAAAAGTATCCGGACTAGACTTTACGCTGAATTCTACCGGCTGTTAGTCGAAAATGAACTCGCTCGTCATTGCTCGCCTTCGTTTATAAATTGTCCGGTAGAAAAGCAGATAGTTAATTCTCCAAGACAAACTATTTTTATGATTTTTTTATATATCATAAGATAGCAAATAAGTGGATAGCTCCCTTGATGTAAAGAGAAAACCATAGATCATAGACAACAAAGATGTTTATGGTTCCTTGCTATCTTGTAGCGAGGTCTTAATGGCAGATCCAAAAGTTTGCCGACTGCCTTACTCTCCACACCGAAACACGAAATTGACAAGCACTAACGCTATTGCTGCAAGAATAGATAAGCCGGTGGTACCAGATCCAGGCAAGACATTGCAGAATTCTAAACCTAGTAGCCACAGTGGTAGTGACACGTATATACCTATGGCCAATCGGTTGCCTTTTACGACCTGCCTGGCAGAGCGGCCGATGGTCTATTCTTCAAAGGGAGCCCGAACTAACACGTAGGGATGTAAATGGTGCGTAGCCGTCTAGCACGAAGCGAGGATGTAATGCCGTACGCATTAAATCACGAGCAACCTACCATTTACAATGACAAGAAACGCTTTTGCGGCAGGAGTAATTAACATTTAATTCAAACACTTGTTGTCACGACGGAAGTGACACGATTGGCCAACTACCTGTATTTTACGAACTGCTTGAGAGGAAGACGAAATAGTCTATTCTTCAAAGAGAAGCGGAACAATGCACGGAAACTTTGAAGTTGTTTTCTATTGTACGGTCTAAAGACACCTTTATACCTCGAAAATCAAATAAAAATATTTATTTGCACAGAATATAGGTGTTACGAGTTTTTTTTTATGTTATTGAGATAGGCAAACTGGCAGACGTGCCACCTGAGTGCTAAGTGTGAGTTTTTCTTTTCGCATTCGATCGTGAGCGCGTTTCGAGTTTACTAGGAATTTGTATGTGATTTGTACAGCGCCACCTAGTGGTATATATATATATATATATATATATATATATATATATATATATATATATATATATATATATATATATATATATATATATATATATATACACACACACACACACACACACACACACACACACACACAGGGCAGTTGTTTCCAAGTTTTTTAAACATTTAAATATACTTGCTGAACCACGCAGCTTCGCACTTTAATAGAGTACCGTGTCTTAAACAGGTATTTAATGTAAAATTAAATGAGGAAAACGGAGGGCCGTTTTCCTCCTTTGAAGAATAGACCAACTACCGTTCTGCCAGGCAGGTCGTAAAAGGCGACCGATTGGCTATGCGAGTCACTACCAACGTGGCTACTAGGTGGTAGAGTTCTGCATTGTCTCGCCCGGGTCTGGTATCACCACCTTACCTATTCCTGTCGCAATACTGTCAATGCTTGTCGCTTTCGTGTTCCAGTTTGGAGGATACAGTAGGTCGTAAGCTTATGCATGTGGCATTAGACCTCGCCTCAAGATAGCAACGCACCATTAACACTTTTGGTGTCTATAGGCGATGGTTGACTCTTTCCATCAGGAGACCCATCTGCTTATTTCCTATCATATAATATAAAAAAAAAACATTTTATATAATATTTTATTCCATATTTCACACCCGTAGGAGTGGATTTAAAAAAACCTAAGTTTGACTCCGATTCTTCAACTATCTCCTTGCCAAACTGCATTAAAATTAGCTCAGTCGTTTATTTCATTATTCATGAGTAGCTGTTACTCTCGACTTTCTCGTGTGACCCAAATTCATTACTGTCTTTGGCTCAGATGAGTAAAAAGTAGCTTGTGTTACACCTCGATAGTAAAGCTACCTAATAGTAAAATAATATACACGGTCTGTTCAGTAGATTTTGAATTTATTCGTTACAAACACACAATATTTTGTAACGCGGTAAAACCGCAGCAACCGACTTCCTTTTTCCTATTTCTGCAGAACCCCACATCAGATTTTCACGAAATTGGAATGGGACCACATGAGTAGTATTTTACCGTGAATGGGACCGCAAAGAAAAACAAGTTTTAAAATTGGAATGGGACCAAATGGGAAGTATTTTTACCGTGAATGGGACCGCAAAGAAAAACAATTTTTAAAATTGGAATGGGGCCACATGAGAAGTATTTTTACCGTGAATGGGACCGCAAAGAAAAACAATTTTTAAAATTGGAATGGGACCACATGGGAAGTATTTTTACCGTGAATGGGACCGCAAAGAAAAACAATTTTTAAATTGGAATGGGGCTATATGGGAAGTATTTTTACCGTGAATGGGACCGCAAAGAAAAACAATTTTTAAAATTGGAATGGGACCAATGGGAAGTATTTTTACCGTGAATGGGACCGCAAAGATAAACAATTTTTAAAATCGGTTCATAAATGACCGGGTTCTGAGGTCCTCCTCCTTGAGGAAAGTCTGTTGAAAACAGAAATAATCAATAATAGAAATGTTTTCTCCTTATATAATATTAGTTTAAAAAGCGTAACAAACAGACAAACGTTGACATTTATAATTATGTAAAAAAAATATTTTAAACGCTGGCATTTTTAATTAAAATATAACATGCTTTTATGTAGGTATCTATTGATTTTCTCGTCATTTTACAAATCATATTTCAAGTAAAATAAACCAATCAAACAACAAACTTCCCATAATAAACTGAAAAACGCAATGGTTCATATTTTGAAATAAATTTAATATATTTGCTTAATTTACTTTATCTTTGGATCTTTTGGTCTAATCGGGTAATATATTCATAACAACATAACTTTTATTCATAAAACCTATATGTTTTCTGTGTTAAGAACTTTTCGGTATGTACCTAACTCCGAAATTAATTCAAAAAAGCTTAGATACTTGAAGGTACATGTAATTTTATAAAAAGCGTTCACTTAAAGCCTGTAGAAATAATGAAATTATCTCCGATTCGGGGAGATGTTTGTACTAGGAAAATGTACAGTTACAAAGTCAATTGATAAGAATGGCATGAAATGCTAGGTGAAACAACAACGGGAAAAGTATGTTAAAAAATGTTAAAAACTTAAGTTAAAAAAGTATGTTAAAGTATTTTTGTATCAGAACTAGCTAGGTAAGTATATTATATATTTTTTTACAGAAAAGGTTACAAACGGATAGGAGGCCCCCCTAGCGGTAGGTATGTGATTACCGTCGCCCATGGACAACCTTTCAGAGATCTTGCAGTTGCATTGCCAGCCTTTGAGGAATGACTAAGCTCTATTTTTGAAGGTCCATTGGTTCGGGAAAAATCCTGCCGAAGTTCTGCAGAGAATTAAAAAAAATGTAGGTAGTTACGTCACTCTTAATCCTTTTTGGTGTATAAAAATTGCATATCGTTCCAACATAACTTACATAACACTATGTTGACCGTTCGACTCATTCCACGCGTCGGATAATCCCTGGCTCTGGATCCTTGATGGAAGCTTCGGGCACATTTGTTGATTCAGGCGCTTTAAGAAGGTACTGAGCCGCATATAAAAGGGTTGGAGTTGCGGTTCTCAAAGAAAAATGTTTTGTACATACATACATTAACGGCTTCATTTGTATAGGATGATGTTTTGGTTCCGTCTTAGTCTGTATATGAAAAAAAACTTATGTTTCAAAGCAACATAAAATCAACCAACATACATACAAAACTAAGCATATAAAGAAAAAAATAAAAATAAGAAAAAATGCTCTAAAAACTAACGACGGTGACTCAAAAACTAACTACACTTAATTATTAGATATATTTTTTTATATTGGATACATTAGGCTCACAGATATTTAAAACCATACACAATTTTGATATATTGATTAAAATAATAACTCACAGGCCATAGCGCGATATAAGTTCTTACAAACATCCACTTCGCAAAATTCATGTCGTTGCACTAAAAACGCCCATTACGTTGTAATTACAAAAGACAATATAGCGAAATTTATCTTGTGGCTTTTATAACATTAAAACGTTATACAGTAAAGCCACGTCGCTTTATCAGGTCTTTTGAGCCGCAATTTGCAACACAATCTTTTAAAACTTCCCGGTACGTCCGTCAATATAAAATATTCCAATGTCGACCTTCTCGAATTTGTTGCCTAATTTTTCAAGTAAAAACTTTTTTGCCGCGTGAGTGATTTTTGGTCGGGACAAAAGTTACGGGTACACGTGACCAACGCGCTAGTGACGTAGCCTAATTCAATTCAAAAGTTGAATCACAATTTGGCTGTCTGTTTTACCTCTCTGTTTATTTGTTGTACAATTTAAGGTAGTGTAGCGTAAGAAGAGACATAATATTTGGCCTATTTAAGACTCTGTGCCATGAAGTGTAGTAATAAGGAGTACAAACTTATATAGAGGGAAAGTCGTAAATGTTACCAGAATAGCGCTAAATGCCAACGCTCTTCTGGTAAATACTGGATAAACTACGATATGAACATAGTTGCAGACGGAATGAAGAGTGCGTATTTAAAAGCGCTTTTACCGCTTTCTTTCTTAAATATCTTAGGTAACGGTGGCATGACCATGTTTGATGCTTTTTGATAGACATTTTTATCAACAGTGTTGGTCATCCTTAGTTAAATACTCCATGTCCTGGAGACATTAGAATGATGAGGCCCCTATGACCTTGACAAAACTATTTTCTTAGCATTTATACGATTTGCATGCCGAAATTGTAAAGCCTAAGCAAAGAGCAAAAGCTTATATAAATATTGGTTACCGTTTAGTGATCTAGCAAGAACCAGGAGGCTTATACCCTATCACGCACGCATGTGCTCAGTGTCTAATTGGAAAGAGTGCTCTAAGCTTAGGGTGCCAATTTAGGTCTTTTTACTTCTCTTTCTTTTCTTTCTTCTTTTTATTTTCGTAAAGGGTAAAGCGTGAATGCATCGCAAACTGACTGAGGATTGTCACTTTTAAATGCAAAAGCGCGAAAACGCAAATTTTCTCAAACATCTCTTAGTCTTTTTAGATTTTAGTAAGAGGCAACCACTACTAAAAGTATTCTATTGTGAATTATTATCGACTAAAACAACGAACTATTTTGTAACGCTTAACTTTATAGTATTATACCACCATTAGTACCACTCCTGCGTTTCAAAAAAATACAAAAAATTTAATATAAAAGGTGTTCAATCCTGTGAGGCGTCGTTTCGTGTGTATGCGATCAACAGTCTCTCTTTGTTGCGGACGGCCTTTGTTGCGGGCCAGGCCAGCGTGCGCTCCAGAACAATGACTCTGCTTATTGCAAATGAAATTTCGAGCGTGCTTTGATATCCAGCTGTGGGAAGAAAGCTTACCAATTTATATTAATAAAGTCAGCTTGCTACAATCAGTCTGTTGTAAGATAAATCAAGTTCACACATTTTAATATTAATACGGAAGTGATACAATGTTTTACAATATAGATATTAGCGTCATCAGGTAAATATATATTCACAGGCCTTACTCAAACGTAATAAATACGAGGGTAATTAAGTAAACAGTAGGTGATTTGATGATAATTTTATAAACTATGTATGGGCCCGCCCTTGTTCCTTCTATTTCAGGAAAAAAATAAGGACGATGGGTCTATTGATCGTTAACCGTTTTGTATAAAGGAGTAAATTTTCAACTCGTCGGAATCATTATTTTAGTAGGTTGAACTTAAACCCAGAAATACAGAGTTAAAGTAAGTATTTACTGATGAAAAAAATATTTCAGGGGTATCTTTGAAGCTTTGGCTTCTTATTCAGCGCGATAAAATAGCACAACGTGGCATTTTACTATTTTGTCATGAAACTGATATTTCTGTGGTCTAGTGGTCCGGTGTCGATGTTGACCACATGAGATCCCTGGTTCGATTCCTGGGTTGGGCAATTCAAAAATGTGTTTTCAGTTTTTTGATAAAAACAACGTTGCTCGGGATTGAAACATTTGGCGATAGGCTTGCCACGTATCACATGGTGGGACTAAGTATTTTCGGCTTATCGTGGGTACGCATTTGTTGTACCTTTGCCTACATCTTCGGGGATCCGGGCGTGAAGATGCTTCTTTTTCATGATATACATTTCTTTGAGCGTCTACACATTTCGCGTCTAACACCGTATGTAAGTATTTGTGTCGTTTGTGAGTAGGTATTTACTTATCATAGAATAGAAAACAAGCAGATCGCCTACAGCTGACGTCAACAAAGTTACGTAGTATAAAATTAGTATGGCAGGGGTGTACGTGTAAGGTAACCGGCAGCCCACCCTCTACTAGCTAAATGATTGGTTTTGGGAGTGGGAAAAAATTCACGGTATTAGCAACTATAAAGAATTTAAAAGGAAAACTATCATGGCTAAGTAAGTTTAGTTTACGAATAATATTCGGGCAACTTATAAAATGTTGTCTAACAAATTATTTTAAATTAAGAATAGTTCGTTATGGTGTTTACAGTTCGGTATGGTAAAGTAGAGTTCTGCATTGTCTCGTCCGGGTTCCGTACCACCGCCATACCTATTTCTGCCACAATAGCGTCGGTGCTCATCAATATTGTGTTCCGGTTTGGAGGGCAGGGTAGCCGGTAAACTTATGCATGTGGCATTAGACCTCGCCACAAGATAGCAACGCACCATTAACACCTTTGGTGTCTATAGGCGATGGTTGACTCTTTCCATCAGGAGACCCATCTGCTTGTTTGTTATCTTATGATATAAAAAAAGACTGTGGAACTAAATAGCTGAGTAAGTCAATAAATATACGTATTAGCGTTTTTTCGTCTTTTGTAAGATGTCTAGCTTTAGGACGATCTATCTTCAAAAAGGGCTTGGGTTATCACGAACTCATTAATAAATGTTAATGCTGTTATTTTCAACAAATTATATTAGCTAATATTCACAAGCGAACCTGAAACAAACAATAAATGCCTTTAAAAGTGAATAATGGGTTAGCCAAGATCGAGTTAAAAGCGGGTCCGATCCTTTGATGATAATTATACTTACTTTAATGGCACAATGCAGTTCCCAGACCGTAGTTTGCAATGCTATCAATTGAGTTCTCTGGCGTTAAGCCAGCTCTTTGATAAACCAAAATAGATCGTAAGTTGGATATCATTCAGATGAGAATTGCTTGGCTTCTACGATCAATAAACACTGTGGAGCTAATAACGGGAAAATGAAAATTTGGTACGAAAACAGTATAGTCACATTTCCAAGTAATTTTAATAAGCATTAGCGAGGCACTTGTACATGTTAAGTAACTGGGTGTTTATAGTATGTGGAATACGAAGCGTTGACATTGAGTAAGACTTTGATGCCAATTAACCTGTGGCTTTTCCCACAGGGTTATGGGATAACATGTCAATTATATAAATAGCGGTTCGCACAAACTGTGAACGAAAACTTAAAAAATAATATTAATTTAAACAAATTAAACTGACTTCAAATATCAAGTATACTTTTATCTCGAAAACTACTGAACCGATTTTAAAGAAACTTAGACTGATCTCGTAAGTTGAAATATACATTATTTCAGTCAAAGATAATTAATTGTCTCGGTATGGCTTTTAGTTCCTAAGAAATTCGTGGACAAGCATACATACACTTATGAAATGTATGTATGTTTGGACACCTAAATAGATCATCATACTTACATAATATTATCTAACTAGCTGCACCGTGCAGCCCGCTGCATTATACATTTAATTAAAGGAGTATATTAAGGGTGATCCATTTAATTATTTTTTAAATTCTAACCACAATGATTCGAAAAAAAGCGTTCGTATTTATATACATTTTGATAGGTTCTTACTGAATTCGTAGTTTTCCTTGCCGCCATATTAAAAAAATAATATTTTTATCCCAAAAAATTAGGTGATCCCGCGGGATTCGCCAAAAACTTTTATAATCCACGCAGCAGCTAGTTGATTTATAAATTACCAAGTTCTAAGGTAATAAACATAAATTAAAAGTAAGTTTTAAAATTAAACCGACTTCAAATATCTGCCCATATCTCAAATCTACTGAATTGATTATAATTAAACTGTTCCCTAAGTTGGAATTTATCCCATTTAAAGCTAGAAAAATTACCTCGATATGACTTTTAGTTTCCGACTTCAAATATCTGCCCCTATCTCAAAAACTACTGAATTGATTATAATCAAACTGTTCCCTAAGTTGGAATTTATCCCATTTAAAGCTAAAAAAATTACTTCGATATGACTTTTTGTATCCGAGAAAGTGGGTAAACGTACCTACATATACACGAAATTTAGTACTCCTGCTTGAACGCTTAAATAGAACATCATACGATTGCCTCCGTTTTTTCGTCGGTTGAAAATGCAGACGAAATTGAAAACCTCCTCCTTTTTTGACATTCGGTTAAAAATACGTTATTGATGTGTCTTTATGTTCGTACAAATATTGCATGATAGTGTAAAGGCACCTCGCTTCAGCATATACTTTAAAGTGAACGCTAGTCCATTCTGCCGAGTAATATGTAGCGCCAACCCGAATTCGAATTCCCGGCGTATCTTTTAAACCTTGTTGGGAATAAAATTCTCATTTTTAAATAGTTATTGTCGAAAAGTTTTCGTGTTAGAAACTTATTACAGTTGGTAACGGTAATGTTTGTAGCATGATACGGCAAATGTTGCCAGCTTTTCTAATATATGAATTTTGTAAGTTTTCAACTTAGGTACTTCCCAAAATGAAGGAAGCTCTCGATTTTTAAATTCCCACTACGTATATAAAGAAGTTACTGATTTTATCCCGATTTTCGCAAATCAAGTTTTCACCAGTTGTCCACGTTTTGAGGTCCTAGGAACCTTTTCCGACTATTTTCACGATGACGTCAGTATGTTTGTATGTATCTATGTGTGTGTTTGTACATGTGTGTATGTATGTAAACATCTCATAACTTTTGAACGACTGAACCAATTAAAACGCGGTTGATGGCATTCTTTCTTTTTCAAATTTTGAAAAAACCCCAAAAAATTTTTTGGCAAAACAGTATTTTTTTAATATAACTTCCAAATTAATGTACTGATTGAGTACAAAAAAAATAATCAGCTTTATTTCTCAAAAAACTACGTCTAATGCATAAATTGCACCAAAATCGACTTATCCGTTTGAGAGTAATCGTTGAAAAAAATTTTGAAAGAAGTGTTTATCGGCATCATTTCGAAATTTTTCAACCGACTATTTTTTGAAAAAGTTACAGTTTTTCAATATTAAAATTACGTTATTTTTAGCAAACTTACTTAATATTTTTGAAATAATTTTCCAGCTAATTGATTTAAAAAATACCGATTGATTTAAAAACCTTATTAGATTTTCTCCTTTAAAAACTGCATCAAATACCGTTACTTGATCAAAATCAGTTGAACTACCATCGTGACTACTATGTACAAGTTTCGCATATCTCGCCGGGTATATGGTACCACCGCCGTACCTATTCATGCCGCAATAGCGTCAGTGTTTGATACTCGTGTTATAATCGTGTTCCGATTTGATTTATGCACATGCAACGCACTATAACATTCTTTGGTGTCAATGGTTTCTTTATAAAGAGAGCCATCTGCTTCTTTTCAATCTAATAGTATATATAAGAATCATATATCAGAGCCATCGGTATTTTCTTTAACTATCATGGTATCTATTTATTTATGGTTATTTCAATACGTGTTAGAGAGTTAGAGCAGTAAGTTTAATGAGATAGTTTGGTTTCAAAGATTCACGTGAAATCGTAGCCGCCATTACAATGCATTGAATGTTCCCAGATCTTTCACGATTGCGAGTTTCGTGGCTAAAGAGTCACGTCTGCTGTGTGCATTGAAAGTAAACAACAGGAACCTTCCAATCTCACCCCTAACCGCACAATTATAGAGTTTACTATCGAAAATCGTGGGAGTACGCTTTGAATATATTCACATCGCGCCCAGAGTCTTCTGAACTTATTAACTCTACACATACGCTGAGAGTACTCAACGCAATTGATGTCGCGATGGCAAATGGAAATTTTGCCCAGCAGATTTCGATTTTCCCCAAAGAGGACTCTACGAAAACTGTACTTAGAAGGAAGCTAAAATCTACACAGAAATCTCGTTTCTGAATTGCAAATAAAAATAGTCTTATACAGACGTGGCTGGTATAATTAACTATGTGCTGCAAAGTGATTTGGGAATAAATAAAATATTGAAAATGCAAGTCATTTTTATGGTATTGGAAAATAAATTGTATTATCGCTATTCTCTTGAAATGGTGCGAGCGGAAAGGAATTCTTTACGTATCTTACACTTGGAAAGAATTTTATTGCAAAGTTTCGTTATAATGGCGACAGCACAGTGAGTAAAACTCGAATAAGAATCGTTCGAAATAGGCAGTGGTACAATATGCAAATAGTACTTAATTCTATTGTGTGACAAGCTGTAAACTTGTCGTCAAATAGGGCATGTATATGCAGTCTTGGAAAGTAATGTTTTTCTCTAAAACTGTAAAAAAACTTGTAAAAATTAATTGTTTAATCCAGAATGCGAAAGTAGGACCCGGACCCGACCCGGACCCGAACGGACCCGGAACGCGTGCGCGCGTAACGTCCGTGTTTTATCGAAAAAAAAACAAAAATGACCGGTGCTTTGAGCGACAGGGCTTGCAACCGTTCAAAAAATACCGATTAATATAGGCTTTTACTGGCTTTTTATATAATGTTTCGCACCGAGCACGTCTGAGATGGGAACGCCTCATAAAACTTAATAAACTGGATTAATCCTTACGAATGGTACGTCACAAATTGAGGAAAAACAAAAAGAAAAATGTAGAAAAACTTCTATAAACCAGTTTATTGGTTCAAACCCGTATAATTTTATTCCATAAAATAACCGATACTTCTGAGGTTAAGATAGAATCAAACCGCCAAAAAAAGTAAAGCCAAACAAAACGCTTCTGATTTGCTGGTATCGATTTAGGTTTGAAAATTAACTGGTAAACAAGCCGTGGTCTTAAAACCAATTGCAATGTAGTCAATTAACAAAATATTTAGGCCTTATAATGGACAGCAAATTGACAAGGCAAAATCATATAGATCACCTAAAGACCAAAATTTCGCCTTTAATAGGCGCACTAAGAAGAATATCACCTTGTATTTCCAAAAAAGTACATCCAGTTATATTTCATGCTTTAGTGAAACCGCATATAGAATACCCGATTGATGTTTGGGGAACTGTTGCAAAGATATATACAGAAATTACAAATTCTTCAAAACAAAATAATTAAAGCTCTATACAAATACGATTATTTGACACAAACAGAAAAAATATATAAAGACACCAAAATTCCTAATATTAATCAGATATATACACTAAAAACTTGCATTCTTATTAAAAAAGTAGTCACACAAGAAACACGCTTCATAAAAAAATACATACACATTATACCAGAAGACGAAATAAACTTGAATTAGATACCAAATATTAGATCCAACTATAGAAAAAATTATATATAATGTTCGAAGGAGTGCAAATGTACAATAAGTTGCCAGATTCAATCGTAAATTGTAATAGTTTTCCTATATTTAAGAAACAATTAAATATGTACAAAACAACTTTTAGGCTGATTTTAATGTCACGCTGACCGCAAACTGATGATCGACGCTGATGGGTCAATATGTATGTAGTAATAGGTAGCGTTTTTGAGTCACGCTGACCGCTCATTGCTGACCGCCATAGCCTACATATATCAGCGCCGACCGTCAGCGTGCGGTCAGCGTGACAGTAAAATCAGCCTTAGTTAATGTGGCTTCACCACTACCCGGGTAGTGGTGAAGCCACATTAACTAAGGGTGTTATATGTTTCTTATACATTTTCTAGTACTACCTTCATTTATTTGTATTTTCGGTAGTTTATAACTGTACCCGAGATACTTTTAAATTGCATTATTGTTTATAATAGTAATTTCTCATTTTAAGTGAATTTTTGTATTATTTATGAGTAATAAATATCTTTAAACCAAAAAGAAAATTCTTTAACACCAACAACCTAGATTGACTTGTTACCCTTTTAAACTTACTCATGTAAAAATCAATTCATCTTCGAGTAGAAAGTCTTTAGCAGCAAGTCCAGATATTCGTAACGAAATAGAGTGAAGCAAATACAAAGCTGTTAAAGGGGATGTATTATAACAGATTTCCCGCCGTTTTCAAGAGAAAACTATCTGTAATAGGATTCGAGCTAAAGAAATTCCTTCACTCGATGACGCTTCATCGCATTCAAACTTGAAATGTCTGGTCACATTGACGATATCGGAAGGTTCTTTATTTTAACTTATAACTTTTATTTTTCAGAAAATACGTTTTAAAATGTAATTTTTAACGGCATGCTAAATTTATTTTACATTTTAAATGTAAAAATTTAATTATTGTATCATCATATTGAAGTTTTAGTTTGATGTTCTTGGAAACCAGGATAAAAAAACAACCCTATATCCAGATAAATCCAGACTCTCAGCTGTCACCATGTCCAAAAGACTGCAAACCGGTCTGCCCTGTAGACCGTCCCTAAAACTTACTGTTTAATTGAGATATAAAGCTTAAAGGTTCAAAACTATACCTAATCATAGATTTTTGAGTTCAATAAGTTCAAAAATCTAAATTTGTTAAAAATTATAAACCTGAAATATAGATAGATTTTCCCCGTGTTGGTTCCGGGCTTCTTTGTAGAATACCAACTGCCGTTCTGCCAGGCAGGTCGTAAAAGGCGACCGATTGGCTATGCGAGTCACTACCATCGTGGCTACTAGGTGGTAGAGTTCTGCATTGTCTCGCCCGGGTCTGGTACTTGCCTATTCCTGCCGCAATAGCGTCAGTGCTTGTCGCTATCGTGCTCCGGTTTGGAGGGTAAGGTAGCCGGTTAACTTATGCATGTGGCATTAGACCTCGCCACAAGATAGCAAAGCACCATTAACACCTTTGGTGTCTATAGGCGATGGTTGACACTTTCCATCAGGAGACCCGTCTGCTTGTTTGCGATCTTATAATTTAAAAAAAAAGATATACACACAAACACAAACTAACACACACGGAGAGACACACGCAAACACGTGCAATCACATATATGCTTACTCTAATGTATTTAGGATAACTGTTGTTTTTTTTCTCTCTCTGTTTTATTTTTCTCGTTTAAGTTTATAGTTTGTATATGTATAATTTTCAACTCAAATTAACGACTTTGTATTTATATACATAATAAAGGCTCGATTTCTATTCCATCTCCGCGACTTCTATATAATGTCGGAAAGCAAATTGATATCCGTAATTGGCTAATTTTCTATTTTATACACTTCTATAAGTTATTTTTCTGTAAAATAAGCTTTGGATTTAAGTTGATGTAAAATAAATGGTTAATTAAATAAATTACATTTTTATGTTATAACATAGAAAATCAGATGAGGGCTCCTGATGAAATCAGGAATCAGAAATACTTTATTCAATAAAACTTTTTACAAGTTATTTTGACACGTCAACATATTTTTTTAATAGCAATAAAAACTATATATCATGTTAGTGAAGCGTTGCTATCCGTGTGATGAGATGTCAATGCCACATGCACAAGTCTACCTAACCCTCCAAAGTGGAACACGACAATTATTTACCATTTACCCGGCGAGACGTTGCGGAACCCTACCACCTAGTAGTTACGATGGTAGTTACACGTATCGCCAACAGGTCGCTCTTTTACGATGTGCCTAGCAAGGCAGTGGGCCTATTCTTCAAAGGGGGCCTGAAACGAACACAGGGTAAAACTTTAATATTTGAATAGGTGTACGTTTTCAATAACAGGATTTTCAAGAACCGGCTTGATTTTCAATAACGGCATCTTACTCTGTTTTCACAAACTCGTAATATTTTAAATATTATACCTATACAACGATACTTCACACCTTAGGGTACTCAAGAGTCAAAATAAACATCCCCAGTTTATGTGTACAGGACGCACCCTAAAAATATTTTTTAAGATATTTGACCACTTTGTCGGGTAACTACAGCATATTAGTAAGAATAATTTCTGAGCTGGATTGCTAACGGACAAACCGACAGATTTTTTTTATATATCATAAAATAGCAAACAAGCACATGGGTCTCCTGATGGAAAGAGTCAACTATCGCCTATAGACACCAAAGGTGTTAATGATGCGTTGCTATCTTGTGGCGAGGTCTAATTCCACATGCATAAGTTTACCGGCTACCTTACCCTCCAAACCGGAACACGAGCCGAACCACAAGCACTGACGCTATTGCGGCAGGAATAGGTAAGGCGGTGGTACCAGACCCGGGCAAGATAATGCAGAACTCTACCACCTAGTAGCCACGATGGTAGTGACTCGATAGCCAATCGGTCGCCTTTTACGACCTGCCTGGCAGAACGGCAGTTGGCCTGTTCTTCAAAGGAGGCTGGGATCAACACGGCGGTGTAAAAATGTTTGACACGGTTAAACTTTATACTGCAGAAACCTGATATTTTTCAATAAAATGCATTAGAAATAGATACATTAAATCAATAAAAATAAACGTTTTTCCCCGTGTTGGTTCCGGGCTCCTTGCATATCCATTTTTTTTCCGGGTTGTTGCATATCCATTAATCCATCCTTAAGCGCAAGATTTATAGTTGCTTTACAAAGCAATGTATGAAAAATAACAAAATTGATAGGTTCGCGATCGACGTGATTCTATTTGAAATGAGCGTACAATTTAAAATTGTGCGCTCATTTTTAGAGGACGTTTTTGAGACACTGATTGTGTACCTTGGGGTTTTTTATATCAATGGCCTATTGCGATAAATCTAATGAATGCGCTTAAATCCATCAAGCTGTTTTAGCTTTAGAGCTAGTCAAAGTTTTTTTTTATATTATAAGATAGCAAACAAGCAGATGGGTCTCTTGATGGAAAGGGTCATCCATCGCCTATATACACCAAAGATGTTAATTGTGCGTTGCTATATTGTGGCGAGGTCTAATGCCACATGCATAAGTTGGCTAACTTACCCTCCAAACCGGAACATGACAGCGACAAGCACTGACGCTATTGCGGCAGGAATAGGTAAGGCGATGGTACCAAACCCGGGCGAGACAATGCAGAACTCTACCACCTAGTAGCCACCATGGTAGTGACTCGATAGCCAATCGGCTGCCTTTTACGACCTGCCTGGTAGAACGGCAGTTGGCCTATTCTTCAAAGGAGGCCGGGACCAACACGGCGGGTTATATATATTCCTACATAAATAGAAAAAATAACTCTCCTTCAGAATCTGCAGTCGGATCCTCGTCCTAATGTCATAAATATTGTAAGAGGTTTTTACTGCGTCAAAACGTTTTTAGTAACAATATTTTAGTGGTCCTAAAATAAATGGGGTCCCGTATGTTCAAATCACATCGTCACATTATTCAAAGATCAAGCCACTCAGAGCGGAACGTCCAAAACTACTTCCATTAATCTTCACGAGAGATTAGGCGAAAATTACAGAGGTTCGCCAACTTATTATGATTTCAGATGATTTTGCATTTTAAGCGCTAGACACCTATTATGTTTACTCCTGTTAGGTTTTAAGCGTTCAGATTACATTCGTGCTTGGAAATGCACTAATTCCGCGATTATTAAGTTTAATAAGCCAAACGTTTATTAAACTTAATAATTCCGGTTTCGGCGGTAAGATAGCCGTTAGACTTATGCATGTGGCATTATAATCCCGCCACACAGATAGCAACGCACTATTATCTATATATATAATGAAATCGTAGGAAAGTCAAAACTGTACATTGAATATTTTTTTTTAAAGAATACTTGGGGCGTAATCTACAATCGATATCGAAGCCAAAAATATAGTTTTTAGAATTTTTGTCTGTTTGTCGTATGTATGTCCGGGGTAAACTCAAAAAGTATTATAAAATAGTAATAGTAATATAAAATAAAGTATATATATATATATATATATATATATATATATATATATATATATATATATATATACGGATAGGGGGTGAAACCAGATAGATGCTATTTCACTATTCCGCCTAGCGGTATCTCGGTCTAGGTGGTTGAAAGATGCGTGTGAATCCATGTACAGTATGGTTGCAAACGCCGGCCAAGATATCATTGCATCGCGTGCATCTATACAAGAAATAAGAGGTAAGTAATCTAATATTTTATCATTTTTGGCATATATTTTCTTTTGAACATGTACTATGTTAGTTTTATATTTTTTCTGTTAAATTATGGATATTAAGGTTTATAAAAGTGTAGAAAGATTTAAAGTAATCCTAAAATTAAATATTAGAAATATTATTTCAAAAACGATGTCTGTGGGGTACAATCGGATGGGGTGTTATCGGGTATCTGGATTCCTCCCAGTGAATTTATTTGTATTGTATGTATTTAGCTAACTTTATATATTGTATTATACTAGCACTGTTTTGTGAAAGTTATTTTATTTATTTGTAGGCAGAAAAAAGTTAAGAAGCCGAAACAAATAATGCCGATTCCTCATATTAAAAGATTATACATCCATCAACGCGCCGAGAAAAAACCGCTACTTTGATCGAATCACCATATAAAAATGAGTTAGCAGAAAAATTAAGAAGATTTTGAACGCGCACTTTTTTGTGAAAAAATATAGCCAAACCAAGTCTACTAGTGAATGGTTCCAATGCACAGCAATGGGATCATGAATGTTGTATTGGATGTTCTGGGCAAAAACTATTGTTTTTTGTATGTAAAGACTATGTGTGATAAAAAAATATATATTTTTGGTAGTATCCGTATTCACACCATTGAGAAAAAATTGCCTATCTGGTTTTACCCATATATACGTCGCAGTGAAATTGTCAATACCGTTAGGTTATAATCTACCTAAGTGGTATTATAATTTAACTGCTAACTTAATCTAACCAAATTATAAAATCTCAAAGTAGATTATAATCTAAGGGCTATTGACAATTTCACTGCGACATATCTAAGGTGAATTCAGATATTTGCTTTTTTTTAAATATGTTCCCGTTCCTATGAACGTAATTGATCTAAATAAGTTTTTGCTAAAATAACATCTGATGTATATTGATTTACAGTTGACATTGTTTTTTTAAATATCTATTATTATTATTACATATAATAAAATCGTAGGAAAGTCAGTGTATGTCCGGGGTAAACTCAAAAAGTACTGCATGGATTTACTTCAAATTTTGCATGAATATTACTAATAGGTCGGGTCAACATATAGGCTACATATTATCACGCTACCTACGCGGGAGGAGCTGTGCGGAGTAAACGAAGTCCGCGCGAACATAATGCCTAAGTTAAGAAGTATTTTAATTAACTATCCGGTGTTACCCCACCCTACTTATAAAATGTGCAGTGAAAAAATTGCAAAATAGAAAAATACAAAGTAAAGAATGTTTACTTTGTATTTTTGTATATTTTTAAGAAAAATCGGTTATTTCAATAGTTCAAACAGACATTTCAATTTTATTTATTTGTGTAGATGTATAGATAAAGTTGTTACCTACCTAATTTGTTATGAGCTTGTTTCATTTCGTTAATAAGTATATGTTATCAGTATTTGCCCGAACAGCGGCGTATAATATATATTTCACATAGTGCCTTTGCCTTACCAAATCTAGTCGCAATCCCTTCAAAGCAAACATTTATGTATCTATAATTGGCATTCTCGGCCGCTGAGAGCTCGCGGCCTATTCACTCGTAAATATTAGAGGGTCTGATACCGAAGGGTACAGTTTGGTTGTGGCTTTCCGTTTGATTTATTTATATACTGGCGGCCTAAATGTTTTCTTTGTTCATATTTAGTTTTTATTAATCTACAAACGGTATCCGCGTTGGCGGACGGTAAAGTTATAATAGTACTCAGTACTCTATAATATGTGCACCAATAAATGTTCATTCAATCGTAAAACATATAACATTACTTTGATTTTCTTAATAATCAAAAGCTACCTAAAAATGATTGGTAATCAAAAGCTATCAAAAAATGATTTGTAATCATTTTTAGATAGCTTTTGATCATTAAAAAACTATACAACAATAGTAATATTATTATGAAAAAAAATGTTTAATCGCGCTTCATAATTTTTTATCTCAGTAAATTGTTAATAACAAAGTGAAAATTAACAATTTTTTTTAATTTTTTTAACGGAAATCTATTCTAAAGACTTTGTCAAATAGCTCCATGAAAGAAAAAAAAACAAGATGTATAGTTTAACAATTATGGCACTTTCAATGTCAACATTGGTACTACAAAAATTGTTAGTTAATTAACGGATAACTAAATAAAAAATCGCAATAAAAAAATTTGCCGACGGATTAATATTTATTGATCTATCTTGTAGGCGCATCAGTTTTTTTACTTCTTAATTTTCATATTTTATGAGTTAAAAAAATATTTATTTATTAAAAGTCCAAAGTGGACGTGGCTTGCGTAAGCCGGAGTATTCGGTTTCCGGCGTTTTTTCAATCCTTTAGGAAAATCATAAATATATTCTACAGTTCCGGGAGTATGGACTTTTTTGGGAAATTTCCTACTCTCTTTGAATCTTTCTTCAAATTTAAAAAATCTCAAATAGTTTTAGAGATATTCGCGAAAAACCAAACCCCCGTTTTTTTTCATTTAATTTACATTTTGCAGTTTTTGCGGGCGGCCCTTCAATTTTCTCAAAAAGTTTCTACATGCCATTCCGAATCGAATGAAACCTAAATCATAATTTTCAGAGAATTAGAAAAAGTTTTGACTTCAAAGGACTTGTTAACCAGACTATAACGGAAATAAAAGCTAACATTGAAAATACATACAGAATAATTTAAAAATAAAAAGAGTAAATTATTATTCGTTTGTTAAATACATTATATTAATTGTCTAAAACCATAAAAACAGAAGCCAATAAAGTTAAAAAATATTTTTTTTTCTTTTCATTATTTTTATTGTCATTCAATGATTTCTTTTTTCAACCGACTTCCCTAAAAGAGGAGGTTCTCAATCCGGCCACGGAATATTTATTCTGTAATTCGGCTGTGTTTTTTTATGGTTATTACCTCAAAACTCGGTCATTTATGAACAGATTTTGAAAATTCTTGCTTTTGTTTGAGAGGGTATTCTCCCCGTATAGTCTCATTTTAATTTGGTGAAGATCTAATGCAGGGTTCCGGAGATATAGGGAATGAGAAGTCAGTTGCTGCAGTTTGACTGCGTTAAAAAAATATTTTAAATAATTTTTGATTTCTTAGAGGCATCAGAAATTACCAGCCCCTTAAACACTTTCAAGTTGTTGTTAAATATATCAATAAGATTGGCAATAAACTTAACATGCGTAGCAGACATTTTTATTCAGTAGAGAGTATTGACCGAGGTTAGATTTGAATAGATTGAGGTAAAAATGATGAGATTTACCAAATCTTGGAATACGAAAAGAGGCCCATTAATTAATGCTAATCAAGAGATCCGATGCATTCATGTGGTCATTTATTACTTTGTAAAAAAAAGAATCCTGAAATTGGCAACGATCTTCCAGTGTGGTTTTATAATGGGCTAGACGGTCTGAATAACTGGGCAACTTTTTTGCAAGAAAATCGGAGTAGGAAAGATGGCGTAGCTTTTGAATTTTTTCAAATGCGTTCTGAGTGTACTTTTTAGTGTCTACACTACTAAGTCAATATTCCCACACGAGTTATAATTTAGCATATTTTAATCAAAGAAAAATTGCAATTGCTGATTGGATTGAAACTTTCGTCAATAACTCAAAGAAATTTTAACCACACCACGCGCAGTTTCCATCCCACATACAAGTATAGCTAAGTTTATTTATAACTAGCTGTGCCCGCGACTTCGTCCGCGTGGATATTTTTTAAAAGTAGTCTAAGTTACTCCCTATTACATCAGCTATCTACCAATGAAAGTCCCGTGGAAATAGGTCCAGCCGTTCCAGAAATTAGCCGGAACAAACAAACAGACAGACAGACAGACGGATAGACAGACATACAGGTAAAAATCGTAAAAAGTGTTAATTTGGCATGTATACCATGTATACATCCATATGCTTTTATTTAAAACTTGTTATTTTAATATTACAAACAGACACTCCAATTTTATTTATTTGTATAGATTTAATTTAAATGCAGTTTCACCAAATGTGGAAAGTATCCAATTTATTTACAAAACCTCTTTTGATGTCGTCGATCGTATGATGGGCATAGATATATATAGATAGGGTTTGGGTGTATATATATCATTAATGTCCTTAAGAGGGTCATATAGCACTTAACTCTGTAATAAATTGTTGTAGTTTCCCGAAGTTGCTCATCACAAAAATGCGAACTAAGAAGTGGGCGTTCATTGGTTCATACTATGAACATTTAACTACTAGTAGTCACATTATTAGTGATTCGTATAATCCAATCGTTCACCTCTTACAAACTATCTGTCAGAACAGTAAAAGGTCTGCTCTTCGAAGGGAGCCCGGTAAACCCCCGGAGAGTTTTACGATATCCTTACTTTATCCGCTTCATTCACCATACTATGTCTCACGATTTCTCCTTATTCTAGTCCGCTAGTTTCACTCAGTTAGTACTAAGTGGCGTAAAGAGGTAGCGTAGTACCGTCATAGACACAATAGCATTGATACGCTTGTTCCTTTCCCGCCTATTATCTGTTTATCGGCCATAGAGTACTCGGAACAATGTGTTATTTATATGTACCTGTATAATGACGCCAAACTACTACTACTAGCTTTAATCTGTTTGTTTATATCTTTTTACAATAATGAACAACAATGTCCTTTGATTAACATGTAATGACTAATATATTTACAATACTAGATGCAGCATGCGGCCCGCTGCATTGTAAAAGGTTTTGGCGATTCCCGTGGAATCACCTATTTTTCCTATGTGCTATTCCAGGTAATCAACTACACGTGTGTCAAATTTCATTCAAATCCGTTCAGTAGTTTTTGCGTGAGTAACAAACATCCATATAAACATCCAAACTTTCGGATTTATAATATTATAATATATTATTATATATAATATCTATACATACAATAAAATCGTATGAAAGTCAAAACTGTACTTGAATATTTTTTAAAAGAATACTTGGGGCGTGATCTACAATCAATATCGAAGCCAAAAATATAGTTTTTAGATTTTTTGTCTGTTTGTCTGTATGTATGTCCGGGGTAAACTCAAAAAGTACTGCATAGATTTACTTCAAATTTTGCATGAATATTACTAACAGGTCGATTCAACATATAGGCTACATGTTATCACGCTATCGCCTGCGGGGGAGGAACAGTGCGGAGTAAACGAAGTCCGCGCGTACGAAGTCGCTGGCAACAGCTAGTATAATATATAATCTATGATATATAATATATAATATATAACATATAATATATAATATATAATATATAATATATAATATATAATATATAATATATAATATATAATATATAATATATAATATATAATATATAATATATAATATATAATATATAATATATAATATATAATATATAATATATAATATATAATATATAATATATAATATATAATATATAATATATAATATATAATATATAATATATAATATATAATATATAATATATAATATATAATATATAATATATAATATATAATATATAATATATAATATATGATATATGATATATGATATATGATATATGACGTATATAATACATGATATATGACATATATAATATATAATATATAATATATAATATATAATATATAATATATAATATATAATATATAATATATAATATATAATATATAATATATAATATATAATATATGATATATGATATATGATATATGATATATGACGTATATAATACATGATATATGACATATATAATATATAATATATAATATATAATATATAATATATAATATATAATATATAATATATAATATATAATATATAATATATAATATATAATATATAATATACAATATATAATATATAATATAATATTTGATATAGAAAAAGATAGATGTACAGTGAAAAAAAAAACAAGTGCATAATTTATTCTATTTAATTAATGTATAAGTTTACGTGCATAAGTTGATATTGCATAAGTTTCCAGCTGCATTATCTTCAAACTATATCTCGACAGCGACAAGAGATGATACAATTGTAAAGGAATAAGACAGGGCAGGTGATGTCAAACCCGAACGAGAATCTTGCAGAACTCCACCTCGTAGTTAAAACACTAGTCGAAAAGTATTTTGACCTACTGAGCCATCTAGACGTGTTTTTCTTTTATCATTACAAGAAACGTCTGCTTGTTTGCTATCATAATATATTTTAAAGTGAGTTTAATTTTTATTTAAAGTGAAATTAACCATATATTACCCTCCATAAAAAGTTTTTGTCCATAAAAATCTTTTCCGCTATTCACCCAAATGAGGTCTTTAAATGGCCGACCAAATAGTTTGGCTCGTTATCGGATCCCTATTAATGCTACTGGTGATGTATGGACGGTGTAATTACATCCGGATCCACACTTAACTCTTGGATTATCGAACCTGGTAATAAAGAGGATCGCAGGGACATATTGAGCAGAGTGCCAGTTTGCAAATAAACGCTAGGTGGAATTTATGAGACGATTTATATCTATTTAAATTAAATTGTATTTTTATCTGTAGTATTTAATATGATTTTTGTTTAAAATCCTAAACACGCTTATCGATGTTTAATAAGCATGTTCAGTTACCGCGTTTAAATTGAAATGTTTAATACAGAAGATTACAGACTAAATTATTGCAGTCAATCAGAAAATTAGTTAAACAAACTAACGCACTTATATAAATAAATATAAATATTCCCAGGACAAATCACACTTACTGATCTAACCCCAAAGTAAGCAAATTTTTTGCTTGTGTAACGGGCGTTAGTCAACGATAGTAATACATAGAAATACATATGTAAATACTTTTACATACATAATAAACACCCAAACCCGGAAATACAAAACATTTATGCTCATTACACAAATGCTTGTCCCCATCGGGGATCGAACCCGAGCCCCGTCGATTGCGTAGTCTGAGTCGCTAACCACTCGACCAACGGGGCGGTCACTTGGTTTATTTTTCAGGTTTTTAATTTAGCACCGTAATTAGTCTAATTGTAGTTTAATTTACGCTTACACGTCGATACTGCGGAAGAAAAATTCAATCGCAGTAAAGCTGCAAAAATCTTCTTCCTACCTGTCTCTTTATATGGGACCAAATAGAAAGTACAACCTCCCAAATAAAAATATTGTTTAAAATCCGTTCTGAGGTAATTAACAAGGCTGAATTAACAACCTCTCCCTTTTTAGGAAGTCGATTCAGCAAAATTCACGCAGTAAATTCCCACATAGTAATATGTGGGAAAATACAACAAACTACAAACAAAATACAACAAAAATATGTTTAATAAAACAAGACCAAAATCTATGCTTACGCCTTACGTGACAAATATCATTGGCGCACTCAATATCGCCAAAACAGGTCCAGGTTAGCATGATGCTGCAAATTTCCACGACGCTGGTTTTCAGTTTACACTATAAATAACGCACAGACTACAGCTTGGAACTGACTTAGCTAATAATTATTAATACACGAAATACATATCTATATATATAAAAGGCAAAAGTGACTGACTTTTGCCTTTTATAGAAATTTGTTACACGTATGTTCCTTATTATGTTGGCATCCACTAAGGAAGAATATTTCAAAATTCAACCCCGAAGGGAATGAAATAGGGAATAAAAGTTTGTATGAAACATTTTATTCCCTGGACATATTTGTATGAAATTTTGTATGAATTAAGTACAAAAAAATAATGAATTACGTTTTCAAGCGTTTGTCAAAATTCGATCCCGAAGGGGGTAAAATAAGGGAAGTACTTAGCTTATAAAGAAAGTTTAAATAAGTTCTAAAGTAAATATGTGCGAGCGAAGCCGCGTGTAACAGCTAGTATGTTTGTGTCCACAAAACTAAAAAACTAACCGATGGATTGACTTTACTTGTTACACCTGAGCAACAGCAAAAGCGTGGTTTGGTTCACCTAATGAAATTCAAATGGTCATGGGATGACCATTTTGGGATGACCTCATGGGATTGACTAAATATTCTATACTAGCTGTTGCCCGCGACTTCGTTTACTCCGCACACTTACTTCCTCCCCCGTAGGTGATAGCGTGATAATATGTAGCCTATGTGTTGACCCTAGGGATGCACGATTTTGCTCTTTGAATCGATTTTTTGGATCGTAATGGATCGTAGGCCTCTTAATTGATTCTTGGATCGGATCGTATGCTCTTGAATCGATCTCATAAAAATCGGTTCAAAAATCGAATAAATAATTGCAATAATCTTAAGAAATAAAACACTTCTTTTTACATAAAGAATCAACTTTAATAAAAATAAAAATGATGAATAAAAAAAATAGTGAAAAAGACATTGGCCAGACGATTGACTTTTTTAAAAATAAACAATCTTTAAATTATAAATGCTAACCCTCCAAGCCCAAACTTTTTAAAAATAATATAACTTTTTGAAAATAATTTGACCACCCCGTTGATCGAGTGGTTAGCGACCCTGACTATGCGATCGACAGGGCTCGGGTTCGACCCCGACGGCCACAAGCATTTGTGTGATGAGCATCAATGTTTGTATTTCCGGGTTTAGGTGTTTATTAAATATATTCCAGTATTTATATATGTATTTTTATGTATTAATATCGTTGACTAACACCCATAACACAAGCAAATAATTTGCTTACTTTGGGGTTAGATCAGTAAGTGTAGTTTATCCCGTGAATAATAATTTGTAAGGCCTTTTCGGCAGCAGTCTGTTGCGACTTTCATCTAATGTTATATTAGCGAGAGATAAAAGTCGTTCTGATGGCGTAGAGGTATTCATGCAAAATTTGAAGTAAATCCATGCAGTACTTTTTGAGGTTAGCCCGGACAAACATACAAGCAAACAGACAAACAGACAAAAATTCTAAAAACTATATTTTTGGCTTCGATATCGATTGTAGATCACGCCCCAAGTATTCTTTTAAAAAAATATTCAATGTACAGTTTTGACTTTCCTACGATTTTATTATACCTATGTATAGATAATGAAAATGTATAAAGAATATGTAGCTAAAACAGCAGGTGCATACATTGCATACGACCGTTGGTTTTAACGTGAAACGTCTATGTCGCGAGTCACTGAGTTTTAACGATTCAAACAAAGAGTTTGGTCTAAATTTTTTAATAGCTAGGTATAGATATTTTAATGTTAAAGTGAATGAGTAGTACTTTACTTACTATAATTTATAGAAGTGCTTGCGGAATCGGTGGCAGCAAGGACATTTAGACATACTCGTAACATTTATATTTCTTCCTGGCTCTTGCACGGGCAGATGCTGAAATACGAGGTTGTTGATTTTTTTCCCAGCTACTGGTTATTTCTAAGTATAAATGCCTAGCAAACCTGCGCAATATCGCCTGCGTGTACATAAACATGTTGTCGATATAGTTTTTCATGCAATATTTCATCCCCTATTTCGGGCTCTTAGGGGTCGAGATTGAAAAAAGTTAGTTTAAATATAAACTCCGTATAAAAAACTAAAACTTGAAGATTCAGGATCGAATAATATTTGACAGGGGACATATTATGACCCCGTATCTTCAACATCGATATACAATGCCAAATTAGGTCTAAATCTTTAGCTACGAAAGTGTAACAGACAGCTGACAGACAAACTTTCGTATTTACAATACGAAGCGCCCTTCCACCGCTAACCCTTTTATTTTTTAAAATGTTATGCCAACTGAGGCTTACGACACTAAGATGATTGTATGCACTAAATAATGAAAGTAGATTCAATTGTAATTGTGACTATAATAATGTAGTTATTGTCATTTATCTTATCATATATTGAAAGGTTGTTCAAATGATATCGATTTTTAGTGATAAGAAGCCCAAGTTGCCCCAAAAAAGCTTGGTATTCTGGCAAACGTGAGATCGGGACAGTTGCTCAATCTCTATCAAACACAAGTCCTCCGCCAAATACCAGCAGGAGATGCTTTAAGCGACAGAGAGGCGTGCCAAGAGGTTCATAAACAACAATGATCTGGTAGGCAAGAAACTTCAGAGCCTCGCTCATCACCGCAGAGTAGCTAGTTATCGATTTTTTATCGGATAAATTTTGGAAAGTGCGCTGCGGCATTGCACGACTTAGTTCGGCCATCCCCGTTTTTCTATCGATTGTCGAGGCGCACAGATTCTAGGCATCATATGGTGGACGTTCATGTACACGGACAGTGGACAAAGCAGTTCGACTCAACATTCTTCATTCGACCCGCAAGGGACTGGTACACGCTTCCTGAGTCTGTGTTCTACGACGAGTACAATCTGTGTGTGTGATCTTCAAGAGAAACGCGTTTCATCTTAGCCCACATCTTAGCTTACCATCAGGCGAGATCGTGGTCAAGCGTTTCCTTATCGACACTAAAAAAATAAGACCGCCTTAGTATACGTTACATTTTTTATCGTTTATTTTAAATAAAAAGTATAAAACATTTAACTCTCAGACATTGCAAAAACCAGCAGGTTTGTCCGCAAGCTTGTTTACAATAAGTCTCTTAAGACTCTTAATGTACTGTTAGTTATATTTATTTGTAATATTAATAAATAATATTGTAAATAACGCTTGAATTGAACGCGAGAATGTAATGTTAATATTCGTTTATCTCGCACAAAAGATATTAGAATTTGTTGTTATCAAAATGCTGCACTACAGTGGCGCCACTTCCGCAACATTGTGGAATCGTTATATCAAATTACAAACTTGGAAGTGGTGCCATCTGAACTGATCTGTTTGAAGTTGACATTTTTCAATCTACCCTACTTTTAATTATTGTAAAACTTGTGATACTATAAAATACCTTGTACCGGCCTACTCGGGTCATTTAGCTGTAAGTCTTGAAAGAATAAACATCTATGTACCTCAAACTGTCTATTATTAAAAACGAACCTCACAGTACATAATATGAATATAACTTACACTTTGTCATATGTTTTGGTCCACAATAAAAATATATTGTATTGTAAAGCTAATTTAAAATTCACTAGCTCGCTAGAGCTTTCGATATTTCCTCATTTCAATGTCTATCATCTTTGGATTTAGAGTTCTTGAGAGTTTTCATGCTGTCATCAAATCTTTTGAATTTTAAATTAGCTTTACGATACAATAACGATTTCAAAAGATTTGATGCCAACGTTAAAACTCCAACAAACTCTAAATCCAAAGACCATAAACATTGAAATGAGGAAATATTGGTAGTTCTAGCTGAGAAGCTTCGAGACGCAGCCACATTGAGCGTCTTAAGCTGATTGATGACCCTGCCGCCGCCCCAGTCTATTCATACCCGATCATAAATTAACTGCACTCATTTAGAACCCTGGCTGATAATAAAACGTCTGGAGAGAATATTACGATCGTTTCTTCGCTTGCGTTTAAATTCGCATTAGCGAAAGATTTTACTTTGCAGTCTTAAAAGGTTTGAAAGCATGCTTAATTTTACTTTCAACTTTAGTAGGATATATGAGATTTATATTCTGTTTCTATGGTTTTGATTACTTGTGTTAAATATTTATTGTTTATTTAAAGACAAAGATGTTGAATTTTAGAACTTAATTATTTATTAATAATTTATTTAAACTACTGTTGTCAATATTTTACACAAACGTATATAAAATGAATATATGCTGCCATCAATTTCTAAATTGTTGTTTCAAAATAAAGCTGAAGTGTTAATTCTTTACTTATTATTAAAATAACTCGTATATCTTATAAAATGTTTAGAATTGTTAATTATTTAACATATTCTAAATTAATATTACTTGTGGCCTGAAATAAAGTCAACTATTTGATTAAGGTAATGATTAAGTCAATAATCGACGATGTTCGATCCACTTGGTAAAAGTTATGAGATTTATTAATTTAAACAACAACTGACGGAACATCGAATTGTATTAACTAGAAAATACAAAACTAATTTCACTTTATTGTATATTACACATTTCACTTCTCAATTTCACAAACACGATTGCCTAGAAAACATATTCGTAGCAGACTGTTTTATTCTAGTCGATTATTGATTTAAGAAAGAAAGAAAATATTTATCTGCAAGAATATGGGTTTTACAAGTTGTTAAAAATAAATTAAGGTACCAACATATTCTACCAATATATGGTGTGCAAATATTTAAAAAAATATCATTATATAGTATTACATTTATAACTATAAATTGTATCGATTTTTTAGAATTACTACCGGATCGGAACGCGGTTACACACTGAGAAGATCCGGCGGAAGAAACTCAGCGGGCTGGTCTTTTTTTCTCTATTTTATGTTCTTGTTATAAATATACAAGGATGATTCCATATTACAAAGTTAATTTTATAATTACAAGTTTCATATTTTGAGTAATTATTTTTTTTTATAATTTACAAAATTTTCACCATTTACAAAATTTTACTACATTGATTTTTTTTAAGGACAATTCAACAAACTTATATTTATATCCATTAACATTTAATTTTATCAGCTAAAAATTCTTTAATAAAGATAAAAAAATCTTTAATAAAATTAATTATCGCCTTAATCAAATAGTTCTTTATTAATAGTATGTTCTTACTATGGTCAAAAGTAATGTGAATTTAATATATTTTTTTTATAGAAGAGGGGGCAAACGAGCAAGAGGTGCACCTGATGGTAAGTGATCACATTTAAAATATGTTAAATAGTTAACAATTCTAAACATTTTATAAGATATATGAATTAGTTTAATAATACGTAAAGAATTAACACTTCAGCTTTATTTTGACACAACAATTAATTAGAAATTGATGGCCGCATATACTGATTTTATGTGTTTGTGTAAAATATTGACAACAGCATAGTAACAATATTTTGAATTATGTTTCAAATAACTTATTTTAATTTATCATCATATTTTTTTACCTTTGTAAAAAGTACTAAGCAAAAAGTTTTCCGACATTTTACTATAGTTTGCTTCTTTCTAAAAGCTTAAACCCTTTTTTTACAAAATACTCTACTTATACGTTATTACTTTAATATCGTTCAGTAACGTTGTCATTTCTGGTTTTTATGTAATTTGTTTTTATATAGCTTGTGCAAAAATATGAATACAAATCGAACACCCACATAAACTTCCGTGAAGCTCATAACTGATCAGCACTCGCGCCGATGATTTTAATGAAAATATTTTATGAGCCTGTAGAACATAAAAACACATACAAATATCTGACTTATAAAAATTTTTATTGATTTTCGAATATCCAGTACAGCTAGTGTTGATCCGGGCTCCTTGTGAAGAATAGACCATTTATTCTCTATCATCTATATCTATGTAGTGACTACTAGGTGGTGGCAACGCCCTGCCTGGGTCTGGTACCACCACCTTACTTGTTCCTGCCGCAATAATGTTAGTGCTTGTTACTGTAATTTCCGATTTGTAGGATAAGGTAGAAATCAGAAAACAATAAAATTCAATTAAAAAATGATGTGGTGTCGTGGGACACCAGGTAGGAACGAAGTTCCTTCGGCTAAACGGCACTACTTGCTTGTGTACGCGACTGTCGCGCCTGCGCACGTCTCATTTAACGGTTTTATTCCACGCACTTTTTTCCACGGATTTTTTCTTACGGTTTTACTATCACATTTTTTCAGTTCGGTCGCGCAGCAAAATCCCTATCCCCTCCAAGCCTGCCGTAAGGAACTTCGTTCCAAAAATTTAAGTTATTTTGATGCGTCTACATTTTTTAAAACTACTACCGAAAACGTTTTTCCGCCGTGTTGGTCCCGGCCTCCTTTGTAGAATAGGCCAACTGCCGTTCTGCCAGGCAGGTCGTAAAAGGCGACCGATTGGCTATCGAGTCACTATCATCGTGGCTACTAGGTGGTAGAGTTCTGCATTGTCTCGCCCGGGTCTGGTACCACCGCCTTACCTATTCCTGCCGCAATAGCGTCAGTGCTTGTCGCTGTCGTGTTCCGGTTTGGAGGGTAAGGTAGCCGGTAAACTTATGCATGTGGCATTAGAACTCGCCACAAGATAGCAACGCACCATTAACATCTTTGGTGTCTATAGGCGATGGTTGACTCTTTCCATCAGGAGACCCATCTGCTTGTTTGCTATCTTATGATATAAAAAAAAAAAAACGTGGCTACGCACTGAGAAGATCCGGCGGCAGAAACTTAGCGGGCTTGTGTTTTCTCATGTATTATTTTTGTAAAGTAAGATGTTACGTAATGTTTTGTTTATGAGTATGTTATTTGACCGCCCCGTTGGTCGAGTGGTTAGCGACCCTGACTACGCGATCGGCAGGGCTCGGATTCGATCCCCGACGGGGACAAGCATTTGTGTGATGAGCTGTTTGTATTTCCGAGTTTGGGTGTATATTATGTATGTAAAAGTATATCTATGTATTAGTATCGTTGACTAACACCCATAACACAAGCAAATAATTTGCTTACTTTGGGGTTAGATCAGTAAGTGTAGTTCGTCCCGTGAATATTTATTTTATTTATTTGAAAACTCTAAAAACAACAAAGAAAAATTACTGATCAAAAAATTATAAATGTGAATTTCATTTACAACGATGAACTCATTAACTACTTAGTTATACCAATGTATATATAGCGATCAGTATAATCGACGTAATCGGTCATATAACAAAGAAGAATTTCGCCACGTCAAGCCCGTCGACACTATAGTGCGCACGGATCTAGTTGGCCGCGCCTTACGTATTACGTATTACGTATGGCGCGGCCAACTAGTTCCGCGCGCACTATAGTTCAGTGGCAGAGCGTCCTGGCTTGATGGAGATGGTCGCGGGTTCGAGTCTCGTGTGTCGACATATTTCTTTGTTGTTTTTAGAGATTTTCAAGTTCCCCAAGCACGGGGTGAGTGCTATAAAAACAAAAATAATTAGAGTATGATATTGTTACAATAATAATACAGATTGCCAATATGAGGAGCAGTTGATCCCCTGATGTCATCTAGGTATTCAGATATAAGAAACAACTAATAACAAGGTGAAGATCCCTTGCAGACTTATATACGAAATGCAGTTTTCAACCTACTTAACAAAAACGAGTGGAATCTTAATTCGGGTGTTTATATGTTTTTTATACAGGTTTGATATGTTAACCTACTTAACAAAAACGAGTGGAATCTTAGTTCGGGTGTTTATATGTTTTTTTTATACAGGTTTGATATGTAGATTTGAAAAATTATTCTTTTGTTTAACCTATATAAATTGATAAAGATCTGAATTCAAGGTTGCAGAAATCTAGGATGTTGATAGTTGGTAGCTGTTGATATTCTATACTTTCCATCTTCGACGCTTGGTGAAATTCCATTGCTATTAGACACTATTATTATTGCACTTGTACTTTAATTTCACTTCGAAACATATATTTTTAATATATGTATTACTGATAGTCGGTTGCAGCAGTTTTGCTGCGTTTTAATTATCTGAAACTTAAATAGATATATTAGATCAACATCACTATATCTTGTTATTTGTCGTACTAAAAGTGTCATAAAAATTTGTTTAGAAGTTTTGAAATTTTACTTAGGAAAGTGTATAAAAACTATCAGCAATAAAATACATGAATTTATATTGCACAGGTATTATTTGGAAAATTAAGCTAAATTTGAAAACAAAAAAGTCTGTCTGTCTTCAAAATTTGTTCATCGTGTCGAATTCCATTATATATTTTACTGTCGAGCTTAATTAATATAGAGTTGTCTATTCCGCAGCAATAGCGCTAATGGTTATCAGAAGAGCTACATGGCTCTTCTTACAAGCGTTGACCAAGTATTGTTATAAAAAATATCATTTATTTGATACTGTATAGGATCAAAATCAAACACAGAGCTTGACTGATGATCAAAGTCACCAAAATTGACCAAATATTTTAATTTTGAGTAGCCATCTCCATGTAAAGATGTAAGGTTACATGCGCAAGATTTAAAGAGTCAAAACTAAACACCAACAAGCACTGATATTGTTGAAACAGGAATAGGCAAGGTGACTCCAACTGCAACTAGTCTTCGACCTCCAGGTAAGATAGAACCTATTTGGTTTATGCTCACTCAAAATACCAGGCAAGTAATAAATATTCACGGGACAAATTACACTTACTGATCTAACCACAAAGTAAGCAAATTATTTGCTTGTGTTATGGGTGTTAGTCAACGATACTAATACATAGAAATACATAGGTATATAAAATATAAATACTTTTACGTACATAATAAACACCCAAACCCGGAAATACAAACATTTATGCTCATCACACAAATGCAAAAGTACCCGAGCCCCGTCGTTTGCATAGTCAGGGTCGCTAATCACTCGACCAACGGGGCGGTAAAATGGATGGTTTATTTTTATATGGAGCTTAAACGTACACGAGGAAAATTTTCAATTCATATTGATTGAAATTTTTAGCTCTGGTCAATAGAATAAATTGTGTTTGTCACATCAGTGTGTGGCTGCGTTCTGATCCGGTAGTAATTCTAAAAATATAGTCCTGTCAAAAGTGCCAAAAATTGAATAACAACAGAAAAATTGAATAACAACAGAACTCAAAGTTTGCCATCATATCTTCTGAAGTTCCTTGAAATAAAATTTTATCATTATTTTTAATCTTGTCGCCATCATTGTCACTATTAGGTAGCTTTTTATCACAAATTGTTATTTTCGAGTAGTAGCCGGTCTATTTGCATTTGGGTGTCTTATATCACCGCTACACTAGCAACGTTCTATTGATATCTTTAGAGTTTGTGAGTAACAGCTGTATTTATAATCAAAAAGCTCTCTGTATGCTATTCAATCAGAAGTACTCTATTCAATTCAACTTTTAGCAAGGTGTTTAAATATAATGTTCACATTGTTTGCTGCTACTACTGTATCGGAAACGGAAGCATATTAAAAAGTTCCAGCAGAATCTATTCTATACATATAATAAAATCGTAGGAAAGTCAAAACTGTACATTGAATATTTTTTTAAAAGAATACTTGGGGCGTGATCTACAATCGATATCAAAGCCAAACACATAGTTTTTAGAATTTTTGTCTGTTTGTCTGTATGTATGTCCGGGGTAAACTCAAAAAGTACTGCATGGATTTACTTCAAATTTTGCATGAATATTACTTATAGGTCGGGTCAACATATATGCTACATATTATCACGCTATCACCTACGGGGAGGAGCTGTGCGGAGTAAACGAAGTCCGCGCGGACGAAGTCGCAGGCAACAGCTAGTTTCATATAAAGCGCTATAAATATAAAAATGTTATACAAAGCGCTATAAATATAAAAATAAAAATTAGAAATTTTAATATCGGTTATCTTTAAACTTCACAATGAAATACAACGCTTAACAAAAGTATCGTCAGAGATTTTATCCGGGTGCGGCTAAGTTTCTATCAGGGTTACGACATAATTTAGATTACGCTTTTTTAACAATTTATCAAACTCCCGCCGGATGTTTTATGGCGAACTTCCACAAAGGTTGGAGTTTGCGGCTATCTCAAAAAATATGGCACAATAAAGTTTAGTACAGTTTTGTTGGTGAAATCTCCTTTGAATAGTTAATTTCGGAAGTTGCTTGGTTGACGCATTAAAAGTTTTTCTTTGCGGCACTGACGCTGAGGTGGCTGAAAAATTACTTTTTATATTCTGCATTGTGTACTTTCATAACAGTTGATGTATTTAAGAAACTTTAACTAAAATTTAGGCCAAAATTTATTGCAAAAATCTAAACTCTAGTCATATCAGGATGTATAAACAGTGAAACAATTTATACAAATTCATATTTAATTCAGTAAATCTAGATTTTGTCTGAGTCGACACGGGTCAGCAATAAATCACATGTGTTCTAAGCAGCTCTGCGTAAAAGATTAGCGGCTAAATCTGACACTACACTTGTATCTGTCAGGTGCTAAAATACTGCGCTATCTAATTGAGGTATAGCCCTGATTTCTCGATTCCTATCATCATAATGCGTTTGTTTATGATGTATTTTAGTTTAAAAGGTAAAAAGATCGGTAAACTTGCGCATGTAATTTTACAACACAACCACGCCGATAGCAACGCGAATGTCTAAATGTTAATATCTAGTTTTGCATATATCTAAATATAGGCATTGATTGTTTGTATTTGTTTATTAGTTGGTATATATTTATTTGAAAACTTCCTAAAGTTCCGACATTGCTACAAGCGACAAAGGAACTGTTTTTTCTCTCTGTACTTTTCATTATATTTAGGTCATATTTGTGTTATAAATATTGTATAAGCTAGCGTTTCTTAATCTTTTTCAATCCGCGGTCCCCTATAAAATCAAGCACAATTTCAAGGTGCAAATAGATCATTATACTCAAATGTCGCCTTTGTGGTCTATTGGTCGGATGTCGGTGTTAACCACATGAGGTCCCAGGTTTGATTCCCGGGTCGGACAATTCAAAAATGTGTTTTTCCAGTTTTCTGATAAAAACAACACTGTTCGACATTGGAAGGTGTCCAGTTAGCGATAGGCTTGCCACCTATTACATTATACGACTAAGTATCTTCGGATAATCCTGGGTGCACTGGTTGTGTGCCTCTGATTACCTCTTCGGGGATACGGACGTAAAGATACTTGCTTACAAACTTATTCTTAAATATTATCCATTTCCAACAATATATACATACCTACATGTGAAACTGATAACATCCATTTTTTCATCGGTTAATTGTATTACTACATTACCGTTAAAAATAATTACTGACCAGTGGGTGACATACCTCGTGGGTGTATTCGATACAAAGTTCGGTACCATTCGATTAATGTGGTGATTGTATCTGTAGTCGCGGCCACGTTAGCAGGATGTGGTGAGGATTTATACGATAACGATGTATAAACAATTCACTGCCCTCACTCACAATCGTTCGACCTCACCGATCTCGATGACCCAATAGCTCTCACCTATCCCGATGACCCAATAACTCTGGCCAACGGAACACAAGATCAAACGACGCATCTACACATACGACACCGTCGCCACCGGCTGCGAGAAGGACCCTTGTTTCACCCATCAGCGAACCAAGACCAAGGTCTAGGCTCAGAAAACGGACACAACAATGCCACTAACTCTACCATCGCAATTCATGATCTCACCCTAATTTGAGGTTCGGTCTCACAGAAAATACACTTAGGGCAGAGGGCGTAAAGCTCTCAAAATTAAACTCTGGCTGAGTACTCTGCTCGCCTATGCGCCTGGTGAAGCTGTGAAGGTCATAATGCCAGCAGCGATTCAGTCATTCCCAAAAAATACTAGTCGTTTGAACTAATACGTAGGGCTTCGGGTTTCCTGATGGAAAGAGATAACTATCGCCTATAAATGACAGAGATTGTAGTGGTGCGTTGCAGCAAACATAGTATGCCAAATACATAAGCCTACCTTACTGTCGAAATTGGAACACGACAGGGACAAGCACCGATGCGACGCTATCGTCGCAGGAATAGGTAAGGCCGTGATACCAAAACCCATCGAGATGTTGCAGTATTTTACGGCTTAGTTAGTAGTCAGGATGTAAGTAACACGAATAAACCTTTTCTCGCCCTTTACGATATGTCTAGTAGTAAGGCAGTTAAGCTATTCTTTGAAAGGGGCCTGGAGAACACGAAAAACTAACGCGATATACGGCAAGCACCCCCTTAATAAAAAACATTATGTAACATTTATTTATTAGTTCAAATGTCTTTTTTTATATCATACGATAGCAAACAAGCAGATGGGTCTCCTGATGGAAAGAGTCAACCATCGCCTATAGACACCAAAGATGTTAATGGTGCGTTGCTATCTTGTGGCGAGGTCTAATGCCACATGCATAAGTTTACCGGCTACCTTACCCTCCAAACCGGAACACGACAGTGACAAGCACTGACGCTATTGCGGCAGGAATAGGTAAGGCGGTGGTACCAGACTCGGGCGAGACAATGCAGAACTCTACCATCTAGTAGCCACGATGGTAGTGACTCGATAGCCAATCGGTCGCCTTTTACGACCTGCCTGGCAGAACAGCAGTTGGCCTATTCTTCAAAGGAGGCCGGGACCAACACGGAGGAATGATGTTATGTCTGTAGATAAGATGGAAAACCCACTGGCAATACACATACTTGCGGACTCTCAGAGGTCCGCGGACCACAGGTTGAGAAACATTTGTATAAAGCTACCTAGAATTTATTTTAAAAGTATTCAAGTACTTAATTTGAATATAAATTTATTATGTAATACTTTCCATAGCGTGCATTGCTAGTGTATCCCGAGTATATTAAATATATCGTTGAGTTTTGCTGGACCGTGTAGCGTTAATCTTGCTTGACCGACACTAGTTTATAAGCACGTACTTCAGTTATGATGAATGGACGTAGCGAGTGACCTCGTTACAAATAACTGAAGCTGTGATGCTCGACTTAAATCGAAAGTCAGCCGACATCGGTTTTTGTCTCAGTATTCTTCCTATAAGTCATGTTTAGTAATCATGAAGGTGGTTTTCACAGTTATATCAACTCGGATATATTTTATACTCTTGCAATTGTTTTGAAATAAGTACCCAATTAATTTATTTTATTTCAAATTTGAATGAGTATAATATTCGGCATAATTATATTGACTGTATATTGTCAATATATTGGTATAAAGGAGCCGGTAGACTTATGCATGTAACGTATCTACTACTATAAGTATGGCGGGATGGCAACGCTAAGTACCATTAACATCTTTGGTGTCTAAAGATAGTTTTTCTTTCTATCAGGAGAGCCATCTGCTTGTTTGCTATCTTATGATATAAAAAATAGCGTCAGTACTTGACCATGGCGTTCTGGTTTGGAGGGTAAGGTAGCCGGTAAATTTATGCATGTGGTATTACCATCCCGTCACATGTATAGCAACGCACCATTAACATCTTTGGTGTATATAGACGATGGTTATCTCTTTCCATAAGGAGAACCATCTGCTAGTTTGCTATCTTATAATATAAAAAAATAACTTAGTAACGTGTGCCATAAACAGAATGTCCGTAGCGAATTCTTAATTACTTGGTGTGATGCATTACGGTTTATGTAATTTTTGTATCATGTCCATCTCATCCATTTCAGCCGTCTTATTTTACTAGAGATGGGAGTTATAGCTACTTTTATTTCACCATCGCATCGTGAAGTTATTTATTGTCATTGTTATATCACGGGTGATAAATCACAACCGTTATATTTTATTAGTAACGATTATAGTCCGTATGTTACATCGCCGCACTGTGACTATAACTTTTAAATGATTAGTCAAGTGAAATAACGTATTAAATTCGAGCTTCTAGCTGGTGGCACGGGTGGCTCCAATATTGTTGCTTTGTCTCTTTCACACGATGGATTTCTGGGAATTATAGGCTTAAGTAGCTTGGCCCACCTGAAATTAAATCACGCTCAACGGTACGTAACAGACGGTTTCGATGCATATAACTGGTGTGACATGTGAATTATTTTATAACGAGTACTATAACTAGTAATAAGTGAAATTTGCCTTACCTAGATTTTACCTTAGTTACGGTAGGATTGGGCTAAATATAGACAAATAAAAAATACAAAGAGGAAAAATGGTCTTTATTAAAACCTCTTGATAAGAGTTTCCATCCGATACAGATATACACGACAATCACTATAATATGTACAGTTTAACATTTAATTACAGTATCACTATTTACAAAGTCCTGCTATTAACGGTATCAAGATTTTAAAAGCAAACGTAAGTTTTAGTGTTCCGATCCGGTAGTCATAATTATATAAAAATTATGACTTGTCAAAAGTGTCTGTAAAGTTTATTTGAATAAAATAATTTTGACAGTGACTTTGAAGAACAGTGATTAAAATTTTATAAACAGAGTAATTTTACCGCTTTTTGACATGAATGTCTTTAAATTTGCCTTATTAGGGAGGAAAGTTCAAGAAACGGATGATAACAAAATTGGGAGATAGAGTTTAGTGTTATAGCTACATAACCAACACCCAAAATCTAATTATACCACTGGATAGCTAAAGAATCAAAACATTTGATAAACTGATCTGTGATTGCAATGCTTCTCGGAGAGTGAAGTAGGAAGTGCCGCCATTTTTAGGTAATTTTACTGCGTTGCATATTTTGCATAATATGGTACATCTTCTGACTTAAAGCAACTATAAAGTTCGATTAAGCTTTATTCGAAAGCTCTTGTAATGATTTACTGATTTTATAATGTAAAAAATTAAATGAAACGCTTATAGTAAATACATATAGTATTTAAATAAAAAAAAAAATCAAAGAAAAATTGTAATCAGCAAAAAACATCTTTAAAAAGCCACATCAAAATACAAGGAACATCTGAAAGGAATTTTAAATAGTAATCTAATGATACCCATGAACCCCCATATGATAGAGTTAAAATGTTTCGAGGACACAAAAAGATGATGGCGTCCGAACCGATCAACGATGGCATCTGTACGACGAATGAATTTTTTTGGAATATCTGAGTCACTGCTTGTAAACCAATTGCGCTGGCCGCTTACTGCAACTGTTTGCTGATTGTAAATTCAAGAAATTTGGACGTATAGAAAACGGTGTTGCCGGCGAGCTCAACGTGCTCATACGAGTGTGGGACACCTGCTGTGATCGACCTATGGGTGGAAAATGAACCCCTATATACGGAATTGAAATCGGCGGTTGATTAGGGACTCTCGTATGATATGAGTACGAGTCTGTCGGGTACACCCATTTGGTATATCCAACATTTGTAAGATTTTCTTACTGATTATGTTGTACCTAAATGTGATCCACTATCCTTATCAGCTTATCACAACGTTATTTATGTAACCTGTGTGAACATTAAATTGTAGCGAGATAAAAATGACTTTAAATGTTAAATCAAATGGAGGTATACTTGTGTGCAGAGTTTTATGTAAATCCGTCCAGCCATTGAGGCGTGATTACGTAACAAATACGGGAACTGTACAGTTCGCGCATAATAGCAAATGTAATTAATTTCACCTTTTTAATAATGAATTCCCATAAAGTAACGCCTGAATCAATAAAATACGTAACAAATGTTCAAACATCCTTATAAGCTTCCAATTACAGTTCACATACTATTTACCACTCATTCTGTCAAATTTATTCCTATTGAACGATACAGACAATGTCAGTACCTCAAATCAACAAACGTTATGTTATTAATATTGTGGTTAACAAATACTAAGTTGTGAAGTGGTTGAATAACTTATTCATTGTACCAATTATAAAAACGATATAGCACGAACAAAATTCAAAGAGTTTATTATATTAACAGATAAATTTAGATCTCTACACAGAGTTAATAACATTTCAATGAATTTTCAATCCGTCCTCATCCATTTTATTAGTTACAATCAATTTAACGCGTGAGTGGTTAAATACAATTAAAATATAGGTGTATTATTCAGTTTGAAAGGTTAACATATTTTATTAGTTGTTTTTTTATATATAATAAATATTAAACAAATAGATTGATCTCCTGACAGAGAGAAAGTGCCATCGCCTGTAAACACGTGTAGCGTGATGGTAATTCCATGTAAGCACACAAGCCAGGGGCTAACTTATCTTCTAAGCCGGAAAACAATAGTGACAAGCACTGATGTTTTTTTTTTTCGAAATGAACTTAAGCAGTTGGTCCAAATGACCGTTACTGCGAAACCGGACTTTTGAGTCAAGCACTGATGCTTTGCGGTAGGAATATTTAAGACGTTGGCTGAATCCGGACAAGACAATGTGGGATTCTACCCTCTATTAGTCACAATGGTAGCAACATATTTAACTGCGTTTCCGATCCGTAGTAGTTTAAAAAAAATGTTGACGTATCAAAATAACTTGTAAAATTTTTATATCGAATAATGTATTTCTGATAACCTTGTTTCGCATTTACAAACTGCCTGGCACATAGCAGATGATATAATCATCAAAAGGAGCCCGGCCGATACGGGATATTATCTTTGTTAAACATAAGTTGCCCGGATAGCGTTTACGTCTGATAAATGACAAGATGATAATAATAATGAAAAAGTGATTTTGAATGTAACTGAGAAATGAAAAAAGCGATAAAAATAGAAACCAATAGTATTTCAAAATAAAATGAGAATTGAAGATCGTAATATCAAGTTACCTTTGAGACAGAAAAATGAATGTTATATAAAAGGCGTCACTTCCATTAGCTCCCGCGGGACCATCAAATAACGGTCGAAATGAAATGACCGTTTTTTTTCACTTAAAAGTTAACGATTGCCGGCCGTGAACAAAGTTTCTGGAAAAATTAAATTTGGAATTATTTCCTAAATTAATTAAGAAACTCAATTTGTTGCCTTTGAAGTTTCTTTATGCTTTTAATTGGCAGAGCTAAATGTTTCGTCGCACTTTTAAAATCTTTTGCCGAGTCCCGTAGTGCTTAAGGAATTAAAATCGTTCAATATTTTTATACACAGTATTAACTAAACGTAACAAAGGATTGTAATATACTTTTACTACAACGTTGTTGAATGTTATATTGGGGTAACGCTTTCATTTGAAGATTAGATTTTATAGTTTTTATAGCTACCAATAATGAAATTCATAAAAAGAAGGTATTTAAAATGAAATTGTGTACAGATAGAAAATTGTATTAATATGTGTTAAGAGTTAAATTCTATGAATTCTCTATCAGAATTAAATAAGTTTTGTTACCACGTTAGATAGTAAAATTATAATACAGCGCTTATTACGATACCTAAAACAATCTTATTAATTTAATATAAAACTCGTATAAACATTGACTATTTAAGGACTACAGTACATACGTATCTCAAAAAGAAACATTTCAAAACAATACAAATTTTATAACGTTTCATAGAATATGTAGATTTTATGTAATTCTGTCCAAGATAAGAAAACACGATAATTTTTAATTAAGAATATATACATACATACATACAGGACATACTTTCTGGCTTCTTATATTCCGTATTTTAATTTCAATTTAAATAAAAAAAAATATGAAAGAATACAATTACCATTAAATAGTAAATTATCTTGAACACAATTAGCTAAGAAACTTCTATATGATATAGATTGTATTTATAATATTGTAAATTCTATAACATAACCGCTTCTCTTTTGACATATAATAGGAGTCGGATAGCACGTATCGTCGCCGAAACCAGTCAAACGCAAGCTGGACTTATGTGCGTAGCGTTTCGTAGCTACCACCATGCGATATTAATTGAGGTTATGAGAACCCCCATTACAATCTATTTTGTTTGCTTTTTTAGTGGCCACACTAATACATAATCTGAGAAAATTTCTGATGGATAGACAGATTATTTTTCTTAAAAAGGAGTGTAGCGCTTATTTTTCTATGTTATTAGAACTTTATTTCAAAGTGAAATAGCTCTACATGATCAATAATAATAAAGCAAGATTCTAATTTCTTATATTTTATCGTTTAGTGGTCTGGTGTCGATGTTGACTACATGAGGTTTTAGGTTCGATTCCCAGACAATTCAAAAATGTATTTTTCAGTTTTCTGGTAAAAACGTTGTCCGGGATTGGATAAGTGCTCGATTGATTGTAGGTTCGTTACCTATCACATTGTGGGATTATGTATTTTCGGTTAATCATAAGTGCACTAGTTGTACCTCTGCCTGCCAGTTCGGGAATACGGATGTGAAGATACTTTTTTCTTCTTAAATTGCTAAGCCAACCAAAATTGAAATTTTTTCGTGACTTACAAAATCGAGCTTTCAGTAACAGATTGAAGTTTGCCACGAATGAGCACTTAAAGAGGTTAAGAAATAAGTAATAGTCATTATCAGGTCCGTAAATTAACGGCGACAGGTATCGCCACCTATCTCGTCAACAAACAAACAAATTAAAGGCGGTTAGTTCAAATAATAAAAAATAATTTAATCAAAGTAAAGGTTCATTCATAAATACGCATATTAAACCTTCAGTTTGATATTGAAAAAAACAATGTTGTATAATTTCTCCACTTATCAGTAATGATCAAATATACTCTTCATAAACCATTCATTAATTTATATTAAGATTGATCACTGGAATGTTTAATATCTCAGAGAATCACACCCCCGGGAGAAATCAACAATAAATAACTTAATTGAGATAATGTTTCCCTCGTAAAAGCTTCTTAGCACACAATAAACAACAACGTAATTTATATACATTCAACAAAATATAGGTACAAAATCTTTCAAAAGATTTACTCAAATGGTTATAAAATTATTGATAAATATAGATAAAAGCGATTCGGAATAATGAAGAAAATTTTGTATCCTTGTACAATATATGAGAGACAAGATGTCTGCAAAAAACTAACATGTATTAAATTTTATGTAATTGTTTTTTATAGAAGAGGGGCAATGGATAGTAGGCTAACCTGAAGGGAAGTGACTACCGTCGCTCATGTACAATGACCATGGTTCTACAGAGGAGTATTGCGGGAAAGAAAGTGCCTCGAAAATCGCACTGTTGTGGATTTCCAGACATCCGATATGGTGAGGATGAAATTTGGAATTTTGTGAAATTGTTGTTGGTGCAAACCCAGAAATACCAACATTTATGTACCTAATACAAATGTTACCTATTCCCTGTCGAAAATCGGACCCAAGGCCCACGACTAAGAGGTCGGGGTCGCTGTCAATGTTTCACTTTAATAAACTCCCATTTAATTAATTTAATGTCTTAATATAATACAACAAACGGTTACAATCATTTTTGAATAATTTTGTACCTTAACATTTCTGTGATATAACCACAACATAAAGTTATATTATGTTTAACATGTTACATCATTTATTCAAAGTTCTATAATACATAAAGTCTCATTTACAAAAGCCTTCGTTCAGAATGTAATTTAACGAATGTGTCATTATAAACTTAAGAATAAAAGTCAATTTGCGAAATATTTATAATTATATAATTAAAGGCGAAGAGTTTATTTTTACTCATCATTTCTTTACTTTAAATCGTGTGTATGAACACGATTTATTTCCATTTATACTGTATAATGTAGTTAACAACAGTATTTTCCATATGTTGCACTTTAATATTCATCATATTGATGGTGTAATTTAAAATGTATTGAAAATATTAAAAACCCAAATCGAGTAAAAGCCAATCTCTAAAACTTTGTTTTAGAGAACAACGGTTTATTCCTGGCTCATTGTTATTGATCGACTATCATGCAAAGCCGTCATGTCTGAAGAATCGCGGAAAGCCAATCCCGTTGTTTTAAAGAACAACGATTTTATTCCTGGCTCATTGTTACTGATCGACTATCGTGCAAAGCCGTTATGTCTGAAGAATCGTGGAAAGGATATAGGAGTCACGGTGAGCCGCGAGAGAGGCTCATGAGTATAATATAAAACTGACGTATTGCAATGACGCACGAGCTTTGCCGACAAGCCATAAAACCACGGTTTATCTTACCGGTCAATAAAGGCCTTAGAAAAGTGAAGTCATTTAGTTCTTTGTAAAAAAGCAGCAACTTTTTATTACAAATTAGTATTTTCCAATGTTTCAAGATAATTAACTTTTCTATTTTTACAACGTTATATGTTCCAGTAGCTGTAAAAGATCACACATACACGTAGGTGTGTATGTATGTTTAAATTATATTTTATTTGTATAAATTATATTTCAAATATATTACTACGACAACACTAACCATCGAACAAAAATGTTGATAGACCTCGACGCGACTACGATATCTACGAGGTCCACTGGCTAGAAGAGTGTTGTTCAGCTTATAATATTCGCTAAATTTGAGGGAAATTAAATGCTAAACATAAGCATTTTAAAATACCACAATATTTTTTTATAAATAGAAAAATTTAATTTTTTTGATGATGTCGATCTACCTATATGCACTTTTCGAGCCAGGCAGGGTTTTTGTTATACTGTGTAATAGTTACAATATTTCTACGTGCTGACAGCAAAAAGTATAACAAAATTGACTAATATGTCGGCACAAAGCACACACAATTACGTGTCAAAAAGTAAAACACCCAACCCTTGGTAATTTATGCTGTGGAGCTCTTGCTCATTCATTACGAATTCCTTGAGAGTATCTCCAAAATCGATAATTTAACTTTCAGCGAACCGATTTCGTGTGAATTATTGGATACGCCTAGGTCAGTTTTATCAGATTTACAACAAGTAAATGTGCTGACAGTTCGAGTAGAGACTAGACTCAATATTTAAGTGTTTACGTAATTAATAATGTTGTAGCGCTGTTATGGTTTTATTAATAAAAATAAAATTATTTATTTCAACCAATTTATGATCATATTATTTTATCAGTAAATACACACATTATGTAACATTACTAAATCTACAGACTAAAATTTAATCTTAACCTAAAATTTATTTAAATGTATCTTATTAAACTGCAATTAACTGATATGAGTTATAAGTGAGTACTACTGAGTGATACTGAGTTTGTATGATGATGATCGATATAAACTAAGCAAACAATTAAAGTGATCTCGAAAATGTGTTTTTCGAAGGCCTTCGCCCTTTTTATTCGATATCTTGAACAGATAATTTAAAGTTTATTAAAGTATGTGTTAAAACGGATAAGGAAAGCAAAATAAACTTGAAATTCTCAGAGATTTACATAAGCGTGTTTTTATTAGATTCACATGAAATGAATGTAATTTTTTTCGACACTGCTCGACCAAAAATCTAAATAGTATGATTAATCATGATCAAAAGATTGATAAAAAAACATATTTCAATATGGAAATAAAAAGCAATTTTAGCGAAAACGGAAAAATTCAATTGAAACTTGTTTTATTGAACAGCTTTTTGATAATCATTTTTCAAGACTTTTTAATCATAATATCAGAACCAAATCATTTTCTTGTCTTGCTTCGGTTTTTATTTCTCGAACCTTCATCTCGTTTGAACTTTAAATTTATTCAGATAAATTTTAGATTTTCATCTTAAATTCATTCTTCATTTTTCAGAGTTCGTTAAGTGGCTTGTTTATTTCTAGAATGCCAATTTACCTTTAAAATGGCCAACAAATAAGGGCTTACATTTTCCGTTGCCAAATTATGTTATTTACTTCAGTTTCAAATTAATTACCTCGTCCTGTTTAGAATTAACCTTTTGAACTCTGCCATTTATTTGTAAAGCAGTTCATAAAAGGTAAATTACTTTCTATATTTGTTCTGCCATCGTGACTATTAGGTAATTTTTTTCTGTGTCGCTCCGGCCTCCTTTGAAGAATTGCGGTTCTGCCAGGCAGGTCGTGAAAGGCGACTGATTGGCTATATGTGTCACTAACATCGTGACTACTAGGTGGTAGGTTCCGCAACGTCTCGCCCGGGTATTTGGTATCACCGCTTTACCTATTACTGCCGCAATAGCGTCAACGCTTTTCACTGTCGTGCTCCGGTTTGGAGGGTAAGGTAGCCGGTAGACTTGTATATGCCACCAGTTTCCCTCGTGTTGTTTCGGGAATCCAACCTCCTTAGAGAATAGAATATGTAAATATATTCACTTGTAAACTAGAGTGTTATAAATTGATTAATCTCAGGACTCGCATTTTATTAATCGCTTGCAGGAACTTTTGAATAGTTCCTTTATAACATAGGAGTAAATTTCATCTCACTGGCACATATTGATAGATCGCATTGTTTTTAAATCATGTTCATTTTATAATATGTATTTCATGGGTGCTATTGACATTTTTAGAAATAAAAAAAAAACAGTAGCAGTCGTGGGACTGCCGATAGAAGTGAAAACGGAACTATTAAGTTGAGAGTAATTAAAACTATATGCAAAACATAGCTATAGATATACTATTATCATTAGCATGTCGGTGACGCGAAACGAGGATTTTACCCTCTACCAAAACGCTCAACGCGCCTAAAGAAGTTTTCACTTCAAAAAATACCCTAACAATAAATACCTTTAGCTCGGGACACACACTATACACACTTGGGACACACACACTATATATGGGCCCGCTCTCGCAATAGACCAAAGAAGCAGTTTATTTACATTCGTTTACATTATTGTATTGTTTTTGAAAAACGTATTCATAATAATAATGAATATTCTCAAATCTGTTCAGGGTAGAAAGGATGAATTCAATATCATCAATATCAATATGCATTACTGTATATACATTTATGATTTGATGAGATGGATAATGACATCCCCATTGCAATATTTACCGGTCTAAAACGGTTATCGCCTGCTTATTGTGGTAATAAGGACATACAGTTATATATTTTTGTATCTTTTTTAAGAACGTTTATAACTGAGTTTTATATGTTTTGCTATAAACAATCATTAAGTTAACATTTAATTAAACTGACAGCAGCTGTAATCGACACTTTTATGTGTTTCTCGCGACGTGACACAGTCGATTTTATCGTGCCTGAAGCAATAAGGGAAATATAACAAAAATATTGTCAGTATTCTCAGAACATCAGCTTATTATTGTTTCGAGATTGCAATAGCGAAATGATATAATTATAATAAATATAACATACTTGTGTAGTTTCCAGTGCACAAGGACCTTTTCTTATTACAATGAAAGAACTACGAAAGACCGAATCAGTAGGTATATAAAGGAAAAGTGTGGTAAGAGGCAAGCAATTATTTGTTTTAGGTACTTCTGTTTCTTTCACAATAGCAATACAAATATAAAAATGTATTTCTTGATTTTTTTCTTCGTGTATATATGTACTATATAATAGCAGCGCAACAGATGTAGGATAATTTAACATTGAAATAAATTAGTAATCCAGGCTATAATATGATTTGACAAAACGTAGCCTTTTAGATCTATAAAAATAAAAACTGAGTCACTCACTGGCCTATAAGGCCCAGATAAAACCCTTTGACTTAGAAGGCTGATTCTTTTTTATAAAATACTGAGACTTTTAGAAATTCATCCCACAATATGATAAAATAGAAGGTGAAATAATATATAAAAATTCATATATTGACGACATTTAATTTGACGAAGCTGTGTGGTTCTGCTGGTAATTTATTGTTAGGTATATATAGTAGGTGCCGGTCTACTCAGGTCATTCTGCTGTAAGTCTTGAAAGAATAAACATCTATGTACGTCAAACTGTCTATTATTAAAAACGAACCCAACATTATATAATCAAAAAATCACGACTAGTAGATAATGTTCAAATGAGTATATTACTGTTCTAAGTTCAATTATATGTGTATTACATGAGGATGTAGACGGGCGTGAATATAAGTAACGTGTGGAAATTACTGCAATAAAAATAAATGGGCTTTCTTATGACGTGAATAGCTTAAATATAATCTGTATGCAATGAAGTCTTTAGTCTGTAAATGAAGTCAACAAAAATGTAACGTAATCGGTAAGACATTTCTTCTCAAGCACAGTTTATGGAACATTCGATAAATTTTAAGGGTAAGGGGCCGGAACTTATGAATTGCTTCCAACTCATTTAATAGTCGAGTTGTAACTGATGGATTGCAATTCACGCTTTATGGCCTATACTCATATATGTATATTCAATTTCAGTTTTAAATTCGTTTACATAATTACTTACATTTTGATAAACTACTTAAATGTAACGTAATTTAGGAATTATCAATTTAGTTATCTAACTAACATATTGTACACAATACAAAATTTGACAACAGCGTTGCCGAATTCTGATCTATGTTTAATAAAAATAAATTAATCTATTATATGTTTGTCATTACATTATAATACAAATGTGTAAAATATTTGGCTATTTCGAATATACAAAGTTTTGATTATGAAATAGTCGAGCACATAGAAATTATTTCAATAATAATAAAAATCAATAGACAACTTACATTTCAGCTTCAATTTGACTTGAAAAGGATTTTTTACCAACCAGATTTTTTTGTGATGTGTATTAGTTTTTTTTTATAACTAATACATAAAGTTTAATAATTTAAATCATTGCATTTTAGCAGTTGACAAACAAGATGGTCGATTAAAATACAATTTAAAACAATATGAGCATTACTTTCTATAACATTTAAGTCATTTAGGTATATACAAGTGATCTAAATATATGTTGGTACAAGAGCTCCTGCTTTAGTTTCATTTAAAATGTAACAGTGTTTAAAATACTAAAATGAATCGTACAAATAAAACTTAAGTACCTAAATGTTGTACATTTATAAGAGGTATGTATAATTTAATTGCCTTATTGATTGAGTGGTAGCAGTATCATCAGAGACGGGTGTGTCTACCTTGGACAATTTATAATAATTTTTAATTTAACTAATTCGGCGCTTTTAAAAACGAATTTACAATTAGAAAGCTACGCTATCCGTGAGTTATATCGGCGGTTATACTTTTATACTTAGCTGAGCCGAAATGAGCTTTGTGAGGATTCAACTGGTTTTCACGGCATATACGGAATATCCTCAATTTACATTGTTTCTACAAGAATTAAGATTATATTTTTAAAATGATGATTGAATGGTTTAGGTTGTTCCAACAGCAAAGAGGGATCACCATCATCCTCTTTTTTATATCATTAGATAGCAAACAAGCAGATGGGTCTCCTGATGGAAAGAGTCAATCATCGCCTATATACACCAAAGATGTTAATGGTACGTTGCTATCTTGTGGCTAGGTCTAATGCCACATGCATAAGTTTATCGGCTACCTTACCCTCCAAACCGGAACACGACAGCGACAAGCACTGACGCTATTGCGGCAGGAATAGGCAAGGCGGTGGTACCAGACCCGGGCGAGACAATGCAGAACTCTACCACCTAGTAGCCACGATGGTAGTGACTCACATAGCCAATCGGCCGCCTTTTACGACCTGCCTGGCAGAACGGCAGTTGGCCTATTCTACAAAGGAGCCCGGGACCAACACGGGGAAAAAGAGAGCTCGTTAGCTGAAAAAACGTTAAATCGTATTGAACAGACCTATTTGAAGAAAACTGGTGGGATCATATTTATTAACTTGGGGAAGAGAAATATAATATACAGGGTAACTTTCAAGGTCCAAACAAATTTTAAAATTAGAAGCTAAATGTCGAATTGCAAGTGCGTTTTAATTATATTATTGTAAAATTATTACAAGATAATATAAAAATATTTGTTTAAAAATATATCACTTAATTCATGAATAGAATGTATCGAGTCTTGTAAATGAACTCTGTAAAGTTGGCAGTATCTCATTTTACATTTACCTCTAATTACGATAGCGACTGTTATGTAATTTGTCGCTCTTAGTACAATTTTCCCGATCACCTTTAATTTGGTTGAGGGCACTAAAATATTTTAGTTCGAAATTTGCGTAATGAAAATAATTATGTCCATGCCTTTTGTTTTTGGTGTCAAATAATAATAAAATTTTGAATTTTTTAAATTATTTTTATGATATAAATCGAATATATTATCGATTCTGAACAACCACTGAAAATTTGGTCGAACCTTTAAAAGTAAACTGTATAATTTTGCAAAGGGCATGGGCATTTTGCTGAGGAGTAAAAGCAATATACATCTTTCAAAGTGCATTTATACCTCGATAATTATGTTCACGAATATCCAAACCCAAAATCTTATATATACCATTACCACAAACTACAATAAGGCAATAAAATGAAAAATTATATAAAAAATATAATTAATTGCATACCTTAGACTTCAAGTTTTCATTACAGCTGAGACGATTATTATTCCTAATTTAGTAAATACAAAAAGTAACACTTTACCTCTTTTAACGATATCATTTAATATGAAATACAATCGAAGCAGGTCCAAGTGTTGGTCAGTATGTTGGAAGGGTTAATGTTAACGGGTGTGTGGTCACAGGGTAACACGTGCATCGACTATCGAGTCAGCGATGCAGTCACCAGAGCGTACATTTCCAGCCGGCGAGCACTGCCCATTTCAGAAGTCGTCTATACAGATATCTCCTGGATCTGCACGCGCTTTTTTGCCGGAGCCACCGTGCTCGGTCTCTCTTTTAGCTCTGACTCGCTGCTGCGCTGTGGAAATTGATGGTTGCTTTAATCTTAGGTCTGTTTTAGATTAAATCTATAATCTATATTTATTAATTAATATTATAAATGCGAAAGTTTGAGTGTTTGGATAGATGGATGGAAGTTTTTTACTCCATCACGCATAAACTTCTGAACGGATTTGAATGAAATTTGGCACACAGGTAGATGATAACCTGAAGTAGCACATAGGCACTTTTTATCGCGGAAAAAGTAGGTGATCCCGCGGGATTCACCAAAAACTGTTATAATGCAGCACGGTGCAGCTAATAATATCATAAATTTGTACGTTTGGATGTATAGATGTATGGATGGATATTTGCTACTCGATCACGCAAAAACTACTGGACAGATTTAGATGAAATTTAGCACACAGGTAGATTATGACCTGGAATAGCACGTAGGCCACTTTTTATCCCGCAAAATGAGATGTTCCTGCAGGATTCACCAAAAATGTCTATTATGTAGCGAGCTGCACGTTGCAGCTAGTCGTTTATGAAGTTAAACATTATACTTTATCCATAGTAGACTTTATTTTCATGAAGATATGTGTCGGCTGGCTTAAAATATACAACGTGAGAAACATACGTGTTATATCTACTCGTATCTGTTTACTGAAGTAATTAATACGTTCTTAGGCTTACGTACGTAAAAAGAACAAACGGAAGGACTTCTCCAACGTCCCGCTCGATTTTTGGTACCACCACCTCACCTATTCATTTTTTTTATATATATTATAAGATGGCAAACAAGCAGATGGGTCTCCTGATGGAAAGAGTCAACCATTGCCTATAGACACCAAAGATGTTAATGGTGCGTTGCTACCTTGTGGCGATGTCTAATGCCACATGCATAAGTTTACCGGCTACCTTACCCTCCAAACCGGAACACGATAGTGACAAGCACTGACGCTATTGCGGCAGGAATAGGAAAGGCGGTGGTACCAGACCCGGGCGAGACAATGCAGAACACTATCACCTAGTAGTCACGATGGTAGTGACTCCCATAGCCAATCGGTCGCCTTTTACGACCTGCTTGGCAGAACGGCAGTTGGTCTATTCTTCAAAGGAGCCCGGAACCAACACGGGAAAAAAAAACCAACACGCTATTCCTACCGCAATAGCGTCAATACTTGTCCTTGTCGAATTTGGAGGGTGGTGTAGCCAGTAAACTTATGCATGAGGCATTTCCATTCTGCCATACGGATAGCGACGCACCATTAACATTTTTAGTGTCTATAGGCCGTGGTTGTGTCTTTCCATCAGGAGAGCCATCTGCTTGTTTAGTATCTTGTAATATAAAATACCGGACAAGTGTGAGTCAGACTTGCTACCTAGGGTTCGGTACAAATTTGTGAGTATATGTTATTATAATAAAACTCAGCTAACGAGTCTCGCGGTTTTTTCCTCTAAATCTGTATGTACGTTAAAAAAGACTATATTTTTGTGATTTAATAACCAGTCTTTAACCAGAAATCAGAAGCACTTTATTCAATAAAACTTTTTACAAGTTATTTTGACGCGTCAACATTTTTTCAAACTACCACCGGATCGGAAACGCGGCCACACACTGAGAAGATCCGGCGGCAAAAACTCAGCGGGCTTGCCTTTTTTTCATAACATTTTTTAAATAAAATATTACATAATATTTAATTAGTATCTAATTGTTACATTAATAATAAGAATACAGTTACATTAATAATAACAATAAAATAATAATCCATACTAATATTACACAGGTCGACATGAATTTTGAGTCTGACTTCTGTACCTCCGATTCTGATTACTTATATACTTATAAAGAAAGAAAAAATATTTTTATTTAATAAAGTTTGCTTATCTAGCTACCAGCACGAAAATTCAAATTTTATGGAAAATTTCAATTATATTTAAAAGGAAAACAAGTTATCAATAATATATTTTTATTAATTTAATATTAAAAGACAGTACAGTTTTCAGATTTTCTCCTGTACTTGTAGTATACGGCGACATTACTTGTCAAATTTCATTTTTATAGATCAATAAAAAGTATAAATTTTGATACCTTGAGTGTCAAGATATACGCTTCTTGCGGCATTAACGACTGTATCTTTTTTCACGTAAAATTAGAAGTTTGATTACTCTGTGGTCTAGTGATCCGGTGTCTGTGTTGACCACATGAGGTTCCAGGTTTGATTCCCGGGTCGGGCAATTAAAAATGTGTTCTTTCAGTTTTCAGAAAAGTACCCGGTTAGCGATAGGCTTGCCACCTATTTTGGGACTAAGTATTTTCGGCTAATCGTGGGTGCATTTATTGTACCTCTGCCTCCCTTTTGAGGGTATGGGCATCACATCTTCAAAACACTGTAGACCTCAATGTATGGTTTTGATTTCAACTCGATATTTTCACGCGGTCTTGAGATAAATGGTTTTGATAGACAAACGGACAGACGGACAACAAAGAGACCTTAGACCTTAGATAAAATGCTTCCGTTTTTTCTGCCATTCTGCCAGGCAGTTCGTAAAAGGCGAATGATCGGCTAATACATGTCACTGCCATCGTGACTTCTAGGTGGTAGAGTTCCGCATCGTCCTTCGGAACCTAGAAGTCACCACGGCAAAGACACGTATAGCCGATCGTTCGCCTTTTACGAGCTGCCTGGCAGAATAGCAGCCGATTTATTCTTCAAATGGGGCCCGGATTAACACGAAGTACTCTCTCCTGCACAGTTTCTCCAGAGTGCTAAGTGTGAGTTTTTCTTTTCGCATTCGATCGTGCGAAAGCGCCACCTAGTGGTAAACTGGTTTCACACGTTTACCACTAGGTGGCGCTGTACAAATCACATACAAATTCCTAGTAAACTCCAAACGCGCTCACGATCGAATGCGAAGAGAAAAACTCACACTTAGCATTCAGATATAAATAGAAGAGACACCAAAAGATATTGAGGATGCGTTGCTCTTCGTGTGGCGAGAAGGTGAGGCAACATGCACAAGTTTTTCATGGGGCTTAAGTATCGTTGGCTTTTTATGGGTACACTATAGTTACACCTCTGCTTGCTTTACCTGGGAAATGGGTACGATGAATTTTTGTATTTCACATTGCATAGACAAATTTGAATTTGATGTGATTTTTACTATATTTTTACTCCATAATGCACACAAAATGTCGAAATTGACGTGCTTTTAATACATCTTATTCTATATTGCACACACAAAATCGAAATTAACGTGTTTTTTATTATATTTTTAGTCCATATTACACACACAAAATCGAAATTTTTTTACTATATTTATCTTCATATCACACAATTTATATACAAAACTGAATTTGACATGTTTTAGTACTCTTCTTTTTCTCCATATTGCTAATACTAAATCGAAATTGGCTTTTTTAAATATATTTTTACAGTACCCGGCGATAAATATTGCACATCGACCTTTGGAAAGAGACAATCGGCTAATTTCGGCTTCGTAGAGCGTTATCTCTGTCGCACAAAATACAAACAGTCCGGTACCTATTAGGAGCTGTTAAAACAAGTGATTTGCTTCTTTTGATATTTTTATTCTTTGTATAAAATACACTAATTTTTCTATAAGTGATGGCTTTAGGTTGGGGTAAAATAAAATAAAAAAACATTTTTACATTATGTTTACGTATTTAATTATTTTGGAACATTACAGCTTTAGTGTACATAATAAACATTGCATGATCGCAAACCTTTTTCCACTCTTCAGCGCCGATCATGTTTACTTTTTCAGTCAATAATGTTTTTACTGTAGTTAAGTTCATACCCACATTTCTAGAGGCTACATAGCCTTTCAGTTGAGACCATATATTTTCAATTGGATTAAAATCCGGATGATATGGTGGCAATCGCAACACAGTGTGCCCATGTTCGGCAAGTATTTTGTCCACAGAAAACTCTGTATACCTCTCCTTGTGCTGACATATAATAGCGTAAATCTGGGTTTTTGTTAATTTTGGATCAACTGGAATTTCATGTCTGTTTAACCAGTTGATCATTTCCCGTTTAATGGTGTTTGAGTTGGGGGGTCTCTCAACATACTTGTTGTGATAGGGTGCGTTGTCGATAACTATAATTGTCGATAACTATTAATCCAATTGAAAATATATGGTCTCAACTGAAAGGCTATGTAGCCTCTAGAAATGTGGGTATGAACTTAACTACAGTAAAAACATTATTGACTGAAAAAGTAAACATGATCGGCGCTGAAGAGTGGAAAAAGGTTTGCGATCATGCAATCAAATGTGAGAATGAATATAGAAGCATTCAACACAGTTTAGACAATTACACTGATAGATTAGTAATAAATACGGCTGATAGTGACAGTGATATTGACCTCTTTGAGAGCACAGATAGTGAAATGGAAGTAATTGAGAATTATAATTATTATTATTTTTATTGCAATGTCTCATTTTAGCAATAGGTATAATGGTGTTTATTATGTACACTAAAGCTGTAATGTTCCAAAATAATTAAATACGTAAACATAATGTAAAAATGTTTTTTTATTTTATTTTACTCCAACCTAAAGCCATCACTTATAGAAAAATTAGTGTATTTTATACAAAGAATAAAAATATCAAAAGAAGCAAATCACTTGTTTTAACAGCTCCTAATAGGTACCGGACTGTTTGTATTTTGTGCGACAGAGATAACGCTCTACGAAGCCGAAATTAGCCGATTGTCTCTTTCCAAAGGTCGATGTGCAATATTTATCGCCGGGTACTGTACTCCACATTGCACACAAAATCGAAATTGAAATGTTTTTATAATATTTTCACACCATATTGCACACACAAAATCGAAACTGTTTTTACTATATTTTTCGTCATATCACACAATTTATACACAAAACTATGTTATATATTATATATGTTCCATTATCCACTATATTTTTCTTGATATTACACAGTTTATACACAAAATTGAAACTATCATTTTTTTTTAATTTTTACTTCATACTGCACACATTAAATCGAAATTAATATGTTTTTTACTATATTTTTACGACATATTGTACCCACACAAAATCGAATTTGTGTTAACCATGTTTTCTTCATATCGCACAGTTTATACACATAATGGAAATTGACATATTGTATTACTATATTTTTCCCCCATATTGCACATACAAAACCGATATTAATAGGTATGTTTGTTCTTATACTTTTACATATTTTGCACATAAAAAATCGAAAGTGACAAGTTTTACTATATTTTTACTCAATATTTCACACACAAAATTAATACTGACATGAGCAAAGTCACAAAACAATACTAGTATAAAGCGCAATTACGAAACCACCACTATACGTGGTTCGAATGAGATCCAGATTCAACTATAATGAGCCGTAATAAATGACAAAACGCGCACTCATCATAGAGCTATTATGGCGGGCATTCCGAGACCATAGGGCTCTGAGCGGCTGCTAAATGATGCGTTTTATACAATACTTACACTTATTACTCCCCTGTGGGATATTGTGTGGAATATATCATCGAATTGATATATTGTTTTTATGTTTTGAGGATATGTCTTAGTTCTTTTTTATATCATCGGATGGCAAATAAGCTGATGGTTCTCCTTATGGTAAGTGATATTAGTGAACTTAATAGCACGTTGCTACATTACTTTAGCTAACGGAAATGGAATACCACTTTCGTAAGGTAAGTTTAATGGCTACCTTACCTTCTAAACCGAAAACATGACAGCTTCGACAAGCATTGACGGTATTGTGACAAGAGTAAAAATACAGGCTTTTATTTATGAAAAGTTTTTTATTTGCCCGTATTATGGATTAGTTTCAATTGTACCTTATGATATCCTAATGCAATAATTTCATAACTCGATTTGTCAACATTGAATTAGATTCATTCGATTTTGTAATCGATAATAGTAAAAATTATTAAAAAAAGGGCGGGTAGCCCCGAATAGGGTAGTATGTGTCGCCACGAGTAATGGCGGTCGTGAATCGTGATTCTGTTGAAAGCTGCCAAGCCGCCGGGTGGACGCGTGCTATTGGCTATTAATCCAGTTTAATCTTATCAGTTCTGTGTAATTTATTCTAAAACTGTGAAGCAATTAAATAAGATATTATTTAAAGTTATTTTTGTCAAAAGGTAGTCATTTCTACATAAATAAAATAATAAATAGCTCTATATTTCTCAATGTATTTCTATATTTGTAACAAACAGCGCTGTAGTTTGGATGTGAAAGCATAACAAGGAAATAAACAGACTTGTAACGTTAGCATGGTATACTACCTATTTCCATTTCTTTATTTTTTCGATGACAGATCGACGCTCATGTAATTTTGTGTTGTTTACGTTAAAATGTCTCACAAATAATACTCTATTTCATGGTCGGGTAGTGATGTGCTACACATAATGATTACTATAGCAGCTATATCGATAAACGTAACAGGATAACAGACCCGCTTTTTTTACAAAATGTAAGAAACTAAACTACTGCCGGATACTTTTGTACAAATTTATGAACTATAATATTACCTATACACATATAATAAAATCGTAGGAAAGTCAAAACTGTACATTGAATATTTTTTTAAAAGAATACTTGGGGCGTGATCTACAATCGATATCAAAGCCAAAAATATAGTTTTTAGAATTTTTGTCTGTTTATCTGTTTGTATGTATGTATGTCCGGGGTAAACTCAAAAAGTACTGCATGGGTTTACTTCAAATTTTGCATGAATATTACTAACAGGTCGGGTCAATATATAGGCTACATATTATTACGCTATCACCTAGCGGCCGGATGCTGTGCGGAGTAAACAAAGTCCGCGCGGACGAAGTCGCTATCAACAGCTAGTATTATATATAAGTATAATATTACATTTCATTACAAGATGTTACACTATAAATTCTTGATTGATACTGCCTACTTCTTTAAAATTTTCATAGCTGTTGTAAAATAAGTATGTATAGGTAGGTACTCGACAACGAAACGAAACAATTATAATGACAGGTAATCTTTATTTATTTATTTTAATCAAAATGCCTACTTATTTAAAATTTTCGGAGCTATTGTAAAATAACAAGAAACGCAATAATTATAACGATAGGTGACCTTTATTTATTTATTTATTTTAATCAAAATCTAATGAATCCTCACTGTTACACAATGAGCTCTTCCCAACATTTACTATAAGTTCCTGTTCTTGTATATTATCGAATGCCACATGATGCCAATCCGACGCTATGTTTTGGGTTCTTTTCACAACTTTTTCCCAGTTTTCGGCAGTTACTTCCGCACAGGCATTTTTTAATAAATTTAACATCATGTTTGCCGTAAAAGAGAGATGGGTATTTTTTCGAGCGGCGTGTCCTTTGATTTGTCCCCATATTAGTTCTATAGCTTTGTACTGGCAATGATACGACGGAATTCGAAGAACCTAATGACCACATTCGGCAGCTATTTCGTCGATAACATATCTGTTAGAGAGGCTTTTTTTCGATTTTAAAATATTCACTAATTGTACTTTTAATAAGTACTATCCACATTTTCGCCATGACGTTGAAGCCAGTCAATTATCTCTTGTTTTTTATTGGCCTGCGTCGGCATTTTATCAATTTGTCTGGAGTGATATGAAGCGTTGTCCATAATAACTATGGACGATTCTTCCACAGATTGAACCATTTCTTTAAACCATCCTTCATAAATCTCCGCGTTCATTTCTTTGTAATAGTCCACTGTTTTCTTGGATGTAAAGGCCAGTAAAGCATCTGACATGAATCCACATATAGACCCTGCATTGCATATGATAAGGCGTTCACCTTATCCCGTTGACTACTAACTAGTGGGAGCGGTGGTGTCGTCAGTCCAATTCTTAGATACTGTGTAGTTTGCATTTTACCAAGTCTTGTCAGTAAAAATAACATTTGACCAATCTGATATCTTTTTGACTTCGTTAATTCGCAGCGAGCCATAGAAACATCGTGACGCACCATTAATATTTTAAGTTTGTCTGATTTTTTATAAGAAAATCCAATTTTTTTCAAAACCAAGCTTAATTATGATTTTTGGCCATGAAATAAACCACATCCACGTAAAGAAACAACAAGTTAGCGTCGAAGTTGTCAACCGATGTCACACGACGTGGTTGGCGTTTTTTCATAGGCGTACGAAGCTTATTTTCCTGCATGCCGCTTGTACCGTAAGTTTCAGTAGTAATTTTTGAAACAGTAGGTCCACTAATTCCTAATGCGGCCGCAACAAGCTCTCGCACTTGCGACAGTGGTAAAAGCGGGCCACCATTTTGATACTCTGCTTCAAAGTGATTACGAACCTTGATCACCAGTTCTTTCGCCTGCCTATTTAGAACAGATCCTTTCGGCATTTTGATATTTGACAGGACAGCAATCAACACGGAGGAACACAAAATAGACAACGTAACATATTGATAATGTGAAAAAACTTAGCGAACAGAGATGTAGTGACTAGCACGACCGCGTTCTTGCGAGTGACAGATTAAAACATACACAAAATGGCGCTGAGCCATTGAGTGTTCCCATCTCGAAAAAATATATTTCAATATTGTTATATTTTCTTTGTTCAAAATATAATAAAAATATGCGTTCGATATCATTATTTATTTGGTCACAATACTACAACTACCTATCAAATTCGAACTGTCATCGAGAAAATAAAGAAATGGAAATAGTATTGTATATGTCAATATGTAAGAAATCACTGAATGATATTGTTACCTTTAAGGAACTTTTCCTCGGAGAAATAGTAGCGGTCGGATCACAGGTGAGCGAGCCCATGTCACTTCTATTGCAGCTACCTGTATCAAAATGACAAAATATATGATAAAATGACTGTTTTTAGCATCTCTTATTGCTAAACGCGGTAATATCCCGTCGGTTACGTATTTGCCGACCCTCATATGCAATCGATGAGGTTTGGATTCAAGTTTTATGGTGGGTGGGATAGGCGTTCGGACGGTGGAATAAATTAAGCATTTATTCCATCGTCCGAACGCCTATCCCATCATTATCACATCGAGTTTGGGTGATTACTAAATATATTTCAATGTTTATATATGTATTAAATATAAGTCGTGGGCACCGCTAGTATTAAAGAAACAAATAACTGTATAAATATTGAAGTGCGTAGTGATGGCACCTTCTCTCCGCAGGTGGGGGCGGTGCGGGCGGCGCGGGCGGCGCGCGCGCTGCAGGTAGATGGCGGCGAACACGAGCAGGTTCAGCGCCAGCAGGCAGCACCCCGCGCCCACCGTCACGCCCAGCGCCACCGTGTAACTGCACCAACCACCACACAATCTAGCCTCACTACTATTTACATATCAAAACAATACAGGGTTACTTTTTAAACGTCCGGCCAAATTTTCAGAGGCTGTTCAGAACCGATAATATTATGTAATAAAAAAACTAAAAATGATGTGGTGTCGTGGGACACCAGGTAGGAACGAAGTTCCTTCGGCTAAACGGCACTACAAGCTTGTGTATGCGACTGTCGCGCCTGCGCACGTCTCATTTAACGGTTTTATTCCACGCACTTTTTTCCACGGATTTTTTCTTACGGTTTTACTATCACATTTTTTTCAGTTCGGTCGCGCAGCAAAATCCCTATCCCCGCCAAGCCTGCCGTAAGGAACTTCGTTCCAATAATAATTTAATAAGTTCAACATTTCATTTTTATCCGCCACGAAAAAAACGCATGGATATAATTCCAATTACGCAAAATTCGAATTAAAATATGTTAGTGCCTTCAACTAAATTAAAAGTGATCGGGAAAAATGTACTTAGAGCGACAGATTACATAATAGTTACATAATTATAGGTGAATGTAAAATAACATGCTGCCAGCATTACAAAGTTTATTCACAAGACTCGGTGCATTCAATTCTTGAATTTAGTGGGATATTTTTAAGCAAATATCTTAATATTATCTTGTAATAATTTTACAATAACAATTAAAAGGCACTTTCAATTTAACATTTAGTTCCTAATTTTAAAATTTGATCGGACCTTTACTCACCGGCTGGCGGCAGCAACGAAATATAATCCTAGCTGGGAATTTAGAATTTAGAACATCACAATACTACAGAAATTAGACACACATCGTTAAATTTTAAACAAAAATGCAAAGAATAAGATTGTACAATATTACAGAGATATCGAGGTGACGTCACAGTAGATTTTCCATGACGTCATCGACCTGAAGGACGTGGAACATGTAGGCTCTCCTCAACTAGGTAGGGAACACTGCTTAAGAACCGGAAAAGTTACGCCACATGGAATGAAAATGAAACGTTAGTTCTTCTTATTTTTTTTTAAACCTCTTCTTATTTGTGAAACCTTTCTTCTTTCGCGTGTGACATATTTCCATGTATGACATATCTATACATATAATAAAATCGTAGGAAAGTCAAAACTGTACATAGAATAATTTTTTAAAAGAATACTTGGGGCGTGATCTATAATCGATATCGAAGCCAAAAATATAGTTTTAAGAATTTTTAACTGTTTGTCTGTTTGTTTGTTTGTCTGTTTGTCTGTATGTATGTCCGGGGTAAACTCAAAAGGTACTACATGGATTTACTTCAAATTTTGCATGAATATTACTAACAGGTCGGGTCAACATATTATCACGCTATCACCTACGGGGGAGGTGCTGTGCGGAATAAACGAAGTCCGCGCGGACGAAGTCGCAGGCAACAGCTTGTACAACATATTACTAAAAAGCGCACACTATGAAACACATCAATTAATATCTATACATGTAATAAAATCGTAGGGAAGTCAAAACTGTACATTGAATATGTTTTTAAAAGAATACTTGGGGCGTGATCTACAATCGATATCGAAGCCAAAAATATAGTTGTTAGATTTTTTGTCTGTTTGTCTGTATGTATGTCGGGGTAAACTCAAAAAGTACTACGTGTTGGTACTACAGGTCGTAAAAGGCGACCGATTGGCTATAGTCACTACTATCGTGGCTACTATGTGGTAGAGTTCTGCATTGTCTCGCCCGGGTCTGGTACCACCGCCTTACCTATTCCTGCCGCAATAGCGTCAGTGCTTGTCACTGTCGTATTCCGGTTTGGAGGATAAGGTAGCCGGTAAACTTATGCATGTGGCATTAGACCTCGCCACAAGATAGCAACGCACCATTAACATCTTTGGTGTCTATAGGCGATGGTTGACTCTTTTCATCAGGAGACCCATCTGCTTGTTTGCTATCTTATGATATATAAAAAAAATACATAAGTTTACTAGCTACCTTACCCTTCAAACGTCTAACAAGTGTATGTTTATTTATTACATTTAATAAATACAATTTAATAATGCAAAACTAACGAATAAAAGTTTAATAAATCATACAGCTGATACGCGTACACAATTATCAATTGATCACTTTAAATTAAGATCATCTACATTGAGCAGTCTGTGAGCAAAGATTAAAGACAAATTGACTAAGCCAGTAAACATATTTCCGATCGAAAATCGATAGCGCCGCCGCTGTTTGTCCCGCAAACACATTAACAACAAATTGATTTCATATAGGAAAGTAAACAACAAATAAATGTACATCTTGGTCTAAGCAAGATTGATCAGGGCGCTAGCGTAATACTGCTAATGTGTTTACCTGCTGCTGTTCACGGGAGCTTTGTCCCCATTACCTCAACAGCATCTAAATGTCCCTAATTCTTTAACTCTCCCCTTATCTCTTATTGTAATTGATGGCGATGTATATGTGCATTTGTTAGGGCGAAATTTTATTTAAACACATAAAAAGGGACCTGCTTTCACTTACTAATGGGATAACATGAATGTGAGCCGGAAAATAATTTGGTATCTACTTATCCAACGATTCTTGTAGGTTATATTTTTAACTTCCCGCTATGTATGTAGATAAGGAAGTTACTGATTTTGTCCTTATTTTCGAAAATCTAGTTTTCACCAGATCTCCACGTTTTGAGGAAGGAACCTTTTCTGACTACTTTCACGAGGATATTAGTATGTCTGTATGTATGTATGTATATATGTGTGTATGTAAACATCTCAAAACTTTTGAATGGCTTGACCACTGTGACTACTAGGTGATAGAGTTCTGCAACGTCTTACTAGGGTTACCTTACCTGTTAACGGCGCAATAGCGTCAATGTCACTGTCATGTTTCGATTTGGAAGGTTAAGTAGCCGGTAAACTTATGCGTGGCATTGGAACCCCGCCACACGGATAGCAACGCACCATTAATATTATTGGTGTCTCACTTGCGAACCGGGTTCGTAATGGAAGTGAGTGAGAGGTTAACAAAACAGATATACAACGCGAATGTGGAAGGATGTAGGTACCGGGGAAGACCAAGACTGACAGACTTCGGACAGTACGCGATCAATCTGATCATGGTATGTTAATACCATGATCAGATTGATCAAGAGTCTTCGCAACAAGTACTTTGTGTGTATGAAGAGAGTGATGAATGTGGAGGAAGCGAGACAAGCCTGCAAGGATCGCGATGTATGGCACTCGGTCTCTCTGTCTACCCCGTAAGCGATCTGGCGTGAAGATTTGTATTTATAGGCGACGGTTGTCTCTATTCATAAAGAAGGCCATTTGCTTATTTGCTGTCTTAGATATACAAAAAAAATATAAATTTATCTCATTTACTACACTACTTAGAAAACGCCTAGGCTTAGTTGTTCTTCATACCAATATCTTGGGTATGTCATTTTTAAATGAAAATGTAATTCGTTATAAAATTAAAAAAAGACAAGCCCGCTAAGTTTCTTCCGCCAGATTTTCTCAGTATGTGTCCGCGTTCCGATTCGATAGTATTTCTAAAAATTTTAACTCATTAAAAGTGCATGTAGAGGTTTATTTGATTGAAATATTATTTTATTCGATTTAAACAATAATGAACACTGAGAGACTGAGACATAACATTTCTTCACTATCAAGTCTTTTAATCATAGTAGCACCTTAAGCTTTCACACGCCTCTTATGAGCTGCTTGTCAAGTAGGTAGATATTCTTCAAACTCAAAGAAACTTAATTCAAATAATTTTTTTCAGGCTAGTTTGATGAGTCGACATTTGTAGGATTACTATCGGACTTAATGAGAGGGTTTTGCTAACACTTTTCAGAGAAAAAAGTGTAAAACAGATATACTCCTGATATGGAAAGACAACCATCATATATACAAAATATGTTAATGTCAGGTTGACATTCATATGACGGGTATAATGCCCAAGTACTTACATACATTTTGCCGCTAACATTTCCAATGCAGTGGATCTCAACAGTGGCAAGCATTAATGTTATTGGGGTAGGAACAGGTAAAGAAGTATCGAACAAGGGTGACACATTGCAGAATTCTAACGATTAGTCGTCAGTCGTCACGATGGTAGAGACACGTTTAGCCAATTATTTACATTTTACGAACTGCCTGGCAGGAGGACAGTTTGTTCTTCCACAGAGAAGATTAATTATTAACATATCAAGATAGTCACATTAAGGCCTCAAACTGGATATCGGCGATCTGTGGCGTGGCGGCTCGGCGGCGCGATTTAACGCTCTGACACAGCTGCCCGCGTCGCGTCGCGCCGCTGTCGTCCAGTTCACTTCAATAGGAATCTAGTTTTTAGATAGCGCCGCTCTCGCCGCCGCGCCACAGACCGTTTACATCCAGTTTGAGGCCTAAAACTAGTCGCAAATAAGTGGTTACCTGTAATAATGCGAGTCATGTCGTAGGTTAGTAAGAGAATCCCCGGCAGGCACCATGAGGGTGGGCGGGGGAGCGGCCAGCGCCGGCCGGGCGGGCGGCGACGGCTCGCACTCGGACGGCCCTACTCCTTGTTCCTCAGTCGAGTCTTCATCATCTTCGAAGGCCGACATTGTTGTGTACAGCTCTGGGAATATTTCACCTGCCAAAGAAAGTCGAAGATCAGACCTTAAAGATTTGTTGTTCCTCAGTTAATCTATTTCGCCTGGTACCAATGGCATTTAATTGGTGCTGATTTACACTTTTAGAATAGATATTTAAAAGTGTTAAAACGACGTTACCCGGCATTAAATAAGTGAACGGTTGGCGATAGGCTTATCGCCATTGTGGGACTAAGTATCTTCGGCTCATCGTGGGTGCACTGGTTGTACCTCTGCCTCCCTGTTATATACATATGGGCATCACATCTTCAAAGGACTGTAGATCTCAGTATATGGTTTTAATTTCAACTTGATATTTCCACGCGATTCTGAAATAAACGGTCTTGATAGACAAACGGACAGTGGAAAATTTTAGATTTTTTTACTTTAGCTTTGTATAATTTGATTTATTCCAATATTGCATTTTCTAAAAAAATTTAAATTTAGGCAAATTCCTTTTAAAGTTACTAAAGTGTTTTTTAGTTTCACAGAAAAAACCAAAAAATCAACACTTTTTAAAATTTTATCCTTGAAATCATGTGGCGATGTGTTTAATACTCCCGTGTCTTGAACCAATGCGTGAAATTGTCAGCCTTGATTCCCGCTTGAAACAAACGGTAACTGGTATCAAAACCACTACCTATCTCACCAATTGACGGACCGATTAATCATGGTGAACCGGAAAAACTTTAGATTCACTCTGCTTACTCCGTGAGGAAACCGGCGTGATTATGTATTTAACAGATCATATTATTACAAAATAGACAACTGTTTGCTCGCTACTATATGCTAAATACAAAAATACAATATTAAATTTCATTTTCATCCGACATTTAATATCAAATATAACGATTTTTCACCTTAATAAAACACGGATAGAGATATTTCAGTGAACAAAGGTAATATTTTCGCCATACTTTATGTACGAAGTTACTCCGAGATTAATAAATAAAGAATAAACTGAGTGAGAGAGATTTATACCGGTGGCGCGAGGCAAGGAATTTGGCCACTAACGTAGCACTAGCTAGGTACTACACGGATTGAATTTGTAATACAATTACAATAATGGAGAATTGTTGTCTGCTGCGAACGCACTGAAATGCTATTGCTTATTTACATGCACTTTAATGTACATCATAAGTTAATGCTAATATTAAGATGAATAGATTGTTTCTTATTCATCATAATAATAATTGACGTCAGCTTATATTTTTGGAATTATGTTCTTATTATGACATCAGACAGGTATATCGAACGTCCTCAATTGTTACGGTTCGTTACGATTCACCGATTTGTGTGTGAATGTTTGACCGCTATATACGGACATGATAACGATTATATTTTGTTTTGTAATAATTGGGACCGTCAGATTAATGTCTTCACTTGAGGCATAAGGATAAAACACCATCACCGCCTGATTTTTTTTTCTATATCATAAAATATCAAACAAGTAGATGGCTTTCCATAGATACCAAAGATGTTAATGATGCAATGCTATCTAAATGGTGGGATTGTAATGTATACATAAGTTAACCTGTGACCTTACTGTCTAAGCCGAAACATGTCAGTAACAAGCATTAACGCTATTACGGCAGGAATAAGTAAGACGGTGGTACTAAACATGGGTGAGACGTTACGAAAGTACCATCTAGAAATTTCCGCGATAGTGACACGTTTGACCAATGAAATGGCTAGCAGAAAGGCAGATTCTTCAACAGAGGACCAAACCGGGGTACTTCGAGCTACTATTGTAATTTTGATCATCGAAAATAAATTCTGAATCTTGCCAAGACTCGAGAATCATATTTGAGTTTCCAGTCTAGAGTCTGCCAGAGTTTTCTATAGCATATATTTCAGGGAGTGTAGAGACTTCGTGGTCTAATTCTTCAACCCCTTTTTGGCAATAAATCAAGGCGGACGGCTGGATATCTTTACTAGGTCGATATCCCACGCACAAGAACTAGAAGCTCGCTTCATGTTTTATTACACGAACTCATGCGTGATCAGCACGCTTTCCGAGTGACGTTGTCTATATTTCTGAGACAGCGCCGTTCTAGTACTGTGGCGTTACCATATCGTTATAGTTTGCGATGATCATAAATAAAATATACGTTATAAAGAAAGTAAGAGCTCAAAATATCTACGCGGAGAACTTAAAAACGACAAAGAAAGCTAGTTTAAAGTAACACAAATATAATTAGAAACACGAAAGAATTGATCAATATTATAAACGTGAATTTCATCTGTAACGATATAGTCATTTAACTTGTTATACGTCTTGGTCCCGGGCTCCTTTGAAGAATAGGCCAACTGCCGTTCCGCCAGCTAGGTCGTAAAACGCGACCAACTGGTTTGTGGCATCGTGGTAGAGTTCCGCATTGTCTCGCTTGGGTCTGGTACCACCGCCTTATCTATTAGTCTTATTATTAACTAACATCAGTGTTATTACGGCAGGAATAGATACAAGCACTGATGCTTGTCACTGTCGTGATACGGATTGGAGGGTAAGGTACGATGTGAAACATTGATGACATAAAATGTGTGTTTCTGCTTTTGATCTGATGTGAGGAAAAGTGTGGTGGTGCGGGTGGACTATTGTGCAGCTAAATTCTGCTTTTATTTCCAGGCCCTCGGTAAGTTCATTCCATTCCTTACATTACTTTTTATTTCAGTGGCATTACTTTTATTTTATATAAGATTTTGCGGAAAGATAGAAATTAATAACCTTAATTTCGTCTATTTCTGAAAAATGAAAAATGCTGAAAAATGACGCATAAATCTGTAAAAAAATGCCATGGTCTTTATAAACACAATATTTGCTTTAGATAATAAGTGCTAAAGTCTTTATTAGTATAATATTTGCCTTAGCTAATAAATGCCTAGGTCTATATTAGCATAAAATTTGCCTTAGGTAATAAATGCTTAGGTCTTTGTTAGCATAGTATTTGACCTAGCTAATAAATGCCTAGATCTTAAGTAGCATAATATTAATAAATTTCTATACACTACTTTAACTACGTATATATGGACTTCGAACAAAGGCTTATCACGAATGTCGGTATCCGAATTTAATATTTTATTTATAATCACATTTCAGGCACAAGCTACAAACTCCGGAAAATTCATTTCAATATTAATGTGAATTTCGTTAGCAAATATGTATGTGGTTTGTATGTTACAAGTTAATCTTAATTCTACTTATAAAGTAATTTCCAACGCTTGACAACTTTTCTACAGACTTATACAATCAATTAATGCGAAGCGTGTGTCTTGGTGTGTTTCAATAAGTTGCGTGGTTTGTGGGTTAGCGCTGTTGCGTACACTTACATAATACAACATTCTTTGAAATATTTAGGGGTGTGAAAGGGTGAGTTTTCTTAGTAATATCTCAAATATTAATAGATCAAGTGATTGTATAGCGACCTACTTAAACTAACAAAGCTTTAGTTTCTGGCACATGGTAGCATATTATAATGATGTTTAAATCGTATAGTTCTCTCGAAGTGTCTATTTTTAGAGACTGATCCGCGCTCCTTATGGTAAAGCAAGCTATAGACTTTTATTTCAATGGATACGTCGAATCTATGTTTGTAAATGGTAAAATAACTAAATAAATATTTTGATTAAACAAAAATGAAATTTTGTAATGATAAACATAATTTGTGATGTGAAATCACTCCTATACATTAGTAATATGTACTATAAAATAGAGAAAAAAAAACAAGCCCGCTGAGTTTCTTCCGCTGGATCTTCTCAGTGTGTAGCCGAGTTTCGATCCAGCAGTAATTCTAAAATCGATACAAAAGTTTTAAATATAATATATGACGATGATTCTTAAATATTTGCTTAATTAATTTTTAATAAATTGTAACATCCATATTCTTTTAAATAAATATTTTCATTTCATTTCATTCCATAAATTAGTCATTCTTAAAATGCCATTAAGGTAATTGGAAATATCACTGCTTCTGTCCTTGATTTGTTTGTCACCATATCATCAGGTAAATTTCTGGTCTTGCTTGAAAAATTTCTCTCTCGCTCGCTAGACAAAATTTTATGTAAAATTTTGTCTAGCGCGTTGCAGATATAAACTTACTACTCATCCCAACCTAAATATTACCACAATGTCATCCGCTGACTCTGAAAGCTTTAAAATAGGTGAAATGTATTAATACTTTCTCATAAATTCATTTTATTTAAGCTACATCTTCAATACTTAGTGCTGGTAGGATACCAGCTTCACAGTTCTCGCGGTAACATGATGCCAAGTGATTCACTGTTCACAAAAGTGATACTTATTGGATATTTAGGTTAATAAATAAATAACAATAATAATATCGGTTAAGGTAATCCCACAGTAACCAAACTATATACTTGTTAAAGTGTTAGTCAATAATAGTAATACATAGAAATACATAATACCTATATAAAAACTACTAATATACACCCAAACCCAGAAATACTAATATCTACCTATGCTCATCACTCAAATGTCCGTTCCTGTTGGGAATCAAATTCGAGCCCCGTTAATGGCGTGGTCATGGCCGCTAACAACTAGACAACCAAAATTATAGATAAGACTTATTTTTAAGATTAATATTATTAAGAAGTACGATGTTATGTATCTTCACGCTCGTACCCCTAAAGAGTTAGGGAGAGGTACAACAAGATAAAATTAAAAATTTCAACAACCCCCGACACATTCAGTTATGCTAAGCTCGCCATTCTGCTTACACATCACCTTAAGAGCAAAACGTGAAAGAAATCTTGCAGCATCAGGTTAAGGTTACCATGGTTTCTTAATAAAGGAGTTTGAGTTGTTTTATTGCAAGCTCCCATGGCCTCCTTTTAGCACTACAATGTAACCCTGAAAATAATCCTGATTTAGAATACCTATTTGCAAAAATATAACAATTTTTTCCATGTTGGTCCCGGGCTCCTTTGAAGAATAGGCCAACTGTCATTCTGCCAGGTAGGTTGTAAAAGGCGACCGAGTGGCTATGCGCGTCACTACCATCGTGACTACTAGGTGGTAGAGTTCTGCATCCGCTCGACCGTGCTTGTCACTGTCGTGTTCCGGTTTGGAGGGTAAGGTAACTGATAAATTTATGCACGTGGCATAAGACCTCGCCACAAGATAGCAACACGCCATTAACCTAAAACCATTGCACAGCACCATTACCTTAAAAAACACCTTTGGTGCCTATAGGCAATGGTTGACTCTTTCCATTAGGAGACCCATCTGCTTGTTTGCTATCTTATACTATAAAAAAACCATTCAAAACACTGACGTTATTGCAGCAATACAGTGGGTTACCGAACCCGAACGAGATTTTGCAGAACTCTACCTACCCACCCAGAAAATTAAATAACATAAATATTTTATAACTTACCTTTTTCCTTTCTGATAATTGACACTGAATTGACAGGATATGTTATGTAACATTGTCGACGAGATTATAAATCTTTATTATCTGCCCGCTTCGGATAAGCAGCATGGCGATACACATTTTATTGTTGTTGTCGACACATTTTATTGTTATTGAATACATTATCACTACTTTCTACCAGGCTGTACCCATTATTCGGGATAATACTTCAAAAGTAGAGAGTAATCGCTATTATTTATCAGAGGTCGTTTTGTCTACCGGCCGTTACATGTCGCTGTATTTATATTGAAATTGACACTATGTTAAAACGTAAGTAATAATTTTTTAACATTTTATCATAGTTTAACAAAATTTAGAGCAACATAATTAAGCGCAAATTAAATGACTTTATGTTCTAATTAAACTATAAGAAATATATATGTCTTTGACGCATAAGTTTGCCTATTTGAGTAATTTATCTCTGCGACGTTTACAGTGGCATGATATATTAGTTGGCGTCAACAAATATCTCATTCTTCGCGTGCTACACATCATAATATGCCGTTTATTCTTAGTCTTAGTGGGCAGAAGTCAGAACTATTTACATGATTTTATGTACGTTAAGATCGGCAAGCGTGATGCGTAATATATTTGTATCCAGTCAGACGATGAATACCTACTCAAAAAATTGAATGAAATTGTGATACTTTGGTTGTTTAAAATGTTATGTCTGCTATGATATTATAAAATTAGTCAACTATATAAACATACTATACTATGTACTATATAAATATATTATACTATGTAAATATAATATAATAAATATTATACTAAATATATTATACTATATATTATACTAACTATATAAATATATTATATTTAAGTTATCGAGTTAAATTTCCGTTAATACTAAAACTTTCCCTTTTAAAGTAACAATTGTTGACCGAAATCCGAACCGATATTTTAAAGCTTGCTCGAAAATTATTCCTTACTTGTAAAGAAAGTTTCCGTCCAACTGGCCCTTTCAAATCCGTTCACAAACAACTTTGATACAGTTTTATTAGCATTAGTTAGAAACCTTCACAGCATTGCCAACACTCGCTGTTAATATGTAGTACTGAACTCTAATTACGCCATTTTTCAATTTCTAAAACATTTTCTAGAATTAGGAGTAATTACTAACTAGGATATAACATTCTCAATACGTTCAATAAATTCCAACATATTGAGGAGTTTTCTATCCTTCGTTTGTTAAGAGGATATACTACCCGTTTGGTCCCGAAGAAATTTAGTGAAGATCTGATGCAGGGTTCCAGGGATAAAGGAGCAGGAAGTTGGAAGTCGGTTGTTGCTTTTCAACTTAATTTTAATTAACCCCTCGAAACTCAAGGCCGCACGCGCGGAATTAATCGCTGGCGTTTGACCTTTGACCGTTAAAAAGACATGCCAACGCTGTTACCACAAAATGCTAAAAATTTTAATAAGCCAGCGGTAAATGTCAATATAGCTGTCTCATTTCACAGAAAATAACCAAGACCGTCAATTACTAAGTATACTTAAAATACATTAATCACTATTATTATGTAAAATAGAGTATAAATTCGAAATGAGTGCGGCCATATTTTGTCACATTTTATTTTATTTCGATTGAAGCCGATCGAACGTTATAATAGACAGAGCGGTCATATTTTTTCGGTCTGAGGCTTGAGGGGTTAATATATCAACGAGACAATCATCATTTAAAGACATTAATGATGACAAAGATGTTAATGGTACCTAGCTGTCTGTGTGGCGGGATGGTAATGCCACATGCACAAACTTCCTGGGTAACTAACGTCTAAACTAGAGCACATCAGTAACAAGCACTGACGCTATTGTAACAGGAGTTGGTAAAACAGTAGGACCGAATACGACCGAGACGTTGCAGAAGTCCTACCTAGTCGTCACGATTATAGTGATAGGTTTATCCAATCGTTCGCCTTTTACGAATTGCCTGTCAGAATGGTAGATTGTCTAATTCCATGAAGAGCTCAGCGCAGCCGTCCACATGTTGGCTATTGTGATATAAAAATGGAGATAGTTTAATGTCTACCAGTGGCATGGCGTGCCTTGGCGGGGCCCTATATAATAATTTGTTTGAGGGCCTTATGAAAGGTATAGATTTCTCACAAAAGAAAAAAAATGTTTGTATAAAATTAAAAGAAATATTTATTCATCATAATTATCTCTGTCACTTTTTCCAAATTTGTTTGCAGACTATTCAAATAAAATATACTCGTACTCTCTTCTTACCATTTTTTTTGAAAAAAAAAGAAATTACTTTTATTGATTTTTGCCCCATGGCCCTGGAGCCCCGGATAATTGACACGGCAGATACGGCGGTAGCTACGCCCCTGATGTCCACTTATCCGGATATTATTTTACAAATGAATAAAGAATCAGTATCAACGACATCTAATGATAAATATAATATGAAATAACATGAACGCAATATATTATTTCGAAGTCGGGACGTAAATAACATTTTCGGTAAAGTTGTTCCTTCGCCAATATTTTTTTCAAACGGTATAAATATCATTTTCGTTTATTGTGAGGTTTCCATGCAATAAAAATTCCATCTACCCTCGATATCGCGTCACACGCCTCATATAATTCGACGTGGGAACATGATTGGGGAGGAAATCAGCCACAGAACGGCACCATTCTAAACGAGGCTGTACGATACAGTAAGACAAGTATCCAATACTCTCGAATTTTCAAATAATGGGTTGCTTATTAATTTGTACAGAACTTATTTTTATAGACTTTACCTTAAAGCCACAACTATTTGATTTTTTTGAGGATAACAATGATAAAAACAATAATAATATCTTTGGACGTATGCACGTACGTATACGTGTGTTAGTCAACGATGTTACATGGAAATCTAATATATAAAATTCTCGTGTCACAGTCTGTTTATTTATTTATTGTACATTGACTTACTAATTCGATAGGCACAAGCACGAACACTTACGAACAAGCACCGGATAGCAAAGAAGTTCCTTATTATAAAATTATTATTATTTTTTTTATATCATAAGATAGCAAACAAGCAGATAGGTTTCCTGATGGAAAGAGTCAACCATCGCCTATAGATACCAAAGGTGTTAATGGTGCGTTGCTATCTTGTGACGAGATCTAATGCCACATGTATAAATTTCCCGGCTACCTCACCCTCCAAACCGGAACACGACAATGACAAGCACTGACATGGGCGTACCCAGGTTCTGGGCCGGGGGGAGGGGGGGGGAAACCGTAAAATTTTAAGACCCAGGTTCTGGTCCAGGGAGGGGCAACCATAACATTTTAAGACTATATTTTTATGTTATTATATTTTTATCTACAACAGTAGATAGTTAGTAGAGAGGTAAAAAAATCCAGGGGGGGGAAGCTTCTCTCCCTGCCCCCCCCCCCCCTTCGGTACGCCCATGAGCACTGACGCTATTACGGCAGGAATATGTAAGGAGGTGGTGCCAAAACCTGGCGAGATTTTGCAGAATTCTAACACCTAGGGGGCGGTGGTTGCTCGCGTCCGCAGGAATTACCTTTCACTACCCTGCACGTGTCCCCCGGGTGGTGCTAAATGAGCGACTAACGCCAAATCTCAGGCGGCGGATATGATAACCTGACAACAGGGCTTCAAAAGCCTCGAGGACTAAGTACCCTCGAAAAGAATGGCGCGGAAAGGCACGGGAATCTACCGCGACTAGTATATCCCAAGAAAACCACCATGAATAGTTTTGAAATGAGTACAAGTGTGTTGTCATGCCATCCGCCTGACCATCGGCGCCAGTTCGGTACCGGGTCGACTGGTGTGAAATATGCGACCGGCTGTTGTGGAGTACATCCGCAGGTTCCCCACAGAAATTTGGTTACTGCTGGAAAATCACCATCAAGCACTTATAGGCTATCACCGAAGGGAAGGGCACTAAAGATTGGCACCTGGAATGTGAGAGGAATGCTGAAACCAGGAAAGACGGAAATAATTGAGAGGGAGATGGAGCGATACGGCCTGGATGTGCTAGGTCTCAGCGAAACTCACCTCAAGGACAATGGTCACAACACTGGATCGACTGGTTGTATGAAGATCAACTCCGGTAGTCATAACAGCTTTAGTGGCGTGGGTTTCATGGAGTGGGTTCACAAGGAGACTAAGAGCAAGGTATTGGGCTATAACACCATCAGTGACCGAATAGTGACTCTAAAGTTAGCGGCTCGGCCTCACCCTGTGCGTTTCATACAAGTATATGCTCCAACCGCCCAGGCATCAGAGGAGGAAATGGAGCGATTTTACTGTGATCTTGGTACCACTTATCAATCCATACCAAACAAGGAAATGACAATTATTATGGGTGACCTTAATGCAAAAATTGGATCCACACTCCACGACGACCACCTGCGTGAAGTGGTGGGCAAATTTGGTCTGGGTACAAGGAACTGTAGAGGAGAAATGCTTCCGGAATTTTGCGCAGAACACAGCTTGTACATCACGAACTCGTGCTTCCAACAACATCCCCGTAGACTCTGGACTTGGAAGTCACCAGGAGGTCACAAGAATCAGATCGACTACATCATCATTGGAAAGAGATGGAGATCGTCGGTACTGTCGACTAAGACTAGGCCAGGGGCGGACTGCGGAAGTGACCATCAGCTACTTGCGGTTGACGTGAAAATACGTTTAAAAGTAGTGAAAAAGGCACAACCAAAGAAGGCGATATCACTCCCAAAATGCGCTGAACAGCACTTTAAAGACCTGGTTCAAGAAAATCTTAGCCAAATAGACTTCTAGACTAGAGATATTTGAGTCGTCTGAGTCGGCATGGACGAAATTGAAGACAGCTGTCGAAGATGCGGCCAAAACTAATGCGGGAACACGCAATGAGGAAAATCCAAAACCAGACTGGATGACGGATATAACTTGGTCCGCAGTCAAGGAAAGGAGGATCCTTAAATTGCAAAGTTCAAACCCAGACAGCCAACAGAGGTATTCAGAACTCAATTCACGTGTCCAAAGATTATGTAGACGGGATAGAAATGCACACATCAACTCGATCTGTAGTGAAATCGAGACAAATGCAAATTCCTCACACATAAGAGATATGTTTCAGAAGGTCAAACTTCTCACACGGGAATACAAACCCAAATCGTGGGCCGTTGAAGATGAAATGGGACAACTGATACAAGACAAGAATTTGATCCTCAACAGGTGGAGAGACTACTGCCAAAAGCTTTACAGCAGTGACGCAAGTGAAACTCCGGATGTATTAATCTGCGAAGTTGAAAACGCCATTGCCAGGTTAAAAATGAAAGCTAGCGGCGGTGATGGCATTACGGCCCAACTCCTAAAGCACCTAGGCAGCGCAGGCACACGCATATTGTATTCCATCTGCATGAAGGTTTGGAGAACGGGACAATGGCCGGAGGATTGGACGGAGTCGATAGTTTTACCGTTGCATAAGAGGGGGTCCACCAGGAAGTGCGAAAACTACCGTACCATCTCTCTGATTTCTCACGCGGGCAAAATCCTCCTATATATCATCAAAACGAGACTTGACAACTACATCTACAGTCAAATCGCAAAAAAACAGGCTGGATTTATTAAAGGTAGAGGCACCCGCGAGCAAATCTTAAACATAAGGCAGCTGATAGAGAAAAGCAGGGAATTCAACGTACCGATGTTCCTGTGCTTCATCGATTATGCGAAGGCTTTCGACTGTATCAGTTGGCCGAAAATGTTTGAGGTGATGGGGGTGATGGGAATACCCGACCACCTGATTTACTTGGTCCAAAACCTGTATCTAGACGGACGATCAAAAGTTCGTGTGGACGATGCACACTTGGAACCGTTTAACAGTAAGCGTGGTATGAGGTAGGGCTGCATACTTTCTCCCCAGCTATTTAACCTTGTGAGCGAGCACATCATGCGCCGAGTGTTGGATGAGTGGGAGGGAGGAATTCGCATCGGAGGTCACCGTATCAACAACTTGCGGTTTGCCGATGACACAACGTTGATCGGTAGTAGCGAAGCTGAACTAGCCCAACTGTTAAAACGGCTTAAAATTGTAAGTGCCGAGTACGGTCTCAAGATTAACAAGGACAAGACCAAACTAATGTTCGTCGACAGACCTGGTAGTCTACAGAGATCGTTGGAGCTACGCGACCTAGACATAGTACAAGAGTTTGTGTACTTGGGGTCCCTAATACGTACTGATGGCGACTGCGAAAAGGAAGTTGTTCGGCGAGCACAAATGGCTAAAGCAGCTGTGAAGAGGCTGGAGAAGGTTTGGAGGAATCGAAACATCTACCGCAACACAAAAATTAGACTTATGCGCACACTAGTCTTCTCCATCTTCTTGTATGCTTCGGAAACCTTGACGGTCCAAAAAAGAGTTCTGGCGAAAATTGACGCGTTCGAGATGTGGTGTTGGCGGAAAATGTTAGGCATCAAATGGACAGCTCGCTGCACAAACGCCTCGATACTTGCGGAACTCCACGTAAAAACCCGTCTGTCTACAATGTGGTTCCAACGCACACTTTCTTTCTTTGGACATGTGGCTCGCCGAAGTCCGGAAAGCTTCGAGAGACTAATATTAGTGGGCCACGTGGAAGGAAGGAGGAGCAGAGGAAGAAAGCCCACCCGCTGGATTGACGCCATCCTCGAGTACCTCCAGTGTAACACGCAAATGACACTACACCTTGCCCAAGACAGACTGAACTGGAGAGCCCTGACCAATAAAGCTACTTGTGGTGGTCACGACCCTCAGCCTTGAGGAAACGACGAAGAAGAAGAACACCTAGTAATCACGATGGTGGTTATCAATCGTTAGCCTATCAGGAGAGCTATCTGCTGGTTTGTTGTATTGTGATATATAAAAACCAAAACCAGTCAAGGGCGAGTCGCACTCGCCACGACTCGGAGCGGAGGCTTAGTAATAGGGTTCCGTTTTTACCTTTAGGTACGGAACCCTAAAGAAACATCGAGTAGTACAAGTATACAAATATACGATATTACATTGTGAAAAAATGGAAAAATTGTAGTATTTATAATTCCAAAGTTGGAATTCCATTACGGGAGTCGCCGACACAAACAATGCAGTGCCATTACCGCAGGCGAGCCCGCTAATTGCTACGTTACAATACTTGCTATTTTAGCCGCTGCTTTTGTTACACCTGATGGACTGTTTCGTCGACGGGGAAATATTTCAATTACTGGTGACGCAAATTAATTAAGATTTCAATAACAGATATTTTAAGTAAATGTTTTGTAAGGGAAATATAAATTTCGGAAAAAAACATTAACAAGACTAATTACTTATTTATTTTATATCAACCTAAATCCACAGCCCACAGTTTCTTATACGGAATAAAGAATTTACGCTTATTTTATTTATTTTATTTTATTCAGAAGACAAACAGTGATTCTTAAACTATGTAAGTTACAACTTAAAAGCTTAACACCATTTATAAGCTTCCCTATATACACAACTAAACGCTCGTATCAAGTATCAAGTAAATTTTAAACTAGTATGTATACTCTTTTTGGGTAATAATACATGTTGGAGGACCGGTAGACTGGCGGCGCGCGGTCATCGTGCCCTGGTATAAAGGCAAGGGCTCACGTATAGACTGCAATAGCTATAGGGCCATCAGTTTGATCAGCTTAGCATCGAAGGTGTATGGTAAGATCATTGAAAGGAGAATGCAAGGGAAGTCCGAGGGAATGTTGTGGGAGGCACAAGGGGGTTTCAGATCAGGAAGAGGATGTATGGATCAAGTTTTCTCACTCCGCAACATCGTAGAGAAGCATCTGGCTGTCAGCCAGAAGGTTTTCTGCGGTTTTGTGGATTTGGAGAAAGCGTTTGATAGAGTTGTGCGAAAGAAACTTTGGGACATTTTACCCAGTTATGGGATAGATGGGCGTCTGCTGCGTGCTTTGCAATCCATGTACTGGGATTGCAAAGCATGTGTGCGGGTGGACGGCAACATATCGCCCTGGTTCGATGTCAATATCGGCGTCAAGCAGGGTTGTGTGTTGTCAGCTCGTCTGTTTATTCTATATCTGGATAAGTGTCTCCAAAGATTGAGGTCATTGAACGTGGGAATGCGCATGAGTGATCCAGTGGTGAACTGCCTGCTTTATGCAGATGACGCTGTACTTTTAGGCTCAACTCCATCTGAGCTGCGAACACTGGTCACAGTTATGAATGAGGATTGTAAGAGTATGGGCTTACATTTGAATGCGAAAAAAACTAAAGTTTTGGTATTTGAAAGAGAAACAACCAGAACGGATGTAAGAGTTGTGGTCGATGATGTAGTGCTGGAACAAGTGGATGAGTTTGTATATCTTGGATGTGCTTTTAGCAGGGATGGAAGGTACACCGCTGATGTTGAAAGAAGAGTGTGTGCAGGGAACAGAGTGAATGGAGCGTTAGGGAGATTACTTAATAGCACAATTTTAAGTGAGGGTGCCCGTCTAGCCCTGCATAATCATGTGCTTATCCCAACGCTATTGTATGGAAGTGAGAGTTGGGTATGTCAGAAAGGGCATGAAAGTAGAATCAACGCGGTCGAGATGAGGTCGCTAAGAAAAATATGTGGTGTGACACTCGCGGACCGGGTTCGTAATGTCGAAGTGAGAGAGAGGTTAAGTTTGAAAGAAAGTGTCGGTGTAAAGATGAGAAAGGGCATGCTCCGTTGGTTCGGACATGTAGAAAGAATGGTAGATGAAAGGTTAACAAAACAGATATACAACGAGAATGTGGAAGGATGTAGGTACCGGGGAAGACCAAGACTGACATACCACGATCAGATTGATCGAGTACTGTCCGAAGGTGGTGTCAAGAGTCTTCGCAACCGGCGTGTGTGTATGAAGAAAGTGATGAATGTGGAAGAAGCGGGACAAGCCTGCAAGGATCGTGATGTATGGCACTCGGTTCTCTCTGCCTACCCCGTAAGGGATCTGGCGTGAAGATATGTATGTATGTAGTATGTGTACATAAACACTACCCAATTATGATTTTTACTTTGCTTTTTGACAATATAAAATAGTAGTTAAGTAGCCGGCATATAAATTAAGCCTATAAATATACACACATAAAGTTGTTAATTGAAAGTGAAGTACGAATGTTACTAACAGGTCGGGTCAACATATAGGCTACATATTTTCACGCTATCACCTACGGGGGAGGAGCTGTGCAGAGTAAACGTAGTCCGCGCGGACGAAGTCGCAGGCAACAGCTAGTACATATAATAAAATCGTAGGAAAGTCAATGTATGTCCGATGTAAACTCAAAAAGTACTGCATGGATTTACTTCAAATTTTGCATGAATATTACTAATAGGTCGGGTCAACATATAGGATACATATTATCACGCTATCACCTACGGGGGAGGTGCTGTGCGGAGTAAACGAAGTCCGCGCGAACGAAGTCGCGGGCAACAGCTAGTTGTAAATAAAATAAATGTGTTAAGATAATTTTTTTATGTAGTTTTTTTGATTTTTATCGATAAAAAACATTCGCCCGTGTTGGTCCTGATCTCCTTTGAAGGTAAACTATCGTTCTGCCAGGCAGGTCGTAAGGGGTAACCGATTAGCTATACGAGTCACTACCACCGTGGCTACAAGGTGGTAGAGTTTTGAGAATTGTCTCGCCCGTGTCTGGTACCACTGCCTTACCTATTCCTGCCGCAATAGCGTCAGTGCTTGTCGCTATCGTGTTCCGGTTTGGAGGGTAAGGTAGCCGGTAAACTTATGCATGTGGCGTTAGACCTCGCCACAAGATAGCAACGCCCCATTAACATCTTTGGTGTCTATAGGAGATGGTTGACTGTTTCCATCAGGAGTCTTATCTGCTTATTTGCTATCTTATGATATAAAAAAAATCATAATAAAAATACCCGAATAATTATTTTCTTTATATAGAATAGAATAGAAATAGAAAAGAACAGAATATAACTTGAAATTAATATAACAAGGGACTTCGTTCCTATCTGGTGTCCCGCGACACCGCACGGTTTTGTAGGCCTATCTTTGTCTAAAATCCGCTTTAAATCGACACTTAGTAATTACATAAAAATATTTTTTCCTCGGCATGTTAAATGTGTTGGAATTATACATTTGAGATATACGAGTATGTACGAGACACTAACAAGTGTTTGTAAATGCTTTAGAGATTAATGTGCCGCTGCTGCAAGTATTGGTAGCTTGAGCTGTTTGACACGCTCTGATTACCGATCGAACTTTATAATATTCGCTTTTGTGATATATACAGCATACTACTATCAGTAATATCTCGTCCTATAATATAATACTTCACTGTACAAATGTGTTTCTTAGCTGACTATAATTAAGAGTATGTATGAAAATTCGATTTAGATTATTCAAAAAACAATAAAGCCAGATAATGATTGAATAGTCAATCCAGGTTTTTTGTCTTGTCTCTCATACCAAGTTCTGATAATTATTGTAATTCTTAAAAAAATGTTAGTGGAATGCATAGACTTAAAAAAATATGCAAACTGTATGTTTCTTCCACGGGATCTCCTTAGAGTGAAGTTACGTTCTGATCCAGCGCGGTGGTAGTGGCTATAAAGTGCATGTATAGGTTTTACTTTTTTTTTTTAATAAATTTGTTCAGATTTTTCGAAAATCAAGATTTCCTCAGATGTTCACGTTTGAGGTCCTAGGAACCTATTACGAGTTTTTTCACAATAATGTATGTATATATCTATACATATAATAAAATCGTAGGAAAGTCAAAACTGTACATTGAATAATTTTTCAAAAGAATACGTCCATCGCGACCCACGCCCCAAGCGTGATCTACAATCGATATCGAAGCCAAAAATATAGTTTTTAGAATTTAAACTCAAAAAGTACTGCATGGATTTCTTAAATTTTGCATAAATATTACTAACAGGTCGGGTCAACATGTAGGCTACATATTATCACGCTATCACCTACGGTGGAGGTGCAGCGCGGAGTAAACGAAGTCCGCGCGGACGAAGTCGCTAGCAACAGCTAGTATTATAATATAATATAGATAATATACCTACATTATATGAATCATTACGTCATCCACGCAGTATTATACAAACATAATAAACGGAAATACAAACATTTTATGCTCATCACACAAATGCTTGTCCCCGTCGGGATCAAACCCGTCGATTCCATAGTCAGGGTCGATATCCTCTCGATCAACGGGGCGGTCTAAGGTTAATTTGAATAAAACAATTTGAATTTGACTTTGAGTCCCATACGTATTAGAAATGTGAAAGTTTGTATGTTTGGACGTTTATTAATCACGCAAAAACGGCCAAAACGATTTGGATTAAATTTGCCACACAAGTACATGATAAAATTTAGCAAATGTAATAGCACACAGGATACTTTTTATTCCCGTTATTAAAACAAGTTGTTCCCGTGGGATTAACCAAACACTTTTATAATGCTGCTAGCTGCAGGTTGCAGTCAGTTTATCAATAATATTAATAACCAAATCAGGAAAATTGTTAAAACATGTTAGTCGCCTCTATACGTAACGTAACGTTTGTTAACATTTGAACGAATGAACGAGTTAATGAAAACTATTCCGCACAACTTACAAGTGAACCGTCGCAGCGTGTTGCTACGTATTTTATTTCAAACTAGCTGTTGCTCGCGACTTCGCTCGCGCGGACTTCGTTTACTCCGCACAGCTTCCCCCCCGTAGGTGATGATAGCGTGATAATATGTAGCCTATATGTTGACCCGACCTGTTAGTAATATTCGTGCAAAATTTGAAGTAAATCCATGCAGTGCTTTTCGAGTTTACCTCGGACATACATACAGACAAACAGACAAACAGCAAAAATTCTAAAAACTATATTTTTAGCTTCGATATCGATTGTAGATCACGCCCCAAGTATTCTTTTAAAAAAATATTCAATGTACAGTTTTGACTTTCCTACGATTTTATTATATAAAAAAGATTGGAATTTTAGTATGTTTTCTTTGACTAAATTAATCTTAAATAATATTGGCAAAACTAATTATTAAGCTTTAAATATTCTTTTAAAAATCTGTCGTATATTACTGTCGATCAATACTAATATGTTAGTCTGGACTTTTTAAGAATAATAGACTATACGCCTTCTTGCCAGGCAGCTTGTAAATGTTGACCAAGCTTGTAAATGTTGACCAATTAGTCAAACGTATCACTCCGACCACGATCCCCAGATAGAGTTCTGCCAATGTCTGCCAGCCGTTTCTGTGTGTCTCGCTCAGGTTTGGTTCTACCAGCTTATATTTCCCTGCTACAAGCTGTATAATTTCTGCACTGAGCTCTACACATATAATTTAAAACTGCACTGAGATGATAATTTTAAATCTGTATTGAGCTGTATAATATTAAATCTGTACTGAGCTGCATAATTTTAAATCTGTTCTGAGCTATATCATTTTTAATTTTTGATTTGTACCGATCTGTATTATTTTATATCTGTACTGAGATTATTTTTGTGTTATAGCACTCACCCCGTGCTTGGGAAAACTGGAAAATCTTTAAAAACAACAAAGAAAAATATCGCCACTCAGGTATTGAACATGCGACCATCTCCCTAAAGCCAGGACGCTCTCCCACTGAGCTAAAATCAACAGGCTCGACGTGGCGAAATTCTTCTTTGCTATATAATCGATTACGTCGATTGTACTGATCGCTAGGTATACATACGTATAATTATGAGATGTATAATTGTACATGTGTAATTTTAAATCCACAGAAAACATATATAATTTAAATATGCACTAAGCTGTCTAATTTTAAATCTGTATTGAGCTGTATAATTTTAATCTGTATTGAGCCTTAACATTTTAAACCTGTACTAAGCTGTAAAATATTTTCATTTAAGAGTTTATCTTACATAAAGTTTTCCTTCCAATATGATTGCTAGTTTTAAGCCCCAGTTGTCATGTAAATCAATATCCGGACGATACGATACTAGAGATTCACAGACTTGCAGAACATTTTGTTGAACTGAGTTAGACATATTCCTCTGAAATTCGTACAACATTGTGCTTTCTGCTCGTTGAAAACTAATACCAGTTAAAATGTTCCTGTTCCGAAATTGTCAGTTTAATTCGCAGTTGCCGCGTGAAATTCCGACTCGTCTGTAATTCGGTGTCTACGGTGGAAACAGACGCCCCGAAGATGCTAAGTAGTTCAGAAATTCTGTTGAACACACCTGTGCCTCGTTAAATCGGTTATGTATGGTGTCAAGTTTACGGAGTATTTAGTTCCACACTTTTTATTTTATTATTTTATTTATATATACATAAGGAGCCGAAATGGCATATAGGTAGCTCAATGATATCATCAAAAGAGTAATCAAATTATTATATTCTACACTCTTTGTCGTCGGCACTTGGTGAAACTCCATTTTCATTCAATGTTTAATATTAAAACACTTGTACTGTTTCACAATAAATTATTACATATATCAACCAACCGGTTTCACTTCTAAATAAGCATCATCAGGGCAATCACAACATAAAACTAAAAACAAAACACTTGTACTGTTTCACAATAAATTATTACATATATCAACCAAACGGTTTCGCTTCTAAATAAGCATCACCAGGGCAATTACAACATAAAATTAAAAACAAAACACATATTGTTCATAATTTATTGTGAAACAGTAGAAGTGTTTTAATATTAAACATTGAATCAAATTATTCTGTTTATTTCAAAGCGCGCGTGTTTACCCTCCAATTTCTTTAGAATTCAAGAAATATTTGAAAATTGATAACATAATATATCAAATGAGCAAATGCCTACAGACGAAATAAAGATGTTAATGCTGTATTACTATTCGTGTGTCGCGTTGGTAATCTTACCAGTACATGCATAAGTTTACCGACTACCTAATCTCCAAAACGGAATGGCAATCACATTGACTGACGTTATTGCGGTAGAAATAGGTAAGGTGGTACTGAACCCGCGTGAGACGTTTCAGAGCTTGAGATCACTTAGTTGTCATAATGTTTGTGACACGTACGGCCGATCTTTTGCCTTTTACGAACTACCTGACGGTCTATTCTACAAAGAGGTCCAGGCTGACCAAAACTGTTTCGCTTTTAAAGTCTTGTCAGAGGGGTGTCACTCCGCAGTTTAGGTATATTCAGCCACGCGAATGGCATATAGTGTATGGCATTGGGCTGTCACTCGGCTCGCACGACAATCGCGGTCTCGTCGTGTGGATTGCGCATTGCGCATACTATGTCTACTAGGAACAAAAACTTCTCGAGTGACAACCTCGTGCCGACGTTCGCAGCTCGGTCTTAAAGCTGAGTCACGCAAAGAAAATTCACGGCTGGTGTGCGGTCTAGGCTGTTCTGGCGCTCTGGCGATTTTAGGTATATTTTTATACATAAACCTGAGTTTAGTAAGGGAGTTAATCTCCTGTACGGTAGTACTATTATAAGGTATCCTGTGGTCTTGTGTTTTTCTGTAAAAGTGAACGTAATTGCGGATTTTAATTCATTATTGCTATATGTTATTGTGAAACAGTACTTACAAGTACAAAATTTAAAATAGTAATAATGACGGAGTTTCACCCAGTGCTGACGATGGCGAGTTTAAATTACGATCTTATAATTGTAACAAAATCTAAGGTTTGGTTGTTGGTTAATCTAAGCACTCTGCAAGTAATAATAAAACTAAGTGCGTCCTTAGAAGCGTATTAAAAGTCGACATAAAACATGGCTGCCCACGTCTCCATCAGACACATTTACAGAGGGCGGGTAATGAGCCTGAGGAAATAGCCGTAATGGTTTCGAACAAACAACCCACCTCACGACTACGCGGGACCATTACACTTAAAACGCTTTAATAAAACATGCACTAATGTTGCAGTTAATACTTCTGCGCTACAAATGAAACTAAAGCACTTGACATTGATTGGTAAAAGATTATACATATCATACACTATTCAGTACTTGATTCTGATACAAAATATGTAATAAATAGGTACTTTAATTTGACGTCATCATCCAATGAAATTGCTTTTTTATTTTAGTTTATAACAATAATATAGAGTGTTTCTTATAATCTATACATATAATAAAATCGTAGGAAAGTGAAAACTGTACATTGAATATTTTTTTAAAAGAATACTTGGGGCGTGATCTACAAAAATATAGTTTTTAGAATTTTTGTCTGTTTGTCTATCTGTTTATCTGTTTGTCTGTTTGTCTATATGTATGTCCGAGGTAAACTCAAAAAGTACTGCATGGATTTACTTCAAATTTTGCATGAATATTACTAATAGGTTGGGTCAATATATAGGCTACATATTATCACGCTATCACCTACGGGGGAGGGGCTGTGCGGAGTAAACGAAGTCCGCGCGGACGAAGTCGCGTGCAGCAGCTAGTAATTTATATGCGCCAAACTGTAGGCCAGTTTGCCCGCATTAGGATTAGTAGTGTTTTTGTAAATAAATAGATAGCTCTACTGATGGAAATAAACGACTATCGCCCATCACCAGACACTAAAGATGTTAATGATACATTGCTATCCTTGTCGCGGGGTCTTAGTGCCACATTTTACCGGCTACCTTACCCTCCAAACTGGAACATGACAGTGTCAAGCACTGACGCTATTGCAGGCAGGAATAAAAGGCGGTGGTACCAGACCCGGGCGAGACAATGCAGAACTCTACCACCTAGTAGCCAGAAAGTATTAATTCGCCAATCGTTCCCTTCTTACAAACTGCCTGGCAGAACGGTAGTTGGTCTATTCTTCAAAGAAGCTCGGTACAACACAGGAAAAATTTTACTATTTGTATTATTTTTTAATTTTCTAAATCCAAGTGAACGAAGTGCAGCTTCCATACGCGATTAGGAGCAAAGTTTTCAATTGAGGAATGTATTAAATTGCATTTGGCGTTCTTTGTTGCGTACGGCAAAAAGCGATTTGCAAAACTTGTGACTACTCCCATTAGCGGGCTGCACGGTGACCAGAAGTTTTGAAAATTACTCTAGCAACGCACTAATCTCACCAACCAACAAATTGGTGAATCGTGGTGAATTGGAAGTCTATAAACATTCTTTACTTTGCCTAACCCGCAAGGGAACTGGGCGTGATGACATTTGTATATTTTAATGAATCTATACATCTATGCATATAATAAAATCGTAGGAAAGTCAAAACTGTACATTGAATATTTTCTAAAAGAATACTTGGGGCGTGATCAACAATTGATATCGAAGCCAAAAATATAATTTTTAGAATTTTTGTCTGTTTGTCTGTATGTCCGGGGTAAACTCAAAAGTACGGCATGGATATACTTCAATTTTGCAAGAATATTACTTACAGGTCGGGTCAACATATAGGCTACATATTATCACGTTATCACCTAGCAGGTAGGTGCTGTGCGGAGTAAACGAAGTCCACGCGGATGAAGTCGCTGGCAACAGCTAGTAATCAGAAATCAGAAATCAGAAATACTTTATTCAATAAAACTTTTTACAAGTTATTTTGACACGTCAACATATTTTTAAAAAAAAAACTACTACCGGATCGGAAACGCGGCCACACACTGAGAAGATCCGGCGGAAGAAACTCAGCGGGCTTGTCTTTTTTTTTTCATATCATTGATTTTTTTACGTTATCACAATATTACAAAAATATGTATGAGATCGGTATGAGGAGCAATTAATCCCAGGCTTTTTTGTCTTCTAAATAATCAGAGATTTTATAATATCCTTTTTTACACAGTTTTGTTTTAACATATTTTTTAAATTTATTGACTGGTAGATATCTTATAGTTTCGGGAAGTTTATTGTAAAAGCGTATTAAATAAAAATAATAGCTTTCTACAATAATAGCTTTTTACTTTCTTCTTATATCAATAATAAGATGTACATAGTTATTTCTAGGTATGGAAGAGAGAATAAAAACATATATGCTCATCACACAAATGTTTGTCCCCGTCGGGAACCGAATCCGACCCTTGTTGATTGTGTACTCAGGGCCGCTACTTGACTAACGGAGTATTCGCCAAAAATAGTTGCGTAAAATAAATAACAATAATATTAACTCCATTTTATATTACTTTGACCTGCAGAAACTCTAAATATTGGAAAATTATTTACGGGTCATATACAACGCTAGAGAAAATTTAAACGTATTAAAATAATTTCTAAAATTTACAAAAATCATTAAAGTATACGTCATGGAGTCTAGACACTGATAGGTACCAGTTTCCTAATCTACAAAGTTAAGATGCTATTATTCTAAAAAATTTATACCACAAACTCGAAATACCAGCGCAATAAAATGGGATTGGGCCGGAAAAGTAAGCTTTTCAGTGTCGAATCAAATAAAAATGCAGTTTATTTAGTCGACACTACAAGCGAAGCATTTTTTTACCCGATTGCGCAACGGAAATTAAGAGAAATGGAAAACAAAAAATTTAAATATTTACATGTGTGGATGACTGGATTTTCCATCGTGGATGTCAAAGTATAGTCTAGACTTTGGTAACATTTTTATCGATTTACGATTTTGTACCGGGGTTTTATAATATACTAGCTGTTGCTCGCGACTTCGTCCGCGCGGACTTTGTTTACTCCGCTCCTACTGGTCGTAGCAAGATGTTATATAGCCTATAACCTTCCTCGATAAACAGGTTATCCAACTCAAAAAGAATTATTTAAATCGGTTCAGCGGTTTTTGAGATTACCGCGTTCGAGATTACAAACGAACAAACAAACAAACTCTACAATTTTATAATATTAGTATAGATTTTTACCTGATAGCAAATGTAGATAACGGGTTAAAATTTTTAATAGTCTGGTTTTGGATGTTTTATAAAAATACCTTTTTTATATAATAAGATACCAAGAAGCATACGGTTCTCTTGATGAAAACAGATAACCGAAGCTTATAGAACATATTAGGTATTTGTAGATTTTCCCCATATTTTAAAAACACCGTAAACATGCTTACGATTACGCTCGCATCGACAACACTTACACAAGGCATGGACATTGTTATTCATAGAAGCGTGTTTCTGCTGGAAGCTCAGTGCAGTAACCAATCTAACTGAAGTAAGTGTAAATTTACTATAGCGTTACTATAAAAGCGTGACGGGTGGAAACTTAGCATCCATTTTAGTAAAATTCCTTTGTAATACAATCTAAAAGTCAATTTAAAGGAGAGCGCGCTACCCCACGTCAGACACGTTTACCGAGGGTGGTTAATGAGGCTCCGTACTGAGGAAATAGCCTTAATGGTTGTGAACAAACAACCTATACACTACGCGGGACCGTTACACTTAAAACATTACTACAAAATAAGGGCGATCTGAACTATCACTGCTCTAAAGTTTTATATGGATTTTAAAATATTTCGTAATCTGAAAAATACATTTATAATACGATTAGTTTAATTTTAAATAAAAATTAACATCGAAATTATTCAATTAAAATCAGTTACATCCCGAGAGTCATAATTGCGTGTACGAATAATATTTTGATTGCAAAATTTTAGTATTACCATATTTTTTACGGCTTTTACTAATACTATCGTTCTTATCTAATGTGAAAAAGGTTACTGAACATTAATATTTGTGGTAATAATTTCTATTTGTCAAAAGTCTAATAGTTTAATAGTTAATAGAAAATAGTCAATGATCATTTCATGATCACTATCAAGTAAGTTACCATTAGTTAAAACACTTAACGTCAAAGCACACAATAAGCGTTAAATATTATTAATTAAAAAAAATATTGAGTACAGTCTCCTAAAAAAATTATGGATTACTTCAAGGCAGTATATTCGTTCACATTTTATTCTCGTGTTATAAAAACATCTGCGTTCACAAAATGTAATCGGGGAAATGTTTTACTCCAGCTTTTGTTTACCACGCATTTTTAGATTACTCGTATAAACGCCCCGAGGGGATCCACCAGAGTAAGCTATTCTTACGCGAAGATTGTAATGATTACACAGAAGCGAAAAATATCACAAAAGTAAACGCTATGTCTGTTAAATTACTCTAACTCAAGAAAATATATTAACTTATAATATTTTATCACAATACAAAACATTATTAAATGTAGAGCAAAGTTTTATTTACTCTTTATATTGAAACATAAACTGTAGAGACAATCATCACTTTATAAAAATAACAAGACAAATATTTTACCTAATAAGTGTAAAATATGAAGTTTTAGTGTAAAAATAGAAAATATCATTACTAGTTATTACATTGCTCGTGTATAAATGTGTCGATATAGCAAATACAGGTGAATTATGGAGTTATAAAGCCACTTTCTCTCTGTACACTACAACTAATGAAATTGTGAGAATTTAAAACATCACTTATTTAAATTTACATTATTTATTAACAGTACAACATACATTATTAATTGTATTAATACGAATATATAAAATGAAATATATTAATTGTATTTTAACTTAAAACAGCGTAAGTGCATAGGGAGCGTTTTACTAAGATCGGGCTCTGTCTTAACCACGGATTAAATGGATACGCCGTTCAAGACAATTTTTGAATTTGTCATTAAAGCGCTTGCAATTACACACAGAAATATAGAGTTATACTATAACTAACCGATGAAATAAAATTACTTCAAGGGTAATTTTTAAATCTTGTCATCTCATTCGGTAGGATAAAACAGTACAACACACAGTACAACAGTGTATATTTATTTTTTACGATGTAATATATCTACAAATGTATGAAATTTTGACAGTGATAGGAGCATTTGTTCATATGCGCTGCGACAAGTTTCCTTCCCAATGGAGTGTCTATTAGTATTCATGTGGTCTGTGGCCTAACCTTAAAAACATCGGTTTATTTATGGATTAAATTTATAATATACAGCTTGACTCCGCTGGTGATCTAGTATACCTGACGCATCGTTGGGCGGAGACAGTTGAGTCCAAGGGGGAGGCAATGGCAGTTAGTTTAGACATAACGAAGGCCTTCGATCGGGTATGGCATAAAGCGCTTCTCTCGAAGCTTTCTTACAGGCCTTCCTTCGGGCTCACGAGAAATTATGCAAGTGGCTCACCAGTTTGTTGGCTAATCGGAGCATCAAAGTCGTAGTCGACGGTGCATGCTCCGACCTTAAACCTGTCAATGCTGGTGTTCCCCAAGACTGCGTGCTATCACCGACACTGTCTCTTCTGCATATCAATGATATGTTGCGAATTAGAAACATACACTGCTATGCGGACGACAGTACTGTTGATGCTGCATACTCTGGCCGTAGCGGTATTTCTCGTGAACACGTCGAAGAGGGCCGGAACAAGCTCGTGTCTGAACTCGAGAATCGACTAATCGATGTCTCGGAATGGGGTCGTCAAAATCTAGTTACATTTAACTAAAAAAGACGCAGCTTTGTGCGTTCACTGTCGTATCACCTCGGTTCGAGAACACTCTCCTGACAGCCTTAGCCAGTATTGGAATTCTGGGAGTCGTCATATCGAACAACGTTCAGTTCTGCGGTCATTTGGAAGGAGAGACAAAACTAGCCTCCAAAAAGCTTAGTGTACTCAGTAGAGCAAAGCAGTACTTCATGCCAGCCCATCGCCTCCAACTTTACAAGGCCCAAATTCGACCTCACATGGAGTACTGTTCTCACCTTTGGGCCGGAGCTCATCAGTACCAGCTTCTTCATCTTGATCGCATTCAACGTAGAGCGGTTCGAATCGTCAACGACCAGCCTATTTCTAATCAGCTGGACTCTTTGGCGTTATGCAGAGATTTAGGTTCGCTCTGCATCTTTTACCGTGTCTATCATGGGGAGTGTTCCAATGAGTTGTTCGGGTTAATTCTTGCCGCTAAATTCCATCATCGGATATCGCGTCAAAATTTAAAGTTTCATCCTCACCATCTCGAACCTCACCACCACCGTGCACTTTTATCGGCACTTTTTACCTCGCACTTCCTTTGTGGAATCAATTACCCGCGGGGATGTTTTCGAACGGATACGATTTGAGGACCCTCAAGAAACGAGCTTATTCATTCTTAAAAGGCTGGCAACGCAACTGCAAAACCCCCGGCATTGCAGATGTTCATGGACGGCGGTGATCACTTCCCATTAGATGCACCACCTGCTCGTTGACCTCCTCTACTATAAAATTAGTAACTACTATATAATAGTAATATAATAGTATAATCACTATGTGTATACTAGTTGTAGCGTGCAGCCCGGTACATTATAAAAGTTTTTTGTGAATCCCACGGGATTACCTAATTTTTCCGCTACAAAAACTAGCCTATGTGCTATTTATGTCACCATTTACCTGTGTGCTAAATTTCATTAAAATCCGTTAAGTAGTTTTTTACGTGATTTAGTAACAAACATCCATCCATCCAAACATCTAAACTTTGGCATTTATAATATTAATATAGGTTATGATGTATTTAAAAACAATATAGTGTAAGTAATGTTTATTTTGCATATATTTATATATATTATATAATAGGATATATAAAAATTGTTGTGGTACTCTCAAGCCTAGTAACAGAAAACATTTTTACAAGAGTATCTTCACGCCCATATCCCCGAAGGGGTAGGCAAAGGTACAACAAGTGCACCCACGATTAACCGAAGATACTTGGTCCCACAAATGTGATCGGTGGCAAGCCTATCGCCAACCGGGCACTTTCCAATCCCGGGCAACTTTGTGTTTCTCAGAAAACTGAAAAAACACTTTTTTTTAAAGTACCCGACCCGGGAATCGAACTCGGGGCCTCATGTGGTCAACTCCAATGCTGGACCACTAGACCACAGAGGCGATACATTTTTACAATATAAGTATTTTCTCTTTAATTCTACCAGCAATTAATCTTTATGGGTTAGACAATAGCCAACTATTATATCTGTTAAAAAACTCGGTTTTATTAGTATTATACATTTTCTTATGTATATGTTTAACCTAATTTATATGTCCTTGTTAGGTACGCTTCCATTGTTAACTGCGGCTCCTTTGGGGAAGTGCGTGAAATAAGGCGTAACTAAGAAACAATTTACGCTGGAAATATAATAGTAGCTGGCAGGGAACGTGATTAATATTTTCTTTGTTATACAGCGATTCAACTTTGAAAGCGTCCGGAGCATACCTACTGAAGAAATTGTATGAAGATATTCTATTTATAAAGCTATTATAGGCGCCAGCTGTGTGCATTATAAAAACACAAAACAATGAGATTTTCTAGACAATGGTATTTTATTTTCTTTAACTCCAAGTTAATTTCATCCATGTATTATCAATATCGCTCCACTGTTTGAGAGCTTAGTAAGTTAGTAATTTAATAGAAAATGTTAAGACGAGTTTATTTTACCTACGCATTGGTTCAAGTGAGATATTTGCCAAGCTTTATTATGAGACGATTATGAGATTAACTTGAGTGTACTCGAGGCTGTATTACGAGACTAGCTCGTTATATTTTAAATGTTTAGTTAATATTGAAAATATTTCTGGCAGCTCGCAAAATGCAAGCGAAATATTAATAGGTCATTAAGGTCGTGAATTCTAGGTAACAGAGCTTTTAATTGACTCGTCCAACGGACAGGCAACGCCACAAATTTCCTACTACTTCTCGAAATTATTCAAATGAAAACAAAGGGCAGACCTTTAAAGAATTAATATATTTACGTAAACCCGGTTGCGCGTAATATCTAGTTGGGATGAGGATTCAATCGTTGATATTCACGCATTTATTATCGTTAGCGTGTAACCTCTGGCTGGGGTTAATTTATTGAATCGTCAATTTTTTTTGCATTTATTAACCTTAGCGTGTAATTTTTAATTAGGGTCTTAGATTACAGCCAGTATTCAATCGTTAATATTTTACGCATTTATTTCCATTAGTGTGTAATTTTTAAGCTGGAATTAATTTGACCACGACAACTATTAAATCGTTAATATTTACGTATTTATTAGCCTCACTGTGTAATCTTTAACTGGGATGGGGTGTTCCAGTTATCGTGTGCCACAGCGAGTGTTTCAGTTATCGTGTATAATTAATTATTTTATTAATAACTAGCTGTTGCCAGTGACTTCGTCCGCGCGGACTTCGTTTATTCCGCACTGCTCCTCCCCCGTAGGTGATAGTGTGATAATGTGTAGCCTGTATGTTGACCCGACCTGTTAGTAATATTCATGCAAAATTTGTAGTAAATCCATGCAGTACTTCTTGAGTTTATCCCGGACATACATACAGACAAACAGACAAAAATTCTAAAAACTATATTTTTGGCTTCGATATCGATTGTAGATAACGCCCCAAGTATTCCTATAAAAAATATTCAGTACAGTTTTGGCCTTGCTACGATTTTATTATATGTATAGATTAATATTTTACGTATTTATTAACCTTAGCATGTAATCTTTAGTTGGTGACATCAGACCGCAGCGAGTACTCTACCGTGAATATTTTGCGTATTTGTTACCGTTGGCGTGTAATCTTTACTTGGGGTCATTGACTACAGGGAGTGTTCAATCGTTATGTTTACGGAATCGCTCATCTTGTTTTTGTGTCGGGTTCATGAAAACACGTGTAGTTTGATTATAAGTGGAGGGATGCGGTAAGTTGTGGTGAGTGGTGGTCACCTGCGAACATGTCTGCGGCGGCGGAGCGCAGCTGGTGGTGCGCGCGCGCGGCGCCGGGTCGGTGCAGCTGCAGGTGTGGTGAGGTGTGGTGAGTGGTGGTCACCTGCGAACATGTCTGCGGCGGCGGGGCGCAGCTGGTGGTGCGCGCGCGCGGCGCCGGGTCGGTGCAGCTGCAGGTGTGGTGAGGTGTGGTGAGTGGTGGTCACCTGCGAACATGTCTGCGGCGGCGGGGCGCAGCTGGTGGTGCGCGCGCGCGGCACCGGGCCGGTGCAGCTGCATGTGTGGTGAGTGGTGGTCACCTGCGAACATGTCTGCGGCGACGGGGCGCAGCTGGTGGTGCGCGCGCGCGGCGCCGGGCCGGTGCAGCTGTAGGTGTGGTGAGGTGTGGTGAGTGGTGGTCACCTGCGAGCATGTCTGCGGCGGCGGGACGCAGCTGGTAGTGCGCGCGCGCGGCGCCGGGCCGGTGCAGCTGCAGGTGTGGTGAGGTGTGGTGAGTGGTGGTCACCTGCAAGCATGTCTGCGGCGACGGGGCGCAGCTGGTGGTGCGCGCGCGCGGCGCCGGGCCGGTGCAGCTGCATGTGTGGTGAGTGGTGGTCACCTGCGAACATGTCTGCGGCGACGGGGCGCAGCTGGTGGTGCGCGCGCGCGGCGCCGGGCCGGTGCAGCTGCAGGTGTGGTGAGTGGTGGTCACCTGCGAACATGTCTGCGGCGGCGGGGCGCAGCTGGTGGTGCGCGCGCGCGGCGCCGGGCCGGTGCAGCTGCAGGTGTGGTGAGTGGTGGTCACCTGCGAACATGTCTGCGGCGGCGGGGCGCAGCTGGTGGTGCGCGCGCGCGGCGCCGGGCCGGTGCAGCTGCAGGTGTGGTGAGTGGTGGTCACCTGCGAACATGTCTGCGGCGACGGGGCGCAGCTGGTGGTGCGCGCGCGCGGCGCCGGGCCGGTGTAGCTGCAGGTGTGGTGAGTGGTGGTCACCTGCGAACATGTCTGCGGCGGCGGGGCGCAGCTGGTGGTGCGCGCGCGCGGCGCCGGGCCGGTGCAGCTGCAGGTGTGGTGAGTGGTGGTCACCTGCGAACATGTCTGCGGCGGCGGGGCGCAGCTGGTGGTGCGCGCGCGCGGCGCCGAGCCGGTGCAGCTGCAGGTGTGGTGAGTGGTGGTCACCTGCGAACATGTCTGCGGCGGCGGGGCGCAGCTGGTTGTGCGCGCGCGCGGCGCCGGGCCGGTGCAGCTGCAGGTGTGGTGAGGTGTGGTGAGTGGTGGTCACCTGCGAACATGTCTGCGGCGGCGGGGCGCAGCTGGTTGTACGCGCGCGCGGCGCCGGGCCGGTGCAGCTGCAGGTGTGGTGAGGTGTGGTGAGTGGTGGTCACCTGCGAACATGTCTGCGGCGGCGGGGCGCAGCTGGTGGTGCGCGCGCGCGGCGCCGGGCCGGTGCAGCTGCAGGTGTGGTGAGTGGTGGTCACCTGCGAACATGTCTGCGGCGGCGGGGCGCAGCTGGTGGTGCGCGCGCGCGGCGCCGAGCCGGTGCAGCTGCAGGTGTGGTGAGTGGTGGTCACCTGCGAACATGTCTGCGGCGGCGGGGCGCAGCTGGTTGTGCGCGCGCGCGGCGCCGGGCCGGTGCAGCTGCAGGTGTGGTGAGGTGTGGTGAGTGGTGGTCACCTGCGAACATGTCTGCGGCGGCGGGGCGCAGCTGGTTGTACGCGCGCGCGGCGCCGGGCCGGTGCAGCTGCAGGTGTGGTGAGGTGTGGTGAGTGGTGGTCACCTGCGAACATGTCTGCGGCGGCGGGGCGCAGCTGGTGGTGCGCGCGCGCGGCGCCGGGCCGGTGCAGCTGCGGCACCAGGTGCAGCCACAGCGCCATCTTGTGCCCACGGTAGTGGCTCTTCACGCGCAGCTTCGTGCCTACAACAACCTCGTATTACTTATAGTGTCTTCCTGCGTTGGCCCAGGCCTCCTTTGTCGTATTCGTCAACTGAGTCGGTAAGCTTATACTTTAGGTAAGTCATGTTCTTGTTTAGTATCAATATAAAAAACTCAATACCGCTACAGCACCACTACATATAACACGGCAGCTTACAAAATAAGTACTTTATTATTATATTCATTTTGCTGTTGGCAATAAAAACATAAAAATACACAATATTAAAATAATAAGCTATGTTCTTTGAAGTTCAAGCGTAATTTAGGGCAATATAATATCAAAACAATCGATACCTAATAGGAAAATAAGATATTATGATAGTCCTTTGAAGATCGAATATCAATAGGTATTCCATTTCACCAATTCATCAATAAAACAGAGAACTGGCGACGTTTTTTATTGTCACATACTATGGTCGCTTGGACTATTATCACTTGGTTTTAAGCCCCGGTTTCACTTTGATTAGTACGACTGTGAGTGTTTAATGCAGGTGCTTAGTATTAAAATGAAAATACGTGAAGACAGCCGTTGATCAGTACGAGTGATAAGTAATCAGCATCTATTCACTTTTACTATGCTGATTACGAATCACTCGCACTGATCAACAGCTATCTTCACGTATTTTTGGCTTAATACTAAGTACCGGCATTAAACACTCACACTCGCACCTGTGAGACCGGACCGGACCGGCTGCACTTTTATCTGGATTGATTTCGATTAGCCATTTTGTAAACGAATTGCCAAGTGTACTGGCCATTGCTTGCAACTGTTTGCTGATGGTAACTTCAAGAAAGTTGGACGTGTAGAGGACGGTGTTGTCGGCAAGCTCGACGGGCGGCTCGCGGGGTACGTCACACGAGTGTGGGTACCTGCTGTGAGCGACCTATGGGTGGAGAATTAACCCCTATATACGGAATTAAAAACGGCGGTTGTTTAGGTACTCTCGTATCATGAGTGCGCGTCTGTTGGGCACTCCCATTTGGTATAGTTTGTATATTAGGCCATTGTACCAGATCTTGTCAAACGCTTTCGTGACGTTGAAAAATAGAGCTCCGTTAGGAATTTGCGACCCGGGGCTACATTTAATGTTAAAGTTTTTCCAGTTTTCCCAAACACGGGGTGAGTGCTTTAACACAAAAATAATAAGAAATACGAAAGTACTAATCAAAATTATAAATGTGAATTTCATCTGTAAATATGAACTCATTTAACTAGTTATACGTATGTATACCTAGTAATCAGTACAATCGACGCAATTGATCATATAGCAAAGAAGAATTTCGCCACGTCAAGCCTGTCGACACTAGCTCAGCGGAAGAGCGTCCCGGCTTTAGGGAGACAGTCGCAGTTTCAATCCCTGCGTGTCGATATTTTTCTTTGTTGTTTTTAAAGTTTTTCCAGTTTTCCCAAGCACGGGGTGAGTGCTATAACACAAAAATAATACATTTAATGAGTTTAAAATGTACTAAATGAATCAGTACACTTAATAAGTGCAAGAGTAAGCTGCTCGGAAACCGAACTGGTCATTTATTATAGGAATTTTCTCATGAACAAATGCCTTAAGGCGAGACAGTGTGATTTTTATTGATTAGGCTAATGGGACGGTAACGTTATTTCGGGGTTTTCCTATTTGGTGTATTCCTGTGATGGTAGCTTCTTCCCAATCATCCGGAAATGCACAACCGGCTAGGAGTGCTTTGGAGATGCACACTAATTAGTACATAAGGGAGGGAGGGAGGTATTTAACTACTTTATTAGTGATTTAATCCGGCCCCGGTACTTTTTTATTGTGTAAGTTTTTGATTATTTCAGCTTCTTTTTCGATATCAGTGGGTAACAGCGGATCGACCTCTGGTGATAGCGCCGCCCTACGCTCTACTTTGCTATCCACAAGATGGACGTGGTTTATGTTCGTAGGCTGGTTTGATTGGGAACATTGTGATTGGAACGACGAATGAAATACATAATAAATACATAATAAAATATTACCCACGACGTATAGGTATTCACGTAAAAGATGCACGGCTGTGTCCAGGACACAGCCACAAACCGTTTTTTAGCTTATTTTCGAAATTTTATATGGACGGATATTTAATTTAATGGATACATTCTATTATGCAATAAGTTAGTACATTCTTTAGATAATATCTTCAGATATATCGTGTAATTTTTTTAAAACCGTTAATCAGTTTTTTCCATTTGTCTACGGTGACTCGCCTTAACTGCCTTATTGTTTGTCCAGATTAATTTGTTTTTGTAAAATATTTATTTCCAAATTTGATTTTTCCTTGTGATTATTTTTTGTTTTAGGAAAATTTTAACATTTTTATGTTTATGACGATTTCTTTTGTATAGAATTGTATATTTTTTGCAATAATATGAGGATTACATTATTGCATTAGGGCAACCTGTAATAATAATTGCAAATGTGAATCTATATTAATATTATAAATGTCAAAGTTTGAATGTTTGGATGGATGTTTGTTACTCAGTCACGCAAAAACTACTGAACGGATTAGAATGACATTTGGCACACAAGTAGACGATGACCTGGAATAGCACATAAGCTACTATTTATCCCGGAAACATAAGGTGATCCCGTGGGATTCACCAAAAACTTCTATAATGCAGCGGGCTGCACGCTACAGCTAGTTAATAAATAAATTTATTTCTGTAAACAATATATTTTATATTTTCAATCTATATTTTTTAATCCACGAGAAATATCACGATTAAAACCAGTTATAATGTTAAACACATTCCCTGTATAAAATCGATATCTCGTCGGGGATGGCCTGACTGTAATTATGTGGCAGCCTAGCGCGTGTCATCTGGCGCCTGTTATATCACGGCAGGGTTGTTATGATGTGCTTGTGTTGTACCCGACGACCCGTTTTCTAACTATGAATCTTTGAGGCTTTAGCTTAGTTAAGCCTTGTGAAGTTTAATTGTAATAAATAACTGCTTTTATAGGAAAATCGAGGGTCAGCTCATACGCAGTAGAAGTGAAACGTTTGATTGAAGCGAAAGAACGAAAAAGTGAGATAAATCAGAGGAGTCGAGGAAAAAGTTGCAAAAAAGAGCAACCTGTCTAAGAACTCATGCGCAGTAGCACGAAAGCGACAAGGAGATAGCTGGCATGCTGTGTTTTTTTCCAATAAATGGTGTTCTACCTAAGTTTTTCTTGCTTCTAATTATATTTAACAGTTGGCAATTAATTTTTGCGGGTATTTTTGCATAGGGAATTATACTCATCATGTAGAGAAAAAATAAACTTTAATTTCGTATGTATAGCATCAAAATACGTTACGATCATATATATATATATTAAATGAAATTATACCTGTTTATACTTGGCTGACTATAGGTTGCGGTCAAGTGAGAAATGGCACCGCGAACTTTTTCGGTTACTCGGGTATATTTATTTCTAGTAAAATATATATTTTTGATAAAAACAAGTGAACGTTTATACATAATAGTTTAAAAATAATTACTTAATTAAAATCTACTTAAAATAACTTGGGCCAAATTTGGATAGACACCTTTGCGGATCCGTATTTGTTTACATATAAATATCGATAAAAAATACATTTTATCAATAAAATAGAATTATTTTTGTGTTATAGCACTCACCCGGTGCTTGGGAAAACACGCAGGATTTGAACCTGAGCTGCGTGTCGATATTTTTCTTTGTTGTTTCTAAAGTTTTTCAAAACAGATGAACGTAGAAATTACGCGATCGGATCTCATATTATGATGTACACACGTTCATTTATAAAAAAATATTAGCTTTCTGAATTATTTACTCTTTATAAGCTCAGACTACACCAAATTTCATGCTCATTTGGCCGGGTGATTTTCGTAAAAAGGGTTACAAAGTTTTAGAATAATATTGCGTACTGTATTGTCAATGACGCGACAGCGGACTCGTGTTAGCGGTGGGATCGCCTCTGTCGGTGAGGCGGTGGGACGTAGTTACCTATGCTAAGGTACTGCTGCGTGTTGAGCTCGTACCGCGGCCAGGCGAGCGCGGGGTCGCGCGCGGGCGCGGGGTCGCCGGTGTTGGCGAAGGCGGCCAGCAGCGCCACGGCCGCCTCGGCCACGGCCACGTCGCCGCGCGAGTAGTTGTGCGGCGCCAGCGGCACCCCGCCCACGATGGGCAGCCCCAGGAAGTACGTCAGCGTCTCACTCGTCACGCTCCCTAGCCGCTGTTACACACATGGAATATCATATTAATGCGAGGTTTTAAGGTTTATGGTTAATGCAAACTGAAAGGTTATAGAACTGGCCACTAGTAAACGGTACAATGAAAACAAAAGTTTAGATTTTGAAAATGGAACTCTTCGCCAATGTTATTGAGTATGTGTTTCATTCATTTGTCATTTGTTTTAAGATTTTGTGACAAATCGAAAACTGTCTGTGTGACGTCAGCATGAAAATACGCGACAAAAATTTCGTGCCATGGTTTTTTATAACTTTTGATGCCATTTAAGTCAACAAGAATGATAGACTTCGATTGGCCTTTCACGATGAAGCCCCGTCTCGTTCCACTGTTTACAACAGGTTTAATTAGTTTAAACGAAGTCGCACTAATCACATCATATATCTGCATGACAGAGACACAGTATACTGGAGACTAACAGTAGTCAATCTAAATACATGTGACATTCGAGCAACGCACACATAGACACCTCTCACGGACGCGATATCTCGGAATGGTTCGGGACAGTTTGTTCCGCACCAGTCCGGGATATCGCGTTCGTGAGAGGTGTCTATATGTGCTGTGCCCGAATATTACTTGTATAGAACTTAGACTTCTATTAGTCTCTTAACTATTCTGTGACGGAGAGAACCTTCTACGGCGACGACTGAAGATAACATCAGTGTTGTACGACGTATAGAGTGACATATCAGCAGACTTGAACAAACTTAGGCATCGGTATGAGTCGAGTGCGCACAATCCTCCATAGACATTTGTCAGGACGCTTTATGCCCGATGCCAGATTATAGATAAGCCAGATTATGAGATCTCATAATCTGGCTGAAGCTCCGTCGTGTTGATTGGTGCCGTAAAGTGCTTCAAAAATTGAACGAAGGCGACTCGAATGCTGTATTCGACATACTACTACTACGAATCACTACCATCGTGGCTACTAGGTGGTAGAGTTCTGCATTGTCTCGCTCATGTCTACGTTACATCACCATTATTTACTTAGTTTGTATTATTTTTGTATCTTTGTTCCTCTTCTTTTTTAAAAAAAAGTATCAATGTTGTATGCTAATTATTTTTGTTTGCTTTGAATAGTGTATGTCTCAAATAAATAACATCTTATTCTTCTAAAACCCCAGCGACACAGTTATCAACTCTTATCACCACACATTACACCACGACAGTAGAAAGCACAAAAACACGCAATATACGCACTCAACGCACATTTCACTTCTCAACCGAAACATTTTTAGGTGACACGAATACTACTTCAGTCAACGAGAGTCGAAGTAATACTGACTCGCGCCGCAATTGCGACGATCCTTTTATAAACCGTCCTCGCATGAATAAACATGTGCTACATTGTGTAATAAGGGCGACTTTGTAAAGTTCCTTTGTTCGTTCAGTAGTACAGTTATTGAATCATTGTTATTTTTTATGATTTGAAGTTATTTTAATATATTTAATTTTAATCCCCTGTCAAAGATATTAATTATATTGAGCATGAGAGCACGCTCACCGCCAGTACCTGCGTATAGTCGGCGTCCCGGGTCTGGTGCGCGTAGTGCGCGAAGTAGGTGCGGGCGGCAGTACCTGCGGGTAGTCGGCGTCCCGGGTCTGGTGCGCGAAGTGCGCGTAGTAGGTGCGGGCGGTAGTACCTGCGGGTAGTCGGCGTCCCGGGTCTGGTGCGCGAAGTGCGCGTAGTAGGTGCGGGTGGCAGTACCTGCGGGTAGTCGGCGTCCCGGGTCTGGTGCGCGAAGTAGGTGCGGGCGGCAGTACCTGCGGGTAGTCGGCGTCCCGGGTCTGGTGCGCGAAGTGCGCGAAGTATGTCGGGGCGCCGCGGCGCGCGTGCAGCTGCGCCAGCCGCAGCGCGGGCGCGGCCGCCGCGTCGCTGAGCGCCTCCAGCGTGGCGTCGCGGATGTTGATGGGGTGCTGGATGGGCTTCTCCCAGTCCGTGTACTCGTTGCGCACGGCCGCCAGGATCTCGTTACGGTGGTAGCGGTACACGTTGCGGACGTACGTGCGGAGGATGCGGTTCCTACACCGAACAACCATTTCTTGCTTAAATAGGGTTGGTAGCATTTGTTCTTACGTTTATATGTGCATATAATATTAGCTGACCCACCCAACTTTCGTAAATTAACATGTTGTCGAAATAGTTTTTTCATACAAACTTACATCTCCTGTTTTAACCCCTTAAGGGTTGATTCTTTATGTCAAATTTCAATTACATACTTTCGCATTTATAATATTAGTATGGATTATTTAATATTAGTAATATTAGTATGGACACAAACACAAACGGCATGATGATACAACATATTAACAGTCTAAGGACGGCTTGCACGAAAATGCTTAAATGCATTTAGTCCCTTAAACATGTTTAGCAAATGTCAAAACGCCTAAAAAACTATCATATTAAACGTATTTAGTGAGTGACTTAAAATGATTTAAGCATTTTGGTGCAAGCCGCCCTAAAATTTCAAAAGTCTAAAATAAGATTAATAATATTTTGTAATTTTTAGAATGCTATAATTAATTTGAGATTGTAATGTAATTAATATAAAAAAGTACAATACAGTTTTTAAAATGTAAGCTGGTAATAATGATAAATAAATTTATTGCCAATTATATGATATTTTGAATCAATATTAAAAATATTATTTAATAGTATGAATATGTTATTAATGTCAGTCATTTAAATAATATACAGAAAGTAACTTCATTTTTTAAACAAAAATTTTGTGGTATTGTTAGACACTATTACTACATTGCATTTATACTTAAATTTTACTTCTAAACATATATTTTTAATAATTACTCGACCAGTTTACTTTTTAAAGTAACTTCAGGATATATATTTAACTTTAATTATGTATATTACTTGAGTTAAATAGATACATTACATCTTCAAGATGCTTTAAAAAGTGCAACCGGTCGAGTAACATCTATACATATAATAAAATCGTAGGAAATTCAAAACTGTACATTGAATATTTTTTTTAAAAGAATACTTGGGGCGTGATTTACAATCGATATCGAAGCCAAACACATAGTTTTTAGAATTTTTGTCTGTTTGTCTGCATGTATTTCCGGGGTAAACTCAAAAAGTACTGCATGGATTTACTTCAAATTCTGCATGAATATTACTAATATGTCGAGTCAACATATAGGCTACATAGTATCACGTTATCACCTACGGGGGAGGAGCAGTGCGGAGTAAGCAAAGTTCACGCGGACGAAGTCGCTGGCAACAGCTAGTAATAAAAATAAAACTATGTTTAGAAGTAAGTACAAGTACAATAGTAAGAGTGTCTAATAACAATAGAATTCCTCCAAGTGCCGACGATGGAAAATAAAGAATATATGAACAATATTTATAAATATATTTATATTTATAAATATTGTTTTTTTTTTTTACTATAGGCGCCCTTAACACCTTAACATCAAGGAAACTTTGTTTGTTACAGAAGAAACAGAAATGCTAACTTTCGATTTGAAAATATTAGTGTAGATAGTATGGATAAGTACCTACAACATTGCAATATGATAATAAGTAAAATCAAAAATGTGAATTACCGGTGCTCCTCCTCAAATCCGTGTCTAATATCATCTTCGCTAAAGAAGTGGTAGCTCTCCGTGGTGGTGACGACGGTGGCGAGCGCGCACGAGAGGAAGGCGTCGCTGGCGTGCAGCGCGCGCGCGGGCGCGGGCGGCGAGGGCGCCCAGCCCGCCAGGAACCGCCCGCGCGGCGGCTCCACCGCCAGCAGCGCCGCCAGCGGCCGCGCGCGCACGCACGCCACCAGCCTGCCACCACACACCGCGCACCGCGCACCGCTCACTACCATCCTCACCATCCTCACCATCGCGACATCACAAAACCTGCTGCCGTTCTCGAGACAACATCGTGCAAGCAATACGTTGTCGAAACAACTTTTGAACTTTTGAAAAATACCCCCTTTTATAAATGGATAAGATTAATGCCCGATTCCTACACGAATAAAACGTCTCGTTTTAGTTATGAGCAGTAACTTTCTCTACGAGACGTAAGCTATAACTGTTCCCATATTAAGTGTAAAATTACCAAATGTCCAAACAACTTATAGAATGCGTCGTTATTATTAAACCAGTAGCTAATAAATACTAGTGACGGATCGTCGATTATAGGAAACCAGCATACGAGACATAAATTAAACTCTACCTATGAATGTGAAATTAGTAAATATCCAAATAACTTTTGGAACGGCTCGTTATTATTTAATTGGTTCCTAATATTTACTGCTACGACGGATCATTAACTATAGAAATCCGCCTTTAGGCACCTTGAAAAAAAGAGATTACTCATAATTCACTTATTTGTCATGGTACCATCAGGTACCATCAGGTACATTCGCCGCTTTCTTATAATATAAGAAGACGGGCTTTTATAGAACAAATACACCATTCACCATTATCTTGATACCTCTGTTCCAACAAAATTAAAAACAGGGGCTTCTATAAATCAAACCCATCACACAGCACCATTCTATTATTATCTCCATTAAGAAAAAACTGAAGAGAGAGGTTTTTATAAAAAAAATCCATCTAAAACCATCGTTCTGGTAACTCCACTGTTACAAAGCTTGTGTGATGCAAATGCAACCAGGATTAATCTGACTGTAAAAGTCTCATAATTCCTTACTTTCTTATGCCTTGAATATTTTACTATTCTTAAAAAAGGAGAGAAATTGACTCTATTCCTACTCCTCATTTATACTTCTGAATAATTTCATTACAAGTTCCAAAAAGGTTTAGTTTTTCCCCAGGGGTTACCGAATTTGTAACTCAGTGGTCAACAGGAGTTTTCTGCTGCTAATTCTGGCTTTAGGAATTTACAACAGTGGAAACTAAAGGTGAAACGATAATCTAAAAAAAATATATGATCATTTGCAACGAAAACAACGCACATAATATTTCTGCAGTTTTTCGTTTTAATTTGATTTACTAACAAAAATCCATGAAATCTAATGGGAATGGAAATCGAATCACATTTCGCTCATTCGAGCCATTCAAAAGTTATAACAGATTTTAGGTTTACACACAAACATACTCACACACACGCATACTTAATCTACATATTTAATAGAAAAAATCACTGGTTCTCATAACGTGGAGATATGATGAAAACTCGATTTTTGAAAATCGGGGAGAAATTAGTTATTTCCTTTAGAGAGAAGTTAAAATTTTAAAAAATGATGTGGTGTCGCGGGACACCAGGTAGGAACGAAGTTCCTTCGGCTAAACGGCACTACTCGCTTGTGTACGCGACTGTCGCGCCTGCGCACGTCTCATTTAACGGTTTTATTCCACGCACTTTTTTCCACGCATTTTTTCTTACGGTTTTACTATCACATTTTTTTCAGTTCGGTCGCGCAGCAAAATCCTTATCCCCTCCAAGCCTGCCGTAAGGAACTTCGTTCCAATTAAGTTTGCAATGTACGTATCATCCCGCTGGTTTCCTTGTGTGTGTGTTCCTTCCTTGGTAAGTAAAATAGACCGAATGTCTATAGACTTCAGTTCACAACGAGTCTCCAAGGAGATGAGTAGGGAGATCACTACTCATCTCTATCGCTGAATTTTACCCACTTGATAATGATTTCATTCTAGTGATAACCGGGACTGACGGCTTAACGTACTCGTCCGAGACACGGGGGTAGTAACACACCACACGCTAGACTCCGAGCAGCCAAGATTTTAGATTCGAGAGAAAACCTCTAAATACCTCAGAGACACTTCTAAGAAAGTGTCTGTTCTTAAAAAAAATAAAAAGGGTACAGGTTCATCACGGTCCTAAGTGCGATAAAGTACAATTGAAATACAAGGTTGAAATTTAGTGTAGTACGAAATATTAATGTGAAATTTTTCATCGTTTTTTTTTATATTACAAGATAGTGAAAACGTAGACGGGTCTCCTGATGGAGATAACCATCGCCTATAGACACCAAAGACGTTAATGGTGCGTGGCTATCTTGTGACAGGTCTAAAGCCACATGTGTAAGTTTACTGGCTACCATCCCTCCAAACCGTAACATGACAGTGACATGCACTGACGCTATTGTGGCAGGAATAGTAAGGCGGTGGTACCAGACCTAGGGTGAGACATTGCAGAATTCTACCACCAAGTGATCACGATGATAGGGACTCGCATAACCAATCGGTCGTCACGGCAGTTAGCTTATTCGTCAAAGGAGCCCTTACCAACACGGGAAGGAGGGGGGATTTATTAACCGTTGTCAAAAAAAGAAAATTTTCTCAATTTTTCGGATTTATTTAGGTAGGTAGGTATTTTTTTTATATCATAAGATAGCAAACAAGCAGATGGGTCTCCTGATGGTAAGAGTCAACCATCGCCTATAGACACCAAAGATGTTAATGGTGCGTTGCTATCTTGTGGCGAGGTCTAATACCACATGCATAAGTTTGCCGGCTACCTTACCCTCCAAACTAGAACACGACAGTGACAAGCACTGACGCTATTGCGGCAGTAATAGGTAAGGCAGTAGTACCAGACCCGGGCGAGACAATAAATGTTTTTTAACTGTATATATTAAAAAACAAATTTTCTTTTTTTTGAAAGTGTATATTTTCCTTTTGTGTCTTAATATATATATTATTTTAATTTTAATAATTTATAAAAACAAAGCAGCAATCATTTTTTTAGTTGTTGATGCCGGTAGAGCAAGCAATTATCTATAAAATGATATATATTTATTTGGAGTAATTTTGAGGTTTTCTTTAAAAAGGGAGGCAAACATCTTAACCTTGGTGTATTAATATATATATAAATAATAATATTAAGCCGACTTCAAATATTTGTCAACTTTATGAACGATTCGTGGCAATAGCGTCAATACCGTGTGTCAAATGTCAATATTATCTCAAAAGCTACGGAACCGATTTTGAGGATACTTAAACTGTTCCCTAAGTTAGAATATCCGTAATTCTCTCGGTCTAAGGTCTGAAAACTGTTTAGTATGTGTTACCAATGTTCCTCTGTAGTGGATTCCCTGGAGCAGCGCAGAGCCTGCGCGGTGTGCTCGCGCGGCAGCGCCGGCTCCGGCGACAGCGAGTCGGGGCCCAGCGCCGACCCGCTCAGTAGCAACACGCGCGATATGAGCCCTGCGGGGAACAAACACTGTCACCGTCTGTGCCACTCGTCTTTTGCACCTTCAAAGACGCTTCGGATACGAAGTAAATATTTTTACTAGGTAGAGTACTGCAAAGTTACCCCTAGATTAAGTTTTTCCCGTTCCGGGCCGGGCTCCTTTAAAGAATAGACCAACTTCCGTTTTGCCAGGCAGGTCGTAAAAGACAACTGATAAGCTATACGTGTCACCACTATTGTGGCTACTAGGTGGTAGAGTTCCGCAACGTCTCGCCGGGTATTTGATACCACCGCCTTACCTGCCGCTATAGCATCAATGTTTGTCATTGTCGTGTTCTGGTTAGGAGAGTAAGGTTGCCGGTAGACTTATGCATGTATTACCATCACGCCACACGGATATCATCTTACCATTAACATTTTTGGTGTCTAAAGGCATAGTTTTTCTTTATATCAAGATAGCTGTCTACTTGTTTATCTCATGATATAAAAATAAAATTTGTTACCACCGTCTTACCTATAATTTCAGCCGTAATAGCGTCAATACAGTACCCGGCGATAAATATTGCACATCGACCTTTGGAAAGAGACAATCGGCTAATTTCGGCTTCGTAGAGCGTTATCTCTGTCGCACAAAATACAAACAGTCCGGTACCTATTAGGAGCTGTTAAAACAAGTATGATTTGCTTCTTTTGATATTTTTATTCTTTGTCTTTTAATATTTCGCGAAACAGGAAAAAATATCGTCTACATGGATGAGTCATATATACATGCATCCCACACTAAAGGGAAATCTTGGAGTGACGATAAGAAAAAAGGAGTAAAAAAGCCAATTTCAAAAGGTCAACGTTTGATAATAGTTCATGCGGGAAATGAAAAAGGCTTTGTACCCGGTGTTTTTTTAACGTATAAATCCACGGACACTACAGGTGACTATCACAATGAAATGAATAACGATAACTATGAGAAATGGCTGGTTAACCAATTAATCCCAAATATACCCAGTGATTCTGTTCTAGTTATCGACAACGCACCCTATCACAACAAGTATGTTGAGAGACCCCCCAACTCAAACACCATTAAACGGGAAATGATCAACTGGTTAAACAGACATGAAATTCCAGTTGATCCAAAATTAACAAAAACCCAGATTTACGCTATTATATGTCAGCACAAGGAGAGGTATACAGAGTTTTCTGTGGACAAAATACTTGCCGAACATGGGCACACTGTGTTGCGATTGCCACCATATCATCCGGATTTTAATCCAATTGAAAATATATGGTCTCAACTGAAAGGCTATGTAGCCTCTAGAAATGTGGGTATGAACTTAACTACAGTAAAAACATTATTGACTGAAAAAGTAAACATGATCGGCGCTGAAGAGTGGAAAAAGGTTTGCGATCATGCAATCAAATGTGAGAATGAATATAGAAGCATTCAACACAGTTTAGACAATTACACTGATAGATTAGTAATAAATACGGCTGATAGTGACAGTGATATTGACCTCTTTGAGAGCACAGATAGTGAAATGGAAGTAATTGAGAATTAGAATTATTATTATTTTTATTGCAATGTCTCATTTTAGTAATAGGTATAATGGTGTTTATTATGTACACTAAAGCTGTAATGTTCCAAAATAATTAAATACGTAAACATAATGTAAAAATGTTTTTTTATTTTATTTTACCCCAACCTAAAGCCATCACTTATAGAAAAATTAGTGTATTTTATACAAAGAATAAAAATATCAAAAGAAGCAAATCATACTTGTTTTAACAGCTCCTAATAGGTACCGGACTGTTTGTATTTTGTGCGACAGAGATAACGCTCTACGAAGCCGAAATTAGCCGATTGTCTCTTTCCAAAGGTCGATGTGCAATATTTATCGCCGGGTACTGTACTTATAAATGTTTCCCAATTTATCCATGTAAATGTATGCATGTGGCATTACTATCCTGACTTGCGGTAAGCAATGCACCATTATTGTCTTTAGTGTCTATAGCGGATATTACATTTTACCATCTTACTTAATTCCACCATCACCATTTTTCTATCGATCGTCGAGGCGCACAGATACTAGGCGCACAGATACTATATGGTGGACGTTCCACGTATCCAAAGCGGTTTGACATTCTTGATCCGAACCGCAAGGGATTGGAATATACTTCCTAACTTTGTGTTCCCCGACGGGTACAACCTGGAGATCTTCAGAGAAGAGTGAACAGGTACCTTCTAGGGAAGCGCGTTCCATCTTAGGCCGCATCTTAGCTTACCATCAGGCGAGACCGTGGTCAAGCGCTTCCCTATCAATAATTTAAAAAAAACTATTAAGAGAGCAATCTCCTTGTTTGGTACCTTATGAAATATAAAAACGGGTCACTGTTGTCGTAGTAGTGGGCAGGTAGTAAGTAAACGGGTTGTGCTGTTGTGGTGTGCCACTAACATCTTTATTTTCTAGGCTTTCCGCGACTTTGTTCTATTTCTGTCACATTGTGGGACTCTAAGTATCTTCAGCTAATCGTGAATGCACATATTGTACCTCTGCCTACCTCTTCAGAAATATGGACGTGAAGATACTTTGTTCTATTTCAAAACACTAGTTTATTGTTTCAATGATATTATAAAATTTACGTATAAATTCTAGACTTAACTACTAGTAACCTGCATTACTATCTATATATTAATACTAGCTGTTGCCCGCGACTTCGTCCGCGCCGACTTCGTTTACTCCGCACAGCTCCTCCCCTGTAGGTGATAACGTGATAATATGTAGCCTATATGTTGACCCGACCTATTAGTAATATTCATGCAAAATTTGAAGTAAATCCATGCAGTACTTTTTAAGTTTACCCCGGACATACATTGACTTTCTCACGATTTTATTATATGTATAAAGATAAGTGAAGCGAAAATTTTGTACCCCTTTTTACGACAAATATGCGAACGGAGGAGTAAGAAAATTTGGCACAGTAACAGTTTATATTATGAAGAAGTGCAGAAAGGTGATATTTTAAAATAAAATACATTAAAAATAAAAAATAAAATACATTAAAAATAAAAAATAAAATAAATTAAAAATAAATTAATAAAAATAAACTTTAGACACACTACTATTAATTTGACATCACTACATACCTAAAACAAAGTCGCTTTCTCTGTTTGTCCCTATGTCCCCATTTCCCTATGTCCCTATGTATGCTTAAATCTTTAAAACTATGCAACGGATTTTGATGTGGCTTTTGTTTTAATAGATAGATTGATTCTTGAGGAAGGTTTTAATATATAAACCTTTTCGATATTCCCACGGGAAAAAAAGCTACGCGGGTGAAACCGCGGGCAGGTCACTAGTATATTATAATGTATACACATGTGTTATTTTGTTTATGATTAAAGTCTGTTGTCATACTCGGAAAAGGTTTTATTTTTAGTCTATGGTTGAATTTCGGCCAGAGAGCGGTCGCTAGTATGTTTAATTCGGCGCATGACCAAAATACAATTTAATGGAAGCGAGCTGGGACTATTTAACTACACAAATAAATTCAAACGGAGACTGCATACTGATAAATTAGCAAGTAGACTCCGTTCAGCGGCGAGAGCAGTTATATAAACGAGACAGCTAACTGATGTTGACACTACAAGAATTGTTCACATTAATTACTACGACACCATCATAGGAAAGTTTCACTGAAATATTTATTTTATGTCATTAGATAGCAAATAGCTCTCCTGATAGAAAGAGAAAATCTTTGCTGAAAGACACCAAAGATGTTGATGGTATGTTGCTATCCATGTGGCGGAATGGTAATGCCACATGCGTAACTCTGTCGGTTACCTTACCCTCCAGTCGGACAATGACAAGCAATGACGCTATCGCAGCAGGATTAGATAAGGCGGTAGTGTAATATACCCGGGCGAGACGTTGCGGAATTCTACCTACCACGTACTCACGACGGTATGCTACGACCTGCCTGGCAGAACGGCAGTTGACCTATTCTTCAAAGGGGGTTGAAAAATGGACCAACTGTGATTCGTGGTCCAACATTATACTTATAACACATTTATATTATAACTTATAATACATTATAATACATTTTGTTGAGCATGTAAACTTTAAATGTGTGTTATGTGGACTACGAGTATTAAATAAAAAAGTTTAATAAAATGTATCTGTTGTTTTATTGATGCGCGTAATCGAGGTGTCGGCGAGTTACATAGTGGCTTAGTAAGATTCAACATTACCAGCGTGGAGGAATGATATAAACATGAAACCGTTACAATTTATATGACAGCTTATAATACATTATACTTATAACACATTATAATACATTTATGTTCCTTGTAATACATTTATATTTCTTGTTATACATTTGTATTACAAGACAGAGCTATATGATAATAATTGATAAGGAATAGGGATAAAATCAAAGGAATTTATATTCTAACAAAACCACTACATTTTTATTAGCCTGAAAATGATAATAATAATAACAGTTATTTAAAAAACTAAATCGACTTCAAATACCAACTTTACTCATATCTCTAAATCTTAACTTACTATGGCTTTTAATTCCCAAGAAACAAACATATACAAAAATATAATAAAGATTTTATTAATAATATTTTCATTTTTTTTTAACTTTTAATGTTTGTTATTATAGTGACTACGGAAATACACAATTTGTGAAAATTTTAGCTATCTAGCTGTCATGGCTTATGGGATACAGCCTGGTGACAGACAGACAGACAGCGGAGGCTTAGTAATAGGGTCCCGCTTTATCTTTCAGGTACGAAACCCTAAAAAGTACTTTTTAATAAAAAAAGTAGCAAACGGACAGAACACTTACCTGATGGTAAATGATCAACGCCGCCCATAGAGAACTACACTAAGAGAAGTCTTACAATTTTGTTTTAGTACCGGCATTTCAAGGATGTGTAAATTTTTTTCTTGAACATTGCTAAGTCGTATCCGTTCGAAAAAAACCCGCCAATAACTGGTTCTACAGAGGAGTAGATTGAGGGAAAAAGTGTCTTGAGAATCGCTCAGTTGTAGATTTCTAGAGATGACGAGGATGTAATTTAGAAATTGTAATTTAGAAATGGTAAAAATTCGGCAGCAAAGATTAAAAACTTTAAAATCAATTTCAGATAATTATTGTAGAGTAATTTTACATGACAGTAATTTAAAATTGAAACCGAATTCTCAGCTAGGTATCTACATCATGCATGTCTCCAATCTCCTTAATACGTGGATATCCGTATCTCAAAGACTACTTAACTGAATTTGACAAAACTTGGATTGTTCCCTAAGTAGGAATATACCTGATTTTAATCAAAAAAGATCATGTCAATATGACTTAGTTTTTAAGAAATTCGTGAACAAACATACATACACTTAGAAAATTTAGGCTACGTGCTTGGAAGCCTAAATAAATCACCATACTTAAACATCTACTTCCAACAATATCACATACATACAGGTCAAACCCATAAAAGTTTTGAATTCATTTAAAAAGAATAATAAAAAAAAAGTATCTTCACGCGCGTATCCTCGAAGGGGTAGGCAGAGGTACAACAAGTGCACCCACGATTAGCCGAAGGTATTGGTCTCACAAATGTGATAGGTGGCAAGCCTATAGCCAACTAGGCACTTTGCAATTCCGGGCAACTTTGACAGAAAAATACTTTTTTTTTATGTGCCAGACCCGGGAACCGAACCCGGGACCTCATGTGGTCAACGCCAACGCTGGACCTCTAGATCACAGAGGCGATAAAAGAAAGGAAAGAAAAGAAGAATAAATTAGGTTAATTTAATTTGTAACTTATTATGTATCCACATATGTTTGCTTACGAATGATATTATGTTCCACTCAAAGAGAAAATATACCGCAACAAATGGAGTTAACTCACTAGGGACCCTAACCTCAAAGAAGGCTCTGGTGACCCAATTTATTTAACACATCTACAAGAAAATACGTATTCAATGCAAGCGCTGCTTCGTTTTACTCTGGGGCCATATTATCGAACAAAGATTGGTCGAGTGTTATCGAGATAAAATTTTGTTCGTTTTCGCCGTTCGCTTGTTTACGGCGAGCTCCTTGATCGGTCGATAATAGTTTGGCTAAACTAAGATACTAATTCTTTCTGCTTAGCCCTATAACGCGTATTAATTTGAAAGCGAGATAAATTTAATAATTTTAGTTGTTTTATTTGAAAATCATATAAAGACCAAAGCCCTTCGCATTACAAAGGAGCCACACTATCGCCCAAAGATTTGTAGTGTTGTCATGATAAAGTGATGTGCTGTGGCAAAATAGGTGGCAAATGTACTCCGTTAACAATAGTCCATCTTGCTCCAACTTGCGCGCCAACACAAACGCGAGATGAACTTAGTTGCAGTAGAAACCCTTTGCCTTTTTTTATTGTCGATAGGAAAGCGCTTGATTACAATCTCGCTTGATGGTAAGCTAAGATGGGGTTTAAGATGGAACACGTTTCCCTAGAAGGTACCTGTCCACTCTTCTCTTGAAGATCCTCAGGTTGTACTCGTCGGGGACACAGACTCAGGAAGCATGTTCCAGTCCCAAGGGCTCGAATGAAGAATGTCGAGTCAAACCGCTTTGTCCGGGCACGTGGAACGTCCACTAAATGGCGATGCCTAGAATTTGTGCGCCTCGACGATCGATAGAAAAACGGGGATGCAGTTCCGACTATATGTATTATTACCATTGTGAGTACTAGGTGGTAGAGTTTTGCTACGTCTCACTCAAGTATTCGGTACCATCGCCTAACGTATGCATTCCTGTCGCAATATCGTCAACGCTTATTATTGTCGTGTTCTGGTTAGGAGAATAAGGTAGCAGGTAGACTTATGCATGTGGCATTACCATCCCGCCACACGGATAGTAACGATGGTTTATCTTTCCATCAGTAGAGCCATCTGCTTGTTTGCAATTTTATGATATAAAAATAAAAACGGCGGCATGACGTCACCTTTAGCGAGCGGCAGCATGAGCACGGCGTTGGCGAGCGCGGCGCCGGCGGCGTGGCCCACGAGCGTGAGGCGCGCGGGGTCCCCGCCGAAGGCCGCGATGTTGTGCCGCAGCCACGTCAGCGCCGCCGCCACGTCCAGCGCCGCCGCGCCGCCCGCGCGGGACGCCTCGTCCGACCCGCCCGACGTCAGGTAACCTGCCCACAACCTCCTGCTCACAGTACATCTCACCAGCACTAATTATATTATACAGACTACCGGAGATGACAACCATGTAGTTGACTCAACGTTTTGGTAATATTTTATAACCCGTACACAAACCTGAGACGTATTTATGACATACGCAATGAATATAGTCAAAACGTTATGTCGCGATAACAATTTCAAGAATCTCGCCCGCGTGGTTACTGGATCAACTTGAAATGAGAATACACAAAAGTAAATATTAACCAGAGATATTATAAACAAGAATAAACCGCTGCAAAATAAACAGCAGCGATAAATGTGTTTTCATTAAAAAAAAGCCCGTACACAAAAAATACCTCACTATTTAACTTATAGCATATACTATTGAGTTTCATGAGTAATTTGTTTTTATGATCAGAGGATAAGGTTTTAAATTTCATGATTTTTATACACGCTTTGTATTCTGGTTATTAAACTTTTCTTTACAACTAAACGCCTTGTAATTCATTCCTGACAAACTAGTTATACTATGCCGAGCTAGAGAATGAAGTTGTAATCTAGCGACTTACAATCTAGTACTATGCTGACGCAGACAATAGTATTATAAACCATAACGAATGACCTGTATGAACATAAACATTAAATTGTTAGTAAATAAATATTCAAAAGGGTGTTTGTATGATATAATAATGAATTAGTTTGCTTGATTTTTTTTTTAATTTTAAGTGAAAATGCTATTTCAATGTATTTATTTTCGTCTATGTAATCAATTTGATTGTATTAGCAGCATTTTGTATACCAATATTACAATTGATTTTAAGCTATTGCATAGCTTCTATCGCGGGCCTTGAGCGTGGAGACCGAATCCAGAAATTAACGAAAAAAACCTAACACCCCGCACTCCGACCGGCACAGCGGTGATACTTTTTAGTTTTTCCATCTATCGATAAATATCAGAACTTTTAATGACTTTTTGAAATATCGTGCTTGTCTCTTTAGTTCAGCAACCCGCCTTTAGATGGCTAAGGTTGTATTGAAAAACTACCGTAATCAGCTGTTTGTGAGAAAGTATATAGGTGTACAGGTATTTATCATCTACGTACAACAGTGAATATCTGTACTCGTATAATTTGTGTACAAAGTGTTTTAAATATGAATAAACAAAGTGCATTTATTAAATATTCCTGAAGAACCAACATGTATTGAAAGATAATAAAAATAATTTGAACAATATTAACATCTAATTTATTTAATAAAAGAAAAAAAAAATTGTTTTTTTATCAGTCACCGCGCTCAAAGTGTAACTTGAATTAATATCAAAGAAAAAAAAACAAAGCAAAAAAAATACTGCATAAATAAAATCCATACTAATATTATAAATGCGAAAGTAACTCTGTCTGTCTGTCTGTCTGTTACGCTTTCACGGCTAAACCGCTGAACCGATTTGGATAAAATTTGGTACAAATATAGTTTGAGACCCAAGAAAGGACATAGGGTAGTTATTATCCCAAAAATCCCACGGGAACGGAACGGGAACTATGCGGGTTTTTATTTTAGAATTTTTTTCACGCGAACGAAGTCGCGGACACAGCTAGTAAATATATAATTGTAATTGCATAAGTTGATAAAAAATGCTATGCAATAGCTTTACCGCGGCAGTCTCCGAGTGCCACACGTCTTTTTTTTGTTTATCTTTAAATTCTTCGCTCTATTACATGAAATCGAATTCAATACAAACGAAACCGCGAAAAATAGCTGAATACTACAACATTCGCTACAAATGTAATATTTTAAAATTGAACTTCTCAAAAGTTAACATTCGTGTGCCGTAATTTGTTCTGATCTTTGGTAATGCCTCAAATATATTTCAACCATATTGTATCGTGTACACACGGACAGCTGTCACTAAGTCTCCCTAAATGGTACTTCCCTCATTAAATTTCCTATGAATACATAATTAATATTCTGATGTGTAAACATAACAAGCTCGTATAAACATTAACCTTACCAAATTGGTATCCGAATCCGTTCATACATTTTCATTATGAGCGGTGAATACATCATGAGTGAATGTTGCCGATTAACAACACCTGACTTTTCTTAAAGATTCTAAATGTATCACTGTCACTTTCAATGTACCTATCACTCATATCATTCATTCATTTAAGTGCGTACATACTATAAGAACATTTTTGGTTTTAAAGTAAATATGAATAATTATTTTATATTAGCCATGAGTTTTTGGATGATCTTGTTTGAACGGTGAATGCTCTTGATGGTCGAAACTCGACCACAGGCTGAACAATTAAATCTCTTAAGTTTGACAACAGGATACAAAACGTTGCAGAAATAATCATGTATTAAATTTTTAAAAGGATCGTCCACATTGCCGCTATAATATCATAATCGATTACTTAAAATTTTAAAATATTAGGTTTCTGCACTCCTCCACAATATAAATCTAACTGTGTCAAAATTCATACTGTATTTGAAAATTTAATGTCAAAATTCATACTGTACTGCCACGTTGGTCGAGTGGTTAACGATCCTAACTACGAGATGAGGGGGCTTAGGTTCGATTCCCGACAGGGATAAACATTTGTGTGATGAGCATGGGTGTTTATTTTTAAAAATATATAAACGGGTCAAAAACGCGTACATATATAGAACTTACTTGTAAAGCTCGACGTTTCGGCCAAGTTACGCTGACCGTGGTCACGAGCAGACTGGAGCAGCGAGTTTCCTCCGACATTCACGTCGGGATCGATTTTCATCTACCCCTTCTGGTCTTGTTTTTTCGAATTTAGCCTACACACAACACTAACCGTATCTTGGACTTTATTTGTTTGCAGGTGCAAACGCTTAATTCTGCTAATCACTGCATTCCAATTAGGAGACAGCTTAAACCCGTCTTCCCTATTGACATTTTTATATTTTTAATTTCAATAGCTTCCCGTATCATACGGGGAACATGGTGTCGCTCAGTAGAAAGAACCTTAAGTCGGTGGAATTCAATCCAGTGATCAGTGCTGATATCCAAAATATATTCAGCTATAGCCGACTTATTAACCTGCCTGTTTTTTATTATTATATTCTTATATAATATGTACGCGTTTTTGACCCGTTTATATATTTTAAAAAATGATAGTAGAACGCGTTAGTTTAAAAGTTCATGGGTGTTTATATTTCTGAGTTCAGGTGTTTAGTATGTATGTAGCAGTATTTATATATGTATCTCTATATATCAATATCGTTGAACGACACCCATACTACAAGCAAATAATTTGCTTACTTTGGGGTTAGATCAATTTGTGTAATTTATCCAGTGATATTTTTTTTATTTATTCTCCACCGTTTGCGCAATAATTGTCTTAAAGAAGTACCAAGTCTTTGTCTCACGTATCCATATATAGACAGATAAATTTCCTTAATTTAGAGGAAAATTGGTAAATTACTAAATACTGCAAAAGTATCATCACGCCCGGTTTCCTTGTGTAGTAGGCAGAGTAAAGTCTTTTCTGTTCGGTTCAAAAGATTCACCGGATTGGTGGTTGCAAGATGATTGGTTATTCCCACCACCATATTTTACCGATCTGATTTTTTTTGAGTACCGACGAGTTTTGCCCGACCCGGGAATCGAGACTGGGTCTGGTAAAACCTTATGATCTGAGCCGAATAGGCTAACCCCTAGACTACGAGGCAGTCAATATTGAGTACTCTGCAATAGACTGCAGCATTTTAAAATATTAATTTAATAAGTAAAATTATATAGATATTAATTTAATAACTAAAATTAAAATTAATTATTTTTGATGTTGTCATTTACCTACCTATGCTTTTTTTTTGGTCGGACGGGGGCTCGTTACTCACCGTCTCCACGAAAAGTTTCTATTTTTTTTTAATTTCTGCTTTGTATTATGGCTAATGGTACGGCCATAAAAACTTGTGTGTCTGTAGATGGTAAGGTGGTTAGGTTACCTAACAATCCTATCCTATAGTTGAGGGTGACGACGAGGAGGTGCGCGCGCGCGGCGAGCACGGCGCCGTCGAGCGCGCTGCCCGCGCCCCACTCGTGCGCCGCGCCCGCCCACGCCACCACCGCGTACGGCGCCTCCACGCCGCGGGCACCTGCACACACCACACCACACCACTCCACTCGGACACCATTCACCTCACTTTCAGGTAAAGTTTCCAATAATTATACAACTGCGATAGAAAAACGTTTATGTTATATCAAGTATATCTATATCAAGTAAATTCTTAGTGTAGGAACTGCAAGTCATATCGCACACTATACATTAGCCATAGATAGAATAATAGCAAAGAGTACTATAGTAAGTAAATATTGTATTCGTAATTTGTTAGTGATAATGGAGATTTATCGATAAAATAAAAATTTTTATTATTAATTACTGGTTTAGTAAAAATAATAAACATTTTCGTTCTTAATAACTTTAAACATATAAAAATTAAAATTATAAATTGTGAATGTATTTGAAAATATAAAAGTATTTGATAATTCTTGTGTTAAGCTGTTGATATCTGGATAATTTGATATAGGTTATTGAGGTAATCGCTTTTTCTTTCTATCAGGAGTGATGCCAGCTTATGTGTGATTATGTGCTAAAAATATAAAATCTTCACCAAATTAATCCTCTTTTAACATACACTTTCGCATGATAATTTAATATTATTTGTTTATCAAAAAATCACAATATAAGATTTTCAACAATAAATCTCAGTATAAATTAAAGCGAATATTGCAGACTTTACATAAGTATAATAAGTATTGCAAATTGATATGATTCTAAAATAGGCAAATTATTTGTTTGTGATATGGTTAGTCAATTGTGCAAATACATAAAAACTCATACATGTACTTTAACATACTTAATAAAAACACAAACCCAGAAATACATATATGCTATCATATATACACATTTCTCTGTCAGGAATCGAATCCAACCCCTGTCAATGACAAAGTCAGGGTCGCTATTTAGTAAATAATGAATGAATTTAATCACCTCTGTGGTCCAGTAGTCCGGTGTCAGTATTGACCACATGAGGTCCCGGGTTCGATTCCCGAGTCGGGCAATTCAAAAATGTGTTTTTTTCAATTTTCTGATAAAAATTGGCTTCTGATTCTATGGGTAGTGATTTGAGTATTGGCAAAAGTAAAGATAAATGATATTAAATTGCTATCTACGTTCTCACTCACGTCGGTTCGAGCTTCGAGAGTAGACCATACTTCTTACAACAGCTCGTAAAGTCAACCGAAAATTAAATCTGTCGTAATCATCGGACTATTGGATGGTAGAGTCCTGCGACCTCTAGCCCCGATACGGTAGGGTACCATTGCCTTATATATTTTCACCGCCATATAATTAAATAGGACTCCGACTCGAAGGACCATTTAATCTAAATATATAAAAATCAATGCCACTTTAAGTTGTGTAACAATCACGATTATGAGTTAGTGTACAACGAGCGATATATTATCTATGCATATCAAAGACTATTACTATTTCATTATCTTTGTTAAAATGTCAAAAAAACATTAATGTCAAACAAGAAGGAAACAGACGACTATTCCGAAGAACTTGACTCATTAGGTGTTCGGCGTTCACAGAGGTAAGGTCAGTGCCAAATATATTGTATTATTTTCTTATTATTTTATATTTATTGTGAATTGTGAATACTTGATAAATGCGATCGTGATATATTTGATATAAATCGTTTAATTGTAATAATCCTCGGCTGAGATATAAAGTCATTTTACAGTTGTAATTTTGTAACTCAAAAACGGGCTCACCTATCCAAACAAAATGTTAAGGCTTTGTTCGGATTATTTAGTAGATGGTTTATGTGAAGTTTTCACAAAATCGGTAGAGCGGTTCTTCATTTATCACATTTTTTGTAACAAATTAATTCAATAATTGGCGATACGTAGCGAAGCACGTGACGGGCCGCTAGTAATGTATAAGTTTTTGTTAAATAATACAATATTAGATTGACAAATTATATGTTGTGGGATTCTCACTTAGTACTGCTTATTTTGTTTAAACATGGCCTTGTGCGAACGCGCACTGATCTAAGGAATTGTATGCTGTCTAATTAAAGGGATGAATTGCAGTATATGTCGATTTGACCGTACAACATCTATGATTGCTGCTGTGTTGTTCAAACTTGTAAGTTAATATTATTTAAGCTTGCAACCTTACACTCTTGCCACGAGGGTAGCAACGTACCGTAACCATGTTTGGTGTCTATAGGCGACTGTTACCTCTTACCATCAGCAGATCCGTTTGCTTGTTTTCTAGTGTGTGGTACAAAACAAGGACGCATTACTACCATGTGATACAGATAAACGCATCATACAGGTGTTTTATTTTATATATTATAAGGTAGCAAACAAGCAAATGGCTCTCTTTATTGAAAGAGACAACCAACTCTCGCTTATTGACACCAAAGAATAATGCGTTTGTACCGTGTGGCGATGTTGTAATGCCACTTGCACAAGTTTACCGGCTACCTTACCATCCACACAGGAACACGACAGTGAAAAGTATTTCTTCTATTGTGGTAGGAATAAGCAAGGCAGTGGTGCCATACAGCCGAACGAGACGTTGCGGAACTCTAGCTGTTATCTGATGATGTGCGGTCATTATCTCTAGTTATTACTTCTTTACAATAATGCTATAAATAAACAGAAAATCTTACAATGTTATTTATACCTCTTTGTTCAAATAAAAATAATAAACGTTTACAATATTTATTAAAGCCTGCTCGTTTAATTTGATTGCGACCCCAGGGCATTTTTACAGGTAAATTAAAAAGATAACTAACAAGCATTTTGATTTGAATTTTATTACGTAAGAGGATTTATTGCGATTACTTTTTGGAAAGTAATTTAAAGTTAATCGTGAAACTACCAGCATAAACGAGTCACTAGAGCCGAGTCGCTTTACACACGTGACGGAAATTGGCTGCTTGGTCACCTGCTTTGGTTTTGGCTGTTTAGGGACGGAGTTTTGACAATCTTTAAATTACTATCGTTTTAAAGGCTATTGGCGCTCTATGATATAGTTTTTTCAGTTTTTTGTTTGCATGTTTTGGCTTATTTTAGCACGAGTTTAAGGTCAAAATATGTCAAATTTCCCATTTTATTGTTATTTTATTTTTAGTGGTAGTCAAAATTATGTAGTAAAAAAAAATAATACTGTAGATCACAAGACATTTTGTCTTTTACAATAGCTAGGCACTACATCCGAGTTACATCAACCGATTACTTTCCGTCAGCGTGAATCTCCAACACAGAGGGAAAATTATATTTTACTCACGTACAAATTACAAACTTAAGCAAATTAATTTAAGAAAATTTACCGATCGCTACCGACATATTTTTCGATTAATTGTTAAGAAATAAACGTTCAACCGTGTAAAAATAAACGTACAGCTAAACGGCTTCAGATAAGTCACATAGAGAGAGAGATAGAGCGACGGAGAATGAGAAGCCGGCGAATTGCGACAAAAATAATGTGATAAAACATAATAATGCGTAACAACGTTTGATTTTCTTGCCTAGCTTGATATAAAAAAGTGCTAGTTTTCTTGGAATTTAGGCAGAGGAAGCGTCAATGTATTCCCAAGCTCACTATTATTCACCTGAATCTATGATATTTTCAACAGGGATTGGTAAACTGTATCTACTTTATCAACTGGGGAAAAGGGTGCTGATGCCTTTCGCTGCACTTGTCTACTTGGAATATCATCTGTAATTTTAAATATCTGGGACCAACAGCTAAGGACCACAAAATAACTTCTACGTACTACTACCAGACTTCAAACTGCTATTGATTTTTTTAATATTAAAAGACAAATTAAAAATTAAACCAGAGTCCACAAGATCTGAGATAAATCTGACGTGATTGATTACATTTATTTTTATATTAGCAAAAATGATTGTGGTACTGATAATGTCTTTGAAAAATAAATGTCGTGAATCGATCAAAACGTAAATGAGGGGTGCAGAAGCACAGGTAACCTCTTAATCAAATATTTTCTGCGTAAAACAAAAATTGAACGATAGGAAAGAAGGAGAGCTTTAACGAAAATGAGGATTGTTATGGTAAGTGTAATTTTAACAATTTATTTGAAATGTTACAAATGATCTCCTTCTCACCAGAGACTATACTTAATAACGGCGTATTCATCATAAGTTTAATTATAAGAGCAGAGGAATTTTCCGCCTGTAATCCTGCTAACATTATGTCAATGTCATTTGTGTCTCAGTCTCAAGTTAAGGTCTGATAAAATTGTACATACTTAGCACTTAAAATTCCTACAAATATTTTTTGTGCTTCTTATATTTCGGAGATGCCTAAACTTAAAAATTGTATTTTTCTTTTTTTCTTATTCTTGTTCGGCGGCATTTTTTGTCATCGTATTTATCACTGTCAAGTTCGGTGAGGTCTGTTTGTTTACACCAGGAGAGCCATCTGCTTCTTTGCTATCTTATAATATAAAAAAGACCCTGACTACGCAATTGATGTTTTGGGTTCGATTACCGACTGGAAAATGCATTCGTATTGTATTATTAAAAACGTTTATCAGTATTTATGTATTTCTATGTATTATTTGGGTTGACTAGCCCTTTCAGCCGACTTCTCAAAAGGAGGAAGTTATCAATCCGGCTATATGTTTTTATTTCATGTTTGTTATCTCAGAACTCGGTCATTTATAAAGCAATGTTGAAAATTATTTTTTCTTTTAGAGGGTTACTTTCCCATTTTTATTTGGTGAAGATCTGATGCAGAGTTCTGGAGATACAGGAAAGGGGAAGTTGGTTGTTGTAGTTTTATTGCACTAATTAAACTACTGACTAACTGAAAGAACTGAACTATTGACTAACTTTACTATTGACTAGTTAAAAACTACTGACTAAATGATTAACTGAACGAATTATATGAATTTAAATAAATTTACATATTTTAATCAGTTACAATAATTTCTAATTGAACTAACTGAGATAAAGCTCTACATAAAACATAAAGTCTCTGGAACCAGCAGCCGAATGCTAGTATTTTATCATTTTCATCAAAATAACTTAATTTTCCAGCAAAGTCAGCCAACCAGCAAATAATGTTGATCTGATATTTAATATTGTCGTAAATAACTTACCACATGACGTTATTAATATGGTGGAATTTCATTTTCAGTGGTTTTTAAATGATACACGGAAAATACTTAATATTTTCAGTGCAATATTAATATTTAATTACTTATTGTGTTTGGTTAGCCGGTTTAACAATTGGTCATGCTATTTTAAGCTTTAGATCTGAGGTTTCATGTGTTACTAGGGTCTTATAAAAATCTTAGTAGTAATTTGGAATATTAAAAATCTTAGTAAGGCGAACGCCTTGTTATTGTATGCTGGTTATCACTGTAATAAACAAAAACTCAATCAATCAATCAGCCGTCTGATTCTGCCTGGCAGTTCATAAGAGACGACATTATTGTTTATACGTGTCACTTCCATCGTAGCTACTACGTCGTATAGTTCTGTATTGTCTCACCTGAGTCTAGCACCATTATTCCTGCCGCAATAGCATCAGTGCTTGTTACTGTCTTGTTCCAGTTTGAAGGTAGCCGGTAGTTAATAAACTTATGCATGTGGCATTACCACATTAATAAAAACGCTTGTTGCTTTGCTTGTTTGTATGTTATAAAACAAAAAAACACTTGCTAGCAAACAAACTAATGTACCTTAAGATCTTTTTTTTAATTTACCTTTTAAGAGAACCAATATGATGGCATAATTAATATTCACTCTTACCGTTGTCAGCGCTTGATATTTTATTCTTATTTAGCAAATATAATAAATATATTTTTTCATTTCCCCGTATTGTTTCGGGCCCCCTTTGAAGAATAGATCAACTGCCATTTTGCCAGACAGGTCGTAAAAGGATAACGATTGACTATACGTGTCAATACCATCGTGACTACTAAGTGAAGAGTTACGCAACTTCTTATCCGGCTGTATGGTACCACCGCCTTATCTATTCTTGCCGCAGTAGCACCAATGCTTGACATTTTCATGTTCGGGTTTGAAAGGTAAAGCAGCCGATAAACATATAAGTGGCATTGCCATCCCGTAGGTAGCAACGCACACTAACATCGTTGTTGTGTATAGGTGATAGTTTCTCTTTTAATTAGGAGGGCCATCTGCTATCTAAAATAATACAAAAAAAAATACATTTTTATTTATTTTTATTCCACATCACTGAAGTGTGAAGTGTATTAAAATAGGTATTACGAATAAACTCACTTGTACTTCCAGCTCATTTCTATTTCATGTATTTTTACACACCCAAAAGGTTTCGCTTATTACACATCGTCAGGGATGTTTTGCACCTTTATAATGTCTTTGATAAATTATCCTAGTTAACACTTTTTTTTAAATTTGAATTTTTTTCTTTTATTTTACAATTATTGACTGTTTCAAAACGCAATTTCACCAAATGCTGATAATGGAAAGCACGTATTTAATCCTGAAGATTCTTTAAAAAGCGAAACTATTTCTATTAATTAATAAAATGTTTCATGTGTAATAAAAGATGCCTGCATTATTTATTATATTTACCAAATAAATCTTAACTATCATATTCTAATTATTCAAATTAAATTAATTCATCAAAATAACTATTTTTGATATCAATAAGTGTTTTACAAGACAAAATATGTCATCATATATAATAATATTACTATATCGATACAAATAAGTTTCTCAATGCTTCATACATCGAAATCGACCTTAACGAAACAAGAAAAACATAATGACGTAATTTTATAATAAAACTTTTCACCATTGTTCGCTACGACGTAGCTTTTTACAACTAACAGTGTGAATGAAATTTGTAGTGTAAGGAACTTCTAACAAACTTTTCTTTAACTGCTACGAACGTTGTAGCACTCTAAAGTGCTATGTTTACTACGGATACCTTATTTTGCTACGTTATACGTAGAACTTAAGAACCAGTTTCTACGTATAATTTTAATAGCTGTTACTGCAACCAAAATAAGTGAAAATGTTTCTTACCGCTACCGGGCACATATATATTGAGGTAGAGGCAGTCTTCGCTCTGATTCGCTAGCAGGGGTATTGTGTGCTTCAACTCGTTGTAGACTCCCAACGGCATTTTCGACAATGCTGCAGTCCTGTAGAGAATCATGATGGTGGATTATGCGAATAATGTCAACAAAACTTTGACTCCTTTGAAGGAAAGGCCAAAAGCCGTTCTGTCAGGCAGGTCGAAAATGCGACCGATTGGCTATGCGAGTCACTACCATCGTGGCTACTAGGTGGTACAGTTCTGCATTGTCTCGCCCGGGTCTGGAACCACCGCCTTACCTATTCCTGCCACAGTAGTATCAGTGCTTGTCAATGTCGTGTTCTGGTTAGGAATGTAAGGTAGCAACTTATACATAACGTCTTTATAACTAAACTATCGGTTGCCCGCAACTTCGTCCGCGCCGACTTCGTTTACTCCGCACAGGTCCTTCCCCGTAGGTGATAGCGTGATAATATATATATATATATATATATATATATATATATATATATATATATATATATATATATATATATATATATCGTAATAATACCGTCATATGTGTTTTAGTCTGTGACTAAAATTTAATACGGGGTCTTGTAAAAGAATAGATCAAATACCTGACTCTCAACGTATCGTAAAAAGCGAGAAAAGAATAAATGTGTCGCTATAATTGTGACTTCTAAACTATATGATAGAACTCTGTAACGTCTAGCTCTGGTTTAGGGTATCGTGGTTTCTGTTGAAACAAAGAACAACTTCAAAAGATCTCATAACGAGCAAGAAAATTCTAAATTTCTCACTATTATGGTTACAATTAAATAAGAAATGGAGTTCTGTAACGTCTCGCTTGTGATTGGATAGTATCACGGTAGGTATAGACAAGGCGATCTTGTTTATTCTTGCCGCAATACCATCAGTGTTTATTGTACTCGTGTTCCCGGTAGAGAATAAGGCAGCTGGTAAACTTATGCATGCGAGATTACATCCCAGCCACTTTGATAACAACGTGCCATTGTTGCACATTATTGAACGAGGTGATAATTATTCCTTTGCATCAAAATAATTATATACTTGTTTCTTATGATATATAGATATGTAGTTTATATTATGTTATTACCATTATTTTTATTATAACTATTTTTATAATTATTATTATAGGAGTATAATAATTATTATACTCCTTAACAAATATGTCACTTAAGAAATGAAATAATTAAAGATCCTACGAGCACTATAAAAATCCCACGTAAATAACTTTATTCATGAACTTAAAATCGCTCTGCGTGCTGTTAGTGTGCTGCTTAAGTAGATGCCATTGTTAATAATTATTTTAATTAATCAGAAATTATTCTATACCCACTAATATGATAAACACGCACATTGAGTTCTTTGACATATGAATATTGCTGCGCAAACTCTGAATGAGCTATTTAGTAGTAATGCTTAGGATCTTAAGCGTCGATACAATAAAGTTCTCGTTAAATCAATAACTCAGAAGAAAAAATGACGGAGTTAATAATAGGGTTATAATATAATAGGGTTGATATTGAAACAAATTTTAATACCGTGTTTCTTTTCCGGCAATAGCTATTACAGTAATTTAATAATAAATACATTTTGGGCTCAGTTTATTACAATAGCATGTTTGGGTGTTTATTTAAGTGGTCAGAGACTAGGGGTCTAATTCACGTAATCAAACGGCAATCAAGTCGAAGTGGTTAACACTCTTATACACATTACACATTTTCTTACATATTATACTATGTCGCTGCACGTCTCGAAGTTCTATAGTGTTTATATGTTTGGGAGCTCTAAGCGCCAAGGCTTGTTAACCGGTTAATTTAAAAACCACCGTGTTTCTTTTCCGGCAATAGCTATTACAGTAATTTAATAATAAATACATTTTGGGCTCAGTTTATTACAATAGCATGTTTGGGTGTTTATTTAAGTGGTCAGAGACTAGGGGTCTAATTCACGTAATCAAACGGCAATCAAGTCGAAGTGGTTAACACTCTTATACACATTACACATTTTCTTACATATTATACTATGTCGCTGCACGTCTCGAAGTTCTATAGTGTTTATATGTTTGGGAGCTCTAAGCGCCAAGGCTTGTTAACCGGTTAATTTAAAAACCTAAATCAACGCAAGTACATGAAGAGCGTTTCATAAAGGTTTGGCTCTACCTTAACCTCAAAAATCGCGGTTACTCGTTGAGCGAAATAATAAAGTTTTTTGATCAATAAACCGGTTTATATAGTGTGGGCCGCCATGTGCTCAAATGTAATCTCTTAATTGCGTATCGCCCCAAATCTGTATTAGACAGGATGTCGACCGCAACACGACCATATTGAACCGTTTAGAATTAATAACGGAATGACTTAATGAATAAACATATTAATATCAGTAAAAATAAGATCACATTTTCAAAGATATCTGTATAATTTTGTATTGAACCTTCTGATGTCCGAATTAAAATGTCAACATAAGGAAATATTTCCCACAAAACTACGTAAAACAGAGGTGATACGGATTGCATATTGTGGTATATTTCCAAAAAGCAACATAAAATTAGACGTTTTCTAGTCTAGTTTAGAGCTATTTGTTCGGTTTAAATTTTGAACTATATACAATTATCGATTTAAATTTTGAATATTAAATATCGTCAAGCCAGTTCCTTTGCGTTGTAGGCAAAGTAAATCCAACGTCTATAGAATATCCGGATTACCACCGGTAACCGGTTTGTCAGTTGGATTTATGAGTGGTGATTTCTTACGCCACGTTTTACCGCCCTGATAACGATTGTCGCTAGCGCTTTTAGAGCACGTATAACTGGTAACGACAGCTTTACGTGCAAATTCAATGCACGAAGGTGTAATAATAACTAGACTCCGAGCTGCTAGTGAGATTTCGAGAAAAATCTCAAAAAACCTTGATGACACTTTTGGCCAATGAATTAAGATAAATGAAATATACGACAATTCAGAGGGTATAAAAGATTTATATTACATAATTAAATATTACAGAAAACATTTTAAACACTGTATTTTGTATGTTAACAATAGGGTGAGAAATATGAGTACGTACAACTTTATAAGCATCCATTATGTAAACCCTGTTTCGCAAAGTAATTAACAATTCATATTGTTTTATATCTGATAATCTCGACGTATATATTATATTATCGCATCGTAGCGTGTTTATACAATAACGTCATTGTAATTTTGAATATAATACAAAAATGATCAAGTTGAAGTATTTAATTACGGCTTAATTAAATACTTTTACGTGCTATATATTTAAGAGGCGAAACCGATTGGCGATATAAATTAAATTAAAAGTGGTTAGTGAAACAGTACAAGAGTATTTACACATTTGCTTTATCTGAGTTTACTTTCCCTTTTCACGATGAACTAGCTGTGCCCGCGACTTCCTCCCAGTGGAAAAATATCTAAAATAAAAGTCCCGTGGTTTTACCCGCACAGTTCCCGTTCCCGCGGGATTTCCAGGATAAAAACCATTCTATGTCCTTTTCAAACTATATTTCTATCAAATTTGTTCCAAATCGGTTCAGCGGCTTAGGCGCGAAGAAGAGAAATTCTGTCTAAGTTACCTTCACATTTTCATCGTGACTACTAGGTGGTAGAGTGGTAGAGTTCTGCATTGTCTCGCCCGGGTCTGGTACCACCGCCTTACCTATTCCTGCCGCAATAGCGTCGGTGCTTGTCGCTGACGTGCTCCGGTTGGGAGGGTAATCATCGCCTATAGACACCAAAGATGTTAATGGTGCGTTGCTATCTTTTGGCGAGGTCTAATGCCACATGCATAAGTTTACCGGCTACCTTACCCTCCAAACCGGAACATGACAGCGACAAGCACTGACGCTATTGCGGCAGGAATAGGTAAGGCAGTGGTACCAGACCTGGGCGAGACAATGCAGAACTCTACGACCTAGTAGCCACGATGGTAGTGACTCGATAGCCATTCAGTCGCCTTTTATGACCTTCCTGGCAAAACGGCAGTTGGCCTATTCATCAAAGGAGGCCGGGATCAACACGTCTGGCTCATAAATTAAATTAGTGTTAGTCAAGGTCTCTTTTCACCCTAATCTGGCTTTCTGCTTCAAAAGTTAAACGATTGGCCTAACATGTGACTATCATCCTGACTAGATGGCAAAGTTCTGCAGCATCCCTGCCCGGGTTAGTACCATCACTTTACCTATTCTTGCCGCAGTAGGGCCATAGGTAAACTTACACATGTGGTATTACCATCCCAGCACATCTATAGCAACTTATTACTAATATCAATAAGCAGATGGATGAGGAGACAACCACCGTCTATAGACACCAAAGATGTTAATGGTGAGTTTCGATACTTGTGGCGGGTTCCTAATGCTATATGTATAAGTTTTCCGACTCTCTTGCCTTTCAAATCGAACACATCAGTAACAAGCGCTGACGCTACTGCGGCAGATCCAGATCCAGACCAGATAACACAAGGCTCTACCACTTAGTAGCCACAATGGTAGAGCCAATCGCTAGTCTCCAACGAAATGCTTGGCAGAACGGCAGATGGTATATTCTTCAAAGGAGGCCCGGGTTAAGCCTCCTCTATTTTTTATGTCTAAGGCCTTGAATTAGATCTTCAACAAATTTATATGAGATCAAACAAGTGCACCTTCTGTAAAAAAATAAGTGAATCGATCCAGGCGTCTAAGTAATCCATCCATACTAATATTATAAATGGGAAAGTCTGTCTGTCAGTCTGTTACGCTTTCACGGCTAAACCGCTGGATCGATTTTCTTGAAATTTGGCATGGAAGTAGTTGAAGAGTCGAGGTCAAATATAGATTAATTTGTTTTTCAAAAATCAACCCTTATAGGGTTGAAATAGGGAATGAAATTTGTATGAAAAGCTGCGTGGGTCAGCTAGTACTAATATTATAAATGCGAAAATAACTCTCTGCTTTATCTTCACGCCTAAACCACAGAACCGATTTGAATAAAATTTGGTACAAATATAGTTTGGGACCCGAGAAAGGACATAGGAAAGTTTTTATCCCGGAAATCCCACGGGAACGGGAACTATGCGGGTGAAGCCCAGGGACTATCTAGTTTTTAAACCATGGTAATAAGGCTAATTTTATTTTAGAATTTTTAGCAGAGAATATAAATAAAATGACAAGTCTCATAACTGCCGATAAAAGAAAACTTAAAACTATATTTAATTTTCAAACTGATTGTAATATTAAAAAATATATTTTCATAAGTTTACCTTAAATATTAGCATGTTTCTGACGCGAGCTTATAAGATTTTCTCCTACTAAAAACTCGTCTAGAATGTAGAATTTTTCACATTAAAATACTTCCGAATTGAGAATCTTCTTATGGTTTTGAAGCCGGTTAAAAATAACGATGTATACATGATACATACTTGTTGGATATATCCGGGTACCGTTGCGGGCAGACCGGCGCGAAGGTGTCGGCGAGGCGCGTGCCCGACCAGGCGGGCGGCGGCGGCGGCGGGCCCAGCCGCGGCGGCCGCCCGCCGTACGGCACCCCGCGGAACACCTCCACCGGCTCCAGCCGCCGCGACGCCGGCTCCACTATTATACCACGTATGGCTCCTGCCAGACAAACACGTAATGATAAACTATAAATCTAAAGAGTTCTAGTACAGCACCATCACACGGACATCCAAGCACTGTTGACGTCTGTGCATGTTCCGTAATAAAATTAAAACAAAAACCGGCCAAATTCGTGTTGGACTCGCATACCGGGGGTTCCATATAATCTTGTAGGTAACCTTAGCTACACATAAATGTCATGATTCTAGGTCAAAGGGAAATAACCTATAGGTTTTGATTCCCTTGAGAAATCGCAAAATATGCGATTTAAACAGTTGTATCTTATGATCGCGTTTTTTGTTACATAACTGAAAGTTTACAGTTTTCGGATTTTTGTTCTTTACATATGTTGTGAGATAAAAAATAAAACAATAAAAAAATTATGTGGTGTCGCGGGACACCAGGTAGGAACGAACTTCCTTCGGCTAAACGGCACTACTCGCTTTTGTACGCGACTGTCGCGCCTGCGCACGTCTCATTTAACGCTTTTATTCCACGCATTTTTGGAACGAAGTTCCTTACGGCAGGCTTGGAGGGGATAGGGATTTTGCTGCGCGACCGAACTGAAAAAAATGTGATAGTAAAACCGTAAGAAAAATGCGTGGAATAAAAGCGTTAAATGAGACGTGCGCAGGCGCGACAGTCGCGTACACAAGCGAGTAGTGCCGTTTAGCCGAAGGAAGTTCGTTCCTACCTGGTGTCCCGCGACACCACATCATTTTTCTTACGGTTTTACTATCACATTTTTTTCAGTTCGGTCGCGCAACAATATCCCTATCCCCTCCAAGCCTGCCGTAAGGAACTTCGTTCCAATAAATAAATATTCGCGAGACTAATTACACTTACTAATCTAAAGTAAGCAAATTATTTGCTTGTGTTATGGGTGTTAGTCAATGATACTAATACATAGAAATACATATTGCATTGCTTATTGAGTGTATAAACACTTTAGATTATTAAAATAAAACAAATACAAATTTAAGATAAAAAATCGGCAAAAGAATCAAAAAATTCCCACAGAAATACAAAAGTTTTCATCTCTGAATCATTTTCAGTAGGCCGTCCCTTACACTCTGTAGAATACGTACACAGCAATAACAAATTCCATTTCTCACTGTTAAATGAAAACAAACATGAATTGTTCATATTATACAATAGCTGTACCAGCAGCACGTTGCGTGATTCAGAGATTTTGGGAATTTTACGAGAACAATGCACTTTCCACATATCAACTATTTGAATATTAAATTTTATGCAAACAAACATACACACAATATCTATAATTCGTAACAATATCACAGTAGAAGAATTTTTATTGTGAATGCCCTAGCCGTGATTGGGAGTAATTAAAAATTTATTTGGCATGACTATGCCTAGGCAGTCTTGCCTGGAAATGTTAGTCTATTCGGCACAAAACATTAGGTCCCGGGTTCGATCTTGTGCTCGGACAAAATACTTGAGATTTTAAACTTCAGTAGCTGTTCCCTATCCCTGATCCTAATGATTCCTAATCCCTGTGAAAATGATAAGAACGCTAAAGTGCCAGCTCTGGTGATCGCTAGAAACAAGCTATGTCACGAGAAAAAGTAAGACGGTAGCACAAAACCGCCTGAAATGTTACACAACTAGCAGATACTGCAGTACGAGTAGCATTTTATTCATTAGAAATACACATGTCTGCACGAATTACTCGAAATGGTCTAGCCATAAAGTAAACAAATTTATTTGATTGTATAAATCTATTGATTAATAAAAAATATTTGTTCGTCAAATTTCATAATAAATGTAGTTTGTTTTAAGAGTAGATTACATCAATTTTATCATTTTGAAAATGTTTCTTTGTCCGTCTGTGTGTATGTCTATAAGTGAAGAACAGCTAAACCGTTCTTAATGCATTAATCTTCTGCATTGTACTCAAAAAAATCCCATGATAATAAATATTTACAATAAATTACCTAAAACGATTCGCGAACTACCATTAAGACAATTTAAAAATGTGTTATCTAAACTGTTAACGCAAAAAGTTTACTATGATATTGTCGAACATCTAATTGATAAAATTGTTGTATAATAGCTAGTAATTATTCCCTGTCTTATAAATAACAAGTATCATTCACTGGATATGCACTTAGGTTTGATAATTTTGAAGTTATAATAATACAATGAGGTATCTGTTTTTTTTTCTTTTTATTGTGAAAATGTTTCTTCATAAAATATAATTGATGTATATTATTAAATATTAACTAATAATAAAATAAAATGTGACGTTCTCTTATATAGTTATCTTAATAAAATATAAATAAATGTGAATTAGCGAATTGTAATTAATAATAATATATAATATCTCATTTTATATTACATTTATTTAAATAAGTTATAAGTAAGTTTATAGTATTGCATACTGGCACTACCGGTTGATTATGGTGAGCTAGAAATTATTTTGTAACACCTATTGTATATAACCCATTTTCATGCAAATAAAATATTCTATCCTATTCTATTCTAATGAAATTGATAATGAGAACACATGATTTCGCACGCAATGAGCTACATAATTTTTACACGTAATGAGCTACATATCTGGCTGTATGCTCAGTTATAAGTAAAGAACGACTTGACCGATCTTTATGATTTTAACATCAGTTTTATCCGCTCACACCACCAGCCATTTTCTTATTTTTTTCTAAAAACACACGGACCGTTACGCGCACGCGTTTCGAGTCCGTTCCGATGCACCGTGGTCACAAAAATCCGATACTGTAAAGCGTATATTTTTTAAGAGGTCTTGAGCACTGCAATACACTGGTGTGAGAATTGTTTAATTTAAATGGCTTAAGCTGCAAAATAATTCAGGTGTAACACGACACTTTGAGAAAAATATGACTACTTGTTAGTCGAGGATTTTTAATTCAAAAAGTAAATCGATGCCCTATGCTTTTTACATTTTTTTTATATAATTGGTAAACATATAAATACGGAAAAAAATAAACAACATATAGTACAAAAATATTTATTTACATAAATATTAATATCTTTTTTTCATAATTATTACGTAATTTTTAAATAATTTATTTCTTTTTCAATTTTACAGCTATGTTATTTTTTTTTAAATATTGTTTAGGATATTTCACATTCACGTCATATGATTTTTTTGAGATCATAGATATTAACACTAAAATTTACGAAAATAAATAAAAATAGGTACCGTCATACCCAAAGTTATTAGTTAAGTTGGTCATTAACGAAATATATGATTTATTAATTGATATTTACGGTTTTTTGACAAAATTATTATCTAAACTGTTAGATCTTGAACTAATCTTGATTATAAATAAAGTTTACTTGTTGATTAATACGCCAAGACACTTTTAAATTAACCTGTATCGTAAAGTGCAACCAACACATAACACACAGCACGAATCAAAATGGCGAACTAAGTTCTTTTATTTTTCCCCAAGAGCGTATTTGAAAAAAGAATGCCAATTGGACGTTATTCTATACAATGTTTCGTTCGAAAACGATAAAATACCATAGAGTATTGTATTAAAATTGGTAAATAGTGAAAATGTTGTTTTTTTGGATGAAGTTAGCCCTATAGAGACCATAGTGTATTAGTTACCAAAGTGAAGTGGCGAGTGATATTTTCAAGAAAAACTGAAAAAATTATAATGAATTGCCAATCCAAGGCTCGAACTCATGATCTGACGCGTCTATATCGAAGCCAGTACCAATAGATCATTGAGGTCTACGTACATATATGTCTGGTGATAAATAAATAGTGAAACTAAATTTTCACTTTTCTAAAGTTGGTTTAAGAGGGTTCATTTGAACTTTCAAGGTTTGAAAACAATATTGAATAATCGAAATATTTCGAAGTTATTAACAGATTGCTTAGTACTTTACTCTGCATATTAAGGGTATTTAAGGATAGTTTTAGAAGCGAAAGGCTATGGATTACAACTTGATTTTGAGGTAATCCTTTTGATGCACGCAAAGTAAATACAAAATGTGCGCGAAAGATTTAATAGAGCTCGATGTTGAAATTTCTCTAAAATGTAAGCTTAAATAAATTCTGCGCAGAGCAGTTCGCTTTGTCGACAATTTTACTCTTACCCGCCATCTTTAAACCAGGTGTCTTTTGAGAGATGTTGCATCTCTGTATGAGTTCTATAATGGTGAGTGAAAGCTTTTCAAATAAGTACCCGTATCTATGTTTCAGTGAGACATTTATTCCTCTTCAAAAAAAATTTATTTGACCCATTTTTTATAGACTCGCATCGCCATACTACGAGGGGGGTTAATCAAAACCTTCTTAGAAATGAATATCTACACAATCTCTTTAATGGTATTTTAACAGTTATTCAAAAGAGTATTAATCTTGTAAAATTTATGCAAACATTCACTTTTTTTAAAACTACAAATGACATTTTTCTAGACATTAAGCAGACGTTAGAAGATAGTGCTTTACCCTATTCCACAGTCACTTACTGGGTATGCTGAATAAAAAGGTAGATCGAGCTGTGAAAATGACCTTCGTTCCGGACGGCCTTTAACCTCCTTTACAGAAGAAAATGTGAAGAAAGTTGGGAACGTAGATTCAGAAGACAGAAAACTGACCATGAAACATTAAGCTAAGACGTTAAAGGTCTCATTTGGTAGGATTCAATCTATTTTATCGGTTTCATTGAGTTTCAAACAAGTATCGGCATGATGGGTACCACGAATGTTGCGTAAATGGAAACAAAGATCAAGGTTTGAAAATTTCGGCACGCAATATTTGTTTGCTACAGCGTGATCTTGATGAAATTTGTCACCATATTGTCTCTATCGATAAAAAGTGAATCCGCAATTTTGATCCTGAAACTAAAGCAAAAAATTTGGAAACAACCACATCTCCGCCCATGAAGAAATTTCGTGTTATTCCTTTGCTGGCAACGTTATGGCCATAGTATTGTGGGACAGTCATGATATATTTTTTGATAATTATTGAGCAAAAGGGCAGAGAATTACTGGACCCTATTATGCAAGTTTTATTTCTAAAACAATCAAGAAAAATTGTCGTAGAAAATTGCCATCAGGCATGTTGTTTCGTAAAGATGATGCTCCTGTACATCGATTGAAAGTAGCTATCAAAACAATAGGCAAAACTGTCTTTGAAATCCTTGACTATCGGTAGGTGGTAATTTTCGCTGGAACATAGCTCCTAGTGATTTTCACTTATTTCCAAAACTGAAGGAGTACATTCGTGGAACTTAATTTGACAATGATGAAGCTGTTATAGCAGCCGTAATGAGGAGGAGTTTTTTTAAATGCCTTGTTTTGCTTCTATTATTAGGTTGAGCATGTCGTTAGAAAAACACATTCGCTAAACAGGATTTTGTAATTATGATGATCACTAAATAACGCTCGCCTATGGAAGGTGCATAGATTTCACGTATGCTTTTCATTCATTGTGAATATGGTTTTGGCCATTTGAAAAAGAGGAAAATATTTTTTTCCCATTTTTTGGACGCAAGGCAAAATGAGTGTTTCAAAAAGATCTTCGCAACTGTAAGCATACGCTCGAACCGATTTTTGGAGCTTTCTGACTTTGATGTTCCTAGTCGCTATAACGCTCTTTCGTCTACGCAGTCAGTATCAGCATGATTCAAAGCGGTGATAGTGCACCATGCACCGTGCGTTCGTTGTATAAAATTATGTAAAATTGTTTTCGGACACATCAGCTGCGACACCACGACAAAGAGTACTCGATTAGCGACTACTAGACAGCGAAAATTTTAGCGGCATTCCCTCAGAAGAATGTCATAAAATATTTATAAATAAATATAAATATCGCAAGACAAATAACATCAATTGATCTAAGTACAAAATAAGCAAATTATAAAGTATCTTCACGCCCATATTCCCAAAAAGGTAGGCAGAGGTACAACAAGTACACCCACGATTAGCCGAAGATAATTGGTCCCACAAATGTGATAGGTGGCCAGCCTATTGCCAACCGGGCCCTTTCCGATCCCGGGCATCTTAGTGTTTCTCAGAAAACTGAAAAAAACACTTTTTTTAATGTGCCCGACCCGCGAATCGAACCCGGGCTAGACCACAAGGCGGCAAATTATTTGCTTGTGTTATGGATGTTATGTTATCATCGACACTAAAACATTGGAATATCTTCATATATAAATACTATTACATACATATTACACCCAAACTTAGAATTACAAACCCCTATGCTCACCACACAAATGTTTGTCTTTGTCGGGAATCGAACCTAAGTCCCATCGATTCGTAGTTATGTTCGCTAACTATTCGATTAAAAGAACAGCCCAACACTACGCTGTCAAAATAAACAAATTCTTGAAAGTTTCATTCTTGAAACACTCAGTGCTGTTGAAATAAATCTTCTAGCAAAATTATCGATAGGCGACGCAAATCTTCTTCTGTGTGTTTAGAAAATATATAATATTTCAAGAGATTCAGATCTCTTATCGAGTTGTTATTTGATATCAAAAAGCCTCGCATAAAACGTTGAATATTTTATTTCATATAACCTGGCGTTATTATACGGACATTCCCAAGCTAAAAAAAGTAATTTCATTTGTAACTTCTGAGAACTTTTATATGTGACCTTTGGCTACTAAAATAAGAAAATTAGTATAACACACGTCGAGAATGTACGCGTATAATATACGGTGTGTTTTTGTTTGTTCTGCAGATGTGGGTGAAAGTGTGATGGAGGTGGGAGGAAATTGTTCAACATGGGTCTCCTTTTATTTACAGACCTTTGGCGAGTTTTCTTTGCTTATTACACTAATTTGCTTGTTTCAGCGGCTTTACAGCTGAAGTCATCAATTACCTTAGTTACTTCTTTACTTTTAAATGTAATAAACAGAATGAAATTTATTCATACAACGTTGATAAACGCTTGTAATTAACCATTAAAAGCTACACTACCCAGGAGTGACATGGACTACTTTTTTTTCGACTGAAGCAAAAAGAAGTAATGATTTTGTCACGCAAATAAAGTCACACTCGCAAGTAACAGCTAGTAGTATTTTATAAAATTTGTTATCAATATTTAAAAAAAAATGTTACAAAAAATATTAATAAATATACTGTATAATCTAAACAAATGTGTTTTATTTTCTTAACATCTTAAGTACAACCAAATGGGAACATCTCAATAAATTTTTTTCAATAGACACCTATAAATATATTATATAAAATAAATTTTCCCGTAACTCTACACCGATTGTTGGTCTCTAATTACTACCACAGATTATGTAATATGCTACTATTTAAACAGCTGCTGAATCCATTGCAACAATTTTTAACATGTTGTTTTTTTATAAACCAATAATTAAAAGTAAAAATAAAAAGTTGACAAAGTCAAACTTAAGTCAAGGTCAAAGAAAGGATAAATGAATTATTTAAAAAAATGAAACAATGTTTAACATCATAAAAAAATGGTTTTCAGTGCCGAATTTATGGTTTTATATTTATGTACTCACTAATGAAGACATCTACTAATCCATACTAATATTATAAATGCGAAAGTAACTCTGTCTGTCTGTCTGTCTGTCTGTCTGTCTGTCTGTCTGTCTGTCTGTCTGTCTGTCTGTTACGCTTTCACGGCCAAACCACTGAACCGATTTGGATAAAATTTGGTACAAATGTAGTTTGAGACCCAAGAAAGGACATAGGATAGTTCTTATCCCGGAAATCCCACAGGAACGGGAACTGTGCGGGTTTTTATTTTAGAACTTTTTCCACGCGAACAAAGTCGCGGGCATAGCTAGTAACTTATAAATATTACGAGGACGTAATAAAGTGTCAGATAGGCCGAACGATTAAAAACATATCTTAATTAGCTCTTAAGTTTCCATTGACTTACGTTTTGAATGTTTAAGATTTGAATTCCAGAGCTCGCATCCTAAACTAAAAATATTTACTATTCAGTAATAAAAAAGTGCTATAATATGATCTGTACCCAGTTTCCGAGTCTCAAACATTTGCTATAACATTGTAATGATTAACAAATTGCAACCGTATGATATTGTAAGATGGGTAGTTGTGTTTATATAAGACAGTTGTATTTATATAAGATAGTTGTATTTATCCATGGACTTAAGTTTTGAGTGATCGACATATTAGCTGTCCAGTACCTAATATAAAGTGCTACATGACGTATTTCCAGTTTCAGAGTTTTAAAACATTTGTTATTACATTACAACTATTATCAAACTGTAAACTTATGTTATTGTATGTAAAATGGTTGTATTCATATAAGATAGCATTATTGATAAATTACGAGGTCGTAAATTGTAAATCAGGAAAGGCCGAGTGTTGAGTATATTTATTTGTAATATTAATAAAAATAGTGCTTGAATGTAATATTAATATTCGTTTATAGCATTTATCTCGCATAATAGATATTAGAATTTATTGTTATTAAAATACTGCACTACAGTGGCGCCACTTCCGCAATATCGTTGAATCTTAGTAAACAACTTTGTACCAAATTATAAACTTGGAAGTGGTGCCATCTGTTTTGATTGGTTGTAGTTGACATTTTACAATCTACCCTAATTATTGTAAAACTGTGATACTATAAAATGCCTTGTACCGGCCTACTCGCCCCATTCTGCTGTAAGTCTCGAAAGAATAAACATCTATGTACGTCAAACTGTCTATTATTGAAAACGAACCTAACACGATGTATATATATATATATATATATATATATATATATATATATATATATATATATATATATATATATATAGATCTCTTCTCGTAAATTATTGATCCATCACGGTGTCAGACGAGCACATTGTTAATCGGATTGATATTGTTGATCCAGACCGCTATTCTTAATCCTTTGCAACAACTGGCAAACATAATTGGCTCCGGATCGGTTTTTTCGGAGCCTAGATGTACGGTTTAATATGTAAGGTAAAAAGGGCCATTGTTGATCACATATGCAAATCCGTCGTTGATCCGACTTATGACCAATCATGACCGCCGGGCATTTGATGGTCTAATGCGACGTTGCCAAACTTATCTGCCAATACTCGCTCTCAAATGTTCATAAGACTATTGGATATAAATTCTTTTATGGAGTGGTAGGAGCGAAATGACAGAAATCGTCTCGCTAACGAAACTGAAATTCGTAATCTATATACATATAATAAAATCGTAGAAAGTCAAAACTGTACATTAAATATATTTTTTTTAAAATACTTGGGGCGTGATCTATAATCGATATAGAAGCCAAAAATATAGTTTTTAGATTTTTTGTCTGTTTGTTTGTATGTCTGTTTGCATGTATGTCCGGGGTAAACTCAAAAAGTACTTCATGGTCAAAATATAGGCTACATACTTTCACGCTATCACCTACGGGGGAGGTGCAGTGTGGAGTAAACGAAGTTCGCGGGGACGAAGTCGCAGGCAACAGCTAGTTTAACAAATAAAATGTTAATAATACCGACCTTTCGGTTTAAAATCGATCGTTAAAGTACGGGGGTCTACCCCCCGTGTTGGTCTGGGCTCCTTTGAAGAAGAGGCCAACTACCATTCTGCAAGGCAGGTCGTAAAAGGCTACCAACTGGCAATGTATGTCACTACCATCGTGACTACTAGGTGGTAGAATTCCGCAATGTCTCACCCACATTTGGTACCACTGTCTTACCTATTCCTGTCGCAATAGCGTCATTACTTATCATTGTCATGTTAAGGGGATAAGGTAGCCGTTAGATTTATGCATGTGGTATTTGCCATCCCGTCACACTGGAAGCAATGCACTATTAACATATTTGGTGTGTAAAGGCGATGGTTACTCTTTCCATTATGAGGGCCATCGGCTTATTTGCTACCTTATGATATAAAAAGTACCACACACCAAAGTATTTAGTATGTACTTATAGGTATAGTCTTGCATTTTTGTCGGAAAAAAAGCCTTTGACCTTGGGAACTGAGCAGTTACCGCCGCGCGTCGACACGCGCGCCCCTTCTGTACAAGTGGCCGCGCTAATTTTGATGTAATTTTGACCGTGGGAATTCAAACTAAATATACTCATCTATATGTTTCACAAATCATATTCATCGGCCATACGCCAACACAAAGACCTAAAAATTATTTATACTTACATTCCGTTATGCGCTTGCAAAGTACGAGTATGTAAATAATACCGTTTCAAAAAATCGCGATGATTAAATTTTTCAATAATTTGCCAAATGTAAAGTTGGTGTCGTACTTTAGAATATACAATAGGGCCATAGAATAGTATTCAAATGTAAATTAAGGTCCATAAAAGAATATACCTTATTTTTTAATTTTCTTTATCGTATCACACAACAAATACCTATAATAAATATTGGATTATATTTGAGTATGATGATGTAATTAGGCGTCCAAGCACATGTACTAAATTTCGTAAGTGTATGTATGTAGAAACATATTATAACATGTTTGTATATTGGTATGTCTATCCACGAATTTCTTGGAAACTAAAAGCAAGATCGAGATAAACAGGTAACTTAGGCAACGATCCAAGTTTCATGAAAATCAGTTAAGTAGTTTTTTTTTATTCTTTTTTTTATTAGGGACTTTTAGTAGTTTAGTAGTTTTTGAGATACAAGTATCCATACCATTTTAATATTATAAATGCGAAAGTAACTCTGTTAGTCTGTCTGTCTGTCTTTCTCTTCTTCACGCTCAAGCCACTAAATCGATTTGAATGAAACTTGGTACAAATATAGTTTGAGACCCGAGAAAGGACATAGGATAATGTTTATCCCGATAATCCCACGGGAACGGGAACTATAGAGGGAAATCCCGGTACTGTCTATCTTTTAAACCATGGTAATAAGAAGTAACATAGGCTACTCTTATTTTATATTTTTTTCCACGAGGACGAAGTTGCGGGCACAGTCAGTAATTAATATTAAAAGTAAAGTATCTTCACGCCCGTGGACCCAAGATTAGCCGAAGATACTCTGTCCCACAATGTTACAGGTGGCAAGCCTATTGCCAACCGGGCACTTATCCAATCCTAGGCAATCATAATAAGAAAACTGAAAAAAAACACATTTTTTGAATTGCTCGACCTGTGAATCGTAATATCGACCTCATATAGTCAACATGATACCAGACCACAAGACCACAAAGACGATATTATGGTAAACTAACTTTATAAAGAACACGTGTTTATGACTACTTTTTTGATAGAGTAATCACTACATAGTATAGAACAAGTCGCCTTTTGCCTCTGTCTGTCTGTTTCTAAGCTTTCGTCATTTAAACTGTAATATTTTTATTCTTCCACAATAGCTTTCTACTCTAATTTTGTTTTTACATCCTGAACCCTTTTTTCTCCTATTCAGTATCAGGAAACAGTCATCAATCCACATCCAGGACCCCTTTTATATCCTCGGTTTTTTCTTTCGTCGTCCTTTTTCCAAATTTTCAAAATATTTTCATCTCAAACCTTTTTTTTCTTCGTGAATTCTTTTTAATTCTCGCATGATTTTAAGGGTTTATATAATCTGATTGAGTATTAGTTTATTTTATTGCTCATATTTTTATTTCCAACAAATTTACGTTATTTATTGGACCTAACACTGACATTTTTTATTTTTAAAAATTTTCCTAATATTTATAAGTTATCACATTATTCCTTTACGTTATCGCTGTAAATCATTCCAGAAGTCCGCTACAAAACCACCCAACAGATCTGTCTATCGTCGTCGTGCTAAGGCACACCCATCGGAGTGTATGCGATAATAGGCGGTCACGTCTGCGTTTACCGTATCATTGCACGAAGCTTTGTGACGATAGACGCAAGTGTGGCCGAGGTATCATATGAGATGCATTAAAATAATATATTACGGAAATGTACCTATAATATCATGAAAAGACTTACAAAAAAAGTCCGCGATAGCATACCTATGTCTATTTCCTAAGGTTGCCTCACAGTTACCATTTTTATCTCTACATAATTATTACTTTATTTGCAAAAGCTAATTTTTCCTAATCAGTATTAATCCTTATCGTAATAAGTACATTAGTCACCTTGGCCGTTAAATGTGGATCAAAATTGTCCTTTCCTTTTTTCATTTAAATGAGCACTTTAGAAGTTAGTACAGATTAATAATTACACGCAACCAAAAAAAAATGTTTGTAGCGAACCGGCTGGCGTCGCTTCGCGGCCCCCCGCACCGCGGTGAATAATTTTTTGACGCAGTAAAACTGCAGCAACCGACTTCCAATTTCCTATTTCTCCGGAACTGGAACACGCGAGTATACTCTCGCGAACAAAAAAAGAATTATCAAAATGGGTTCATAAATGACCGAGTTCTGAGGTAACAAACATAAAAAAAAACATACAGCAGAATTGAGAACCTCCTCCTTTCGGAAAGTCGGCAGAAAATGCTTATAGCGCGCGGCGCCTAGCGCTATATAGCAAATTTTATATATGCAATATAGTGTTTGTTAACAAAACAAGCGATTGCACGTAGTTCGGAGCCAAAAGCACTGCTTTTCAGTGCGGACCAACAAACCGTGCTTTTTAGCGCAGCATTACCACCAACGCATACGCACGCATACACACGCACACCAAAGCACAAATAATTGTTCAAACCGGGCCGTGACGCTAGTATATTTATAACTAGCTGTTGCCAGCGACTTCGTCCGCACGGACTTCGTTTACTGTGCACTGCTCCTCCCCCGTAGGTGATAGCGTGATAATATGTAGCCTATATGTTGACCCGACCTGTTAGTAATATTCACTTCAAAATTTGCATGAATATTACTAATAGGTCGGTTCAACATATAGGCTACATATCATTACGCTATCACCTACGGGGGAGGAACAGTGCGGAGTTAACAAAGTCCGCGCGGACGAAGTCGCAGGCAACAGCTAGTATGTAATAATAATATAATATAGATACATAAACTTGATAGAATAATAATATATTTATAACATGAATCGCCTCTGTGGTCTACTGGTCCGATGTCGGTGTTGACCACACGAGGTCCCGGGTTCGATTCCCAGGTCGGGTAAATCAAAAGAATGTGTTTTTTCAGTTTTCTGATAAAAAACAACGTTTCTCGGGATTGGAAAAGTGCCCGGCTGGCCACCTATCACACTCGGAAAGTACTTAGTACTTTGGCTAATCGTGGGTGCACATGTTGTACCTCTGCCTATCTCTTCTGGTATATGGGCGTGAAATTCCTATTTATTTTTTTATGAATATGATGAGACATGCATTAGTGGTCCGAAGTCTACTAGGAATAACTACAAACTTTGCCATGAATATCCGTCCGTCCCACAGCCTAACTCAGAAATACTTCGTACTAGAAAGTTATAAAATTTTAATTTTTTAGCTTTTTATGAAAGCTTCATGCAAAATGAGAAGTAAATCCATGCATTACTTTTTGAGTTTACCCCTGACGTATGTATTATATTTTCAATAGTCTTTATGTCAAATTTCATTATAATAGAATAGCCGTGAAATATATAATAGCCGTATAGCCGTGAAAGCGCAACAGACAGACAGGCAGACAGACAGACTTTCGCATTTATAATATTAGTATTGATATGGATAAGAGTGGGATGATTTCTCTTTTTATTTGACATGTTTGTCTATTTTAATGATAGATAAAAAAAAACTATGTAAACCGGCTGACCCTGCAGGTCATTCCTGACAGTTTCCTCTAAACTGAGGTATTTTAAGCTCAAAGGAATACTTTTAAAGTCTGAATGAAGTATATTAGAAACAACGTTATAATACAAAGGTACATACATATATACACGCTAGATCCCCTAGGGGCTAGGCAGAGAGAACCGAGTGCCATACATGACGATCCTTGCAGGCTTGTCTCGCTTCCTTCATATTCATCACTCTCTTCATACACACACGCCGGTTGCAAAGACTCTTGACACCACCTTCGGACAGTACTCGATCAATCTGATCATGGTACGTCAGCCTTGGTCTTCCACGATACCTACATACTTCCAATTCGCATTGTATATCTGTTTTGTTAACCTTTCATCTACCATTTTTTCTATATTATGTCCGAACCAACGCAGCATGCCCTTTCTCATCTTTACACTGACAATTTCTTTCAAGCTTAATCTCTTTCTCACTTCCACATTACGAACCCGGTCCGCGAGTGTTACACTACATATTTTTCGTAGCGATCTCATCTCGACCGTATTGATTCTACTTTCATATCCCTTCTGATATACCCAACTCTCACTTCCATACAAAAGCGTTGGGATCAACATATAATTATGCAGAGCTAGACGGGCACCCTGATTTAAAATTGTGCTATTAAGTAATCCCCCTAACGCTCCATTCACTCTGTACCCTTCACACACTCTTCCTTCAACATCAGTGGTATACCTTCCATCCCCGCTAAAAGCACATCCAAGATATACAAACTAATCCACTTGTTCCAGCACTACATCATCGACCACAACTCTTACATCTGTTCTGGTTGCTTCTCTTTCAAATACTAGAACTTTAGTTTAATATATATTATATACATATAATAAAATCGTAAGAAATTCAATACTGTACATTGAATATTTTTTTAAAAGAAGGGGCGTGATCTACAATCGTCTTCGAAGCCAAAAATATAGTTTTTAGAATTTTTGTCTGTTTGTCTGTATGTACGTCCGGGGTAAACTCAAAAAGTACTGCATGGATTTACTTCAAATTTTGCATGAATATTACTAACAGGTCGGATCAACATATAGGCTACATATTATCACGCTATCACCTACGGGGGAGGAGCTGTGCGGAGTAAACGAAGTCCGCGCGGACGAAGTCGCGGGCAACAGCTAGTAATAATAATATTTGCAATCTGTTGCTTTTGAACACTTGTTTCGAATTTAATTTTTAACGGAATTAGACACAGTTCTATTAAGGTACCAAAATATTGTAAAAAGTGGAAAAGTGAAAAAAACTTTTCAAAATTTTTCGTCAACGATAACTCCCGAAAGGATAAACCGATTTTAATGAAATTTACGGTATTAAACGCACTTTTTAAAAGTAAGATTTTGTGGTCAATCGGTACATTAATCTGAAAGTTATTAATAAAACATCTATTCGCCGACATTTTTTTTTACCTGAATCGAATCATATCTTGTGGAAATCTAAAATTAACAGAATTCAATCGACCACGAGAAACCGTGTTTCGATCGGTCAAGGCGTTAAAAAGTTATGGCAAGCTTATACACACATACATACGCACTTAACACCCATTCATACATATATTCATACAGACATACTGTCGTCATGAAAATTGTCGGAAAAGGCTCCTAGGGTTTCAAAACGTAGAAACGTCGTGAGAAAACTCGATTTTTTAAAATAAGGATGAAATCAGCAACTTTCTTTAATGGGAAGTTAAAATAAAAACACAATGCAGCATGTCTAATACCTTAACGTGCCCCAAATGTTTCTAAAAATTTTTCGATTTATTATTACTTTTTTAATAATTATCTAATTATTGATATTGAGATAAAGTCTAATTGATCGATTAAAAATTAAAATTGCGATAAATTAAAAAGTAAATTCAAGGTATCTTCACGCCCATATTCCCGAAGTGCCAGGCAACCAGTGCACCCACTATTAGCTGTAGATACGTGTCACACAATGTGACAGGTGAAAAGTCTATCGTCTTCCGGTCACTTTAATCCAATCCAGGACAACGTTGGTTTTATCAGAAAACTAAAAAAACATTTTTTTAATCGTTCTACCCGGGAATCGAACCCAGGACATCTTGTGATCAACACCAACACCGGACCCCTAAACCACAGAGACGATTTAGGCGAAGGAAATTTAAAATAGATTATTTAGTATATTTTTATGGAGTTTTTTTTTAATTTATAAAGAAAATCTAATCTAACTAATTTTTGAGTTCGGAATGCCTATAAAAGATTGAACTCTCGAAAATTTTGGCGCCTCTAAAACTGAATAAAGTGCGGCCCACGGGCAGGCCTCTCAGGCCTCTGAATAAAATCTGCTACTGCGTCTCACCGATTTCAGCGGTGTTGTGCCGTATCGCTTGTATGTAATTTTGTCCGTATGAGGTATGGAAAATTAAAAATTACATAAAAGAAAATAAAGCGTTTTCGAATCGCACTAACAACAAGTCGCAACGTTAGGAGTCACCATCTGCTTTCATTCCGCCGCTATCATCTACTGTAGTTTTAGGGTTCCGTACTCAAAGGGTATTAACGGAACCCTATTATTAAGACTTCGCTGTTTGTCTGTCTATCACCAGGCTGTATCTCATGAACCATGGTAGCTAGACAGTTGAATATTTCACAGATAATATATTTCTATTGCTACTATAACAAGAAATATTCATAGCAGAATAAAACAAATATTTAAGGGGAGCTCTAATACAACAAATGTCTGCGTTTTTCAAAGATAATGGTACGGAACCACTCGTGCGTGATTCTGACTCTCAATTGACTGGTTTTTCTAAGCTCATCCGTGCCAAGCCGGGGCGTATCGCTACTTTAGTATAAATCATAGATATAGTATGTATTATACACTATACTAGTTTAAACGGCATGATAAGTTCAGACCAGGCAGACTAGTGGTGTTTGAGATCTGTCTACTTTTCTTTTTCGTGACATGTAGGTAGAAGAAAGTTCTTAAGTAAAGTGTTTACCTTATTATTTCCTGCTTATTTTATTAACTAGCAGAATACCATTACAAGTAAAACTAATAAATTAACTAACTAACCGTTATTTTTATTCCCATTTTCCATCATAATCACATACAACAGTACACGTAATCCTTTGCCCAAAAAGTAATCGTAAGTAAAGTAAGTGGCCCTTAGCCACACGTAATCACACAATTAGATGCAAAAGCAGTAAACATCCGACCATCAGTTTCGTTTACTTGTCTTGTGGTTTCAACCACTACCCGCGCCGTCAGTACAATGACTACCATAGCATAGCTACTTTCTCTGTTCATCTACAACATTTTGTACATTACATCCTTGTCTAGACGGAAACTGTACTAAGTTGCCGCTCTGTGTAATAAGTTGCGTAATTTCTGAATCCGAACAACTTTATCTCGCGATCTGTAAGTACTATATTCGGGATCAACAATGAGGCAAAATTTTGACACAAAATGTTCACGAGTATATTGAAATTCGATCGAATTAGATCCTCCGTCATGGCAGTCGGATGTAATATATTCCGGTTTCGTCGCCGTACAATGAAAAGGAACCGAGAAAACATTGCATAAAGGTGGATCAACATATGTTCACGGTTATTACTGGATCAGCAATCTACGAGAAGAGGAATATATATATATATAATGTATTTAATAAACACCCAAACTCAGAAGTACAAACATGCTCATCACAGAAATGCTTCTCCCCGTCGGGAATTGAACCCCTTCGATTGCGTAGTCAGGGTCGCTAACTACTCGACCAACGGAGTGGTCAAAATAAGTAAAAACAGGTGAGATACATGATAGAGGTGTTATCACTAAAAAGCGCTCAAACATTTTAATTAATAAGTATTATTTTTCAGTATTCTTATTAAATCAAATATAACTTATGTAATAATCAGTTTTTACGAGGAATAAATTAATATTATGCATTTCATAATTATTGTACGCCATGATTAATAAAGGGTTCTGTCCCTTTAAAAAAGGTCGCCTTTGAATGACAAGTTATTTGCTGGGTTGGAGCGATGCCGACATAATGGACTATGTTTTTTTTCCTCTCAGTAGTATTTCATTTTGTAATTTCAATCAGAATCGTAGATATATGAAAGTAATTTAAGAATAAATTTGATTAGTTACCAAATTCATAACTTCACCGCCATTTGTCCGTGGGCGGTGACCCGGTACGGCGGTACGGTGGGGAAATTTGTTCATATCTTTTCCTGTTATAAGCAATTTCATGTAGCGAATCCATATTTTCTGTAAGTTCTTATCATTCCAAGTTTTAGCTTCCATAAGCTAGCAAACATGTAGATTGTTCTCCTGATGGAAAGAAACAACCATCGCCTATGATGTTAATGTAACGTTGCTATCCTTGTGGCGGGGTCTTAATGCCATTTGTATAAATTTTTACGCCTACTTTACCCTGAAAAACGGAGCACGATAGCGACAAGAATTACCATTATTTCAGCAGAAATAGATAAAGTGGTGGCCCGAACGGGACAATACAGAACTCTAGTACCTGATAGTCGTGGTGGTAGTGACTCATGGAGCCAATCGTTTGCCTTTTACGTACTGCCTGAGAACGGCAGATCATATATTCAATTATTATATTAATGAAACCTTATTCATGTCATGAGATATTTTATATAAGACGGTTTTTCCAGCAATCTTGCAACCTTGTATTACAAAATAAAAAGAACCTACTGTATGAGTTGAATTTAATAATTCAAACAAACAAATACAATTTCATTTTATACGCTTGTGCTGTTTCATTAATTTGTTTTTATTCATTCACTATTTGATCTATCCAGTTATGAAAAGTATATTTGGACGTTTATTTTTTAAATTAAACATTTGAATAAAAACTTTTTGAATAATTTGAATAAATTATTTTACCAGTGAACTAAAACTTTCTGAATCCCTTCGGAAGATTGTTAAGTGTTGCCTAGGGAGGTAGAATTACTTTTCCTTTTTAAACAAGAAGGTTATAATAATAATATCTTCTATATATCTACTAATAACTGAAGAAAAAGCCGTGCCCCATTTTAAGATAATCAAACAAACGATACTCATTAAGTACTCATGAAGAGAATAAAAGAAATACAATGTAATATAAACAAGACTCGATCAATGAAAAATGAATTGTCTGCACTAGACAAGGTAATCAGAACGGAAATAAAATAAGATTACGCTAAGTACAGGGCTGAAATTGTAGAATTCCACCTTAAAAAGCAGGAAATACGAAAAAAATTTCAGAGAGAGTAAACAAACCAAACAGTGATAGAGTGGGAAATACTCGTACACTAAATAATCGCAAATAAATAGTAGTGATTGCGCCCAAATTCAATAAAATGTTGTACATAAACCACACACCTGAAAGTACCAGCTCGAAATTCGGAACTATTAGGTACCATAGACATCGAAAAAAAGTTACTCCAATCGGCGTAAAAGAGGTAACAAACCAATAACGAAATTTAGTCGATAACAGCTCTGTTTCGGATTATATAACAGATGAATCCATCAAAATAGCTAGTGATACTAGCTCTATCATTAACTCATTTATATATTCGAATATTAGACACAGATTTTTATCTAGATATTGTCCGCATTTTGCTATTTGCTATACTGTTGGTGTAACTATTTTATTTGTTTAAAAATACGTAGAAACGATATGTGTCTTAGCACTTATCCCATGTTTAGAAAAAGTTTAAAAACTTAACGAATAATTTCGGCACGACAGGATTTGAACCTGCGTCCTTACCTTTGACCGTCATACTTTACCAACTGAGTTATCGTCGACTGGTTTAATGTGTCAAAATTCTTCTTTGCTTTACCAGATTAAAATCAGACCACACGTGAAATATACCCTCCCAATACAAAAACGATTTTCATAAATGACCAAGCTCTGAGGTAACAAACATAAAAAATACAGACCAATCAATAATCTTTACCTTTCGAGAAGTCGGTTGAAATAAATTAAATACTTTTAAGTAAATTTGAAACTGTGATACTTTTAATATAAATATTTTGTTGGTTTCGTATAAACTTACAAGTGAGCTGATTTCGTGGATTCAATTTGAGATTACAAATAAAAGATTATGCATTTAGAAAGCCCCAAGGTTCTTCAACGAAATCTCGATTTATAAAAACGTCAACATTTATCATTCCAGTCAGATTATGGCCTAAAGCTCGGTATTATGTCAATGTCAAACGAACATTTGTACAATTCTCGAAGCATTTAACAAATTATTTGAATTATCTTATTTATGTTTAGCAAAAATGCTATCGATCAAATTTTTAGAGTTCCGTACACGCACGCACGCTCGCACCACGCACGCACGCACGCACACACACACACACACATACACACGTATATATACATATACAGACATTGACATCATCGCGAAAATAGTTGGAAAAGATTCCTAGGACCTCAAAACATGGAAATCTGGTGAAAACTCGATTTTCAAAAATCGGGGCAAAATCAGTAACTTTCTTATCTACATACGTAGCGGGAAGTTAAAAAAAGCATACAAGTTTGATTAGTTTTATATATTCCTTTTGAAATTTACTTGCTATTAAAAAGTACCTGTTGAATAAACTCATATACTTATTATACATTAAAGAGCTTATTATACATTAAATGAATTAGATAATTTCGAGTAACAGCATTTACTTTTAGATCTTTTAGGCCAAACTCATTAATCTCCTTTACAAGGATATATAAAGTTTATCACTTCTTACTTATTGTTTAGAAATTAATTTTCATCACCTGACCTAATAAGACACGTTCGAATTAATCTTCCATTACCTTTAGTTTAATTTTTTAACAATTCAATCAGCTTTGGGTCTGGGATGAGTCAGTATTGTGTCGGGGTTCCGAGGACAGTCTTGTTTTGTGTACGATGAGATGTTCAATAGGATCACGCTTGGGTCTAATTTACATTGTCGTGGAAAATGAAAGGGCAATATTGCGGCACTGCATAAATAACAAATTTTTCTCTACTTCCATATTTATTAAAGAATTTTTCAGAAAGAATGTAACATATGCTATTATCACGACAGTTGCCATAGTGAACCAAAAGTTAGTAGACGTTCTGGTTGATCTCGATTCATTAACAAATGGAACACCTCATCTAGCTTGACATTACAATGCATGCCGTAATAGCATCGGTGTTTGTTACTGTTGTGTTTCATAGAAAGGGTAAGTTAGCCGATATATTTATGTATGTGGAATTACAACTCACCACACAATAAAAACGCTTCATAGAAAAATTAAGTGTCTAGACGATGATTTTATCTATACGCTTGGATGAGCATGTGCTTATTTGATATCCAGTAATAAAAATAGATTTTTTATCTAGTATGTATTTCTGTGTATTAGTATTCAGTCCGCGGGATAACACTCTTTTAGTTAAATGATCTAAACATCCTTGACTCCCTTCGGGAAGTTTAGTTCATACAATTTTAAATTAGACTCTACTCTACTTTTGAGGAGTCTATTAAATTTTCTCTCTACGATTTTTTTGAAAATGCAGGTTTTTTTCCAAATGGGCATGATCGAAATATGCCGAATACATGAGCTTCGCTTTCTTGACAGTTACATATACTTAGCTTTAATACATATACTTAGCTTTAATACAAGATTTTTTATAAGTAATTCGACAAATGTTTCATCTGACAAAAATACTGCACCGTTGAAATTATCTACCACTACGACCATGCCGGATTTAAGTATTTTTGGGATGAAAATCAATATACACATTTTAATTTTTTGGTGAATTGTTTAATAAATGTTATCAAGTTGTCCTAGTGTCCCACATATTCCCTGCTGCGATGTTTCAGACCGATAAGTTAAAAATGACGATATTGAAAAATTATATTTTGCGCCACTTTCGAGAAAATCCATAGAGATAATGTTTGGTAGACCGCTAAAATGAAGCTACTCACAAAGTTTCAAGTATGTATTAATCATTAAACAAAAAGGGTGGTGTCCCACTGACTAATCGTTAACTAAAACCCTTTACAAACAAATAGTTTGCTATTTTTGGGGTTAGATCAATTCGTGTTACATGTCCAGCAATGTCCTTCTCGATAGACACACCAATTCTGGAATGTAACCCGGACCTAACGATCTAAGCCTAAGATAAAGAGATATACTTTAAACATCTGAATTCTTTGTTTTTCCGTTCATATTGTCTCGTAGAAATAATGGCTAATTCAAAGCACACAGACGCATATGTCAATAATGTGAATTAAATTTCTTTAGAAAGTATTTCCAAAACTCCCGCGGCGTTTCCATGACAAGGGATTTTATGAGTTCCCTATTAACATAATGGGAAAAGTTTGTTCGTGAGGACAATAATGTAAGTCTTCGAGTTCACTCTATATACACGATCTTGAAATAATACCACTTCATATAAATAATACCACTTCATATAAGTACATTAGGGTGGAGCAAAAATAAATAAACTTTCTTTTGGACTGGAGTGTAATTTGTAGCAGATAAAAAAAGAAAACATGAAGATTTTTTTGTACCAAACATTTTGTGGAGGCGCTTTGACTTGGAAAAGATCTTTTTTCGTTTGTTTTTTATTAATTGCAAAAAATACCTCCAGGCTAAAAAAAGTTATTTATTTATTTTCGCTCCTTCCTAATATACTATAACTTAGAATTCTAAAGAAAGAAAAATTTTGTTTTTGACTGGTAGGTAGGGAGGTGGTCTTGAAATTTTTTTTGGGGTGGTTGGAGGAGTTGATGGGAATAGTATATTAATATAGCAAATGAATACTTCGAAATAACGACGCAAATTACATACATGCTTGTGTTATGCCTCTTAAGAACTATAAAAAAACAACGTGTGTTTTTATTGTTCTTACTTTTTTACTTATAATAATTAACCACAATAATCTTTCAAAAATATTTTATGCTTTGTGTTATCCTACGAAGTACTAGAGAAGCACTAGAGACATAAACTAGGACAAAATTTTGTCCAAAATTTCAATATCATAAAATATATTACTATATTTGTTTATAATTAAAAACGGACAAACTTTGAAAAACTAAATGTTGAAAATTTCATGATGTCAGTTTTTCGTGACGGTGTGCGCGCACATTGTAAAAATTTACTCTCATCATTTTTCCCTAGCGCGCCAAAAGAAATATAAAGAGGTACCTTCACGCCCGTATCCGTAAAGAGGTAGGCAGAGGTACAACAAGTGCACCCACTATTAGCCGAAGATACTTGGGCCCACATTGTGATAGGTGGCAAGCCTATCGCCAGCCGGACATTTTCAATCCCGGGCAAAGTTGTTTTTATCAGAAAACTGAAAAATCGCCTTTTTGTATTGCCCGACCCAGGATTCGAACCCGGGACTTCAAGTGGTCAACTCCGACACCGGACCACTAGACTACAGAGGCGATTAAAAACAAAAGAAGTATAACTTCAAAAAATAATTTCCTCCTCTGGTAAGCACCTCCAGGATTAACCAACAGATGATAAAGTTCTGTGAAGATCTTGATCTGAATAGATAGGATAGTATCATATTGTGATACTATCTTATTTATTCCTACCACTATTAGCTGGATGGATCCATATCCATCCAGCTAATAGTGGTAGGAATAGATAAGATACAAACTGACTGATAAGATACAAACCGGTCATCCTATCCGTCCATACGGATAGGATGACCGGTAACCTAATGTGACGTCAGTTTGTATCCCTGCTATACGTATGGACCACTAACATCTTCAGTGTCTGCTAGGTTGGGGACGTTACTCTTACTATGTGGGAGCTATCCCATTTGTTAATGATCTAAGTGTTTTAGGATACATTCATCGGCATGACCTGTGAGATCCGACAAAAATGATGGTGCATTTTTATCCACTTGATAGTGTGTAAGACCAAATGTATCATTTATTTGGTTACTCCAGCCTCCGAACCGAAGTATCGCTTCGATCCGGTAGTAGTTAAAAAAATATGTTGACGTGTCAAAATAACTTGTAAAAAGTTTTAATTAATAAAGTACTTCTGATTACTGAAGATAAAAATAGGTAAGACGACAGCACAAGTCCGAGTGGGTCTTTGAACTCTGCCATCTATTAGCCCACGGTGGTTGTGTCACTTTTGGTTCTAGCTCACGTTCTATGAGAGGCTTGACAGAAAACGTGATATTTAAGTAACGTGGCATTTCTGATGAAAGACAACCATTGACCTTAGACACCAAATATGTAAATTGTGCATTGTTATCCGTGTAGCGGGGTGTTAACGCCACAAGCAAGAGTTTACCGGCTACCCTCTAAACCGAAACACGACGGTAAGACGGTGATATCAAATACCCAGACGAGACGTTTGCGAAACTCTAACACCTAAAAGTGACTATATTAATAACGGCTTTAATCAAGTTTACGCACTGCGTGACAAAATGGCAGACTGTGTATCTTGGGTTTTTTTTTATATCAAAGAAATTAATTCATTGTTATAAATCAAAATATGTTTTGTTTATGTCAACCCTTACAGGCACTTTTGACGAGTCGATATTTTTTTTATTACTACCGGACCGGAACGCGGCCACACACTGAGAAGATCCGGCGGAAGAAACTCAGCGGGCTTGTCTTTTTTGCCTATTTTTTTTTTATAAAAAATGCGTTACAATATTACAAGAAGGTTCAGCCGTCCTCGATTTTTAGCGAGATTAACGAACAGCAATTGATATATATATATATATATATATATATATATATATATATATATATATATATATATATATATATATATATATATATATATATATATATATATATATATATATATATATATATATATATATATATATATATATATAAGTATGAGGAGCAATTAATACCAGGCTTGTTTGTCTGCTAAATAACCTGACATTTTATGATACCCTTTTTAACACAGCATTGTTTGAAAACATTTTTTAAAATTGACTCGTAGATCTGTTATGGCATCGGGAAATTTATCGTAAAAGCGTATAAATTTATTGTATGAAGACAAGATGCATGCACTACAAGATTGTTGAAACATCCTTTGCAATATTTCTTTAAAAAAAAAAAGAAAAAAAAGCTATTGGTGCAGTATCGTCCCGCATAATTCCTTATCTTTTTTTAAGGTCTCACACCTTTCGATCGTCATGTACTAAATTGCTAACTAAAACAAAGATTGTTAATGAAAGACTTACAACGAAATAACAATGTTTAGTCAATTGAATGCAAAGAGTTTGTTAAAATCATGAAATTGAAGTTAGGTCTGTGTCTATGCTGTTAAGTTTCTTGGGTTAATTTTTGTGTGCGGTTTAAAAAGAATATTGCCAAGGCACTGCCTCAGTAAGTAGGAATCGTTTCTGGCACTCTGTATAAAACGATATTTTTTGAAAACATTGCGTTCCGTGACAACAAATCAAAATTACGCAATTTCCCAACGACGAGATTTAGCTAATTACACCCGACCCGACCACAAAGACGATTCCAATACAATGCGGGCCCATCCCTGTACCGCGGCTGATTGAATTGTTTATGGAATTACGCTAAAACTAATTCTGGATTAAGGTTATTTGATTCAGGTTTACATAGATCGTGTCGCTGGATAACAATTACAATTAGATATAGTATCACATTTTACTAAATAAGATTTGAGCCTAAAGCCTTGAGCCTAAATAAGATAAATGTAATTAAGGCCGATTAGTGAAACGAATTAGCCAAGGTCCGGTCTCGCAGTAGACAACACTTAGTACTGGCCAATTTACTGACCAAATTTAAATTTAAATTCTGGCTGAGCACTCTGCTTGCCTCCTAAAGTGGACCGAATTTTGGAACGAAGTTCCTTGTCGCGCGTTGTGAAAGGGGGCTAGACGGAAAAAATTCTTACGAAAAGTTGTCACGACACTTTTTGCTATAGTAAGGTATTGTTACGTACTTGGGTTCGTAATTGTAAGAAAACAGCACTTATATTAAATTCGTGTATTTAGTATACAAATACACAAGACAACACAATGTAATACTAAAATACACTTTACACGCTAGTCACTCACTATACTATCACTGAACTACACAATAAAACACATCTCGCTTCGCACTGTTCACTTTAAGTATCGCTCTCGATCGCTTGATAAAAACTGCCTTGTGCTTGTCAACATCTCTCTATTTATAGCCAGGGTAAAGTTCTACCTGGATCCAGAAAAATCTAAACGTATCGGGAAACAATGAATCACTTCTTATCGTAAACATGTTATGAGTCATAAATCCTAGTACACGCTACTTTCTACCTTATGCCATATACCACAAAGTCCATTATGACATAGCCCAGTCAACTATTTGTTTGTCAATAGGAGTTTCTAGATTATTCGTAACAGTATTGTAAGCTGTGCGGCGTGCGGTTGTTTTTCTCTCTCTCTCTTATAGAAAGCAAGCCAGATATTTTCATTTCTATTTCGCATTGAACAGTGTGGTGTCGCGACAATTATTTTTGTTTAGTGTATACAGGTTTAGGTTTAGTGGCATCTGTGGTCTAGTGGTCCAGCGTTGGAGTTGACCACATGAGGTCCCGGGTTCGATTCCTGGGTCGGGCACTTTAAAAAAAAAAGTGATTTTTCAGTTTTCTGAGAGTCACCTATTTTTCAAGACAACGGCGAACCACTAACGAATCAAGTTGTAGATAGTACATAAACCTATTCAAATGATAAAGAAAGGCAAACGAAAAGAAAAATTTTTTAGTGTTATTCAATTATTTGAGTTAGAGGTATTAGATGTAGGTTTATGGAGCCTATATTTGATCCTAGTTTTTTTACTAACTCCGTGCCATATTGCATCAAAATCAGTTCCGCGGTTTAGCCTTGGTAGCGTGACAGACAGACAGACAGACAGAAATATATTTTTTAAAGATATTACACAAAGTCTCATTTGTATAAAATTATGCTACAAGAATATGAATATACAATCGCCTCTATGGTCTAGCGGTCCAGCGTTGGCGTTGACCACATGAGGTTCCGGGTTCGATTCCCGGGTCGGGCACCAAAAAAAGTGTTTTTTTTAGTTTTCTGAGAAACACAAAGTTGCCCGGGATTGGAAAGTGCGCGGTTGGCGATAGGCTTGCCACCTATCACATTTGTGGGACCAAGTATCTTCGGCTAATCGTGGGTGCACTTGTTGTACCTCTGCCTACCCCTTCGGGGATATGGGCGTGAAGATACTTTTTTTTTTGTATACAGGTTTTTTGTAAATAATAATAAAAAGAACTTCGTTCTATCCGGGTGTCCCTTGACACCCCTCAAGTTTTTTTAATAAAAATTGTTCACCATAACTCACAGTTTTTTTTTGCTTTTGGGGTTTTTCTTTTTGTAAAGTTTTTAATTTAATTAAAAAAAAATCAAACCATTCCCTTAATTTGGTATGAAATAATTACGAAATACTGCATTGCATTATGTGCTAATGTCGAGAACAAATCTCGAAAGTAATTGATTGTCCATTCAATGATTTTTTCCGTAATGTAGGCATGACACGCGTATGACGCTCTTTTATTAACTTTTTACAGAGTAGGTAATTTGATTCTAATAATTCTTCTTTTATTAGATATATACTTACTAGCTGTGCCCGTGACTTCGTACGCGTGCAAAATTTCTAAAATTAAAGTCTTGGGGTTTTACCTGTGTAGTTACCGTTCCCGTGGGATGTCCGGGATAAAAACTATTCCTTTCACGGGTTTCAAACTGTCTTTGTACTAAATTTCATCCAAATCGGTTCAGTAGCTTAGGCATGAAGAAGAGACAGACAGACAGTTACTTTCGCATTTATAATATTAGTATGGATAAGCTGCGTCCTGCAGCCCGTTGCATTATAATAGTTTTTGGTGAATCCCACAGAAATAAAACCAAATTTCATTCAAATCGATTTGGCTGTTTTTGCATGAAAGAGTAACAAAAATCCATCCATTCAAACATTCTGTCCCATTTATAATAATAGTAGGATGGTATATCCCAAGGGTAATCAATACCGTTTAATGATCTGATAACGATTACTGCTTATTTTAGCGATAATCGGGAGCGATAGCTTTACGTGCTCACTTGAGGCAGGGGATGATAACAGACGACACATCACACTCTTAAGCCCCGTTTTTAGTTTGTGTAGTGTGAGTGCGAGTGTTTAATGCAGGTGCTAAGTATTAAGCAAAAAATACATGAAGACAGCCGTTGATCCCTGCGAGTGATTAGTAATCAGCGTCTATTCACATTTACTCCTCAAGTATTTAGAAGAGCACCAGCTGATTAGCGACCGTCAGTACGGTTTCCGTCGCGGCCGTTCAGCTGGTGACCTTCTAGTATACCTAACTCATCGATGGGCGGAAGCAGTTGAGTCCAAGGGGGAGGCATTGGCAGTTAGTTTGGACATAGCGAAGGCCTTTGATCGGGTATGGCACAAAGCGCTTCTCGCGAAGCTGCCTTCCTATGGGCTTCCTGAGAAATTATGCGAGTGGATCACCAGTTTTTTGGCTGACCGGAGCATCAAGGTCGTTGTCGACGGTGCGTGCTCCGACCTTAAATCTGTCAATGCTGGTGTTCCCTAAGGCTGTGTGCTATCACCGACACTGTTCCTTCTACATATCAATGATATGATGCGAATTAGCAACATACACTGCTATGCGGATGACAGTACTGGTGATGCTACATACTCCGGCCGAAGCAGTATTTCTCGGGAACACGTCCAAGAGTGCCGAAACAAGCTTGTGTCTGAAGTCGAGAATCGACTTACCGATGTCTCGGAATGGGGTCGCCAAAACCTGGTTACTTTTAACCCCAAGAAGACACAGCTTTGCGTGTTCACCGCAAAAAAGACGCCCTTTGTCGTATCACCTCGATTTGAGGATACTCTCCTGACAGCCTCAGCTAGTGTCGGAATCCTGGGAGTTGACATATCGAATTACGTTCAGTTTCGCGGTCATTTGGAAGGCAAGGCTAAACTAGCCTCCAAAAAGCTCGGTGTGCTTAGCAGAGCGAAACAGTACTTTTTGCCGGTCCATCGCCTTCAACTTTATAAGGCACAGGTACGGCCTCACATAGAGTACTGTTCGCATCTCTGGGCCGGAGCTCCTCAGTACCAGCTTCTTCCTCTTGATCGCATTCAGCGTAGAGCGGTTCGAATCGTTGACGACCAGGCCATTTCGAAACAGCTTGACTCTTTGGCATTGCGCAGAGATGTAGGTTCTCTCTGTGTCTTTTATCGTATATATCATGGAGTGTGTTTCGACGAGTTGTTTGGATTAATTCCTGCCGCCGAATTCCACCATCGGACATCGCGTCAAAACTTGAAGTTCCATCCTCACCATCTCGATGTCTGGAAATCCATAACTGTGCGTTTCTCCCGACACTTTTTACCTCGCACTACTCTGTTGTGGAACCAATTACCGGCAGGGGTATTTCCGAATGGATACGACATAGGGACCTTCAAGAAAAGAGCTTACTCATTCTTAAAAGGCCGACAACGCAACTGCAAGACCTCTGGTATTGCAGATGTCCATGGGCGGCGGTGATCACTTACCATCAGGTGCACCTCTTGCTCGTTTGCCCCCTCTTCTATAAGAAAAAAAAAATTACTATGCTGAATACTAATCACTCGCACTGATCAACGGCTGTCTTTACGTATTTTTGGCTTAATACTAAGCACCTGTAATAAACACTCACACTCGCACTAATCAAAGTGAAAACGGGGCTTTACAGAGATTTTGATTTTCAAGAAAAGCTTTAAAAACCCCCAATAATACTTTTTCCTGACCCCAGGCTTGCACCCGGAACCTCATGATCTGCCAATCTCGCTAGTCACAAGTTAATCTCTAAGCCAGTAACTAATAAATAAGTTATTAAGATGGTCTGTGATAAATTGAGATATCTACATGATAACATGAAACACTCAAACGTTACCGACCCAACAAACCACAAAGTTCCGAAATAAATAGCTCCATAATTAACATAGCGATGGTCTGGGCATTAATCATAGCAATACGGCGTTTGATTATCTGTGCAAATTTAAATTAACTGACGGCAATTAAATGCCGAGTTTGATTTATTCCGTTTGTCTAGAGTTTAATTGGTTAATATGTTTGTTTAATTGTCTTGTTTCGTAAGTGATAACCCTTCCCGGTGAATGATAATTTATCGAAGACGTACTTTTGGGAATATTCGTATTAAATTCAAGTAGCGTTCGCAGATAGTCAAAATTCGACCATAATATTGACCATAGGCTATGTTAAATCCTCTTATGTATGACATAAGACTTTTACTATATATAAAACATCATACCTGTCTGAATATTAAGATGTATGTAAAATGCATGGTAGTTGCGTTGTCTTTTTTATTATTTTAATGTGTTATTGATGTATATTAAAATATTAGCTTTCTACACTCTTTCTTCGTATAAACTTTAACTGTGCCAAATTTTGTACTTCTCAGTTTGTGTAAATTTTGTAAAAAGTGGTACATAGTTATCGCCTTACGTATTAATATTAATAATTAATAAATAATAATTAATAATTAATAAACTCAATACTCAATACTTTATTGCGTCATATGTTATACATTTATAGGTGTTAAGTATACATTCTAGGAACAACATATGTACCCTGATAGGGTGTAGCAATGCAGAGGCGGACTGATTCACTTTTCTGAATAAAATTTGTTTCTTATTAAAATTTATCATTCAAAAATTCGCTTAAGGTGTAATAACATTTATTTATCAGTAGGTTCTTAACATCGCGTAGAAATATTTTACAATTTTCTTCCGATTTAAGTTTTTCGGGTAACTTATTAAATATTTTTACAGCCATAACGTTTGGCCCCGAGCTGTGCATTTTAAGGTTTGAGATTGAGGTTTGACATTATAAATAAAAAAGAAGTTTTATTTTTAACTTTCTCCAGATGAAGCGTGCTGCATGTTGTTGATTCAAATCCTCGTTATTTTAACGAGGATTTGAATCAACAACATGTATGTGATTGATAACCACGGGAAATTTCGCCAGGTTTAATCCGTGACACCGGTGACTAGTGGTATGACGTCATCTGCGCATAGAATGAAGATCTCTGTTTCAAATCTAGCCAGCGTCAAAAAATTCCTTTGAAATATTGAATTCCTTTGAAAGATTGTTTCAATATTTTTCAATGAGTTCTTTTACACGACGTGAAACAATTACTTAACGAATCTGATTTCGAAGACGACGAACGATTATCGCCTATTTCTAATTAAAAATAACCGAGACCGATTGCATTACATGCTCATCCGAGACACGGGGGATGGTAACATATTGATTTCAAGCTCTCGCCTGATTTCAAGTTGCTGCTTGAGTTTTAGATTTTCAAGGAAAATAAAAAACATCTCAATAACACTTTTGTCCGTCACGAGCTTCGAACTCGGGACTTCATGATCAATAGATTTATCCAAAAGACAAGAGCATAGGCAGTCAATTCATTATAGATGTTTTGCAGATAAAGCGCTTGATTTGAATGTCGTACTCAGGCTGAGATGGGGCAGTGTTTTCTGTGTCTACAAGCGGCGATCATCCCTACATTAATATTACAAAGAGCAGATTTGATGTTTTTTATATCATAAGTTAGTAAACAAGCAGATGGCTCTCCTTATTGAAAGAGAAACCATTGTCTGTAGACACCAGAGCTGGTGTTAATGGTGATTTGGTATCCATGTGGTGAGATGATAATGCCACATGCATAAATCTACCGGCTACCTTCCAAACCGGAACACAATGGCAAGCATTGTCGCTATTGAAGAATAAAAATCAGAAATCAGAAATACTTTATTCAATAAAACTTTTTACAAGTTATTTTGACACGTCAACATATTTTTTTAAAAACTACTACCGGATCGGAAACGCGGCCACACACTGAGAAGATCCGGTGGAAGAAACTCAGCGGGCTTATCTTTTTTTCATATCATTGATTTTTTTTACATTATCACAATATTACAAAAATATATATGAAATCGGTATGAGGAGCAATTAATCCCAGGCTTTTTTGTCTTCTAAATAATCGGATATTTTATAATTTCCTTTTTTTACACAGTTTTGTTTTAAAACATTTTTTAAATTTATGGACTGGTAGATTTCTTATAGTTTCGGCAAGTTTATTGTAAAGGCGTATACATTGCCCCATAAAAGAGTTACTTATTCTGTGGAGACGAGATGCATGCACAACAAGATTGTTTTTGTTCCTTGTATTTAGTGAGTGTACGTCACCATTTTTTTTAAAGTAAATATTTTTACGTACATAAAGTTCTCAAATATATATTGGGATATAAAAGTTAGAATATTGATTTCTCTGAATTTTTTTCTCAGGGTATCCCTCGGGCTAAGATTGTAAATTGCCCTAATAGCTCTTTTCTGCAATACAAATATAGTATTTATTTCAGCAGAATTTCCCCAGAGAAGAATTCCATATGACATAATGCTGTGGAAGTAACTAAAGTATACAATTCTTGCTGTGTCGACATCAGTTAACTGTCTCATTTTTTTAACTGCATAAGCTGCCGAACTAAGTCTATTTGCTAAATTATTAATGTGCGGTCCCCATTGTAATTTTTTATCTAAAGTAATACCTAAAAACACAGTGGAATCCACCAGATCCAGGTTGTTTCCATCCAGTTGTACGCTGGTATCTACATGCCTTACATTTGGCAAAAAGGTAAGGCCACATACCCGGCCACATACCACATACCCGGGCGAGTCGTTGCGAAACTCTAGGTTTATCGTTGTTCGTCAGTTTGTAATTCGGCAGATTTTGAAAATTTTCTCACTTACTACTTTTTTGCCCCACTAGGAAGAAGGAATTAATGTTTTTGCGGAACGAGAACGAAGTTGCGGGCGACAACTAGTGTACATAATGTAATGAAAGTTTTAGTATAATTTACCTGCGAAATACGAAATATTTGAATTTAAACAAAAAGTTTTTTTTATATCATAAGATAGCTAACAAGCAGATGGGTCTCCTGGTGGAAAGAGTCAACCATCGCCTATAGACACCAAAGATGTTAATGGTGCGTTGCTATCTTATGGCGAGGTCTAATGCCACATGCATAAGTTTACCGGCTACTTTACCCTCCAAACTGGAACACGACAGCGACAAGCATTGACGCTATTGCGGCAGGAATAGGTAAGGCGGTAGTACCAGAGCCGGGCGAGACAATGCAGAACTCTACCACCTAGTAGCCACGATGGTAGTGACTACTAGGTGGTAGACTACTAATAGCCAATCGGTCACCTTTTACGACCTGCCTGGCAGAACGGCAGTTGGCCTATTCTTCAAAAGAGGCCGGGACCAACACGGCGAAAAAAAACGTGATCAACATTTAACAGAACCAAAACATTTTTGCTGTCTTCGAAAAACATACATCAAAAAATAAATAACAGATTCAGACTAACTGATCTCTCATTCCGAAGGCAGTTAAAAAAATTTGAGAGGTGTCAAGGGACACCCGGATGGAACGAAGTTCCTTTCGATTAATTAGTGAAGGAATTGTAACATTTTTTTTTAAGTTATAATAATATTTTTTTATTATTAACAAATATAATGTAATATAAACTTAATCAGTAGGCTCAATTTTCGTAATAATTGGCTTGTGGTAACTATATACACTCAACAAAAATAATCGTCGCGACACCACACTGTTCAATGCGAAATAGAAATGAAAATATCTGGCTTGCTTTCTATAAGAGAGAGAGAGAGAGAGAGAGACTCCTTTCGCAATGCGCGATAAGGAACTTCCTTCCAATAAAATTAAAATATATTCTTAATAAAAGTTTTTAAATAACGAGTCCATACTAATATTATAAATGCGAAAGTACCTCTGTCTGTCTGTCTGTCTCTTCTTCACACCTAAACCACTGAACCGATTTGATATAGTTTGAGACTCGAGAAAGGACATGAGATCATTTTTATCCCGGAAATCTTACGGGAATATGAATTATGCAGGTAAAACCCCAGGACTTTTATTTTAGAAATTTTTCCGCGCAGACGAAGTCGCGGGCACAGCTAGTATCTAATGTATTTACTTTTCCTGAATTAGGTTGATAAAAAATTCCGTAAATAAAGATCAACTCTTTCTGGGCTTGTATAGCAAATAGCTATTTGGTTTTCAATTCAAATAATATGAAATTAGGGAAAATTTTAAAAAAGAATATATAACTAAATATCTCAAATATCAAGACGTATCATTTTTATGGCCGTTCTTTGATCGTCTCTACGTTGTTAGAATTTCTCAATCCATATTTACTCCGCACTTGTTGGGTTGCTTGTATACAGGGATTTCATAATGATCATTAGAATCTAATGGGATACATACAGTCTATTTCTTACAAAGAGGCGAAATAAAAATAAAACCATATCAAACTCAAAAGTAATAAGACATAATCATTAATCATTACTTAAACAAGAAAGCATGGTCGTTGGTCTTAAACCTATTTAATGAAGACAAATTGAAATAAATAGTTATTATTAAAACAAAACGTAAACCTCTAAACGAATTCCGTTAAAAATTCTATAGCCTATATCTCACTCTAACAACTAAGATGAATAAAATGATATATTTGAAGCTTAAATCCATCAAACTGTTAAGGCAACAGAGCGTGCAAAATGTGATATAAATAAAAAAAAATATGGATAATATGTGTGTTCCAAAATTGTTACCAAATATGACTTGAACATGATATTATGTTACGTGATATGATCAAGCTATCGTAATGGGATATGAACATTACTGAAATTATTTAAGTTTTATATTACACAATTTGATGACAAGCAAAGGTATTATTTATCATCACTTCCATTTGAAAATCAAACTGTAATTAAAATAATTTTTGATTTAAAAATTTTTTTTTTTTTCATACATTATTAAAAAAGGTTATCAGCCCTAGAGTGACGTTTCACGATTTTGGGCTTAAACTGGTCTATTTAGGCTTATGGAGCGCTCTTATATCAGATACGCTTCGAGCAATACATTAATAAGTAATAATAATAAGTGGTATTTTGAAACTGGTTTCAAGTCCGGCTCAGTAGCCGAGTCCCGGCTGGTCCCAGTCCCCGCCGCCCTCACCTGGCTGCGTGTGCACGATGCGCGAGCTGTAGCGGGGGCCCGCCGCCGCCAGCACCGCCAGCGCCAGTGTCGCGCACCACGCCGTCCGCGCGCACTCCATGCGCCATCACGCGACGATTGGCTGCAACAACAACATCAACAATCAACATTAGGAGAACGCCGAGCTTTAAGAGCGATTCGATATTTTGGCCTTCTACAAGACAGGGGAGAAGCGTGATGGTTCTGACTAGGATGGGCGATACGAGTGCGAATTTTGATATTTCCTTTTTATCATTAAAATTTGTACATATTTTAAAAATATAAATGTATAAGTTACAGAAAACAAGTTATTTTGCTATTATTTAAAAACTTAAGTATTTACGCCACACTAAAGGTTTTCCTTTTCATTCAGAGGTAACTTTATTTTTTTTTCTATCGAGGGAACTACAAGTTATCATGTTTCTAAGTTGTATAATTTATGGCGTGATGATATGGAATTATAAAACACAAGAACCTTTCAGTTGCGCCGTTGAACGATCAAATTAATTTAACGGGCTCACCTTTACTTAATAAGGCAAAGAAATTAAATTTAAATTGCCAACAAGTAGGTAACAAACAAGTTGACAAACAAGTAACAAACAAACAACCTGCTAGCTTCGTTACAGTAAACATATATTGTTTATGACAACCTTCGACTTCCCACGGTGGTGGGAAGTGGAAAGTGTTTTTGTAATAGAATTAAATTACGTTGCTTGCCATTAATGCTTCACCCTTCATAGAGTGAAGTGCTATTCGACTCTCCTGAAGATGCTTCGGTTGCGAAGTGAAACGTGCGTTAAAGTACATAACTTGTGTGTACTGCCTTTGCTTCTGACGTGGAAGAAAGTGTCATGGAAGTATGTCGACTATAGTGCCGCACTGTGATCTTCTCAAATTTTTACCTCTTGGTTAAGTTTGGCCCATTCCTTACACTACCTTTCATTTCAATTGCATCACAACAATTCCATATAAGGTTTAATGGAAATTTTCAAGTTAAATACTTTGCAAATTAAATTTCTTCATTAAAGTATAGATTTCCGCAATGTAACGCCTTAATTTATTAAAATACTAGCTTTTTCCAGCGACTTCGTCCGCGCGGACTTCGTTTACTCCGCACAGCTTCTCCCCCGTAGGTGATAGCGTGATAATACGTAGCCTATATGTTGACCGGACCTGTAAGTAATATTCATGCAAAATTTGAAGTAAATCCATGCAGTACTTTTTGAGTTTACCCCGGACATACATACAGACAAACAGAAACATACAGCCAGACTGACAGACTGACAGACTGACAGACTGACAGACTGACAGACTGACAGACTGACAGACTGACAGACTGACAGACAAACAGACAGACAGATAAAAATTCTAAAAACTATATTTTTGGCTTCGATATCGATTGTAGATCACACCCCAAGTATTTTTTTTAAAAAATATTCAATGTACAGTTTTGACTTTCCTACGATTTAATTATATGTATAGATAATAATTATAATCCTAGCTAGGCCCCCGAGCATCGGTTGGGTGATATTTTTTGTGTGAGGCGGCTAATTGTCGTTCTGCCGGGCAGGTTGTAAAAGCAAGGATTTATAACGTTATAATTTCGATATGTTTACATCGTCGTGATTGGTTATGGTATTTGATATTATGACGTTGTCTTCTAGCGCTAGTTGGCAAACCAATCACGAAACAGCATGAAACGCGGCGAGCCAATCACGAAACAGCAAACATATCGAAATTATAACGTTTTAAATCCTTGTGTAAAAGGCGACTGATTGGCTATACGTGTCACTAGGCTTAAGCATGTGGCATTGCCATCCCGTCACTCAGGTAGCAACGCACCATTACCATCTTTGTTGTTTATAACCGAAGAGTTCTCTTTCCACCAGCAGAGCCATCTACATTTTGCCATCTAATTTTAATAGTCAAAACTATCTAAATACAAAATTTTGCCAGTTATTAGAGCCGTTTCGGAAATATCAATTACATACAAACTTACTATAATATCTCGTTTAAAGTATAGGATATATAGGTAGTAGGGCAGCCCAAGATATTAAATGGGTAGTTATTCGTGGTCGAGCGTGTTGGGGACCTTTGGATTTTGTAGATTAAATAAAGGAAAAGTAAAGGAAAAATAAAAGGATAAATAATGTTTTTCATTTCAGTTGCGAGGAAAAATTGGCAGACAAATAAAATCGCGTCAGATTAAGGTATGATGGGCTAGTTGTGAGTTAAAATCTAGAAATGATTTGAGTCTTAAGGCAGTTGCAGGGTTACAAATTTGTAAAGAAAACGTTGATTTAAAATTTTCGAGCGCGTTTCTTTTATTTTAATGGAAATGATGTTGGAATAACAAAAAAAAATAAAATCTGACAACTTCCATAAGCTGAAGTTCTTAGATATGTTTTATTTCTCTATACTCAGCTCTATATAAAAGGGTTATATTTGGTGGAGTGCCTCATCAGCATGCGAGTTATCGCCACTGTGTTAATCTGCAACGCTCGAGTAAATCCCAAAACTCTATCTTCCTTCCTTACCTTACTGTAGGAATATTGTTCTATGAATGTAAAAATTACCGTAAACATATTGTTACTAGCACGTAAGTTCGCTGTTGGAATAAAGGATTAGTACACCAAACTTTACGGAGTAGTAAAGATATAAAAATAACATAAAACCTTCGATGAAAAAACATTGTCTCTTTTCTTTGTTTCGTTTGTTTTGTGAAAAAACATTGTCAAAAAGTATTTAAATAATTTCTAATCTCAAACGGACACAAACATATGAAGAAAAATATACCAAAATAGTTTATTTTAATATTTGATGATGATTGAGGGAAACTAGCTGCAGCATGTAGCCAGCTGCATTATAAAAAGTTTCTGGCGAATCCCGCGGGATCACCTAATTTTTTCGGTATAAAAAGGAGCCTATGTGCTATTTCAGGTCATCATCTACTTATGTGACAAATTCCATTCCAATCTGTTCAGTAGCTTTTGCGTGATTGACTAACAAACATCCATCCATCTAAACATCCATCCATCCAAATATCCAGAAAAAAAATATCTTCACGCCCATATCCCCGAAGGGGTAGGCAGAGGTACAACAAGTGCACCCACGATTAGCCGAAGATACTTGGTTCCACAAATGTGATAGGTGGCAAACCTATCGCCAACCGGGCACTTTCCAATCCCGGGCAACTTTGTGTTTCTCAGAAAACTGAAAAAACACTTTTTTTCTGATTCCCGGAATCGAACCCGGGACCTCATGTGGTCAACGCCAACGCTGAACCACTAGACCACAGAGGCAAATCCAAATATCCATCTATCCAAATATCCAAACTTTCACATCTATAATCTATAATATTAATATAGACAAACTCTTTCTGATTAAAAGATGTAAACAGAATATGGTGTTTAGCCAAAAATTCATGACATTTTGTATATTAGTTTTAAAAGCCTTTTAAATTTTCTACGTGTTAGTGTCGGCACCCTTTGAAGAACAAACCACCTTCTGTTCTGCCAGGTAATTCGTAAAAGGGGATCCATTGGCTATTCGTGTCACTGCTATCGTGATGCCTAGGTGTAAGAATTCCGCAATGTCTGGCCTGGGTATGGTAACACATATCCATAGATAAATATGTGTATTACTATAGGTATAGATAGGTAACTTTCTAAATCTGTAATGGCGTACTACTGGCGTCATCTATGTTATAGCATGAGAACTATTTTGTTTCGGCAGCTTAATATAGGTACCTACATTTTTATTGAAATTTTAATAGTAAATAAGAATTTATCAAATACAGCACTATACAGCGTGCCATTCAAACAAAATGTAACTCTGACAAGTCCTTTTGCAACTTCGTTTGATTGCCACGCTGTATAATGTTATATATTCAGAATTAAAACATTCATATTATAATTTAAGATTTTATTAACTGACAATAAATAGCACAATATATTAGTTTTGTGTCACGATTAAGCAATCCGGAAACAAAGTTCAAACTCTACGAAAATAACACTATTAGTGTTAACAAACACACAAAACAAACTGAATTTCAATAATAAAATGCGCACGAGTATCAACATTTAACACCATGACGACGCCATTTGTAATTGGGTTGTTTTTTGTTTGATAGATTGGCCACACTTTGTTATTTTGAAAAATAAGCGTATTTACTACAAAACAATATATGTTTATAATTCAGATAGTTAAAAATTATAATGTAATGTAATATCTTATTTAAAAATATATAAGACATTAAAAGATTATTTTTAATATTCGTATGTAGTGGCAAAAACCTTGAATCCAGATCATAAGACTTTAGAAATAAAATATTTTTCATTTCGTGTCCTAGATGACGCTATTTTCAATACAATTATCAAATATTTTATGTTACTAAATTACCATAGCATGCACATATCCATTCATGTCGCAATAGAGTCAGTGCCCGTCACTGTCATGTTCCGGTTTTGAGGGTAAAGTAGTCGGTAAACTTATGTAAATGACATCACCATCCCGTCACAGGAATAGCAACGCACCATTAACGTCTTTGATGACTATAGGCGATGATTGCCTCTCTCTATTAGCAAAGTCTTTGTCATCTTAAGCTATTAAAAATTATATTTTTACTCGTAATAATACCATCTCCGATACATAGGTTTTCAAATAGGTACTCTTTATGTGATAAATTTGAAAGGTTTTTGTACGAGATAAATAGTGCCCTCGCGTCATCAACAGACGCAGCTCTCCATTCCGCGAGGGTCCTCCACCCGAGGACCGCGACAAAAGTTGGGACCGCACACTTCCATTGTGCCACGGTCGCTTCATTTAATACGATATTATATATTAAATATTATTATTACATACATTATATTACTATTTCGTGTTTGTTTATGTTTAGGTAGTCTAGTAGTTGTACTATGCCACCGTAGATAACGAATTTCTCAAATCAAGACCAAAATCGTTTATTTATCCGTAAACTTTAAATAAATGTTTCAATACCTGTTATCTCGCAATATCTACACAGACTCCCTTTCAGAATGTCTTTATTTATTTATTAAAACTCTTTATTGCACAAAATATAAAACAGGCGAACTTAACATTTAAAGATATTTTCTGCCAGTTAACCTTGCACTTGTAAAAATATTCTAGTAACGGGTAGTGCACAACAAAAGTCTTATGGAATAACTGTAAATAATTTTACATTAAACAAATTTAACACAATTTGAATATTTAATTTATTGCCTCTTTAGTGTAGTGGTCTGGTATCGGTGTTGACCACATGAGGTCCCTGTTTCAATTCCCGGGTCGTTCAAAAAATGAAAAAAATAGTTTCTTTTTTCAGTTTTCTGATAAACACAAAGTTGTCCGGGTTTGGAAAGTGCCCGGTACCAAATGTGATAGGTGAAAGGTTTGCCACCTATCACATTTGTGGAACCAAATATCTTCGGCTAGTCGTGGGTGCACTGGTTGTACCTCTGCCTATCCCTTCGGGGATACGGGCGTGAAGATATGTACTTTATTTAGTGCTAGTTTTTACTCGAGTCTTCGTTCGACTGACCCAAAATCTATATTCCTTTTTGCTCAGGTGGTTAAAAAAGAAGCTTAATATGCTACTCCTGGATAGTGTAGCTTTCTAGTTTTAAAATAATGTTTAAGATGTGTTTAGTAGTTTAAGTTTATTCGTTACGAACATACAAAACTACAAAAACAAATGTTTTCTTCATAATATTGGTATAGAAGCATAGTTTAAAAGATAATATTCAAAGACGTGTTTAAACGTTATTATTCCAAGGCTTTCATTATGACGACATGAACTCTCATATAATAGTTAGTGAAGGTAGATAAGGCAGGTAACGGGACCCTCGTCATGTCGGTGTTATGATGCGTCTAACGCAGGTCTTGAGAGGCTCATATACATGCGAATGCTTAACATACTTGCTTTAAATTATGCTAAAAATTGTTTGGTTAGGAAATGTTTTGTTGATCAAATATTCCTGGCCTCAATAGAGTCGTTACACTGTTTAGGGGATATTGCAATATTATTCACTTGTGTGTCTGTGAGTAGACACTTTGTTGATACTGACGTTGAACCATCCTGAGTGGAAGAAAAACTTGTACCCATTTTTAAGACAATTACTCGATCGGCGGAGTTTGTAATATGGCATAGTCAAAGCTGTCATTGCAGAGGACTGCGGAAACCTAATATTTTTAAATAGTATGCATTAGAATACATTAAAATCATAAAAATAAACATTACGTACACTACATTCATGTGACACATGCGGTTATATACACATGTACACCTCAAGGTGACGTGATGTCTCTTCTTTTATCTTACTTCTTTAGTAGTTCTATAATTAATTATTTATCTACTCACATTTTTATGGACAGTTTACATTAAAAAACTCATAAATGCCGACAATCTTTCGATATTTCGAAACAGCTTGACTCTTTGGCATTGCGCAGAGATGTAGGTTCTCTCTGTGTCTTTTATCGTATATATCATGGAGAGTGTTCCGACGAGTTGTTTGGATTAATTCCACCATCGGACATCGCGTCAAAATTTGAAGTTCCATCCTCACCATCTCGATGTCTGGAAATCCAAAACCGTGCGATTCTCCCGACACTTTTTACCTCGCACTACTCTGTTGTGGGATCAATTACCGGCAGGGGTATTTCCGAACGGATACGACATAGAGACCTTCAAGAAAAGAGCTTACTCATTCTTAAAAGGACGGCAACGCAACTGCAAGACCTCTGGTATTGCAGACGTCCATGGGCGGCGGTGATCACTTACCATCAGGTGCACCTCTTGCTCGTTTGCCCCATCTTCTATAAAAAAAATCTCCAAATTTAAGCACATACTGTTTTTGAAAATCTGCATTGTGGAGTAGAGAACTACAATGCTAATCTAGCTATTATTTATGATTGAAGAGAAAATTGCTGCTTAAATATAAAACCAACAAGTCTCAAGTTATCATAATTAGCAGTCTTTCTCAGAAACCTATTGTGAAAATTGTATGGTATAGATTACATTAAATGGACAACATTAAATGGAATTAAAATAGGTATTACAAATAAACTCACTTGTAGTAGGAGAGCCCAAGATGCTAACTCGAGCGTTTAGGGACCTATTGGATTTTGTATATTAAATTAGAGGAAAAATAAAATGTCATATAATGTTTTTCATTTCAATGGTGGGGAAAAAACTTACAGATAAAAACAAATGTTTTAAAAAAAACTGTGACATGAAAACACTAAATTGCGTCAGATTAAGGTTTGGTGGAACAATTGCCAGCTAAAATTTATAAAATCTGCCGATTCAAGTGTAGCGTAAGGGAGTGGAAGGGTCACAAATTTGTAAAGAAAACGTTATTTTGGCACTTTCGAGCGCGTATGATTTTTTTTTATTATAGAGGAAATTATACAAGAGTAACGAAAAACAAATTACACAGCTGAAGTTATTGACTGCCTTAGTTATCCGCCTATATAAAAGGCTTTTATTTGTTGGTGAGCGTCAACAGTATGCGAGGTACCCCCCTATACTAATCTGACGCGCTCGAGTAAAGACAAAAATCCCCTCTTGGGCTCCCCTAGTATAATACTTAGTATTTAAATCAAATAACTTGTAATTTTTACAATTTGCCAAAGATATTATAAAGGTGCAAAACATCCCCGATGATGCTGTAATAAGCGAAACCAGTTGGGTGTGTAAAAATATATATAATAGAAATGAGCTAAAAGTACAAGTGAGTTTATTCGTAATACCTATTTTAAAATGCAGTTTCACCAAAGTGTCGATGATGGAAATTTATTAAGTAAAATTAATATATTATACACGAACTTTTGATAGCACATTTTTATGGACCTTTTACATTAAAAAACTCAGTTAAAAATATTAGCATCTTGGAATTCCTTTAGGCGTTTAAGAAATTTCCTAGCTATAACTAGTAAAATTACACTTGCCAAATCTCTACTACTTCCAATACAGGAATAAGCAGACTTTTGCTTTATTGACATCACCAAAGAGCAGCTAAATAAACTTAAGCGTCTCTAGAATATTTGTATTAGATTCAGATTTAGTTTACATAAATATCGACTCAAGAGCGACTTCCTATTAAACTTCACCGTGATGCTCATATTCTCTTCTTGTTATATCTCCAATATTATGTGGTTATGCTATATGCTGTTTGACCCAATTGCATCAGGTTACAGGAAAGATTCTAATTTCACGACAGTGATGATATGAAAGTTTGCGTTCAAGTAAAAATCTACTTGCCGACGCCTGATAATTATTGCATGCATGATTAGAAAGAAAGATGGTATATACATTTAAATAAAAATATTAATTATCTCTAACAAGTAGCTAATTTACTTTAATCCGATCGCACTATTAGCGAAATAAGCGTATAATTATTTCGAGTTTTAATTAAGAGCGTATTATGAGAGTTAATACAATGGAAAGCCATATTTAATTTTGATGACGGAAATTGTAATCCGGTTAAGCTGCGGAAATTGTTGACGAAAACAAAAACATTAATCTGCAGCTCTCTCTGTTTTGGTGAGAGATAATATTCCATTAGCTTCGAAGTTCGAAGCTACACACACATAAGTACCTTTTCCCGATCTTAGATTTTAAGAGACATGTCAAAAATAGTAAATTTTTTTATATCATAAGATAACAAACAAGCAGATGGCTTCTCTAATGGAAAGTGACAATCATCACCTATGACCACCAAAGATGTTAATGGTATGTTACTATCTGTGGCGAGATAGTAATATTGCGTGCATAAGCTTACCGGCTATATTGCATCCAAAATTGGAACACGACAGTGACAAGCACTGACGCTATTACGGCAGGAATAGGCATGGCAGTGGTACCAGACCCGGGCGAGAATTCTACTCGTACCACCTATTAGTTACGATGGTAGTGACTTGCATAGAGAATCGTTCACCTCTTATGAACTGCCTGACAGAACGGCAGATGTTCTATTCTTCAAAGGGAGTAAAAAACCAACACGGGGCTCTGCGGCGACGTGTCCTGCCCGCGTGATATATCGTGCACAGATATAAGGTGTTGATGGATAAGAAGGTCTGAGTGCTAAGTGTGAGTTTTTCTTTTCGCATTCGATCGTGAGCGCGTTTCGAGTTTACTAGGAATTTGTATGTGATTTGTACAGCGCCACCTAGTGGTAAACTGGTTTCTCACGTTTACCACTAGGTAGCGCTGTACAAATCACATACAAATTCCTAGTAAACTCCAAACGCGCTCACGATCTAATGCGAAAAGAAAAACTCACACTTAGCACTCTGGTATCTAGTTTATATGCGACGAGACGCGACGCAACGACATTACTTTTGTGGGCCTCGATAGGTGTGTTTTTAGGCACACGTATTAGAATCGTCAAATCTCTTGTTTTTTCGCGCTCGATGTATCACACGCTGTTTATATTAATCAACAACAACAGCAACAAAACACATTGTATGATTTAATACCAATGGATTGTATACGCGGCAATCGAAACTCTCGTATATAAAAAATAATATATTTGATTATAATTTCACAAAAAGACAATTTGTAACTAGAAGACATCGGAGCAAGGACAGATAAGTATCTGTCTGTTAATTACGTTTCCACTGGAAATGAAATTACGGGTCATTCTATCTGAAGCATCATAAGAAGCTCCGCAAATCGGATCGGGCAACTTACATTCAATATCATGAAACCTTATAGAGAAAATAAAATATGATATTGCTCAAAATAAATATAACACGAGGTATGTATGATGTTTACAATGTGTTGCTGTCTACGTAGTGGGTTGAAAATTATTATAATTTTGATGTATTTGTGCGCTGCAAAAGCTCTTCTGGCCCAAGCCACAAAACAAATGGGTACATAAGTCAATCTATGCATGTACTTCACTTTTTATACCTATGGTCGGCGGTTGAGTTATACTGATTTACACGCTTGGCAAGCCTCCACAAGCACCCACAAGCTCAAGCGTGTAAATGGGGTGTTTGGCTTGGCTTGCGTGCACTTAGCGACGCATGCCACCGACACGGTAATTATCTGCCAGTATTATATCTTCATACAAACTGGTTGAACGCGAGTTATACCTACGCGCTCGGAGTTCGGCATGCAATCGATATACAAGAGACTGAGGTTTGCGCCGCAGTGACGAACGGCCGATGTGTCAGCACAGGCAAATGCAGTTAAAATATTGAAGGCGGGCAGCCCTATCGCATTTTACCTACAGCACGGCGCGGCCGGCTGTAAGTATTTATTTCAAGGACAGGTCCGAGTCAAAATACTGGTAGATAACATTACCGTGCCGCCGATCCGCTCGGGTGTCGGTTTTTGAACACAGACCAACTTGCGCCAAGTGCTTGCGATGCATTTACACGTTGGCGCGAGTTTGATGGCGCTGTTACGGTTTCTATTGATTTTTAACATCTCCCATTTTTTTCTACTTAACTTTCACTCTTTTAATTTTTGTTATAAACAGTTTAACAGCGAATCATACTTTTGAAGTATTACATACGTGTGATAAACAGATATTTTTGAATATTGTTGCGTCACTGCGTGTTGATATTTTTCTTTGTTGTTTTTAAAGTTTTCCAGTTTTCCCAAGCACGGGATGAGTGCTATAACACAAAAATAATAAGAAATACTAAAGTACTGATCAAAATTATAAATGTGAATTTCATCTGTAACGATAAATATCTATAAAATCTTTTCCGACCCTATTTTGTGCAAATAAAGAATTTGAAAAAACGATGAACTCATTTAACTAGTTATACGCATGTATACCTAGCGATCAGTACAATCGACGTAACCGATCATATAACAAAGAAGAATTTCACCACGACAAACCTGTCGACACTAGCTCAGTGGAAGAGCGTCCCGGCTTTAGGGAGACGGTCGCAGGTTCAATTCCTGCGTGTCGATATCTTTCTTTGTTGTTTTTAAAATTGTATATGTAAGTAGTTAGTTATTAATCAGTCTTTGCGTTGTCATCTAGTTTGTACACCCACTCGTAAACACCATCCTGTCGAATTGGAAGATGTCCTATTGATGGTTATAGGTATGTAGGAAATAAAGAAATATATTTCTTTTACACTCGACAATACTTTTACCATTTTTAGTTTTATTTACCTCTGAAATTATTATATTACTGTCAGTATACATTAAAATATTTTTAACATTGTAATACAACTGGTTTGAAAATTAAAGTTCATACATTTTTTTTTAAATCTTCCATAATGTAGTAACAAGCAGATGACTCACCTAATGGACAAAGAAACCATAGTTTATAGACAAACAATATGTTAATGGGGATAATTTTCTGAACCGAAACAGGCGTTCCGCTTTGGAGGGTAAGTTAGCAGATTAATTAATGCATGGACGGTAATGCATCATTAACATCTTTAATGTCTAATAGGCGATGTTTTTAGGGTTCATCATGTCCGTCTGTCAGTCCGTAAGTCACAATCATTTTACTCGGAAACTATGAGTACTGTATGGCTGAAATCTATAATATAAATGTATTTTACGAACCGCTACAAAATGATGCAGTACATTTTTGTAAAATAAAATAACTGCAGGTAGCTTTCCATACATTTAACTGAGGGATGACAATGAGTTACGAGAGAGATGCCATATGGGGTATTATTGGATGAGTTTTAATAAAAAGAATATGAAGGTTTTTAAATTTTTTTAACCGCCCGTGACCGAGTGTTTAGCGACTCAGACTAGGCAATCGACGGGGCTCGGGTTCGATCCCTGACGGGGGCAAACATTTTGTACTGAGCATAAATGTTTGTATTTCCGGGTTTGGGTGCTTATTAAACATATTCCAGTATTTATATATCTATTCTTATGTATTAGTATCATTGATTAACACCTATAACATAAGCAAATAATTTGCTTATTCTGGGGATAGATCAGTAAATGTAATCTGTCCCGTTAATATTTATTATTTTTTTTTTAGTATTGCCAACATTTTATGAGATATTTGCATCTAAAATGGGCAAAAGGTGTGGTTGCTCTCTGTTCTGACTTCTTAATACTCGAGTGAAAAATTGTAAAAAAAAATGGGAATAAAGCCTTCGTAAATGAGTCCGACTTGCTCTTGGCGGTTTTTTTTCCTTAAAGCATCCATTGCTTATTTGCTATTCTACGGTATTAAAATAAAGTGATCAATCCGCGAAGCGCCTATCCCAAATAAACATGATTAATTCTGAGATATGGAGCGCTGAAAAATAACAGTCGTGTATTTTTATCGGCTGAATTTCATATTTAGTGGGGCAAATTGCCTTTCGCTAATGTGAGCCCGGATATATCTCAAAGGGTGATATCCTCCATTAAACATTTGTCGAATACATATTCCACGTCTTACAAATTTCATTCGAGAGGATATTAACGCAGTATAAACATTCAAATAAGCCTTTTTTTATATTTTTATGCATTATTCTTATAATGTTTTGTGGTGGAAGGTTGTTTTACCTATTCCTGCCGCAATAGCGTCAGTGCTTGTCACTGTCGTGTTCCGGTTTGGAGGGTAAGGTAGCCGGTAAACTTATGCATGTGGCATTAGACCTCGCCACAAGATAGCAACGCGCCATTAACACCTTTGGTGTCTATAGGCGATGGTTGACTCTTTCTATCAGGAGACCCATCTGCTTGTTTGCTATCTTATGATTTAAAAAAAAGAACCCATAATATTATTTCTCTGAAATATGAACTATCCTAGAGGATTCATAATAAATCTTTATTTTTATTTAACAAACGATTAAATCTAGTTGTTTTTTTAAAGTGATTTTATTTTATTATATCAAAACTGAAGACATGCGAGCCATAGGCCACCCGATGGAAAGCAGCTACCACTTCCCATTGACATCAGTAACAAAAGGAAATAGCCGCTAATACGATGCCGCCCTCTAAAGAAACTATTAATCCTTCTCTTAAAAATACCCATGTCAAAGCTCCTTAGAAACACCGTGTGAGGGAAATCGTTCCAGAGTTTTACTGTGAGTAGGACGAGGGCGTAACGTGGATGCAAGAATTCTTTACAATCGTTGTGAATCGAGTTTGAAACTCGGCTTCTGATATAATAAATGTCAAAAAATTTGCAAAATGACAAAAAATTTAGAAGTATTTTTGACATAACAAACTTATTTGAAATTCAAATTAATTAAAAAGTTCTCATGTGACGGTATTAATGGCCAGACTAGTTATTTCAAAAGTTAACATTCCACTATTTAAACACAACGTTTGTAGGTGTTCGGCCGCTGGACGAATAATATTAATGTGAAAAAGTCTCATTAGCCTGGGAACTGGACCTGGAAAGTTCTGCTGCAAAGTTTTCGCATTTGAATTTGGAACTCGCAATTAGTGTTGTTGTAGTATTTCATATTAATTGTTATCGCTGGCACGCTCGTTGGAAGATGAATTCTCACAGACCAAACAGATAAAGTAAAATACGACCATAAATTATTCTCCTCGTTGTTCTGGGGTTATTTAGAAACACGTTTTTCTTTTGTTATATTATAGGGAAGCAAACAAGCAGACCTACTATTCTCCTAGAAATAACCATCGCCTATACCCGGGGTCGGTAACCTGCGGCTCGTGAACCACATGAGGCTATGTGGATCTGAAGCTATGGTTCTTTAGTTACACACGCAGTTTCGTAAAAAAATAACATTAAAAATTCTCCTACTTGAATAACCATATAAAACCATCGCTCTCATTGATTTTGCTCACTTGTTTGTAATGGAAGTTCAAATTAGTCTTGTAAGTAAAAGTTTAATTGCTTAAATAATAAGTGATTGTACAATAATATCATGTATTTATTATCTAATGTGAAAAAACACTACTTATATGTATATGAAAAAATAAATATTTTTCTTCTGAATGAATCGATTAGTTATTTTTTTCAAAAAACTTTATTAATGCAATTAATATATTTTATTGTTGGCAAGATTTTTTTTGTGGCTCTTTGAAAACTTTAAAATTTTGTTAATTGTAATTTTTGGCTCTTCCTACTCAAAAAGTTTCCGACCTCTGGCCTATACATACGATTTATGTTATTTCCTTATCATATCAACTTTTCCATATCCTTATCTTAGGATCTTCTTATAAACAATTGGGTCACTCTTCTCATGAATACAACCATTGCCTAAATATAACGAAGATGTTAATGGTACATTGATGTTTTTTTAACTTCCCACTATGTATGTAGATAAGGAAGTTACTGATTTTACCCCGATTTTCGAAAATTGAGTTTTCACCAGATGTCCACGTTTTGAGGTTCTAGCAACCTTTTCCGACTATTTTCACGATGACTTTAGTATGTCTGTATGTATGTATGTATGTATGTATGTATGTGTGCGTGTGTGTGTGTGTATGTAAACATCTCATAACTTTTGGACGGCTGGATCAATCCAAACGCAGTTGATGGCATTCGATAGGAACCCACTTAACTTAGATTTCCTAAAAACATGGATGCGGAATTAAGTCGTGCAATTCCACAGCGCACTTTTGAAAGTGTATCCGATAAAAGACCGATAAACTAGCCACTCTGCGTCGATGAGCGAGGCTCTGGAGTTTTTTGCCTACCAGATCATGAGCCTCTTGGTATACCTCTCTATAGCCTAAAGCATCTCCAGCTGGTATTTGGCGGATACATCCCAGATGAGAGCAGTATTCCATGTACGAACGGATTTGTGCTTGATAAAATACTAGTCACCTTTGCCAGAGAACCAATTTGAACCAATTTGAGCTTTCGATTCGATGTATGACCGAAAGTTGAGAATAGACGTTAAGGTCCTTGGTATCAACCAAGGAGCTCGAAGTGGTCAGCTATCGGCACGAACACACCCTGAAAAGTCGGAATCAGGTGGAATGGACTCCGTTTAACGGAGAATAGACACGCCTGGGTCTTAGTCACATTAAACTTGACTGGCATCGCCCAAATCGGAAACTGCCAGTAAGGACAGGTTCATACGATCGACTATCGCCTCTCTGAAAGACACAATCTATGCCGTACTGGCTCGCACACTGGATGCGTAACTCTCCACAACTGTGCTATCGTTTGCGTACCCATAGATACCGGGCTTCAGCAGACCGTTAATATGTAGCAGGAATAGAGTTGAGGAGAGAACTGATCCCTGTGAGACTCCGGCAATTACAACCATTTGGTTGGACGAGCAACCGTCGATGACTAGTCTAATCGACCGGCCACTCAGAAAATCTGAGATCCAGGCGCAGAGACCAGTAGGTAGACCGTACGAAGGAAGTTTGCCAATAAGACTATCATGCCAGACCCTGTCAAAGGCCTTCGAGATATCAAGGAAGGCAGTTAGTGCTTCACCACGCTTCTCGATGGCCGCGCTCCAGATGTAGGTGGCATACGCTAGAAGATCCCCAGTGAACCGATTTCGGCGAAACCCGTATTGGCAGCCACTAAGTAAATCTTTCGTTTCTAAGTGTCCCATTAGCCTCCTGTTCAGTGACTGAAATTGGTCTATGCTTGGAGGGGTCGGCACGACTGCCTTTTTTGAGCACAGGCTGTACGTACGCACGTACGGCAGGCTTCCATGATTTTGGTACCCTTCCAGTATTTTATGAGTAAAAATCATTGGCTATGGAATTCCACATGTGGGATCATTGTTTTTTTTTTTTGTTAATTTCAGTTAATGAAAATGAATTAAAAGTAACAATCATTTCCTTGCCTACTATCATAGATCTCCTATTCTCTGTTACTATGAAGAGAAGGCCTCCGTGCCGAAATATAAAAACGTACCGTTATGATATTATGTTAGAAACCTACTAATATTATGTTAGTAGAAAAACCGGCCAAGCGTAAGTCGTATTCGCGTGTGATGGGTTCCGTAACATCATCTATTAAAATAAAAAACGGCAAAAAATCACTATTGTTGTATGACAGCCTTAAATAATTATTTTGTTTAATTTATTTGTTTTTAGAGTGATTATATAACTAAATATTATGTGAATATGTCAAGCAACTAGCAATTGTTCAATATTAAGATCGAAAAAAATTGCAAAAAAAATCACATTTGTTGTATGGGAGATTGTATCCCATAAATATTTATTTCATTCTGTTTTTGTATTTGTTGTTATAGCAGCAACAGAAATGCACCATATGTGAAAATTTCAACTGTCTTACTGTCGCCGTTCACGAGTACGGAATCCTAAAAAGGAAGTCGATGACGTAGACTCAGGTGTCGTCGTAGAATTTTACCACCAAGACGACAGACGACATATTCGCCATACGAATCAATTCGAGAGAACTAGCCGTAACAATTATTCCGTTAATGTAAAACTAATAGTAACTACAACCCTTCACCGACGAGTAGGGTTTAATGTAAATTAATTAAGTTTATCTATAATTTAAGTTTATTTAGTTAATCTAGATTCCAAAGTTTGCGTTTAACTTAGCCACAGTTTGAAACTGCTCGCAATAACTAGAACCAAAGTTTTTGCAGTTTATAGATTGTGATATTGGGGTTAGTTTAACAAGATAAACTATTTGTGGTCGCGAAATACCTTACTATTTTCGCTAGTATTGGTTGCTATTTAATCAGCATCACATTAGAGTGGTTATTACCATCCCGCCCCATGCACAGCAACGCGCACCAATAACATCGGTGGTACCTATGGGGAACGACTACCTCTTTCCATCAGGTGCATCATATTCTGTTTGTTCATATTCTGTGTATTTTATGGGACAAAAAAGTATAAATTCATAAACCAGTATTTAAAGATTTTATATATATGAAAATCGATCAAGTATAACTATTGAATACTTTTAATAACTTACTGAAACTGAACTGCCTCTAAAAGAATACCGCTTTCCGATACTTTATTTAATTATGTTTATAGGTATAGATTTTAGGAGTAGCTACTGCGTAATATTGACGTAGTAGGACGTAATATTTTCAAATATTACGTTTAACGTTTAACGTAGTAGGACGTAATAATTTCTAGTGACCAAATTTTTCGAGCAAATAAGAGAACAAGCTTTCGACCGCCCCATTGGTCGAGTGGTTAGCGACCCTGACTGCGCAATCGACGGGGCTCAGGTTCGACGGGGCTCGGGTTCGACGGGGACAAGCATTTGTGTGATGAGCATAAACGTTTGTATTTTCGGGTTTGGGTGTTTATTAAATATATTCTAGTATTTATGTATGTATTTCTATGTATTAGTATCGTTGGCTAACACCCATAACACAAGCAAATAATTTGCTTACTTTGAGGTTAGATCAGTAAATGTAATTTGTCCCGTGAATATTTATTTATTTGTTATTATTTGCTTAGTATTTATATTTTAACATAAATGTACTTATCGACAGACGCCAGCTCCGGCTTATTTATCGACTGTTAGTACAAAATTAAACTCACGATACGGGGCAAAGATAGTGTTTGCGGTTAATGTTATAAGCGAAACAATTTTTGTTTTTTGTTTCGCTGGTGTAACAATTTCGCTGTTTGTGTAGGTCATATAACTAAATGTGGATTTCTTCTTAGCGAATTGATACTTAGAAGAGTCCAAAATTCTACGGTAAAAATGTTTTTCGTCTGTAAGTTACAGGTATTCGTTAACTCAAGTTTACCTCATATGCGTAAGGTTATGTAATAAAATAATAATAATAATTTAAAAAAAGAAAGTGCCACCTACTTACTTATCTGTTCAGCAGACAAAGAATCAATTGCAGCAGCCGTCAGTGCCAGTTAGAAATGTAACACGCTGTAGGTTATATATATATATATATATATATATATATATATATATATATATATATATATATATATCATATAATAATGGATTTTTGTATGTTTTTTATAGTAATATAACCTAAACAATTAATGTTTCAACATTCTACTCTCTAATCAACATAAGGCGCACCAATTTAAATTGTCAAAAATGCATGAAAGTGAAACTTTCTGAATACCAAAACGTAATAATTCAGTTCCCTGGTTTATAAAATCTTACTCGGCTCGGCGATTTAAGAAACAATGTTTTAGCTCTTAAATGTTTTGTAATGTTAGTAGATAATTTTAAGTTCTTGTGGTCAAAATTCTAAACACACAAATAAGCATTTAAACCAATGTAAAACCAAATATAAATCCTCTTTCAGATCTTTATGGTTGATTTTTTTTTTCAAAAGTGATATAAAATCATCTCTAGAGATATATACCCTCTCCGATATATAAGAAGAATTACCAAACCAGACTACTATGTAAAAAACTACGCGTGATCATAGATTAAGCCCATCCCTGAAACTTCCCGCTAAGTAGCTCAAAAGAGTAAAAACTGTAAGCATAGATTTTTTCAGTTCAAACATCTATTTTCTCATAAATAGCAGTATATTGATTTTTAAAAAATGTATATTTTGAAAACGATGATCGATTTTGATCGTTCAAATGGCATTCAACAGAATTTTTGACATCTAAAATATTGCTTTAGCTAAATAATCGATAGGCTGAAAATTTTGGAAGCAATGACAAAAAACATTTGTTTCAAAAATTATATTAACCTTAAAATTATTTCAAAAATATTAAGTAAGTTTGCTAAAAACAACGTAATTTTAATATTTGAAAAGCTGTAACTTTTGAAAACTAGATTCGATTTTGATTTTTGAAACAGCATTCGACGTAGTTTTTTAGTACTAAAATATCGTAGAATACTAAAAAATGATAAGTTGAAAATTTCGAAGTTATGTCGAAAAGACACTTTTTAAAAAAAAATTGTCAGCGAATACTCCCAAACGGATAAACCTATTTTGATACAATTTATGCATTAGACATAGTTTTTTAAGGAATGGAGCTTAGATAGATTAGTATTTGTACTCAATCGGTACATTAATCTAGAAGTTATATTAAAATTTAATATAACTTCTAGATTAATATACCGATTGAGTACAAATACTAATCTATCTAAGCTCCATTCCTTAAAAAACTAATATACTGTTTCGCTAAAATTTTTTTTGGGTTTTTTCAAAATTTCTCAAAATCTGCTGGGCCGACTTAGTTCAAATTTACAGCAACTCTAAGTTGAGCGGAATCTTATCGAATACCATCAACCGCGTTTCGATTGATCCAGGCGTTCAAAAGTTATGAAATGTTTACATACACACATACACACACATATCAATACATACAGATTTACTGACATCATCGTGAAAATAGTTGGAAAAGGTTCCTAGGACCTCAAAACGTGGAGATCCGGTGAAAACTAATTTTCGAAAATCGGGGCAAAATCAGTAACTTTCTTATATTACACTTAGCGGGAAGTTAAAAACTGTAAAAAGTTATAAAATGTTATATTTGTAGCGCGTGTGCGAGACTATTAATGGAATAAATGATATTGTCAAAAATATATTTTACTAAAACTGTCTTATTCAATTTTGAAGTTTAGCGTTGCTCGGGTAATAAATACCAAATGAAAACATATTAAAGAGGTAATTTTTACCCCTAAGTAGGTTAACAATCGCAAATCTGATTAAACTAAGTGCTGGACAGCCGGCAGTCGCCAGTGCAAGAGCTCCCGGTAATGGGATTGAATTAATAATGTAGCATAAACACAAAAACGGCTTAAAGACACTTGACAATGTTCACAGCGCCTTCTTATACTATTCCGATTCCCGATAATATATTTAAAAGATTTATGAGTACAAAAATACAAATTTTATGTTAAAGATACACAAAATCATAATCTTTTGTTCATCAATTTGTATTCATATATTTTTTTAATTTTAAACTTATAAATATTGCACAACCAATCCTTTATTTTCATATCATATCCCAAATATAACTTTGCTAGTAATGTTATGCCATGGTAAATTGTGACAAACCTGCTTTAATACTAGCTGCAGCGTGCAACCCGCAGCATTATAACAGTTTCTGGTGTATCCCGCGGAATCACCTGATTTTCGGGATAAAAAGTATGCCAATGCCTATGTGCTTTTGCAGATCATCATCTACTTATGTGCCAAAGGAGAGTGATGAGATTGGCTTAAATGGACAAGAATATAGCGTCAGCCGAAATTATTAAATTAATTTTATTCACAACTAGCTGACCCGGCAAACATTGTTCTGCCTTTTTAACTACTCTTACTTTTTTTATATTTTCTCACCTTTTAAACCTTCCCTGGACAACAATTAATTCAAAACCAAAATTAACCAAATCGGTTCAGCCGTTCTCAAGTTTTAGCGAGACTAACGCACAGCAATTGATTTTTATATATATACGTATAGATAAGTCAATATTAGAATTCAACGGACACTTTTTAATAGCAAATTAAATTTAAAAGGATTTTAGTCGGAAAGTCATGAAACTAAACAAACTTGTACGCTTATTCTTATCTAATTCAAGCAAAGATTTTTCTTTTCTGCCATAAAGTTAACACTTTCTGTTATTTCTGACCAACCAAATAAATTATAAAAATGTTGGATAGATAAGACACAAAATTTTAAATAACCTATTGTATAAAATGCAACAAAAATGTAATTTCGCCGTGTTGGTCCCGGCCTCCTTTGTAGAATAGG